>CM029369.1:3671984-4386984 GCA_017165825.1 Hepsetus odoe
AGTGAGTGAGTAAGTGTATTAGTGAGTGAGTGAGTAAGTGTATTAGTGAGTGAGTGAGTGAGTGTATTAGTGAGTGAGTGAGTGTATTAGTGAGTGAGTGAGTGAGTGCTTCATCTTTTTTAGAACATTCTGTCTCCTGACTCCAGAGAAAACTACTTCTAAATCCTCTTCTTGATTTTTAAAATGTGCAGAGTTTGATCAGCTGATGGATTAATTCGGATTATACTGGATTTACTGGGTTATACTGGATTTACTGGGTTATACTGGATTTACTAGATTATACTGGACATGTGAACGTGTTTCCTGAGTCTGGGCTTCATCTGAGTACAGACCTAATAATAAACATCTTTATAATCACATCAAGATTCACTATTACACAGTGCGACTGGAGGATTACTTTACTGTGTTCCTCACACGAGCTCCACACTCCTGCAGCCTGGTACCGATCCAGCTCTGATCTAATCTAACACACCTGCCTGTGATGTTCACACACCCGACAATCTTGATTAGTCACATCCAGTGTGTTAGAAAGGAGCTGAAAGCAGCTGGAAAAGCCTCGGAGATGTGCTTCATGCGATGCACCACTTTAAAGGGGCAGAAATGAAATCAGATGAGTTCCTTAACACCTAAACCTCCGTCCGTCCCTGAACCCGTTTCTATGGGCGTGTTTATGAAGCACATTGATCTGATCTGTAAAAGCGTCGCGTTAAATGAGATGCGTTCGGGACGGGGTATCGATTTAGGCAATAGTCATTTGTTTTTCACCTGCATATCTGGAAACATTGTCAAAAAGATGAAATATATTAAGCGTACCAAAAAATGTGCGGTGCTGGTTTACTCTGCTAGCAGTGGAGGTAGATACTGACGAGCCTTTTCTTTCTCCACAGCACATCTCCAGCAGGAGGCACAAGGACCGGGTGGCCGGCAAACCCTTGAAGCCCAAATACAGTCCCTACAACAAGCAGCAGCGCGGCTCCAGCGCCCTGGCAGTAATGCATTATTTATATCCCTATAATCAAGAGCTTCATCAGGAACGTCTCGCCTTTCAGACACTCAGAGCTGCTTTGCTTGTTAGCGGACGCTGGAAATATGTTCCGTTGGTTTTTGGTGCATCCGAACGGCACCCGCGTGACTCCCACCGCAGCACCGCCATCGTTTTTACATAATGAGCAAACCTGCAGATCGAAGCCTTTTAAGGTGTTTAGAGGAAAGCTGGACGCTAGACATCCATCAAGCACTAAACCTCAGAATGCAGCCATCCGACTTTCCAAACCGCTCCAGCCTGTATCTCCAAACAGCAGCAGAACAAGCAGCCTGTGTAGTCGCCCTGGTGACCGCTTCATCGATAACAATCTGAACACACACACACACACACATCTACAACCACACAGCTCTCCCGTGATCTTGCGCTTCTTCAGCGTTGATAAACATGTCCGTAAAACTAACCAAAACCTCAACCCCGTAAGACTCTGTCTGCATGTGGTCCGAATTCCAGTTCATCAAACTCAGAGCTGAACGATTCGGTTTACAGATCGGATCAATTTATAGTGGAAGAAATTCAAAATCATTCATACGTACTGAATAATCTGGAGTGGATGCTGGGCAAGGGGGGTCTAGTGGGTAGGGACACCAGGATCGGAAGGTTGTTCGATTCCCGGGCCAGTAGGTTGCCCTGAGGTACCCTTTAGCAAGGTACCGTCCCCATCACTGCTCCCCGGGTGCTTTAAATCGCTGCACGGTGCGTGTGTGGGTGACAAGCAGAGGAAGCACTTGGTTGTGGTTCACCGTGTGTTGATTCCCAATGACAGTTAGTCACTTTCACTTCCTAGCCTAGTCACTTTCACTTCATTTAATTCATAGCACATACTGGTTTTAGAAAAGAAACGGAATACTTTAAATCAGGTGCTGAATAACTGATAGTAAATACAGAATAATTAATAATGGATACTGAACGATTTATTCTGTTTACTGAATCATTCATTGTAGATACTGGTTTTATACTGGAAACCAAATGATTTAAAACAGATATCGAAAAATTTATCATCGAAACAGAATCATTTAAAGCAGATATCAAATCATTGATAGCAGAAACGGAATAATTCATAACAGAACAGAAGTGTTTATACTGTTTACAGAATGATTCAAAGTAGATTCTGGTTTAATAATAGAAACCAAACGATTTCCAACAGATACTGAATAAATTATAGTAGAAATGAAATACTGTGTGAAGGAATACTTCAAATCAGATACTGATTTAAAGTCATTTTTAAAAGAAACGGATCAATTTATAGTAGTTACTAAATAATTCAGAGTACATATGGGTTTTATAGTAGAAACTGAATCATTTAAAGCAGATACTGAATCATTCATAGTAGATACTAAATATGGTATTAAAGAAATTGAATCATTTCAATCAGATGCGGAATCCTTTATAAAATAAACGGAACAATTTAAGGTACCCAGAACAGATATATAAGCCTTATTGAATTATCTCAATAACTGTTTCAATATCTGGGGGTCAATCCTGAGACGTATTGAGAATTATTAACTTTTTGAATTATAATGGTAAGGAAATTGGCACTCAACGTAGGTACATTAATATTTAATATAATATTTAATATTTGCTGTAATAATATGATCTATTCACGATAAGGTTTGGGTTTTCCGTCACACTGCTCTTAAGTATTTTTTCAAATTTTACGTTCAGGCAAGCTCAGAGAACGGCAGAACCAAGGCTGAAGGATGATATTGAGTGTAGAAATGAAGGGGTTAATCAAAATGGAGGGTGCAGATGGGATTTAACTCTTCTTCTCTTCCTCTGCGCAGGCTAAGCTGTCGCTGCAGAAGGACTTGGTGAAGCCCATCTCTCCAGCCTTCATCTCCCCTCCGTTCTCCCCGACCACCATGCCCTCCATCTCCCTCCACCCGCGGCCCAATGCCTCCATCTTTCAGACGGCCACCTTGCAGGCCTCCTTCCTGCGAGCGGCGCCGGGACCCATGCGACCCTCGACCAGCTCCATCCTCTTCGCCCCGTACTGACCCTCGAGCCTGGCCACGTCGCTGGAGCCATGGTAACGACCCTGAGGCGGTCAGCTGGGGTCAGAGAGAGACTGTTCCTCTGATCCCCACTGCACAGGGATAGGTGGGCTGCACAGCGCCACCTGCAGGAGTAACGGCCGGAATGGAAGAACTACCTGAAGAGGGAAGGTGTGTTCGTTCAACCCCTTAAACTCTGGGCTCTAAGTTTTTAAAGGAATACTGAAGCATCATCAGCATCATCACATCCGCATCTCTTTCTGATCACACATGCTGTGGACCGAGATTAGGATGTCTTTCTCTGGACATTAAAAGATCAAACCTTCTGATTGATATGTAACTATTGGGCAGTTGCTGATTTCTAAGAATTTCTTTACTTTCCTAATCATTTTACGCAGCTTCACATCGCAGGCTACTAAAGCTGCCAAAGTTCTCATTATGCTTGATCCTTGGTTTTTACACTAGAGAAGCAAACGTACTGGTACCAACAACCAGGTGGAATCTGTGGAGTGTCAGTGGACACCATCACAGACACGTCAGACTATGCTAATGTCACCTTTCCTGGCTGTTTGTTTGGGTTGCTCGAATGTCGCTAATGTTAATGAGGCGAGCGACTTTAACTGGCTCTTTGAAACTGCATGAATGAAGATTTCGGATTTTGATTCTGGCTTCTAGGAACAGCCAATTGTCTTTTCAGAAACTGCCTGTTGGTGTTTCTCAAAACTGCCTGTTGGATTTCCAGCAACTGCCCATTGGTTTTCTAAAAACTGCCCATAAACTCTCCAAAACTTTTCACTGGTTTTCTAAAATCTACATACTGGTTTTCCCAAAAACTGCCCATCAATTTCCCAAAAACTGCCCATCAATTTCCCAAAAACTGCCCATCAATTTTCCAAAAACTGCCCATCAATTTTACAAAAACTGCCCATCAATTTTCCAAAAACTGCCCATCGGTTTTCTAAAAACTGTTCATTGGTTTTCTTAAAACTACATACTGGTTTTCTATAAACTGCACGCTGATTTTCCCAAAACTGCCCAATGACTTTCGAAAAAACTGCCTGATGGTTTTCCAAAAACTGCCCATTGCTTGTCAGTCAACTACCCATTTTATTTCAAGCAATTTCCCATTGGATTTCCAAAAACTACCCATTGGTGTTCAGTCAGCCCCTGATTGGCTTCTCGAAAAGGAAACGAGTTGGCTGTAATGAGTGTAACTGGTGTGTCAGATGGAGATTAGTTTGTAATACACTCAAGTATTCCCTTAAATCCTAATGTCCAGTACCTCCTAAAGTTGTCTGCAAAAGTTTAAACAGCTATGGTCAAATTCCAGTAAAAAAGCACCCCTCCCTCACAGTGAACTCATGGCATTATCTGTACATTTTAGTGCCTAATCTCGATTTATTTGCTGAGTTTAACATATTGGAGAAAAACCTTTTTGCACAAGACTTATTTTATCTTAATTTTTTTTCCTCGACATGTTCAATTCAGCAAATTGAACATCACCAATTGACCAGGGGTGTCAGAACTTTTGCATAGGACAGTGTGAAGAAAACTAATCGAGGAATGGAGGTCTGGACTTGCCCGTCGAGTTTAAGGGGTTAAGACATGGTTCTCCTCGACGGTCCTGGTGAGCTGGCGGAAGGAGCGAGTTTGGATTCTCGAAGAAGGAATTAAAAACGTGTTTGAACTGCATCCTGATTGACTTGAATGATCATGGTCTTCCTTTTCCACTGAGACAATTCCAGATACACACACACACACACACACACACACACACACTCTCACGCTGTGTTGGATTAACGCCGAAAACAATCATGAAACCCGTGGAACAGTTCGTGTTCACTCATTGGTTGGTGTGGTCAGGAGGTGTGTGACGCAGTTTGGTCTCGTTTTGTGTAGTCGAGAAGATTTTTGTCGCCAAAAGCTTTTATGGTTTCAGCTCCGATGTTGTACTATTGTTTCCTTATCGAGCCTTAGGAGGAAATTTCATTCCTGACTCATCCGTTTGTGGTAAAGCATTTATGTCTATCCACACACACACACACACACACACAAAAGCCCTATTCAGATGGGATTCATTTATCAAAGGGATGCTTGTATTAAAATTCATTCCCGTCTCCTCAAACTCTCACGTCTGGACAGCAATAAATGGAAAGCAGGTCCTCATTTTTGCCTCTTGATCAATTGTGGGTTCATTGAAAACTAAAAGCTGCTTGTTAATCCATTAATGTTTATACCTGTAACCTTCTGTCAGTATCTTCTCATTGATTTCTTCCATCTGGTAGCTCTACCTAAGCAGGAGAAGACATGGGGTGGTGGTCTAGTGGTAGGATGCTCACCTACAGACCAAGAGATCACTGTTTCGAATCCCACCTACCCCCACTGGCTTCCTGCCCAAAACCCTCAACCCCAATTTGCTCCCGTGAGATTGTCCCTGATTTTAGGAAGTGGAAGTTGCTCTGCATAAGATCATCTGCTAAATACCATAAACGTACTGTGTGAAAGACCTAAGCAGCACCTTCTTCTTTCTTTATCTCTTCATATTTGGTAGAAAAGTGAGAACAGGTTCAGTGATTTACTTCAACGTGTATAAACACGTTAATCCAGTCTAAAACACAATGGGAGATTCATTCTAACCAGCTTTAAAGTCAGTATTCGTTACAACCACCATTATTCTTTGGCACAGCTTCAACTCTCTTAGAGCTTGTCTGCAGGAACACTTCTCCAGGCTTCTCGAAGGAAGTTCCAAAGCTCTTTTTTGGACATTGATGCCTTTAGTTTTCCGTTCTCTGTGGAGATGATCCCACACTGCTTCTGAAGCTGCTCAGGTACAGAGACTGTGCTGAAAATGAGAGACAAACACTTTGACCTTCAGGAAGATCTGGAGAACCGTTCCTCAGCAATGCATTAAAAATACAAGGAAGTCTGGATCTTTGGAAGCAAAATGTGAAGAAAGGAGGCTCAAGACTTTTGAACGGTGCTGTATATTCCTACTAAACTGATAGGGAAGTGATCATTTTGTAGCCATGGAAACCAAGTCACTAAGTAACAGCTTGGTTACAGCAGGAACTTTGATGTCTTTGCTCTCCTAAAGACTTAAGAAAAATGGAAAAAATGAATGATCCAGTGTTTCCAGTGTTACCCACTGTAAGTAAAAATTCAAATTCGTCAAAATTTACGAACATATATTTAAACCTCGTCTTACAGAGACAGCCAGTAAATGCAAATCAGGTTAAGGCTTGGTTCTAAGCTTAGCCGCATCATAAGGAGTTCAGTTCCTGTGGTTGCAACAAACAACCATGGCTGGAGAAGAGCTTTTCCTTTGAGTGGGAAGAATGGTCCTCCCTCTCCCCCATCACTCAGTTAGCCAGCATGGGTGTCTGTTAACAGAACTGGTGATCAGGGTTCTCCTCCAAGCTTGCTGAGCTGTCCAAAGCTGCTGCATGAGTTTGAAGCTGTGGAGCTTCAGTTGACATGGGGGAAGCATCTGCCAGACCATCCACATATTGGTGCTCACTATTGGTGTCCTCAACATTGGTGGAAGTGTCCAAATTGGGGAGAAAATCTAAAAAAAAAGAAAAAACAGAAAAGACGGATGTCTTTCTCACCCCATGGACATCTCTGTCCCATTCTTTTTTCACCAACGAGGGCGAACGGGATGGGAAAAAATGAGAGTAGGACCTATTTAAGAGTCCACTGGCCCTAAATCCTGTCTGAATCAGGGTAAACACACACACACACACTGATTTCCAGTTTGAATTTGTGTTTAAAAGCTGTTTTGAGTCTGTGTTCTTTATGTTGACTCCTGATCAGATGCAGGACGTCCACAGGCCTTTCATCTCGATGTAAAATCCTCATATGAACTGCACTCTTCTGCAGCTCCTGGATGATGCAATAATGTATAGCGTGTTCATTAAAGATATTCTCCATAGCGTATTTAATGTTTACCTGGGAAAAAAAAAAAAAGAAAAAGATCGCAATACTAGTTTTATGTTACGGAGAGGAGGAGGAGGTGCTAAGAAACATAGATTCGTTTATTTGTATTTTTTAGAATCCGAGGAAGAGAGATTCCCATTCGCAAAGAATTCTTTATTTCATAGACCATGAAGTGTATGTTTGAGAGTATGTACATAAAAGATTTCCTTTTCAATAAAAAAAAAATAATATATTTAAATGATTTTCCTCCTGAATTATACTGTACTGCAACTTTTTTCCATGAACGTGAGGTGCGTTTTCATTTTCAGGAACGATTCGTTTCTAACAGGTTTCGAAACAATAAAGATTTTAAAAATCTGCCGATTCATATGGTTTCTCTGTGAAATTCACTGCTTTATTTATGCAGTGGACTGGCATCCTGTCCCGGGTGTCTCCCTGCCTTTCGTCCCGTGAGAGCTGGGATGTGATCCTAATAAGTACAAGCGGCTCAAAAAATGAGTGAGCGAGCGAGCGTGAGTGGTTTATTTATTTATTTGTATTTATGGATTATTTTATTATATATTATATAATTATCATTATCTTTCTTTTTTTAAATGAAGGGTAAAAACCTGCCATCCCTGGATGAAAGTTCGTTTTTACCTCCTGGGTCGCCAAACACCTTCTCTCAAAGAATTTCACAGCACCAGAAATAAACCTTCCTAAACTTCCACTGCTCAGTTAGAAATTCCACTTTTGCCTGTTTTTTTGTCCCCATAATGTTCATTAGAAGGTGTAACTGGTACCCTTGAGCAAGCTACCGTCCCCATCACTGCTCCCCGGGCACTTTCATTAGCTGCAGAGGTCTCTTACTGTCTTACTGTGTGCTGTGCTGACCAGATTAGTCACTTTCACTTCAGATGAGTCTTTAAAGGAACACTAGACTCAAAGAGGAAAGTGGCGAATCAGTACCTTTAAATTATTTATCTCTTTAAACGGAAGAGCCCAAACACACACCGGGTTTAAAGCAACTTCAGAAATATAGGCTTTAAGCCGAGCTTACAGTTCTGCAATAGTTAGAGAAACCATCTTTCATTTCTTACCCATCTTTGACCTTAGAATTGAAATTACCTCCTCCAGTAATGATTTTTAACGGACCTGTCAAGGGTATTTCTCCACCTTTGAGAATGGCTCCAAAACCTTCTGCAACCCTGGTGAAGAAAATGTCTCAGATGATGGATAGATGATTTTCTAAGTGAAGCGATACTTTAAAATGTGGCCCTTGTTTCTTCATAGCTTGCCTACTGTTTGTATTTTAATGTGTTGTTGAGGGACAGTTCTCCAGGCTTCCTGAAGGACAGTGTTTTTGTCTTTAATTTTCAGTACAGTCTCGGTAGTGAAAGTGAAAGTGACTATTCTTGTCATTGCGAGGTCACAGCACAGCACACAGTGAACCAAAATGAAATTGGACGCCTGCAAACACCGTGCTGTATTGGGCAGCTATGAATGTGCCCAGGGAGCAGTGACGGGGACGGTACCTTGCTTAAGGGTACCTCAGGACAACCTACTGGTGAGGGAATTGAACCCACAATCTTCCAATCCAGGGCAACTCCCCAACCACTAGGCCACCACTGCCCCTGAGCAGTTTCAGAAGCAGTGTCTCTACAGAGAATGGAAACCAGCTGAAATCCAAAGAAGAGCTTTAGATCATCCTTCAAGAAGCCTGGTGAACTGATGAAGATGACAGAAATGACAGTAAAGCTCATCTAAGAGAGATCAGGCTGTGCTGAAGAATAATGGTGGTCAAACTTAATATTGACTGTAAAGCTGGTTAGAATGAAACTCTCTACTTTTAGAGTATATTAGAGGGACAGCTCAGGTTAGATGTTTTGGAGACAAAGTTAGAGAAGCAAGGTTGCGTTGGTTTGGACATGTCCAGAGGAGGATTATATCGGGAGGAGGATGTTGAAGATGGAGCTGCAAGGAAAGGAGAAGAGGAAGACCAAAGAAGAGGTTTATGGACGTGGTCAGAGAGGACATGTGTGCAGGTGTTCGGTTTGAAGGAAGAGGATGCAGAGGACAGGAAGAAATGAAAACGGATGATCTGCTGTGGCCACCCCTAAAAGGGAACAGCCGAAAGAAGAAGAAGTGTCTCAATTTTAGAGCAAAATAGAAAGAAACGGTGCATTAAACCCTTTGCACAGTACTACTTAATTTAAATGTTTGATCATGTTTTAATGTCACAAAAAAACATAAAATCTAAAACATGTAAGATGTTAAACACAGACCATATTTCAGGCTTTCCCGAAAGCATGTCATTTGAACTGGGGTGCCCGATCCCCTTGTGTACAATCGGATATCCCGCATCGTTCTGGGCCAAATCTGTCCTTCTGAAGATCATTCTTTCTGTTTATTTCAGGCTTACTGGGTTTTTCTCCAGCTGGTCATTAACAGTCCCAGTAAATCTCGACCTCAATGTGGTCATGATTAGGCCCTCTCTCCTCAGGATGTGCATTGACAACTGCAATATGACGCAGATCAGGGATTCTTCCCATCGAGCGCTGATTTAATTGGACCGTCCTTCACCTTAGCTCTTGGTTACGGGAGTGAATTTAATGCAAATGCTTGCTGGCAGATTCCCGGCCTGTGGCGAGAGACGCCCCGATCTTTCCTGACGGGTTTCCCTCACGTGAGCACAGAGCAGTCAATCAAACTGACGGGCTGCATTTTTGACACTGACCTCAGCTAGTTTGCCCCAGACATGCTAAAACTTAAACAGAGTACAGTGTCTGAAAATGACAAAAGTTTGCGGACACCTACTTTTCAAGTCAAGCTTTTTACAACCGTTGTATCACAAAGCAGCTGTACAGAATCCAGGTCCAAGCCCCAGGTGAGTAAGCCGAGGGTGACGGAGGCAGAACTCCCTAAAAATGGAGGAAGAAACTTTGGAAACTTTAGAAGGAACCAAGACTCAAAAGGAGAACCTCTACTGGTCGAGTCCATTTGAGTCTGTAAAGTGGTGGTTCCTAGAGGCCTAGTGGTTAGGGAGATGGCCCCAGCATCAGAAGGTTATGGGTTCGAATCCCGTTGTCCTGAGGTACCCCTGAGCAAGGTGGCGTCTTCATCACTGCTCCCTGGGCAGCTGCCCCCTGCTGCATATGTGTGTATGGGTTAAATGCAGAGGCTGCATTTCATTGGGGTTCACTGAGTGTTGTGTTCTGCACTCGAAATGACAATTTGTCACTTTCACTTGAGTTGGTGGAGCTTTTGTTATTCTTGGTTTGTGGCAGCAGCTCCTGCAGATGATCCAGTCTGATGTAGCTGAAGGAGGAGAGGAATCTGATGATGGTTGGTTTGATCTAGAAGACCGTCGGCTCAGATGGTGGACCAGCTGGAGTTGAGGAAACCTTCACCTTTTCTTTTTCACTTTTCGTTTACATGAACATAAGATATGTATTTTGGGAGACATGCTGCTCAATGTCCTCCCTGGTTCTGGTGTCAGAACCTGGTGTTTAAACCACTTTTAGAGTCAGGTGGCCTCAGGATTCCAAAGCTGTACTTCACACCAAGGCGGACACTAACATTACGAGTGTTGAAGATAAATCTGCTCAAAGGATTCATCATTTCCTGCTTTCTGTTCATTTTATTTTGTTTTTGAACATTCCCCCAATGTTAATCTCCACAGTCTCCACACTGGTCGGTCATTATTCACGAATACATAATGTGAGATCCAAAACATTTGAATGAATTACACTCTAATGCCAAACAGATTAAACCGAAAAAGTACATATTAAAACTCAGAGTGAAGAATGGAGTCATGAGGCATTGATAATAAATTTACACGACTTTCACACTAATTTAAGTGCTTAAGCAGGAAGTTAAATCTGAAAAATCTCAAAGAAAATGGTAATGATTCCGTGAAATTCTCTCTCTGAAAAACGACGACTACTGGAGAGGTCCCTCCTCAAGCGACTGAGGTGGCATCTCCCAGGCTTTGACTGACTTGACCTTCCCTTCAGGGGCCTATTCCATAAACCATACGTTCAGATACGAGCTTATAATTTGACGTCATGCACAGATTTACAAAATATAGACTTGACATTAAAATATATACCGAAAGAAGATTCCTTCTTTTTCTCATCGTCTGCCGTTAGGGGTCGCCACAGCAGACCATCCATCATTTCTTCCTGTCCTCTGCACCTTCCTTTCTCACACCGACCCCCACACGGATTGCAACCTCTGCTTTTTACCCACACACCGTGCAGCAGGGGGCAGCTATTTAAAGAGCCCGGGGAGCAGTGATGGGGATGGTACCTTGCTCAAAGTTACCTCAGGGCAGCCTACTGGTCTGGGATTCAAACCCATGACCTTCTCATCCTGGAATGTAGATCCTTTGTTGATCACATGCTGCTGCTCACTAACCAGTCTCCTTCTTTTTTTGGCTGCTCCTGTTAGAAGTCGCCGTCTCCATTTCTTCCCGTCCTCTGCATCTTCCTCCTTCAAACCGACCACCTGCATGTCCTTTCTCACCACGTCCATAAACCTCCTCTTTGTCCTTCCTCTTCTCCTTGGAAATCTCACCATCTTTAACTCTGACACCTCCAGCACCACCCGTTCAGACACTGGTAAGAGACCTGTGAACCATTTGAGGTGAAAATGAAAGTGACTATCAATGCGAACACAGCACACACTGAAACACAACGAAATACATCCTCTGTATTTAACCCACACAAACTGTCCAACAGGGGGCAGACATGTCCATCACCCAGGGAGCAGTGATGGGGACGGTACCTTGCTCAAGGGCAGCTCTTGGCAACCAACTGCTCTGGGATTCGAACCCACAACTTTCAGATCCCGGCACCCAATCCTTTTACAGTAGGCTACTGCTTCCCCAACTTGTTAACGAAAGTGGGTTAAAGATGTTTTTCCAGAAACTGACAGAACATGTCCACATCATTAACTGAAAGTGAAAGTGACTATTCTTGTCATTTTGAGCTCACAACGCAGCGGACCACAACGAAACTGGACCTCTGCATTTAACCGGGTTATAAAAGCACCCGGAGAGCAGTGACAGGGACGGTACCTTGCTCAAGGGTACCCTAGGCAACCAACTGGTAAAGGGTTTGAACCCATAATCTTCTGATCCTGTGGCCGACTCCCTGACCACTAGGCCACCGCTGCCTAGTGGAATAAATAAGGAGCAAATTGGTCTAGAAATTATTGTCGAGGTGCTTTTGCGAGTGGGAACTATGGTGAGAAAACAACCGGCATAAGTTTTCACACCATGTCCAGAGACAATTGGTGCTACACGGATGGAGCACGAACCCTTTATCCCATGAACTACCAGAGAACAGCTTCCCTCTTTGAAACCGTTGCTGTGAATTCATTCAAAGTTAAAAAAAAAAGCAGCATAATGTTGTTTTGAGTAACACCGGCTTTTAATCACAATTCTGCATGAACTGCCGCTTACCTCTGGAAACTCACCAGCCTAATTGTGTCAGGGTACTGGCACTTTTTACCGCGTAGGATATTTTTCCCCTGTTTTTCCACCAGCTGTTTGTTTTGACTCTGAGTCAGCAAACAGGCCATCATAGCTAATCAAGCTGATTGAAACTTTGTGTTAATCTCCTCTGTCTGCCATGATGCTCCAAGCTTTGCTGGGAAAAAAAAAATGGCTGATGATACCAACCAAGCGTGCCAGATATGGGCGTGTCTCAATCTAGAGCCACTGTTTTGCAAGGACGGCTGATGCATGAATCTAGGTTGCTGTGATTTATGCCTTTTGCATGATGACATTTTTCTCTACAAGGACCTGGGCGCATACTGTGTCCCTGCAGAGGCAGAAGAGGCTCTTTATCAGGCACGGTGACTCGCTTGTTCATTTTCTAATCTGTCAGCGTCTGAAGTGCACTGCCCGACCCACGCTGTCCTCACCCCAGCATCCAGCTCGTTCTACTCAGTCTTGAAGACGTATTTGTCTTCTGAACTTACATCGGCTTGGACGTGTCCAGCGGAGAAACCAGGAGTTTATCAGGAGGAGGGAAAGAGGAGAAGAGGAAGGACAAAGAAGAGGTTTATGGACATTGTGAAGTGAAAATGAAAGTGACAACTTGTCATTTTGAAACACAGAACAGCACACAGTGAACCACAACGATATGCAGCCTCTGCATTTAACCCACACACACCGTCCAGCAGGGGGCAGCTATTTAAAGCACCCGGGGAGCAGTGACAGGGATGGTACCTTGCTCAAGGAAAGCTCAGGGCAACCTACTGTAAGGGATTCGAACCCATGATCTTCCGATCCAGGGGCCAACATCCTAAACGCTTTGTCACCACTAAGAGAAGACATGCAGGCGGTCGGTGTGAAAGAGGAAGAGGCAGAGGACAGGAAGAAATGGAGACAAATGATCAACTCTGGTAAGCCCTAACGGCCAATGGAGAAGAAAGAAGAGTTATACTCCTCGTCCATTACAATCTTCTAAGGAATGACTGCCATCACCATTTTTCAGACAGAATGTTCTCTACCTTCAAGAAGCTCATCGATTCTTCTTTCCAAACACCTCTAACTCCACCACTCAAGCTCACTCACCACATATTGTTGTAGAAAGACTGGCTTATGTTGTTCCTGATACACCTTAATCTATAAACAGGGGTTAAATTACCAGAAGTTCACGCATGCTCAGAAGTTCACGCAAGCTTAACTGGCTCTCCTTCTCCCCCATAACACCATGACCATAGTTGACGTTCAGAGAAGAGCCTTGGAAGGTCCTTCAAGAAATCTGGAGAACTCTTCCTGAAGACAACAAGAAAGCTCGTCTAAGAGAGTTCAGGCTGTGCTGAAGAATAACGGTGGTCGTATTAAATATTGACTTTAAGGCTGGTTAGAATGAAACTCTCTTCGTGTTTAGACTGTGTGTTTACACACGTTGCAGTAAACCACTGACCCTGTTGTCTGTTTTCCTACAAAATAAAAAGAAATAAAGAAAATATGAAGAATAATTGGCCGACCCAGGTCTTTTGTACAGTGCTGTACGTTGCCATGGGGATACATCCCAGTATAAAAGTGATCCAGTGCTATAAGACAGTAAATCCAGGGTTGGATCAAACTAAGCTTAAGGTTACCTGGCTAAGCAATACATCCTGCTTCCTGACACTGCTGGTTTGAGAATGCTGAGACCGGTCATTGTAAAAGGTTTTCAGCATTCGTGTTTTTATTTTATTTCCACGCTGTTTAAACTTTTCATGGGAAGTTTTTATAACTTCTGTGAAGTTATGATATTTGTTTCAAGAAATGACTCTGCACTTTTGACTTAAGAACATTTGCAGTACAAATATTTGAGGGCAGCACCTGAGCAGGGGATTAGCACCTGTGCAGGTGAAATCAGGATGAGCGCCCCCTAGAGGCAGTCCTGCTCATGACAAATGGGAAAAATGGTCAGTTCCTTACTTTGCTTACCGAGCTTAGTTTCACTGACAGACAGCGATGCCCTCTAAATGTCTGCAGGGTGAAGCCCCACCCAAGATTTCAAAGGGAGGCTCATTCAAAACCTCTTCTCTTCTTCTTTAGAGTCAGATGAGCAGTTTAACTGGCAATTTTCTTTTAATCAAACGTCCCTTTTCATTTGGCCACAATTCCATAAAAGGTTCAGATGTCACTGCTAATTTCAGCCCAGCCTAATGTGCACTGCAAGTGAAAGTGACTATTCTTGTCATCGTGAAACACGGCACAGCACACAGTGAACCACAACGAAATTCAACCCCTGCTTTTCACCCACACACACACCGTGCAGCAGGGGGCAAGTTTAAAGTGCCTAGGGAGCAGTGATGGGGACGGTACCATGCTCATGGGTACCTCGGGGCAACCTACTGATGTGATATTCAAACCCATGACCTGGGGCCATCTCCCTAACCAGTAGGTCACCACTTCCCTGGGCATGAACGCTGTCACCCACTACCAGAAATTATGCAGTTGAGATTTCCACATTTGGGGAAGTTTTAAATGCTTTAAACATTTCTAGTCTGCTCCAAACGTAACGTGGGATATTGAAATAAGCCTGGGAACGTAGACCTCTCACTTTACCACTCATTGTAGACCTACACTTCGTTGCGTTTTTTGGGAAAACTTCCAAGAAAGGATGTCAACGAGAACGTTTTACAGATGGGGATACATGACAAGGGAAAATCGTGAAACCTGTTGGGTGTTTGGAGGATTGTTTTATTCAAAGGATCTGGTCAGTGAAAGTTATTAACTGTTAACATCTGTTATTCGTTTCTAGGAAAAATGAGCTTTTCTGTTCACAGCGCCACTAGGAATACCTTAGGGAAGGAGATGTGCGGTAGCTGTACAGTAAAATGATCTTCACTGGTCCATGATGGATTGAGAAGGCTCTTAAGTAAATGAAGGAATCTGGCATACAGCCTGAACAGAGTGCTCTTCAAAGCGCTGCACCTTCACTGAGGAGCTCCATTCTGATCAGAAACCGCTGCTCCCCCTGTAAAGCACATTTACCCTTTAATACGCGATCCGGAAATAATGCATGTTCCCATGAAAGCCCAGTTTCTCTTGTTCCGCGAGTGCACAACAGACAGCGGGCCGTTTTAAGAGCTGCAATTTGTTCATTTCAGGCCTCCTTTAGATGGAGCTTTTATGGTGAAACGAGTGCCGACCGAGTCCCGTCCAACATTAAAGTCATTTCGGTAAACAAACAACTAAGGTTTTATGATTTTTTTTTTTTCCTTTTTATTGCTTTTTTGATCACGTTAAAGGGCTGATTTGAACCCAGCCACTAGGGTTGCAGTGTATTTCTTGCCCCATCGGGACCCAAGCCTGGATAAATGGGGAGGGTTACGTCAGGAAGACCATCCGGTGGCCAAATCAGCATGTGGACAAACGAAGGAGAATATTAAAGGGCGGATTAATCATTGGACATGCCAATCACTGTCTTCACGTGAACAAAAAAAAATCTGTGTGTTTGTGATGTCACAAAAAACAACACATTTATATAATCGAATATCGAACCACAACGAAATGCATCCTCTGTATTAAACCCACACACACTGCAGTTGTATCCAGCACCCGGGGAGCAGTGATGGGGACGGTACCTTGTTCAACCTACTAGTCTGGGATCCAAACCCACAACCATCTGATCCTGGGGCCTGGTCTCGAACCACTAGGCCACCGCTGCCCCAAAGAATGCATCTTGGGAATCGAACCCACGCCCTCGAAGAGGCTGGAGCCTTAATCCTGAGCTGATCAGAAAACTGTTCTTTTTTTATTCCTGTCTTCTGTTTTCTTTTTTTTTTCTCTTCTGCAATCTTTTTCTAAGCATTAGCAATCAAGCTGCGTTGAGACGTGCAGCAGTTGGCCTTTTGCATGAAGGTTTGGTTGCAGTCCAGATCCCTCTCATGTGAAATGATCACACCATGTGGTAATGTTTTCTTAGGCACGGTAATCTCTTTCGGACATGCAAGACATCTACTTGTCCTCATTTTGCACCAAATACGTCTGCTCATGGCCTTGCTGCATAATATAAAGTAACAGATGTTGAAGAGGCCGGGCAATATGGTCTGTTTGCGGAGCTTCAAGCAGAAAGGCCCTGTTTCTCTTTATTTGCTTGTTTGGTAGGCCGTTTATTTTCACGCAAACTTAAGTATCTTCTCGTAAAGTGTTTATAGGTTCTCATGCTCTGGCTGAGGTTTGAGTGCCAAACTGAAACTAACGTTCGATCGCTTGATCCAGCTCTCGCCTTGCACACACAGCTTTTTTTTGTTTCATTTGAGTTTTCTGTATCGCTGTATAATTTCCCCGAAGCAATCACTCTTCCAGCCGCAAAGCCTCGCGCTCCTGGATGCCATTTCAAAATAAATCCTTGGCCTTAAAGTAGCCAAACACAACACTGCAGAAGACAGCAATGAAGGTCATTGTAAGGCCCCTACAATGGCCACCAGGGGGTGCTGTGGAAATACCCGAAGCTATCCCACTATGCTGGAGACAGTGGTGGTCTCGGACTTTGGGACTAGGGCCCAAGTTTGGATGGTTGTGAGCCCAGAAGTTTAACCTGAGGTACCCTTGAGCAAGGCACCATCTCCATCATTGCTCCCCAGGCTCCTGCTCTTGGTTAGTGTCTTCATCGATGGTGTGTTTGGAGGGGAAAATACCGAGGATGTGTTCACAGGGAGTGTGTTTCATTTCATTCATTTCATTCGTTTAAAGGGATCATCAGTTTTAGCAATGTTTACTGGCTGAATCTCACCCAAACAAATACAGCTGCTTCCTTCATCGTTTCCAGACGCTAACTCACGAAAACACGTGGCAAGGCCTGCACATCTGGATGCAGGAGTGTATCTAAACTTCAGACATGCTGTTGAAAAACGATTACCTGTCTAGTAAATTTGGAGCTTAGTCAGAACATGCCCTTTGGGTTTCTTTGCTGGAAAGCCTCTTCAGTGTTCCCTCTTGCCTCTGCTCTCAATCAGTTTCTTTCTTTTCATTTAACTTTCCTCTGTTTTTCCTCTCTTGGCATGTCGGACAGATTTTCGGGCAGTTATCTTCCTGCCCGTTATGTTTAGAAGAACATACGGGCTGTCACCAGGGTCTTCTCAGAAATCAGGTTAAATCCTAAGGCTGTGAAGGTGCAACGTTGTTGAAATGCAAGGAAATACACGTCCTTGTTTTAATGGGTTGTCTGTTTACCGTCCACTGTCTTGAATACAGGCTGGCGGAGACCAGATGTTGTCCTCTGAGTTTATATGTTATTGACAGCTGCCAGGAAGGAAGGAGAGCTTTGCCGTAATTGAAAATGAAATGAAATTCCTGTGCTGGCCCACTATGAACTCACACACTGGGATTGGTTGCTGAAGTGCCCTGGGCTGTGGAAACAGGAAAGTAATGTCCACACACTTCCCCCTCACCCACATTTTCCTGCCGGTCCAGGGGACTGAACCTGCGATCCTACGGCTGCAAGGTCTTTTATCTAACCATTCGGCAACGGCTCCCCAAAAGAAGAAGGGTCTAGTTTACAATGTGATCTTGACTGTAGGCCAAACATATTGTCTGAAATTTAAATTGAGCCTTTAAAATTTAATAAATAACATTTTGAGCCTGTCTGGAGAAATAAATCTAAACCAGATTATAATCTGACAAAACAAAGATGAATAATCTTCTTGAATCTTCTTGAACGAAACTGTGCAAACCTGAAACAAACAAAATTCATTCTGAGCTCAATCACGGTCAGATTGATTATAGAATATATCACTGCAACCCCAAAATCGTTTAGCATTCTCTTAAGTAGGTATAGGTTTATACTGACAAATATTTGTCTGAACCTCACTATAGCCCAACAAAATTCAGTCTGAATGCATTATAACCTGTAACCCATTATAACAAAATCTGAATCAGTCTGAAACTAATGGTGAGGGACTAGGCTCCAAGATTGGAAGGTCAGTCTGAACCCAATGAAATTCCCAGAAAAATCAGTCTGGACCCATTATAACCCTAAAGGTCTAAACCCAATTATTTCCAATAAAATTCACTATGAACTCATAATAACTAAAAACATCAGTCTAAACCCAATAAAACCCCCAAAAAGGCATTCGAAATCCATTATAACCCAACCAGATTAAGTCTGAACCCATTTTACCCCCAAATAACATCTGAACACCAATTACTGCCCAACTGAATTCACTGTGAACCCATTATAACCCAACAAAATTCAGTCTGAACTCCCTGTTAGAAGGAAAAAAATAATTGGGTTCAATTATTGGCCAACAAAATTCAGTCTCGGCGCATCCTAAGCTGAAAACAATCAATCCAGAACTCATTTTAACCCCAAAAAAGTCTGAGCGCAATTATTCAGAACGAAATTCCCTCTGAACTAAATAAAAACAAAGAGCAGAAAATGCTGGTAAAAGTCCATTAAAGGTGTGAGAAAGGATGTGAGAAGCTTGAGCTTGGAATCTGAAGATGAACGAAGTCTGATGAAAATGTGAGAAATGATGTTTGAAACCCTGCGTAAGAAGTAGGAGCCCCATCGGGGTTCATACTAAAACTTCACCCCGTATTGCTGCGTTTGAGCTCCTGCTGAGGCCTTGGGCTTGAGCCTCGTGCTTGAATTGGACTCACTCTGCCTCACTTTAATCACACCTCTGATCTTCAAGGGCTCTCTGTTAAGACATCACCATCAAAACACGGGGGACCGGAGCTCGGAAAGCTTCTTTGTGCCGTTTTGTCACAGAACTAAATCGTCTTGAGCAGCCGCTAATCCCTGTTGTTTGCACGGAGCCCGGAGGAGAACAGGAATCTTTGTCTAAAAGGGGATGTGACTGGGCAGGTATTACTCATCTGCAGGCAACCCACCTACTGTGCCTGCTGTGTTGATACAAACACCTCCCAATCCACCCTTCGCTCTCTTCTGTGCATATCCACGCACCTCCGTGACTCGCCTCCCGTGCCCTGCCAGATACAAGCAAACATCCTACACAACTATAGAACCCGTATCTCTTTCAAAGCAGGTGCTCTCACACCAAACCTGTTATCTAACCGCTGCATATGTCAACATAAAGAACCTTTATGCACAGTAGGCCTCCTACCCAGTGGTGAAGCACAGCAGCGGGAAGCGTTTATCTTCTAGAAACGATGCTAATCAGGACTGGTTTTTATACTTTTAGCAATCAGCATCAACACGGTGGTGTATAGTCTGGGGTTGATGTAATTTGGGGGTTTTTTTGGTATAAATCCCCTCATTGAAGCGGTTACCACAAGCAGTTTCCATCCTTAAAGGACTTTTTTACATTTTATACATTACCTTTCGTGAATATTTTTGCCATTTATTTCAAGTTCTAGCTGAAACAAGGACTTGGGAGTGGCAGGCGGGTCCAAAAATTCCCAAATTCGTTAGTAGTTTTATGGAGACTCCTTCAGAAAAGACCTACAAGGAATGCCTCTGAGTATTAGGAGTCTGTAAGCTGTTCAGGCTGCTCAAATGAAGGATCGAGAAGATTGTGAGGAGCAATGACACAATTTGGTACCAATTTCCTGAAGTTTTTTTCTCAAATAAAGAAAGTTCTTTTAGACGCACCATTTATAAAATAGACGTAGTCTTAAGTAAGTCAACCGGTGAGGAGAAACACAAACTGGGATTTATGTTTAACTGGCCTTTGGTTGGAAGCACAATATAGTGTTTTCGGTTAAAGTGACCAGTGAGCAGGAAGTACAAGTTAGGTGTTTCTAATAAAGTGGCCAATGAGAGGAATCACAAAATAGGGATTTTAAAAAAGTGGCCATTCAGTAGGGCTTTCCGATATAGAAAGACAATATGAGTCTCTGTCACTCATTTTCTGAGCCGCTTGTCCTGATTAAGGTCATGGGCGGTGATGGAGACTATCCCAGCTCTTACAGAGCGAAAGGCGGGGACACCCTGGACAGGTCACGAGTCCATCACAGGGCAGACAAACACACACACCTAGGGGACAATTTATCTCAACAGTGGGAGGAAACCGGAGCTCCGGACTCAGACACGGACATGGGGACAACATGACCGTCCCTGCCTGGGAACCTAATCCAGGACCTTCTTACTGTGAGGAGACATTTTTTATGACTCTGCTGACTTAGAGAAGCAAGTTTGCATTGGTTTGGACGTGTCCAGAGGAGAGACGAGGATTATATCGGGAGGAGGACTTTGAAGATGGAGCTGCCAGGAAAGAGGAGAAGAGGAAGACCAAAGAGGAGGTTTATGGACGTGGTGAGAGAGGACATGCAGGTGGTCGGTTTGTAAGAGGAAAATGCAGAAGACAGGAAGAAATGGATACAGATGATTCGCTGTGGCGACTCCTAAACGAGAGCAGCCGAAAGAAGAAGAAGAAGAAGAAGATTGTCTCTGCTGACAGCTGCGCCAAAGTGACTTGTTTATGCCTTTGATATGACAGTCATAAAACAACTCCATACTTCATCAACACCATTACACTCGCTCATGTCTCAAGTGCCGAAATGACACCAACCCCCCACCCCCCCATTCTCTGCAGTCTATCTATTTGCAAATGTGAACTGAAATGACTCTGACTTGTTTGTGAACCTCTCAAATTGAATTTAGGAAATTAGATTTCTTGGAGAATGCTTCTCATGAGACCCTGAATGACTTCACCAGACGTTTTGCTCTCATATCACCTCTTACATCTCTGTTCCTTTGCTTATGAATGCATGTCTCACATATTTGTATCGAGTCGCTTGGCTGTTCTTCCCTGAAAATAATAAAAAATGCATCCATTCGCATATTGTTTGCCTGGAGAACACAATCATAATTAGTGCATAACGCGTGTTTACTCACTGGATTGCTGACCCAGAGTGCTTTAATTCCCAGTGATTAGTAACCGCCGTTAATGTTAATGGACTTCACAATGTTTGACATTGGAGTGAGTGAAAATGAGCTTTTGTGCCACAACCAGGTTGGGATCTCCTCATTAGTATATCTCCGCCTGTCCCGTCGAAGATCGGCGTTCGATTCCCAGATGAGCAGTTTTTATGAATTGAGCTGGGATTTGGGCTTTATTTATGGACCAGGATCCCACCTCCATCACCAATGTCATTGGGTTCCTGTGCAAGACCCTTCACCTCAGGGAGACGTTCCCTGTAATAAGGAAAGGAGAATCGCTCTGAATAAGAGCATCTGCTAAATGGCAGAAACGTTGTTGAGGAGGTGGTCCTTCACAGTTTGACGAGTGTATCAGGCACAGCTCCTAATGGAGCTTCATGGTCACAGTTAGGTGGTCCACTACCCAAAAATATCCAGAAGAAGGTGTGAAAGTGAAAGTGACTATTCTCGTCATTGTGAGTACACAGCACAGCACGCAGTGAACCATAACCTTTTTTTTTGCATTTAACCCCCGCACACGTGCAGCAGGGGGCAGCTATTTAAAGCACCCGGGGAGCAGTGATGGGGACGGTATCTTGCTAAGTCCCTAAACACTAGGCCACCGCTGCCGCATTTAACATTACATGGAACTTAATGTTAAATAACATAAATGAAAACAATAAGTGTGGTAGCCTTTAAAAGTCTTTGCGATCTGATATTGGTTTAGGTTCTAGTTTAGTCTTCTGATCATTGGTTCCCTGTCACCGACTGAGTAACCGAGCAGGTCTCCTGAACAGCAGTGCAAGTGACCAGTCAGTCTGCACTGCAGATCGTGATGGAGGGCTTTAATTGCTCTTCTGCTCATGCTGTCTCAGCAGACGCCATTCTCTCATGCCTGACGTGCAGCTCCCTGTTCCCAGTAGCTGCGAGCATCAGACCATCTGATGTGTCAGTGTCCGTCACAGCCTAGAAGGAAAGGGGGTTGGGTGGAGCTGAATTACTGGGATTAGTGTTTCAAAGGAAAGATTATGCCTTGCATGGATGTTGTAAATCATTCTAGTATTTTAATGTGCTGTTAACAGTCCCAATTAATATTTATATACCGCCGTAAAGGAATTAGAAACATAAACTTTGACCAGGTTTGAGCCTAGTAGGAATTAGTTTAGAATAATACAGACATTTCTGTACTCTACATTGGCATTTGTAATTCATTACATTTATACTGCATATTATATTTTATGTAATCTACATTACATTTATATAATGCACATTACATTTATATACTGCACATTACATTTATGTACTCTACAATACATTTATGTACTCCACATTACATTTACATACTCCACATTACATTTATGTACCCACATTACATTTATGTCCTCTACATTACATTTAATGCATCTACATTACATTTATGTACTGCACATTACATTTATGTACTCTACATTACATTTATGTACTCCACATTACATTTATGTACTTCACATTACATTTATGTACTCCACATTACATTTATGTACTCACATTACATTTATGTACTCTACATTACATTTATGTACTTCACATTACATTTATATACTGCACATTACATTTATGTACTTCACATTACATTTATGTCCTCCACATTACATTTATGTACTCCACATTGCATTTATGTCCTCTACATTACATTTATATACTCCACATTACATTTATGTACTCCACATTACATTTATGTCCTCTACATTACATTTACGTACTTCACATTGCATTTACATACTCTACATTACATTTATGTCCTCTACATTACATTTATATACTCCACATTACATTTATATACTCCACATTACATTTATGTCCTCTACATTACATTTACGTACTCCACATTACATTTATGTGCTTCACACATATTTATGTCCTCTACATTACATTTATATACTCCACATTACATTTATGTACTCCATATTTATGATTTATGTACTTCATTACGCTTATGTCCTCTACATTACATTTATGTACTTCACATTACATTTATGTACTCTACATTACATTTATATACTCCAAATTACATTTATATATTCTACATTACATTTATGTCCTCTACATTACATTTATGTCCTCTACATTACATTTATGTACTTCACATTACATTTATGTACTTCACATTACATTTATGTCCTCTACATTACATTTATATACTCCACATTACATTTATGTACTCCACATTACATTTATGTACTTCACATTACGTTTATGTCCTCTACATTACATTTATGTTCTCTACATTACATTTATGTACTCTACATTACATTTATATACTCCACATTACATTTGTCCTCTACATTACATTTATGTCCTCTACATTACATTTATATACTCTACATTACATTTATGTCCTCTACATTACATTTACGTACTCCACATTGCATTTATGTCCTCTACATTACATTTATATACTCCACATTACATTTATGTACTCTACATTACATTTATGTACTACATTGCATTTATGTCCTCTACATTACATGTATGTACTCCACATTACATTTATGTCCTCTACATTGCATTTACCGAATCCACATTACATTTATGTATATTACATTAACATTCTCCACATTACATTTATGTCCTCTACATTACACACATACTCCACATTACATTTATGTCCTCTACATTACATTTATATACTCCAAATTACATTTATATATTCTACATTACATTTATGTCCTCTACATTACATTTACGTACTCCACATTACATTTATATACTTCACATTACATTTATGTATCACATTACATTTATGTCCTCTACATTACATTTATATACTCCACATTACATTTATGTACTCCACATTACATTTATGTAATTCCTACTAATACATTTATGTACTCATACGCTTATGTCCTCTCTACATTACATTTATGTTCTCTACATTACATTTTATGTACTCTGCACACATTTATATACTCCACATTATACTCTCTATGTCCTCATTACATTTATATACTCACATTACATTTATGTCCTCTCTACATTACATTTATGTCCTCCACATTACATTTATGTACCTCACATTACATTTATGTCCTCTACATTACATTTATATACTCCACATTACATTTATGTACTCCACATTACATTTATGTACTTCACATTGCATTTATGTCCTCTACATTACATGTATGTACTCCACATTACATTTATGTCTTCTACATTGCATTTACGTACTCCACATTACATTTATGTATATTACATTAACATTCTCTACATTACATTTATGTCCTCTACATTACATTAACATACTCCACATTACATTTATGTCCTCTACATTACATTTATATACTCCACATTACATTTATGTCCTCTACATTACATTTATATACTCCACATTACATTTATGTCCTCTACATTGCATTTACGTACTCCACATTACATTTATGTATATTACATTAACATTCTCTACATTACATTTATGTCCTCTACATTACATTAACATACTCCACATTACATTTATGTCCTCTACATTACATTTATATACTCTACATTACATTTACGTCCCCTACATTACATTTACGTACTCCACATTACATTTACGTACTCCACATTGCATTTATGTCCTCTACATTACATTTATATACTCCACATTACATTTATGTCCTCTACATTACATTTATATACTCTTACATTACATTTACGTCCTCTAGCATTACATTTACATGTACTCCACATTACATTTCTGTAACCCAGATTACTTAACATTCCTGTTCTGCAGATTTTTATACCGCACATTACTTTTTTCTAGTCAACATTTCTGCCCAACACTTTTCATTTTTGACATAAACCTTTTTAAAATCTTTTCTTTATACTCTGATGAGGTTAAAATGTAGCATTTTATAATGCCTTTCCACACTTTTCTGCATCCAAATTGATTTTACATATTCCAGAAACCTGATTCCATACTCTTGAGTGGTGATGCAGTCAAGCTTTTTCCCCTTCCAGACTGACATGCGCTGCCAGACTTGAGCCGTAAAACCGTCCCTGAGGATGACAGGCAGTAATTACACATCAGTACAATTACTGCACACTACTGCTGGAACAATGGGACGAGGCAGCCTCTCTCTGGGCATCTGCTCAGCAACATACACATAAGCCACTGTATTAAGCCTTTATCTGACCAGAAACCACTCACAGCACTCCTGACTGCCTCTCCAGCCACTCCCTCACATCTTCAGCTGTTTATCTACCAAAGAAAAGGACCAGAATGTGGAAAAGAAGGCAGACGGAAATGTTCTTTTGAGAAATCCTGCAGGTTGTGGCTGCTTTAACAGTATCTTTTCAAATGACCTGTCGGGGCAGTGGTGGCCTAGCGAATGGCTCAATAATCAGAAGGTTTGAGCCCCAGACCAGCAGGTTAACCTTAAGTGGTCTTGAGCAAGGCACCGTCCCCATCACTGCTCCCTGGGTGCTGGATATATATGGCTACCCACTGCTGCACCTTTGTGTATAGGGTTAAATGCATTGGATGTTTATTAGAAATGTAAAAGTTTTAGGAAATGTAAATCCCTCTGTATAAGAGCCTCTTCTAAAGGCCATAAGTGTTTAATATAATTATATAATAATAATATAATTTTACTTATTAAATATTTTAGTGGTAATGACAGTTCACAACATTGTTGGCCCTATTTTAGACATAGAAAGATATATGATCCAGCCTGCAATCATTTGCTTATCACATGTTTAAGGCTGCAAAGTGTTCTAGCAGTAAACAACAGCAGTTAACTGGTCATCTGGAATCATCTGCACCTGCTTCTTCACTGCTTCATGTCTTAAGTTAGATGCTTTGTTCTGCTTGAAGGTTCCAACGATTAACCAACGCAGAGCTATCAAACTGCTCAGGTACAGAGACTGAACTGAAAATGAGAGACAACAACACTGTCCTTCAGGAAGATCTGGAGAACTGCTCAGGTACAGAGACTGGACTGAACATGAGAGACAACACCACTGTCCTTCAGGAAGATCTGGAGAACTGTTCCTCAACAAGACATAAGAGTCTCACTCTTTAGACTAACTTATTTCTTTAAGCTGTCTTCAGGAACACTTCTCCAGGCTTCTTGAAGGATGTTCCAAAGCTCTTCTTTGGACATGGTTTGCCTTGAATAGCTCTCCATTCTCTGTGGAGATGATCTCCCACTGCAAATATCTCTATAAAGTTAAACCCAACCCTGAGTGTCTTCTGGAATTATTGATCCATTTCTCCACCACTTCTAATCCCATGATCCTTTGAGTGCAGTCTGACAGCTGTGGTTTCTGGCCTGGAGGGAAAAATGTCAGCTGTGGTTGAACAACACTTTCCCACATCCACTGACAAACTGCCCTTGGGCAAGACACCTAACCCCACAACTACCCCCCAGGTACAAGTATTATGCCACACTGCTCCTGGTGTGTGTGTTCACCAACGGTGTGTTTGGATGGGTTAAATGCAGAGGACAAGCTCACTGCTCACTCTTCACGGTGTGTGTGCATTTCATTTCAAACCATCTCAACCAGAGATTGGGTTTCTAACTGGACATTAAATCAAATGCATTGAAACATGAGACAAGAATGACCTTCTTTTCTTTTCTAAAAATCTATACTATTGTATTTTTGCTCCATATAATAATAAATAATGCATGTAAACCCCAGCGGGAAAAGCGCAAACATGATTCTATTGAATAAAAAGAGAGAAAGTACCATTTTCCCCAGAAATCGTCAGGGTTTCTCTGAAGGCCTGGAAGAGTTCTGCCGATTATTCAGCATCATGTTTAGGAACATGGTTCCTTCTTTAGGGCTTAAAACAGTGACGGAGCATCCAGTGACAGGAAGGATCAGAGTCTGAGTGAATGATGCAGGTTCACCTCGCTGAAACATCCATTTCACACCTTCACCCCAGATGCGGTCTGTCAGCCAAGACATGATTAGTGTCTGACTTCTGCTTCTTTGGCTTTTACATTGGAGTTAATAAGGATTTTCTGTGAGTCAGGCTGAGTTTTGTTCTTTTTTTTTTTCGCGGCGGGTAATAAAGCGTATCATACTGTGCGCCGACTTTATTGCTGTTTCGCTTTTTATTTTCAGTTTCAAATAAATTCACATACGCTGCAGAAAAACTCTGAGTTTTGGTACTCCCACTGATCACAGCTCAACGAACTGTCTGCAGTGGTGGAAATGAACCCTGGAGACATGGAGGTTTGGGCCTCACTGGTGAGTTACATTCACTGTCTCTCATTTTCTGAGCCGCTTGTCCTGATTAGGGTCACGGGCTGGGCTGGAGTCTATCCCAGCTCTCTCAGGGCCAAAGTTGGGGCAGGTAGTAGGGTAGGCACACACATATACACACATAGGGGGACAATTTCAAGTCGACCTGATATCCATGTTTTTGGACGGTGGGAGGAAACAGATTCAGACATGGGGAAAACATGTCCACATAGAAAAGACCTGGACCGTCCCATCTGGGAATCAAACCAAAGACCTTTTCACTGTGAAGCGACAGCGCTACACATTGCACCACCGTGCCACCCAGATTTTAGAATAAGTAATGAATAAGTAAGTTAAACAAACAACAACAACAAAAAATATATATATATACTTTTTTTTTTATCTCTGCTGCGGCATCCATTATGAACCCATCATGAACTTGGCACAGTCATGCTGTGTTGCTGTCCTGCAGGATTACACACACTGCCTCTTCGTGGGAGTGATTAGGACAAACCCTTGCGTCTCTCCATCAGTCCTTACTGGACGGACAGAGCCACCTTGTGGCCATCCTCACATCTCCCTCCAAACATCACTGTGAGCAAACCTGATTACCATAGCAACTGAATTCATCCTTCTCCCTTTCTATTTTCGGCCCCAAATGAGTACCAAGACCGTTTCCCGTTCATTTTTTCCCCCATACTTTTTATTTCTCTAGAAGAAATCGACAAACACAGCATGCGATTCCGCATCGGTTTTTCTAGGCTGTGTATTAATAGAACAAAAGCAACATGATGCGTTATTTCTGCCTCCTGTGATACACTTGTTAGTGTAGCCGTCTCACGTCTGTCTCACGTCTGTCTGCGTCCTAGGTGATAATAAACGCTTCCAGAGACTCCCACTGAGGAGCACGAGCGGGTCTATACGTGCGCTTATTAGAGCCAAACTAATTTTAGTCCATCAGGAAATGACTTTATAATTAGAAGCATCTTCTCCTCAGCAGCCCAGCTACCTAATTATGCAGCGTTTTAAGGGAATCCTTCAACTCCGTCCCCCCACACACACTCTCAAAAAGAGCTCACATGCTTTTACTCGCTTTGTATCTTAAGCTGCGACTCATTTCACTTTTAATGAGCTCCTGGAGGGCTGATCAATGAAATAAGTAAAGGGTATAACAGACTCAAGTACATGTCCTGGTCTGTTTTCTTGCACTTGCTTTACTTCGACTCGTGAAAGCGGTGGCCTAGTGGTTAGGGAGTTGCCCCTGCAGCGGAAGATTGTGGGTTCAATTCCCTCACCAGTAGGTTGCCCTAAAGTACCCTTGAGCAAGGTACTGTCCCTGTCACTGCTCCTCGGGCACTTTCAATAGCTGCACGTTTGCACGTGTTTGAGTGCATGGGTTAAATGCAGAAGTCCGATTTCGTTGTGGTTCACTGTGTGCTGTGCTGTGACCTCGCAATGACAAGGGTTGTCACTTTCACTTTCACTTTTTGCAGATGTGAAATGTCTCATAAAGGTAATCTGTAACACGCCGGTCAGTTTTAATACCCATACACGTCAGTAGCAACGTCTGTAAACATTTTCATTCTGTCACGTCCCAGGATTTTTCCGTTTCGCTCAAGAACAAGAGTGGTTAAAAAACACGCAAGGAGAAGCACGATGGACGGATGAAAAAGCTCCAGTGTAATTTTATAAGTTATTCCGCCATAAAGGAGTTTCAACCTGTTAACGCTGTCAAGAAAGATTTGCCTCACTGCGAGAAGCTCCTGGGTTCGAGTCCCAGGTAGGACGGTCTGGGACCTTTCCGTGTGGACTTCGTTCTCCCTGTGTGTATCTCCTACAGGAGCTCTGGTTTCCTCCAACCGTCCAAAGGCATGGAGGTCAGGTGGATTGGAGATGCCAAATTGTCCTCTAGGTGTGAATGTTTGTGCCCACATTGGACTGGCGACCTGTGAAAGGACAGAATCAATATCATGTTAAGCAGCGCTGTTAGAGAAAGAGGGATGAGTGTTTATTCACATCATGAGGAGAAGTGAAACGTGGACTTCTGAGTCGCTCACGTCCTGCTAACAGCGACCAAAGACACACTTTATTAATGAGCACTTAAAACATTGCACTACACCTTAATGACTTAAACAGCGATTTTACAACCTCTCACTCTCGTTCACTCATTTTCTGAGTCGCTTGTCCTGATTAGAGTTGCAGGGGGTACCTGGTACTGAGGGTGTCTATCCCAGCTCTCTCAGGGCAAAAGGCGGGGAAACACCCTGGAAAGGTCTTCTTCACACAGACAAACACTTCTTCACACCTAGGGGGCACTTTAGCATCTTCAGTCCACCTGACGTCCATGTCTTTGGACGGTGGGTGGACATTGGTGCTCCTGGAGGAGACACACAGAGACAAGTAGGGAACTTATCCACACTGAAAGGACCCGGACCGTCCCGCCTGGGAATCAAACCCAGGACCTTCTCACTGTAAGGCAACAGCACCACCTACTGCACCATCATGCCGCCCCGACTTGGACAAGTCGAAAAAATGTTTTCTAAGTGTTTTCTAAGTGGAGTTTGGAGAACTTCATGTCTCTGAGAACTTTAGTTGTTGCTCTTAATTTAAATCTGCGTGAGTGAGAGGGATCATGGCCTTGTGTATAAACGTGTGCACAAAGGCTGAGCCCATTTCTTCATATTTCACTTCAAAAAGCCAGACTTTTGAGGAACAGTTCTCCAGATCTTCCTGAAGGACAGTGTTGTATCTCATTTTCAGTGCAGTCTCTGTACCTGAGCAGTTCTCCAGATCTTCCTGAAGGACAGTGTTGTTGTCTCTCATTTTCAGTCCAGTCTCTGTACCTGAGCAGTTCTCCAGATCTTCATCTGCAGTTTGATAGTTTTGTGTTCAAATTTCCAGCTTTTGGCAGATGCTCTCTCCAGAGTGACATACTGTTCAGTGCCAGACAATGATCTGGTTCAAAAATTATGTTGTACCATTAAACTTGTCAGCTCTTTTAGGCTAGATAAGGTTCTAGATAAATGGGTTCCAACCATTTAATCCACACAGTGATCTACGTCTGAACCTTCAAGCAGAACAAAGTGTCTAACTTAAGACATGAAGCAGGGAAGAAACAGGAGCAGATGATTCCAGATGATCAGGTGATTCATTTACTGCTGATGCGGAACACTGAGTGGTGGAACCCATTTATCTAGAACTTATCAGTGTTACAGATGCTGTTGTGGCTGAGGATAAGGTATAATATATACGAGGTGAGACAGGTGAGTCTTCTTCTTCCCTCAGCTGCTCCTGTTTATGGGTCGCCAGAGCAGATCATCCGTTTCCATTTCTTCCGATCCTCTGCACCTTCCTCCTTCAAACCGAGCACCTGCATGTCCTCTCTCACCTTGTCCATAAACCTCCTCATTGGTCTTCCTCTTCTCCTCTTTCCTGGTCGCTCCATCTTCAACATCCTCCTTCCAATATATTCCTCATCTCTCCTCTGGACACGTCCAAACCAACGCAACCCTGCTTCTCTAACTTTGTCTCCAAAACGTCCAACCTGAGCTGTCCTGTCCATCCTCGTCACACCCAACGAACATCTCAGCATCTTTAAATCTGACCTCCAGCTCCGCCTCCTGCCTTTTCATCAGCCACCATCTCCAACCCGTATAACATAGCTGGTCTCACTACTGTCCTGTAAACCTTCCCTTTTAGGAGGTGAAACTGTAACATTGGTAATATTTCCTAGTGAACTACTGGCCTATGTTAGGCTCCACCGAACCCCCTAATTCAGTCACATGTTCCATTAAACGCTTCATCATTTATCTCAGCTGCTCAAAGTAATCCTCTCTCAGAGCACAAAAGCAGCAAATGTCAATTGTTGTACCTCTTATAAGCGCTTGCTTCTGTTTATAGCAAACCTGAAGCCGTATCGCGCCGTGTAATTGGGTTAGACTGTGTACATGTTTTGCACTGTTATTGGCTGAAGGCTAGTCTTTATTATCTGAGTGATCAACTTCAAAGCCCCTCATTCCATTACGGCCTCCGCTCATTTCTAAATCTGGATTTCAGGGATTAGAGGGACGGCAGTGGTGTCATTCAGGCAAGTCCGTTAGTTGATTCTTTCAAAGCTCTTCATCACTTGAACGATTACGAATGTTGAGAACCCGAATCACTTCAGTGGTTGAACACACTTACGTGACAAATTTGAGTTCTTGAAACTGATGGTCACATGATCTGTGACAGACAGGTAACTGCAAGAGTGAAAGTGAAGTGAAAGTGACTATTTTGTCATCGTGAAACACGGCACAGCACACAGTGAACCACAACGGAATGCAACCTCTGCTTTTTACCCACACACCGTGCAGCAGGGGGCAGCTATTTAAAGAGCCCGGGGAGCAGTGATGGGGACCAGGGCACCTCAAGGCAACCTACTGGTCTGGGATTCAAACCACGACCGTCCGATCCTGGGATGTAGATCCTTCGTAGATCACATGCTGCTACTCACTAATCAAAGCTAGCTAAGCTAATTCTAGTCTGCTTCTTCTTTTTTTGGCTGCTCCTGTTTAGGGGTCGCTGCAGAGGATCAACTGTCTCCATTTCTTCTGGTCCTCTGCATCTTCCTCCTTCAAACCGATTACCTGCATGTCCTCTCTCACCACGTCCATAAACCTCCTCTTTGGTCTTCCTCTTCTCCTCTTTCCTGGCAGCTCCATCTTCAACATCCTCCTCCTGATATACTCCTCGTCTCTTCTCTGGACACGTCCAAACCAACACAACCTCACTTCTCTAACTTTGTCTCCATTACGTCTAACCTGAGCTGTCCCTCTAATATACTCATTTCTAATCCTGTCCAACCTCGTCACATCCAAGGAACATCTCAGCATCTTTAACTCTGACACCTCCAGCTCTGCCTCCTGCCTTTTCATCAGTCACCGTCTCCAACCCGTACAACATAGCTGGTCTCGCTACTGTCCTGTAAACCTTCCCTTTCACTGTCCCTGGTACCCTTCTGTCACAAATCACTCCAGCCACTCCAACCTGCCTGCACTCTCTTCTTCATCTCCCAAGTATTTAAACTCCTCCACCTTCTCCACCTCTACTCTCTAAACTAAACTAATGCTAGTACTAGCAGCCTTACATCCAGTGCCCGGGTGCAGTGTTCAGGACAGTACAGTGCTCAGGGGCAAATTAGAGCAACCTACTGGTCCTGGATTTAAACCCATATATACAGTACTGTGCAAACGTTTTAGGCAGGTGTGGAAAAAAGAACGCTTTCAGAAATATAAATAATGATTGTTTATTTTGATCAATTTACAAAATGCAAAGTGAGCGAACAAAAGAAAAATCAGGTCAATATCTGGTGTTTCTACCTTTTACCTTCAGAGTAGCATCAGTTCTTCTGGCCCCCACAGAGCCCTGATCTCCACATCATCCAGTGTGTCTGGATCACATGAAGAGACAGAAGGATGTGAGGAAGCTACATCCACAGAAGATCTGTGCTCAGTTCTCCAAGATGTTTGGAACGAACTACCAGCCGAGTTCCTTCAAAAACTGTGTGCAAGTGTACCTAGAAGAACTGATGCTGTTTTGAAGGCAAAGGGTGGCCACACCAAATATTGATTTGATTTAGATTCTCTTTTGTTCATTCACTGCATTTTGTTGATCGATGAAAATAAATGATGAACACTTCCATTTCTGAAAGCGTTCTTTTTACAGCATTTTACACACCTGCCTAAAACTTTTGCACAGCGCTGTATATATGTGTGTGTGTGTGTGTGTGTGTGTGTGTGTGTGTGTGTGTGTGTGTGTATAGGATCTTTGTTACAAAAACATATTCTAGATCAACATTCCTCCTTCAGAAGTGATTTGTGCAAACAATTAACCTATTGTGTAAAAAGTTATTGTATTTTGCATCATCTTTCCAGTGTGTTTAATCATTCTCAAATGGGCTGAAATGGTTCTTGATGTTGGAATGACCACCTAAAAGGACAAAAACACACCTGAAAAACAATCAGGCCAACCGTGCAGGACAGGCAGAAGCAGGGAGGCTGCGTTCCAGAAAGAAGATTTAATTTCTTGTCCACTTGCCCTTGTTTCATCTGATCTGAAGGTAATGGCTTTACTAAATATGTACTAAATACTGTAATAAATACTAAAATACTGTAGTGTTGACTGTAGTCTGTGCATCCACTAGATAATCAGATCAGTCAAAATTCAGGAACGTGAAGAGAAAAGGATATTTATTTAAGTACATGGCCATAGCTGGAGTGTGTATATATATATATATGTGTATGTATTTGTATAACACACACACACACACGCATGTGCTTGAAGATCAGATCAAAGATCAGATCAACATCTTTTATTTACCAAGCATTTTTTCCCATTTTGAGCAGAATTTTCACACCCCTTTTACATCAGGATGATGTGGAGTAGCATTCACCTAGCAACACCCTAACAACCACCAGGGAAACCTTATTGGCTGGTTAGCAACAACCTATATTTTTAATGTAGAGATTTAAGTGAAAGTAAGCTGTGTTTATTTATTTTTATAATGATTCATTTCAATGTGTATTGATGTATTCAATTTATTTTTATTTAGGTGTGACATTGTTAGTGATTTTTGTGTCCTCATCATTTGTTTTAACAGTGTCAAATAAAAGTAAACATGAAAAATATACTAACTATATAATAAATCTGTCTGTCTGTCTATTTATATATCCATCTGTCTGTCTATCTATCCATCTGTCTATTTATATATCTATCTGTCTGTCTGTCTATTTATATATCCATCTGTCTGTCTATCTATATATCCATCTGTCTGTCTATCTACATATCCATCTATCTATATATATCCTTCTGTCTGTCTATTTATATATCTATCTGTCTGTCTGTCTATCTATATATCCGTCTGTCTATTTATATATCTATCTGTCTGTCTATATATCCATCTGTCTGTCTATTTATACATCCATCTATCTATTTATATATCCATCTGTCTGTCTATTTATCTATCTATCTGCCTGTCTATATATCCATCTATTTATTTATCCATCTGTCTGTCTATCTATATATCTGTCTATCTATATATGTATCTGTTTGTCTATATTTCTGTCTATCTGTCTATTATATATCTGTCTATATATCTATCTATATATCTATCTCTCTGTCTGTCTGTCTATCTATATATCTATCTGTCTATATATCTATCTCTCTGTCTGTCTATATATCTATCTGTCTGTGTATTTATACATCCATCTATCTATTTATATATCCATCTGTCTGTCTATTTATCTATCTGTCGATAGTTAATCAGTTGAACTTTCCTGTTTGAACGACGCGCTGTCAACTGAGCATGCGCACGCCAAACTCGGCCCACCCACTGCAGTATCGAGTTTCATTGGCTGTTTCCGCTTTGTGGGCGTGTCAACGATGGGTGAGGCCCAGCCCCCTCTCCGACAAAACACAGCTAGCGGCTAACGAACTTAGCTCCTCTTTTAGCCCCCTTTCTCCTCCCTGCTGGGTGTTTCGGCTCCGAGAGCGGCCAAAAGGTAAAGATTCAACCCCGGTGAAGCCTTTAAAGTGGGAGTGTGGGTGTTTGTTGGCTGGAAAAGGCCGCTCGGGCTGTTAAAGCATTGCTGCAGAGGTCGCTGTGTGTGAGACTGAAGGAGGCGAGCAGGACTCGAGCTGATTTGGGGGCAGAAATGTGGGGCTTTCTTGCCCCCGGGAGCGCACAGTGAGTGTTTCAAGCAGTGTGAGGGTGTTGGAGCCAGTGTGTGAGTGTGTAAATGCAGGTTTGTCTCTGTCCTCGTGTGTCTCGGAGGGTTTTAGCCCATGCCTGTGTGTGGGAGAAGCCCCATGTGCAGGTGTGATTGGGGATATAAGGTTACACACCTCTGTGTCCATTTCCCAACGTCTTCCTCTGTCAGCTTCATTTCTCTCCAGTTTCTCTTTGGACAGCCTGTCCTGAGTGATCCTGAGCTGTGCAGGCCAGCTGCCCTTCATCTGCTAGGCTCTATAGTCTCCCTCCAGGACACCTGGAGGTCCTGGAGGCAGTTTACTTTTATATCCACTTATTTTTGGCCATGTTAGGTTAAAACAGCCTCAGCAGGAAAATATTCTGGACTTTAAGAGCCAATAAACGCCGCTGTAAGAGCACAGGTGATATGATGGAAGTGTATCGTTAAAAACAAGAATGTAAAGTGACTTGAAATGATGTTTCTGCAGGTATGATGGAAGGAACGGATGGGTGAATAAGTGCCATCAAACATAAATGGCGCTCATGATTATTTGGGGGTCACTGCATCAGATCGTCCGTTTCTTCCTGTCCTCGGCATCTTCCTCTTTCACACCTGCATGTCCTCTCTCACCACATCCACAGACCCGCTCTGTGTTCCTCTTCTCCTCTTTCCTGGTTGCTGACTGTGAAACTGGAGGTAAAGATGCTGAGGTTTGCGTTGGGAGGGACGAGGACGGACAGGATTAAGACTTGATTCGAGGAACAGATCAGGTTGTGTGATTTGCAGACGAAGAGACGTGGGACTGCGTTGGTTTGGACGTGTCCAGAGGAGAGACGAGGAGTATATGGGGAGGAGGATGTTGAGGATGGAGCTGCCAGGAAAGAGGAGAAGAGGAAGATCAAAGAGGAGGTTTATGGACGTGGTGAGAGATGTGAAAGAGGAAGATGCAGAGGACAGGAAGAAATGATCACACTAATGTGCTTTTCATCGTAAAGCCCCACCAGCACCACGGGATACCCCGGGTGCCTCATATGAGTCTGAGCTCCACGTGTCGGCCAGAGGGGTGAGAAAATGTGTGGTACAGAATTGGTGCCTAACTTGAGTGAAGCAGTAAATTTAAGGAGATGCGGGACCTTTAGGACATCCAGACTCTTTTTGCCGTGGACATGGTCTACCTTTTGAGTCTTCTCGAGGTTTTCTTCCTCAAACTTTAGGGAGTGTTATCTTGCTCACTTGGGGCTTAGACTCTATAGAGGGCAGCGGTGGCCAAGTGTTTAGTGACTAGGCTACTTGAGCAGAAGGTCATGGGTTCGAATCTCAGACCAGTCAGTTGCCCTGAGGTACCTTTAAACAAGATACCGTCCTCGTCACTGCTCCCCGGGCGCTGTCAATAGCTTCCCTCTGCTGCTGTGGTGCATGCGGGATAAAAAGCATGGTCACTTAGCATAGTGAGAATAGTCACTTTCACTTGCACCATAAAGCTGCTTTCAGGACAAAGTGCTAGATAAAGAGAAACAGACTGTCGGAAGGTTTCAGTAACATCTCAGGCTCCTGTGGCTTCAGCTTTAGGTACAGTGAATAAAGATTTATTGTGTGGAACGTTCAAGGAAGTTCTTGCATGTTTTCTCTCAGACTGCAACATTCGACCCTCAAACTCTGGACAGAATCGTCCTTCAGGAAAGTGAACTTGAAGTGAGACATACTGTGAATTATAGGGATTCACCAGGCTGGAAATTGTGCACGTACACAAATGGTTGACGTGGTTAGTTCGGTTATATTAAAGGCCTCGGTGAGGTTAAAATGAGAGGGTTTGTGTGGGAAGAAGCAAAAATGTATGGAAAATTCTAGAAAAGCGTTGCTGCATGTAGTCGCTGTTGGAAGGAAGCCTTGTGAGAACACTTGACTGGAACTGAGACGGGAGTTTTAGTGGTGGTATTTAAAAAAAATAATAAAAATAACATGGATGAGCTCAGCAGTCATGGACGACCGACTGTTTAGGAGAAAAATGGTGGCGTGGTGTGTCCTAGAGATCTGAAAGTGAAAGTGACTATTGTCTCTCACTGTGCCGTCTTTCACGATGACAACGAAACACAGCCTCTGCGTTTAACCCAAACACACACGTGCAGCTGGTTAAAGCACTCAGGGAAAAACGATTGGGACGGTACCTTGCTCAAAGGTACTTCAGGGCTACCTATTGGTCTGGGATTCGAACCCATGACCTTCTGATCCTGAGGCCCGGTACCTAAACGCTTTTCCACTGCTGCCCTGAATTCTGCATAATGGTGATGGGAACCAGGAACTTTGTGCTACTTTGCTTTTAGGCCCAGTGCTGTTCATTGTTTTTACACTTTCCCCTCGTGAAATGCAATAAGAAGGGACGGTGGTTGAAAGCCTCAATCATCCTGAATTGGGACGCCACGGGTCCCCGGGACACGGGTAGGGAGAAGTGGTAGATAAAAGGTGAACAAGATCTCAGTTTCATTCTTTTTGTTTTCTTCACAAGTCACGGGGTTCCAACCGCTCAGCGTTCAGCATCAGCAGTAAATTGATCACCTGATCATCTGGAATCATCTGCTCCTGGTTCTTCCCTGCTTCCTTTCCTGTCTTAGGATTAGATGCCTTGTTATAGCAGAAGGTTCGGAGCGTGAGATCACTGTGGATGCCAACACAGAACTATCAAACTACTCAGGTAGAGACTGGACTGAACATGAGAGACAACAACACTGTCCTTCAGGAAGATCTGGAGAGCTGCTCAGGTACAGAGACTGGACCGAACATGAGAGACAACAACACTGTCCTTCAGGAAGATCTGGAGAACTGCTCCTCAACAAAACATTAAAAATAAAGTCTGGATCTTTGGAAGGAAGAAATGAGGAAATCCATCAGAGGGACAGCTCAGGTTGGACGTTTTGGAGACAGAGGTTAGAGAAGCAAGGCTGTGCTGGTTTGGACATGGATGGTTTGGACATCCATTGAACAAAAGGATGACTTTTTGAATCTCTTGGTGCCAAAAATATCACTAGACTCCTTTTCACATGGCTTTCTCTCCTCATTCCCTGGAACTGAAGAGCCTGTGTTTTGATTTTGTGGGTTTAAGATGTAAACGAGTGCTGCTCTGATTGGCTGTCCTGCACCGTCTGGTTGTTGGTAACTTCTGCAACATTAGCTGGTGTTAAACCTGCGCAGACTGAGCAGGGGAGCGTGTGCGGGTGTGTGTATAATATAATCGTTTGTAAAATAAATAAAAAAGAAGCTTTTTTTGTGATTCCGGCCCTTTAACGGAGCGAACGTGACGACTGCAGTTCTGTAGGAAGAAGTTTTGCTAAAAATTAATTGTGATTATTTAATTGGCTTAAGGCTGAAGAATTGTAAGTGAACTGTTAAAAATATTCCAGAAAAATCACATTTCTGCTTCTTCTGAGCACCGAAAAGTGCCGTCAGACTCCAGCCGTTCACGGACTCCGGTCGTTTTGTTGAGTTGAAGTGGTCGGCTGTGCATCCAGAGCCTCGAACACATGCAGTAAATCAGTTGAGTGAAGGTCCAGGGGATTTCCTGTGAGTTGCTCTGCTTTTTTTCGGGTCTGCTGCAGCGCTCCGGGCCGGCTGCTTGTTGGCCGGCGATCATGGCGATGGGCCTGGACTCTCTCCGATCTCTGCTTGGCTCCCGTTTTCGCAGTGACACTGCTGCACATCAGCTTACGCTTTATTTGGGATGGGAGCGCAGTCCGGTCCAGCCTCCACGTTTTATTAGGAGGTCAATAACGCCGAGCCCTTTTTGGAGAGCTGCCGGCAGAGCGGCGGCCGAACTCGTGCTGGCCGCTGATTATTGGACGCTTACGGGAGAATTTCCACTCGAAGCAGTTTATGTGGAACCGTCCTCTTCCCTGCTAACGAATCAGACGGCGAGCGATCACCCTGCACTCGTCCGTCAGCGTGTCGCACTCCTCTCGGCCGGGTGCTCCTCTCATTACTAGAGCAGATTCTAAACTCATTTATCTCCCTCTCTTGTTAATGTTTTCTACAGTTTCTTCCTCTTATTCTTTCTTTGCCTCTGTTTTTACATTTTCTTTTCTTTCTTTTGCCTTCTCTTATTATTGTCCCCCTCTCTCTCTCTCTCTCTCTCTCTCTCTCTCTCTCTCTCTCCTCTCTCTCTCTTCTCTCTCTCTCTCTCTCTCTCTCTCTCTCTCTCTCTCTCTCTCTCTCTCAGAGCATGCGCCAAAGAGGAAGTGTGTGTTAGAGAATGATCTTTCTGTTCTGGGCCACTTTTTAAGGTAAGTTTGACATTTTCTTTTTTGGTCAGAAGTGAAGAAAAGCTCAGCTCTTTCTGAAGTGTATAATATAGCAAATTTCAGCCGTTTGTTACATTGTTAACTGCGGAAATGCTTTCTTTTTTTTTTTTTTTTAATCCTGTTTCAGTTTATTGTCTCGTCTTAATGATTTAATTGCCTCTTGATCTAAGTGGCTAAACTGACTAATGGGTTTTCATCGTTCCCTTTTAATTAACACCAGTTCTCGCATTAAGTGCACTTAATGTCCACGCAAACATCTGCTGTCCCCAGGGACCAGGTGTGATCACGAACAGCCTTTCTCTTGGGATTATGTTCGCTTTAGATACTTGGGCAAGTGCGTCAGTGTGTTTAGGGCACCGAGTTAGAGGACGAGTCCGACTTTTGTGCTTTATTGTATAAAAACGGATGAACTGCGTCGTCCAATTAAATGTCGGTTAAAAACATGCACCATGAAGGACAGGCGCTGGAGCTGGAGGTGTCAAAGATGCTGAGATTTGCGTCGGGAGGGACGAGGACAGACAGGATTAGGAACGAGAATATTAGAGGGACAGCTCAGTTTGGACGTTTTGGAGACAAAGTCAGAGAAGCGAGATTGCGTCGGTTTGGACGTGTCCAGAGGAGAGACGAGGAGTATATCGGGAGGAGGATGTTGAGGATGGAGCTGCCAGGAAAGAGGCAGAGAAAGGTCAAAGAGGAGGTTTATGGACGTGGTGAGAGATGTGAAAGAAGAAGATGCAGAGGACTGGAAGAAATGGAAACGGATGTGTCACTGTGGTGACACCTAACAGGAGCAGCCGGAAAAGAAGAAGAATAATCGAGATTATGGGCTAAAACTAAAATCAGGCAGTTACGTAACCGTGAGCAGGCCTGGTCCGCTGTCTGCACGTCCGTGAGTTTTGTCGTTTATTTATTTTTTTGTAACGATTGACTGGAGATAAGGGCCTGTGAAATTCTAAACATGTCCGTGATCTTGATGTCTGCGCAGTGAAATGTGGCTGTTTCTGCACACTTCTGTACATTTAGAGTTTAGATCTGAAGTTCTTCTTTTTCTGGCTCAGTGACTCATCCAGTTTCTTTCAGGTGTCTGTTTTGAAGACCATCTCAGTTCAACATGGAGGCCTCCACCATTCTGCCTGTGTTGAAGAAGAAGCTGGCGTTTTTGTCAGGTGAGGAACTTGCTGCTTTTTCTCTGAGCACTGCGTTCTGGATCAAGGTGAGGTTGTTGGAAAATGAGTGTTTGACACTGGTGCTGATGGACCTCCTGGTTTCAGGTAACTTCAGCGTTTTTCTTTGTATTTAACCCACGCACCCCGTGGCAGCTATATCCAGAGCTCGGTGAGCAGTGAAAGGAACAGTACCTTGCTCAAGGGTACCTCAGGGCAAACTACTGGTCTGAGATTCTAAACCCACAACTTTCAGATCCTGGGGCCTAGTCCCTTTACACTACACCGTGTGCACAATTATTAGGTGAGTGTGAACATTGTCAGTTTTATACAAATCGGTGACCAATATCGCTGCTCTTCTTTTCAATAATTCAGAATCCTTCCATTCATGGAGTCGCTCAGTTTCTTTATCTGTTCATCAACTGTTTGTGCAGCAGAACCACAACCTCCCAGACTCTGTTCAGAGAGCTGGACTGTTTTCCTTCCCCGTAAATCTCCCGTTTAAGAAGGTCCACAAGTTCTTAGTAGGGTTTAGGTTATTATTCTTTCATCTTTAAAGCCTTTACTGGCCATGCAGTGGAGAACTTCATGCGTGTGATGGCGCATCGTCCTTCAGAAAACACAAGGTTGTCTTGAAAGATGCAGAAAGTGTCTCTAAAAGCTGGCAGCAGGTTTGGGAGCTGATCTTCAACCTGAAAACTAGCTCATCTTTAATAATACCAGCCCATACCAGTACCCACCTCCACCCATGGAGCTCTGTGCCGGTTACTGATCCAGACACGGGCCCGTCCATCTGGTTCATGAAGAGTCACTCATCTCATCTCCATCAAATCTTGAGGTTTTCTTGGCCCAGCCTTCAGCATTTCAGCTTGTATTCAGTGGTGGTCAGATTTCAGCCTCTGAGCTTGTGATCGGACCCTACAGGAACTGAAGTGATCCAACTTCACTGGAAGGCTATCTTCAGTCTTGATTGGTCCAAAGCTGTCAATGGTCTGAAATCTCACTGATCCTTCCTTGGTCTGTCGCACACTTGAAAGTGAAAGTGACAACCTTTGTCATTGCGAGGTCACAGCACAGCACACGTGAACCACAACGAAATTGGACCTCTGCATTTAACCCATGCAAACACCGTGCAGCAGTGGGCAGCTATTGAAAGCGCCCGGGGAGCAGAGATGGGGACGGTACCTTGCTCAGGGGTACCTCAGGGCAACCCACTGGTGAGGGAATCGAACCCACAATCTTCCGATACAGGGTCAACGCCCTAACCACTAGGTCACCGCTGCCACTCCTGACTTCAAGCCCTTGTATAGGGTTCCTGACATCAGAACCTGAGAAACATGCAGCACTCTTTGGGATCAGTTCACCCTGATTTAGATCCTTGAGTTCCTCCTGATGCGAGGCTTATGACCAACAGCTAAGACTTAGACTTCAAAAATGGCTCTAGACTTGATTCTGTTTGGCCAGAGCTGGTTAGCTGGTCAGTTGCCATGGTGCCGTGGCTCAAAGATGCAATCATTTTGTGAGACAAAAAAAAAAGAAAATCCAAGGTCATGGACAGCGAGCCTCTCGTTGATGAGCCGTGAATCCTGCTTGAGAGGAAGGGCCCTGGCTAGGCATTCAGTATCTGTTGCCATGACAATGCCTCCCAGCAAAAAGTGGTCCATGGTCTTGATGCAGGTTTAGTAGACCTTAAGTTAGGCCACATATCCAGCTTTGGGAGAACCCAGGTCATGGCTTGTGGTTAATGTACGTTGCCATAGCAACAGCACGATCCACCGATCTTCCATCGTAGACGTTTCCACGTGATATAAACCTTTCCAGCATTGGTGCCGAGTGTGTTGATGGGACACAGGTGTGTTGTTTGGTCTTGATAGGATGTCGTGCTGCATCTCGCACGGCTCTGCTTATGCTGGCGTCTCACTGAAAGCATGAAGAGTGAGTGAGACTATGAGTCATCTGAGCGACATTATCACTCTGCGGGAACAAAACGAGGACACTGACGCTTCGCTGAACACTTAAAAGTAAACTTCCAATTCCAGCAGACAGGCTCCTGGACTGCTTTAATGACTGGCATTATTGAATGTTGCTACAACAGTCCTGGTCATGCTTTTAAAGCTTCGGCAAGTATCGTTTTTGCTGTTAAAATTGTATAATACGATAAATATCAGGCCTGGCCTCGCCCGATACGAGACAATAACTGATGATTTGGTGCCGATCAGCCAGAGTCCTTCAGCGCCTGCTTTTCTGCCATTAATGAGTTGGTCCATCGTTAGTTTAACCCTCTATAGCTTAATTAGCTCATTGCGGCGTGAACAGCCATTTGGTGACCTTGATGGATGTCGTGTCAAGCAAGCAGATCGGTTCATTACTTTAAGCCGTTTACAACCGAAAGTTCATGTTCTGTTGCTGATCAATGGGTTTCAATTCGGGCTTGTTCAGGACTGAGGTCCAGTTCCAAATTTGGATGCCATGTAGCAATTGAGTGAACTGATCAGCCAGTCTGCTTTCCATCCTTCTCCTCCTTTTTATCATCCACCTTCTTCTTCTTCTTCTCATTTTTCTTCTTCTTTTCATTGTGTTCCCTGCTTCTGCTTCTTCTATTAGAACATTAGAATCCGCTCAGATTGGACAGTTTGCGGACCAAGTTAGGAAAGGTAAGACTGTTGGTTCGGACATGTCCAGAGGAGAGACGAGGAGTATATAATGAGGAGGATGTTTAGGATGGAGCTGCCGAGAAAGAGGAGGTTTATGGACGTGGTGTCAAAAAGGAAGCTGCAGAAGACAGGAAGAAATGGAGACGGTTGATCCGCTGTGGTGAGCCCTAAACGGGAGCAGCCTGAAAAGAAGAAGAAGAAGAAAGAAGATACATTTGTGATTATTAGTAACAACAGCTTGGTTCAGGTCACTGACACTTCTGCTGCAGTGAACATTGGTCCTACTGAGCACGAATGAAACACCTACAGTCACACACCGGTTAGTGTCGTTAAACAACCACTTAGTAGAGACTAGAGAGGAGTTTTGGTTTTTTTATAATGTAGTCAGGAGTGGCAGAGAAGTATGTCCGTGTAGTATAGGATATGTATACTGCTGCCCTGTGACAGTGGTGAGATCTGCAGTAGGAGTGATTGATGCATTTAAAGTAGAGGTAGGAGTACATCAAGGATCAGCACCGAGCCCATTTTTGTTTGTAATCGTAATGGACAGGTTGATTGATGAGATTAGACAGGAATCCAGTGGATGATGATGTTCGCTGATGATATTGTGATACGTAGCAAGAGTAGGAAAAAGCTTGAGGAGAACCTGGAGATATGCTCAAGAGAGGTGATGGTGGTCTAGTCGTAGGATACTTGCCTATGGCCCTATGGCTCAAGAAATCCCAGGTTCAAATCCCACCTCTGGCACTACCACCACTGGGTCCTGGGGGACTGTCCCTGTAATTAGGCATTTAGCAGAAGTACGACTTCCTACTAAATGTCAATGTAGAGAGAAGAGCAAAAGACAATACATGAGTGAACGAAAGGGAGGAAAGCGGCGTGGTTAGGATGCAGGGAGTGGAGGTCACAAAGGTGGAGGTGGAGCAAGCTGCTCCGTATGAGTTACAGCGCTGGGGTGATTTAAACCCGTCCTCCTGCCAGTGATGAACCTCCTCGACTCTGCATGAGCTCTCGGGTTCGAGGAGTAGTTGAGATCCATCTAAACAGTGATTATGAGGTTCTGATCTGCTGTAAAGGCTTTCTTGTTTGCAGCAGTCGTGAGGGAATGTTTTGGTCTTGTCCTTGGAGCATCATTAATGTTGAGGTTTTTCTCCTACATGGCTCTTTCTTTTTCTGCCTTGTGACCTAATCTTGTTTCCAGCCACGGTGACATCTGGAAGCAACTTAATCCCACACAGAAGAATCAAATGGAGTGCATGATGATTGGTTATGGGGAGCTTTAATGAGGGGAAAATGCCTGAGTGACAGATCTACTGTTTAATGGTCGTTGGTTTTGAGTCTTGAGATTTTGCGTAATTAAAGACAAGCGGCTAAACTTCTCGTGTTTTCCCCCGAAGATTTGCTGCCGCCGCTACCGGAGCTACACCTTCTTGATTTTAAGAACAGTTTAAGACAAGCATGACGGCTAAACTAACAAATTAACAGATGTGGGTGTTCCTGGGCTTGACTAAGCGAGGGATGGTGGGCACTGGTGGTCTAGTGTTTGGGGACTAGGTTTCAGGATTATAAGGTTGCCCTGAGCTACCCTTGCCTAAGGTACCATCCTCATCACTGCTCCTGGGTGCTGGATATGGCTGCCTGCTGCTGCATGGTGTGTGTGGTCTAAAGTTTAAGGACTAGGCCCCAGGATCAGAAGGTCATGGGTTTGAGTCCTGGACCAGTAGGTTATCTTGAGCAAGGCACCGTCCCCATCCCTGCTCTCCACTGCTCTCTGAGGGAACGGAGCTATTGTTGAAGTTTACTGTGTTTTTATTGACTAGTTTTACCCACTTCATCAGCTGTGGGTCTTTTATCAGAAGTGCTTTGCTCTGAGGAACGTGCCGATGGGTTTTTGACTTTTTCTTAAGTCCATTTTTACAGGAGAAAGGAAGCCGTGGAGCCAGGAAGTCTGTTCCCAAAAGCTGTTCCAGTGTGATTATAGATTTACTTTCGCTTTTTTAAAGAACCTTTCTTGGCTAAAAAGAACCAGTTGAGAGATGAGCGTGAGTCTTTTTGAAGTTTAAAGGTCCTCCACACCACGTGACCAGCTTTCTCTGCTTGAGGTGCGGCGCGACCGTTGGCAGCATGTCCTGGGCGGTGTGGGTGTCAGAACACGGTTGGGCTGCTTTATGGTCAAGAGCTGTGACTCAGTTCGGCCAAGATTTGGGTTTCAGAAATGCTCCACACTTGAGCGTTCCCAAGAAAATACAGCTGAAGTTCTAAAATTCCCACAAATATTAGTTCCCAAGTAGTGCGGAGTAGAGTGCTGGAGCAGGTTTTCCACTTTTTCATGATGTGACCCTGTTTGTTTACAGAGACTTATAACTAAAATATGAAATTAATGGCTGTCCGGATGAGTTGATGAAGGGCATAATATGTTCTGCAGGCTGATTTAAAGCCATGGGATACAAAACAGCTGAAGTTGAAGTTTGGACATGTCCAGAGGAGACAAGAGGAGGATGTTGGAGATGGAGAAGAGGAAGGACAAAGAGGAGGTTTATGGACGTGGTGAGAGTGGACGTGCACGTGTGAAAGAGGAAGATGAAGACCGGCCTATTTCATAAACAGCCTAACGGATCACTCTGTACTGGGACTGACATGGAAACGGCCCGTTTTTAATTGGTATCGGTCTTTTAGAATTCAATTAGTCCGTTAAACTATGGACACATTTGCAGAAGCTCTTATTCAGAGCGACTTCCGTTTCCTAAAACGGGGACAGTCCTCCTGGAGGAGCCTGGGGTTGAGGGTTTTGCTCAGGAACCTGGTGGTGGTGGTGCTGCAGTTGGGATTCGAACTGTGACCACTCGGTTTATTGTAGAGCTGCTGGTAAAAGACTGGTCAAGTCGCCAGAGTGGTTGATTCTGGTTTTTTAAAGACAGAAAACTGAGTGAACTGGGGAAAAAAAACGGGAACACATTTGACCACCAGCGATTCTTTTGACCAGAAATCCAGACCAGACATTAGAGGAACTACCGTGACTATTATTGATTGGTCAGTTTTTCTATACTTTTTTTTGATTATTAATTTTTTTTTTTTTTAAGGTGATTATTTCCTTACTCTTATTGATCCTTTATATTTGTAGGTGTGTGTGAAAATGATCACCATGGTGCCCAGATTAATTCTGTTATTAGGGGACTTTAGGGACCAATGGGGCAGCAGTGGCATACTGGTTAGGGAGTTGCCCCATATCAGAAGATTGTGGGTTAGATTCCCTCACCAGTAAGTTGCCCTCAGGTACCCTTGAGCAAGGTACTGTCCCCGTCACTGCTCCCCGGGCGCTTTCATAGCTGCCCCCTGCCGCACAGTGTTTGCACGGGTTAAATGCCGAGGTCCAATTTCGTCGTGGTTCACTGTGTGCTGCGCTGTGACCTCGCAATGACAAGTATAGTCACTTTCACTTTTTCACCTCACTTTGAGTTGGAATCCCAGATCAGTAGGTTGGCCTGAGGTACCCTTGAGCGAGGTACCATCCCCATCACTGCTCGCCGGTTGCTGGATATGGCTGCCGCTGGAGTGTGTGTGTGGGTTAAATTCAGAGGATGCATTTGTGGTTCAATGTGTGCTGTCGTCACAATGATTTAATTTCACTTATTAAATGAAATGAAATGATGCATTGTTTCTGGGTAATTATCTGGGCTTCATCACCCAGCCCTACTGCAGTGTTCCTCAGTGCTCATGTACAAGAACACCGGCTAGTTTAATGCTTTTCATGCCGTTTAGTCCGCGTTGCCGTGCGTGTATCGATCGCGGCAAAACCAAATCGTTTGATGTTTTCCGGTGGGCAAAGTTCTCTTTTTCCTCAGGCTGAAGTTAAAAATGCTCGTTCGACTTCTGTTTTTGAAAATGATTCCACCCTGCTCACCAAGTGCTTCCTTTTTCAGGAGGTAAAGACCGGCGCAGCGGCCTGATCCTGACCATCCCGCTATGCACGGAGCAGACGAGCATGGAGGAACTCAGCTCTACTCTGGATTACCTGCTCAGCATTCCCAGGTGAGTGCGTGTGTGGCTGGGATTAACATGTCAAGCAGGATCGCTTATGGTGGAACCTTTTAGTTTGGGACACATTTAGGCCTAAAAACTTCTGAAAGTCCAGGAATTTGGGATCACAACGTCTCTGTCCACAGAGAAACGATGGTTAACAGTATATCGGTCCTAAATCCTTCCTGTCCACCCGCTCGAGCCAAAACCTGAGGCATCCGTTCTCAGTCGCACCCCTTTAAGGGCGGGCAGAGGAGGATAAGAGATCGCAGAGATTGTAATGAGTATTTCCTTTTATCCCATCTGTAATGCGCTCATATTCCCCAACGGCCCGGTAACAGCAGCGATCCTTCTTCTGTCCGACATTAAAAATTCATATTGATTTGAAGAGACCTTTTGAAAGTCTTTTTGGCTGTTTGCTTTGGAGGGCACGTTGACGTATGGCTGTCTTTTCGAATGCAATTGCTTTTCTATCAAACTGGTCACTGATTGTCTGGAAACGAGAGAAAAAGACCTCTTGGGCTCGTTCATATGGGAGTGAAGTGAAAGTGACTGTCATCGCGAACACGGCACACAACAAACAGAATGCGCCCTCTGTATTAAACCGCAGGGGGCAGCCATATCCGGCATCCATGGAGCGGTGATGGGGACGGTACCTTGCTCAAGGGTACCTTGGGGCAACCCACTGGTCAACCTTCAGATCCTTGGGCCTAAACACGACCACTTCAGTTACACAGAGCTTAAAAGGAAAGTGAAATAAATTGTGAGCAGTGGATTTGTCCTCTGTATGAAACCCATCATGGACATCGGTAGTGAACACACACACACACACACACCAGGAGCACTTGAGTTGCAATTCCTGCACCCTGGGGGCAGTTATGGGGTTAAGTGCCTCTTCCAAATGCACTTCAGTGTGGGGTGTGTGGTTTTTCTTGCTGGTCCTGGGCACGGAACCAGCAACCCTCACATTGTCCTCGTTTGTCTCCCGAGGCCTTTTCTCGAACTAGTTCGATGTGCTGTGCAACTTTTACTGTCCGTTTTAAAAGGACGTCTTGAAAATTTTGATTTTTTTGAGCAGTCCGTGGTGTTTTTTGAAACAAATGCCAAATGAAGCCATTGGGAAGTTCTTCTCGAGCCCTTTAGATTCGCCATCAGCAGATTTTCATTTACATTTCAAAAGAGCTTGGTTCCAATTTTCCAAACAGCACTTCCCCATTTCTCTGATGAGTGCTGATCTAAATGATTGAAGGTCGATTCTGTTTGAACGCTGTTTGAAGTTAAATGGAGGTTAATGGATCCTTTAGTTCTGAGCGTAAACGGAGTTGAACTGAACTCAAGCTTATTCAGCAATCTCCTAAATAAATCTGTGCGACTTTCACTCAGCAGCCTTTATCATTGCGTTAACGAACCAATCAGTTCGAACATATTTCTCTGAGCATCTTCGCAACTAAGCTACCATAAGCCTCTCATGGCTGTGACATCACAAGGATGACAATGATAATGAGCTGCAATTCGGCTTCTGGAAATCATTCCTTATGCTTCATTCACAACGTCAACCCACCGTGAGTTTCCAAAAACCCTTCGTAAAACCACTTCTGTCCCATTCTTAACAGGTTTTTACCTCAAAATCTTTTATTTGTTTTCACTAGAAGTAAAAAAAAAAAAAATGAGAAGACAGTGTGTTAAAAATGGAATTCCTAATGGAATTAATCCTAATTAATGGAAGCTGAACTGAAGCTGTTTTTGATTTGGTCATGCTTGTGATGTCACAGCCATGAAGTGAAAGGGACTGTTTTTGTCATTGTAAAACTCACTGAGACACAACTTGCAGCAGGGGGCAGATGTTGGGAGCAGTGATGGGGACGGTACCTTGCTGAAGGGTACCTCAGGGCAACCTACTGGTCTGGGATTCAAACCCATGACCTTCTGATCCTTGGGCCTCCCTAAACTCTAGACCGCTGCCCTGAGATGCTTCTGGTAGTTTAGCTCAACCTGTTGAAGTTTAAAGCGGGAGGTGTTTTTTCTGTTGTTGTTGTTGTTGTTGTTGTTTTTTCTTTCCCCACTGAGGATTAGTGGCAGATGTTTTTGCATAGGGCACAATACAGGGCAGCCAATCAGAGCATGGGTCATTTACATATAAAAGCATAGAAGGCACAGCAACAAAAGCGGCCGAAGGGATGAGGAAGGGATGGAAAATGGTCCTAAAAATGATTTACAGCTGTTTTTGGTACGTTTAAGCCACAGAAATGTCTCATGCGGAGGGAAAAAAATTTAAACACTAGAAAAATAAATGGTGCCGGGGCTTGTTGGGATTGGGGTTCAGTGCTGCAGCCACAGCCCGAGGACTTTTCTCCACTTCTTTTCACGGCACTTTTTCAGCTTTGCTCTGGCACTCACCAACTCGCTCTCTGCTCGCGATCTTTTGAGCCCTTTAATGAGCCTGGTGCCCGTCCCGGAGGCTGCTGTCTGAAAGAGCCCGCCCTGTGTTCCCATCCACGTTCCAGAAGAGGATCTGTTAGAAATGCGCCCATGCTGGTTTATTTTGGAGCACTGGTGTCACCCAGAGTTCAGTTCGGTGCCACCAAGATGGTGGACAGAACAGGAAAAACGATGGCTGGACATTCACGTTCCTCTCCTACACAGACCTGTGGATCAGAGCAGAACGTTCACGTTCCTCTCCTACACAGACCTGTGGATCAGAGCAGAGCGTTCACGTTCCTCTCCTACACAGACCTGTGGATCAGGGCAGAACGTTCACGTTCCTCTCCTTCACAGACCTGTGGATCAGAGCCGTTCTGTGAAGTTCAAAAAGAAAAAGTGTTCATCAGAAAACTGACATAGAGGTGTGTCTCTCTCTCTCTCTCTCTCTCTCTCTCTCTCTCTCTCTCTCTCTCTCTCTCTCTCTCTCTCTGAACAGTGAGAAGTGTAAGGCGAGAGGTTTCACTGTGATCGTGGATGGCAGGAAGTCTCAGTGGAACGTGGTGAAGACGGTTGTCCTCATGTTGCAGGTAGGAGAACGTTTCTAGAAACATTTTGGTGAAAAATCAAACGCACATCCTTTTCACCACTTAAATGGAGATAATCGCAGTTCTGTCCCACCAGTGAGCGTGAAGAGCTCCAGCTAATCCCTTCCTGATCTCTCCACCTTTCCTTCTCTACTTTTGGTCCAGTCTCTCGGGCAGGCCGCTGGACCCGAGCCGTGTTCTGAAGCTCCAGCACAGAGCTGAAAAGAGACACTTTAGGTCCCAAACATTTAAAATGATGGTGTCGTTGAGTAGTTCACCCTTATCTTGGGTGTGCACAATTCCAACTTTTTCTTCAGTCCATTTACTTCACTACTCACCAAAAAAACCACAACGAAGCTTGGGTAAGTTTGCTGCTGGTAGGAAAGCACTTTTGACTTTCGTCCACACCAGTCGAGTGGATCTGAGCGTCCTTTCTTCAGCAGCTACACTCTCCTCAGTCCGTTTTACCAAAAAAAGAATTGATAGTTTGCGGTGAAAGGAAGGAATAATAAGGATCAAGTTAAATATGTTTGTCTTAGAAAACAAGTGCCGATGATTGATTATTATATTCAGCTTTTATTTTCCAGGCTTCACATCTTGAAAGTGCCCGACTGACGATTCACCGGCTTTGGATTATGTTCTATGATTTATAATGGTCCCCGATCAGAACCCGTTAGAATTGATTAGAATATAATTAAGCCTTTGTCGTTTAGAAAATTGTGCTCTCCAAATGATTGATTGATTAATTGATGGAAAGCACCTCCTTGAGTGGAGAGCCAGGGATTTCGGTGTCGCTTGAGTGGGAAAGGATTGGCTCGAGAGAGGCCTTCAACCGTTCAAGAAGTTCTAAAAGCCAGTTTTATCTGAAGGTAGCGTGATGTTAATGCTGTTGTGGTTGCTATGGTTTTCTAAGCAGTTCCCATGTGGTCACCATGGCATTGGTAGATGACTGTAGAGGAGTGGGTGGAGTGCTGGTAGGTATCACCATGATGTTTCAGCTGCTGTTATTTTTAGGTAGTTGTTGGGACGTCCCGGGTTTTTCTACATGTTTAAGTGGTTTTGTCATTTCTGTGGTCGCTAAGGTGGTTGTTATGGGGTTGATGGACATTGCTGCAGTAGCCACAGCAAATGCTGAAATGTTTGCAGGCTTTTGTTAGACCTGAAGTGTAATTTACTAAAGTAGAGGTTTTGTACAGATATAAGTATATAAATCACGGCCCCTTTAAACTCGCTGCTGCATCTTTTGTCCTCGTCCTCCTCCTCTCCTTGTTCTCCTCCTCTCCTTTGTACCCTCCTTGACCTCACGTACTCCTCCCCTTCTCAACCTCTCCCCCCCCCCCCCCCCCTTCTCTCCCTTGACCCCTCCACCTCCTCTACTGCTTCTTGACCTCTCCTCTTCCCTTCCTCCTCCTCGTCCTCGTTTCTCCTCTTCTGAAGTGTATTCCACGTGAATGTAAAAGTGTATTAGTAAATTTGTCCGTCTGTGTTGGACAGATTTTCTAATGGGCAAGAAACTGGTTGGTTTATTTATTTATTTCTCAATTAATTAATTAAATAATTAATTAATTAATTAGTTCCCCAGCAATCATGTCCGTGTCACAGATTTTGAACAGATTTTTTTTTACATTTCTTTCTTTTAAAGGCTGGCCGGTAATCTGTTAACCGCAGCTGTGATGGTGAGCGTTGTACACTCGGTCCAAACCTCACAGCACACGACTTTGACTGCGAGCCGTGTCGAATTCGAGCAGCCCTAAAAAAGCATCTGTTTCCAAAGCGCTCCCGCCGCAGTCTTAATGAGTTTAGCCATTATCACAAGATTGGCAGGAATCGGTTCTGGCGATCTTCCCCGTTTCTGTTGAGACAAAGCGCTGCCTTTGAAACGGCTCACTTGGAGGTTTTATTTGAGATGTGAATTGGAGTCTGTTCTCGGCTTGTTTTTCCTGTTTTGTGACCCAGAAGCACAGAGGCAGTAAAACCCGGTGTGTTTGACCTACTTCAGTCCTGCTGTTCCCTCAGATTATTGGCTTTGGTGTGTTTTTATCATCTTTTCTCTTCCGGCTCGGAGGAGGTTCATTATGAGCCGTTATCGTGTACGTGAAGCCACGTTATCAGCACGTAATGAAATATTTCTGAACTGAAGAGGAAAGTCTGTCTTGGGTGAGAGAATCGTGAGAAAAGTGACGCTTAAAGCAACGTTTGGCCAAAGAACTCGCTCACTCACTCATTTTCTTAGCCGCTTGACTTAATTAGGGTCGCAGAATTAGCCTGTCCCAGCTCTCACGGGGCGAAAGGTCATGACGACGGGTCAGAAACCCAAGGAAGTTTATTAACAGCTCCTCATGGTTTGAGGAGAACGTGTGAAACTCCTCATGCAGGAGATTGTTAGTGGGACCTGGTTCAGTACAAACCACCTTTTGGCCCATGAATATCATTTAAAGGGGCTCTGAGCCGTACATTTACATTTACAGCATTTAGCAGACGCTCTTATCCAGAGCGACTTCCATGTCTTAATTACAGGGACAGTCCCCCTGGAGACACTCAGGGTTAAGGGTCTCGCTCAGGGACCCGGTGGTGGTGGTGCTAGAGATGGGATTCTAACTAGGAACCTCTTGAGCCACAGGTCCACAGGCAGGTACCCACCACTAGACCACCGCCGCCCTCACAAGGCCTTTTGCCTTGCTGTTTCATTTTATCGCAGGCTGTTGTTTGTCCTGTAACCCGTGACCTGGATTTGTTTGGGCTGGTTGACCATGCCGAGCTTGTGTATCCTCCTCCACAAAGAGCTCTGAACGATGGTGTCCTGGTGTGGCTGAAAAGCATGTCTGAGCCTCCTGACGTCAGGCTGTAAATTAGTTCCAGTTTTTTAAAAATTGTTTTCAGTTTTTGGAAAAGTAATTATAAAGCGTAGTTATAAGATTTATAAGGAGCTGGAGCGGGACGTGTCCGAGTTAAAGATGCTGAGATTTGCCTCAAGATGGAGGGACGGCTCAGGTTTGACGATTTGGAGGCAGCGTTGGAGAAGTGAGAGCTTGTGAGGCGAGGTTTGGACATGTCCAGAGGAGAGATGAGGATGTTGAGGATGGAGCTAACAGGAAAGGGGAGAAGAGGAAGGACAACGAGGAGGTTTATGGACGTGGTGAGAGAGGACATGCGGGTGGTCGGTTTGAAGGAGGAAGATGCAGAGGACCGGAGGAAATGGAGGTGGATGATCCGCTGTGGAGACTCCTAAACAGGAGCCTGTAATGGGGAACCGGTAAAGCACATCGCAAGCATGGGGGTGAAGTTTACGACTCGAGGTCTGGACTCTGCGCGGGAGGAGAAACATAACCGATGAATTAACAGATCATAATTGTAATTAGCAAAGTAGTGACACGATCTCCTTTACATTCTGATGCTTTAATTAAATACCAAAGGATTTTTAAAATATGTTTAGAGCTGAAATATCTTCATTTTGTGTCATTTTTCTGTTTAAAAGCACTGAATTTACAAGACCACTTTACCAACTAGTGATGCACTAAACAGGCTGGTTTTGTTCCTGAACCTGACGGTGGTAGTAATAAAGCTGCGTTCTGATTGGCTGTATTGTAGCATTCCATACTGCAGCACTACTTATAACCTCATTGTGACTGGGTGGGGCTTACCAGCTATAGACTGGTTTTATATTTATATATAATGTTTGAATGGGTGTGTATATATACACAGTGGGAAGTGAGTTGGGCTCATAATCAGAAGGTCCTGGGTTCGAGTCCCAGACCGACTACTTGACTTGGACACGTCCTGTCATGGGCCAGGTTTCGGTCTCGTGTCCCCTTTAACGGGTCTTTAACCTCTACACCTGTAGGTCCTGAATAAGATGCTGATCTGACACACGATCCGATTTTCCTCCCATTTCAGAACGTCATCCCGGCTGAGGTGTCCCTGGTGTGCGTAGTGAAGCCCGACGAATTCTGGGACAAGAAGGTCACCCATTTCTGCTTCTGGAAGGAGAAGGACCGGCTTGGCTTTGAGGTTGGTGCTGGAGGGTTTTAACTCCCTTTTCTCAACACGAACACGGTTCATGGGAAAAGAATGGAAGGGGCGCGTCCGTACTTGATGAAAACGATGAAATTGCTGCTGATTTGATATATTTAATGATTGTTTCCTGGTTTAACTCGGTAAACTTCAAGAAAGAATTCAATTTAAACATGCTCGTTTCCGTTCTCAGTACTCAAGACAGTAATTAAAGCAGCTGAAGACGTTCAGGATCTACCTGGAGAAGAACATGTCTGTATTAACCACAGGAACAGCAGGAACATCCCTCAGTCAATCAGTGCAGTGCGAAAGTCTTAGGCTTCATATTTTGCTTCCAAAGGTCCAGACTTTTATTTATTCTTTTTTTAAAGTTCTGTTGAGGAGCAGTTCTCCAGATCTTACTGAAGGACAGTGTTGTTGTCTCTCATTTTCAGTCCAGTCTCTGTACCTGAGCAGTTCTCCAGATTTTTTTTTTTATTACTATTATTTTAATGATTAATTTAAATATTATTTTAATATTATTACTATGCACAAGTATTATTTTTATTTTATTTTTATTATTAAATGTTATTTTTTTTCCCTCCATCAAAGCAGTGGTGCAGCTGATCTGGGCTGAGTGGTTCTGATCGGGCGTTTGGGTTGTTTTCACTGATTTCCTCGACCCGGGGAGCTTTTTGAAAGTTCCGTGGTTTGAATAAAGTGCTTGTGTGTGTAAACGAGGGCAGAACCGGTCCTGACTCAAGTATTCGGGTCAAGTGAGAAAAGCCCTTCAGGCCATCATATGGTCTAGTGTTAGAACCAGCCCTCCTTCTTCTTTTGAGGGCAATCCTCCAACTACTGGGCCATGATCTCAGAAAGGAAGAGTCCGTGATTCGTGTGTGTGTTTTGGCAAATCCAGTGTAAAAGAATCTGGTTGTTTTTTTAAAAGCTCAACACTGGCCGTTTGTTGGATCCCAGTTTTACTTGTTGGTTCAGTTTGAATATCTGATGCAGCTTTTCTCTGTTGTCCAGTTCCGTTTATTAGAGTGGACAAATAGCTGCAGGGCCTTATCTGTGGGACAGGCCATCTGGACGATAAAATTTGGGCGGGACTTCATGCTCCCAGACGAGAAATGTCCCAGACGACACTCACTTCCCTTTGTATTCAGTTCCAGTTCCTTCAGAAAACCAGACGCCCCGGTCTTCAGCTCTTTAGCGCTCGTCTCACTAACGGATCCAAGCGTTTAGGGACTAGACCTCAGGACGTGAGGGTCGTGAGTTCTAATTCCAGACCAGTTGGTCACCCTGAGGTTCCTTTGAGCAAGGCACCGTCCCCATCACTGCTCCCTGGGTGCTGGATATGGCTGCACGATGTGTGCATCTGGTTGTGGTTCACTGTGCTCCGTGTTCACGACGGTCACTTTCACCTCCGAATTGAACCGAGCCGGCGATTAATTCGAGCAGTTCTGTTACCTTTCTTCTGAAAGTTTAGCGCGTAAAGATGAAGTTTTGGTTGGTGCTCGCAACCCGCCCCCATCCCACCGTGCTGTCCCACCTCCGCCGTAAAGTCACAGTTAAACCCTCGCCCTCACAGAGGCATTTAAATTAATTAGAGGCTTGTTAATTAGCCGATGAGATGAAACAGATGCGCTGGGAGCAGAAAAACGCACGAATCAGCAGAGCCGAGCCGGGACGGGGGATGGATCCGACCTGAAGGATGTGAATGCGGGGCAAGATGCTGTACAGGTGCGGGGGTGGGGGGGTTTCGTAAACCGCCCCATCTGGCTCCGACGTTTTCCTGTCCAGTGACTCCGCCTTCTGCTGAGCATGAACTAATTATGTCATGTTGCCTGGCAACAAAAAATGGGAATCAGAACAGAGGAGGGTGATGTATTGCAAAAGTGTGGGTGTGTGTCTGCAAGCACAAACAAATTGGCTGCCACACACACACACACACACACACACACACACACACACACACACACTATTCTGTGCACAGATGGTCGGTGCTGAATGGAGGTCAGTGTTGTGACTGCAGGAAGTAAAAGGACCCGACTGGGAAATACTTGTGAAAGCACACATTACTATACTCTTGACCTACTTCAACACACACACACACACACACACACACACACTCTTTCTCTCTCTGAATTGAGAGCTTGTGCTGCAGTTGATTACAGAAGTCAATATGAAGACCCTGCTGTCTTAAATAATCTCCAGAGCTCAGTAAAACAGCCTAAGCCACGTTTGGCATCGATGTAGAAACATATGGGACAGAGACGGAGAGAGAGAGACGGGTAGAGAGAGAGACAGAGGGAGTTGTGGCCTGAATTTATCCCTGTTTTCATGCTTGTGAGAAGAAATGGATGCAGTGTGGATTAAACTGCTGAGGTACAGGGACTGCACAGAAAATGAGACACACAAACGTTGTTCTTCAGGAAGATCTGGAGAAGTGTCCCTCAACAGAACGTTAAAAATGCCAGAAGGTCTGGATCCGGTTTCTGCAGTTAAACCCCTTTTTGCTTTCACATCGTCCCTGTATTTTTATTTACTTATTTTGTCAGAATGTCCCACGTGTCCTGCTGCTCGCTGTCTGAAGGACATTTCTGGCCTGCATGTTTCATATTTATACCTCAGAGAAACCGCATGTCTGGACTTGCCCATTTTAGTTTTCAGATCAGTCAGACCATAAATGTACTTCATTTCGGAGGTGGGCGGTAGGGAGGCGCACCGTCCCCTCGCATTGAGGAGGTCCCGGCTTTGATTCCCAGACGGGACGGTCCGGGTCCTTTCTGTGTGGAGTTGGTTCACCCCGTGTGTGCGTGTGTCCAACGGGAGCGCAGCTTTCCTCTCACCGTCTAAAGACCTGCATTTGGACTGGAGATGCTAAAATTGTCCCATGGGTGTGTCTGTGTCTGCCCTGTGGAGATCTGTCCAGAGTGTCCCCACCGTTCACCCTGTCAGAGCTGGGATAGACTGCAGCAGCACTCGCGAGCAGCTCAGAAAACGAGTGGGTGAGAATTACGAAGGTACCCAGGCTGCCGTATCCAGTCTCGTTGAGACACGGCCCGAAGGAAGCTTAGATTTTGGTGAAGAACGTTGTTCAGCGCTTTGGGTGATGATCCTGGGCAGAATTCCAGATTCAGAACATAAACGGTTTCAGGAGTCGGGTCGGGTTCAGCCAGCGTCTGGTTGGACTCGGAACTTGTGTGGCTGTTTTGGGGCGTTTTTGATTTAAGGACCTGTGAAAACTACCTCACATCACTTTCTCCATCTGTTTTTTTCCTCCTGTTCTTTCTCTCCCTCTTTCTGTCTTACCAATCTACATTCTTACTTTTTTTTTCCTTGTTTCATTCTCTTTCTTTCTTGTTTGTTTCCTACTTTCCTTTAATTGGCTTTATTTTCTGCTTTCTTTCTTCGCCTCTGTCTATTTCGATTTCTTTTTCCTTTATTTTCTTGCTTGCTTTGGTCCTTGTGCTTCAGCTCCCAGGAGGAGTCCACTTCTCTCGGTTGACGTTTTTCTCCTAAACACACGTCCATCCTCGCGCGTGGACGGAATTTCCTGGAGAAGCTCAGCGAGAATGTGTGAGCTTCAGTTTTTCCCTCATAAACCAGCGGCGAGGACTTCCTCCAGGCCGAGCGCTTAACCGTCGGTGGGTTTAGGAAGCATGTGGGAGAGAATCTTCAGGAGCTTTAAAAGTTTGAGACTCAGCACGGAGGGAATTTAACAGGAAGCTGCAGAAGAGGAGCAGCTCTTTCTCTCCAGCCTTCTGTCTTTCCTCAGGCTTTTCAGTGTTGTGGTTAAAGCGACGCCAGAAGATTATAATGGCCGATAAGTAAACAGCAGATTTGTCTGAATTAATTATCAGTCTGTTCATGTGGGAAAGCTTTCACAGATAAAATGGCCTTTTTTCTGCTCTGAAGTTCATGGTTTTAGAACCAGCCTGGGCGGAGAAAGCAGCCGCTTTGTGCTCATTACGTTGCGTTTCTGTAAAAGAGCAACGACTTTACGAAGTGCTAATTAACCCAGATTAGTGTCCCCAGTTAACGAGTCAGTCCGACGGTGCTTTTCTACTCGAGACGAGCCGTGAGCAGCTCTGCAGGATGAGCCGCGCTTCAGCCGATGAAGCACTTTTCCGTTTATATTTAGACTCGAGCTGCAGCTAAAATTCAGCTTCACATCAACTTCACCATCCTCTGTATTTAACTCATATACACCGTGCAGCAGGGGGCAGCACCCAGGGAGCAGTGATGGGGACTGTACCTTGCTCGAGGGTACCTCAGGGCAGCCTACTGGCCTGGGATTCGAACCCATGAGCTTCCGATACCGGGGCCCAGTCCCTAAACACTAGACCTCTGTCCAAAAACAGGACTTTAGTCGTCTTTTAAAGCAGCGAGTTTCTCAGCAGTTCTGATGTTCAGGGGAAGTTCATTCCACCACGTACACACACACACACACACACACGCGCACGCACACATGCATGTGCTTTCCCTCTATCGATCTATCTCTCTCTTGCTATCCCTCTCTCTTCCCTCGCTCCCGCTCTCTCTCTCGAGTCCACAGTGAGACGTGTCATGGCCGAGATAATAAGAGGAACTGTTTCAGATAGACTCCGCTCTGTTCACCGCTCTCACACTTTCCTCTAAAGCCTCACATTAGATCTCCGATCTCCATCCTGAAGCTGTGAAATCAGCCAGAACGTGGTTCAGATAAAGACGGACAAATGATCTTTATTGATTCCTGAAGGGCTTTTAAGGAGCCAGCCAATCGCAGGAGAGCAGGACGATATGGGTGTGAAGTGAAAGTGATCGTCACTGCGAACAGCACACAGTGAAAGACCCCCAAACACATCCTCTTAACTTGACCCATACACACCGTCCAGCAGGGGGCAGCAATTTAAAGCGCCCAGGGAACAGTGATGGGGACGGTACCCTCTTCAAGGGTACTTCGGACCCAGTAGGTTGCCCTGGGCTTCCAACCCACGACCTTCTGATCCTGGAGCTTCATCCCTAAACATTAGACCTCCAGCTCCCTTCCAGCGTAGGCGATTCCTGAGGGTGTGCCTTGTGTGTTTGTGTTTTTTTTTGGTCAAAGGTGGGGCGTATTCAGACCAGCACACGTGAGTGTTTATGAAGGTTAGGATGGTGTTGATCTTATATAGTTCTCGCTATAAATACTGCAGGGGTCTTTTGTCAGCGTTTCATTTAAAGTAATATAAACATTTGTAGTTTTATGTCCCTCTCTATTACATACATACACATCTGCATACGAGGGAGTGAGAGTGTAATTAAATGATTATCTATATGATTATATAAGGATGTGTCGCACCGTTTAAGACCAGTGACGGACGAGACACTGCAGCTGTTCACGCACGGTGGGGTGTATCGCTTACGAGGCAGGAGGCCTGCTGTCCCAAAACCTCTGCAGACGTTTAAATGGTGGGTGTGTGTGTGGGGCTCAGCTGAATGGAGGATGGTGTTTGTAGCCCTGACCCTGTCTCCTCAATGTTGACTCAGCTGAGCACATCTGCAAGGCCATCTAGACGTTCTGTAACACACACACACACACACACACCGCAGCACATTTTCTGCCTTGACCATGCGTTTAGGATTTCCTAGCAGAGGGGTTTTTTTTTTTTTTTTTTTTTTTTTTTTGGCAGGGAACTTGATATCCGAATAAGCTCGCAGTAGATTTAGCTCGCTCTGCAAAGGCCATTACATCCTGTCTTTTAAGTCTGAAGAGAAGTAAGTGAAGAGCTCTGTTTGGATTAATTTAACTCGGGATGGTGGGAAAATATAATCCACTGATTTTAGTCCTCTGCCGGGGGGGTAGTCGTGGCCTGTTGGTTAGAAATAGAGCTTGCAACCCTCGGGTTGCCAGTTCCTTCCCCAAGAACCTGCAGGAAAAATCAGGAGTGTTTGGGTAATGGCCACGTTCAGCCGGACTGCCCCCAATTCTGTAGCCACTAATCCTGGCGTGTGAAAAGGGGGCTACATTCATTTCGGTTCATTCTTTCTTGTTAGACTTGTTGTAGTCAAAGAGAACATCGTAATTAGAGCTACATCGCTTTAAAATCTCTTCTTGCAGCAAAAAAGCTGCTCGGATTTTAAGGACACCTGAAGGGAGCGGTCATATTTGAGCCTGAAGCCCTCTCCTCCCCCCGTCCTGCTGGAGAGTGCGAGTCAGAACACGAGCGTGGCGTAAAGTGGCCCTGAGAGAGGCTTTTATGACGGTGCAGCAGGAAACGGTGACTCAGACAGCGGCGGACAGACAGACAGACAGGCGTGGCGGGTGTTGGTGTCTGCCGGGCCGTCTCCTCGGGGTCACGTTTGTGTTACAGTCCCCTCCCGAGCGCCTCCTCTGCGAGAAACGAGTGTCTGACATTTAGCGCAGCCATGTGGTTCTGACCCGGCGGAGGTCTGTCTCACCTGCCGTCTGCGGGCCCTCGTCTCCCTATTTCAGATCCATTATTCATGCATCGTTCATTCATTCATGCATTTCTGGTGTGGAACAGATCCTGCAGGATCTGTCGCCGTGCACGCTCAGCGGCTGCTGAGGACCGTTTCCGTTTCAAATCGGTGATAATTTACATTTGCGGCATTTAGCAGACGCTCTTATCCAGAGCGACTTCCGATTCCTGCTTACAGGAACCGTCCTGGAGAACCTGGGGTTAAGGGTCTTACTCAAGAACCCAGTGGTGGATTCAAACCTGCGACTTCATGATCCAGAGGCAAGTATCCTACCACTAGACCACCTCCAGTTAATACAAAAGGACAAAGTGTTTGAAAGTAAACTGAACTGATTTGTCCCATCAAACAAGGCGGACCCTTGCGTCCCTCGGTCGCGCTGCTTTCCCAGCCGAGGGGGAATTAAAGGGCTTTCCTCATCAGCTTGGCTTTTGTATCGTTGAGAGAATTTAAGCTGGTGCTAATGCACAAAAAGAGCAGTTACACTCTCATAAATTTGCTCGTCTGACTCGAGTCAGTTATTCGCGCCTTCAACACGTGGTGCAGGGACGTGGAGACGTGTTAAAAGCAATCCTTAATTTTCCAGCAGCATGATTTTCTCCAGAGGCCCCGGAGTGGAGAACCAGAAAGATCAAGGATCAGGTTTGATGGAGATGATTTAGGAATATCAGGCGGAAAGGCTTTCAGCTTCCTCATTTTATCTCATTTTAAAGTGAAAGTGACAACTTGTCATTGTGGAACACAGCACGCAGTGAGACGCAGTGACTAGAACGGTACCTTGCTCAAGGATGCATCAGGGCAACCTACTGGTCTGGGATTCGAACCCACGAAATAAGCAGAAATGCAAGTTTTCAGTTGAAGGTTTGTGATGCCACAAGTCCATTAAGATCTTACAGATGTTCAGCCTCTCCCGTTCATGTTCGAAGTTCTGAGGGTCGGTTTAATGTGCCGCAAAACAACAGCCAATGAGAACGCAGATCTCTTCGACGTTGCAGTCTTAAAGGCACAGTCGTTTAAAAAAACAGCAGGCTGTTTAAATGATACAGATCCAAGCACTCAGCTGGGGCTGACTGATCATCCTGATTGGTTAGAGGATCATTCGTAGCCTTTTCCGATATGAGGATTGCAGAAACCAGTATTGTGATGATAATTCACGGACAATATATTGTGCAGCGTTATTGAAAATGCAGATTATTAATTTTTTTTTTGACAACGTTTGAGCTCGTTGAGCCTTTCAGCTGCGCGTCTCTGAGCGGCCAACAGCGAAGGGAGTGTGGAAATAAGAACATTCAGGTACTCGTACTATTTAAAAATGAGTAATTGTGATGCCCGTCCTTTTAAAATTCAGCACTTTTAGCATGTCAAATCCTGTAATCTGGGAATATTGCATCCCTCTGCTGTGGAATTTGGTAGGCAGGTTAACGGGGGATTTGGATTATTTTGCGGAGACAGGAAATGTCATCCCCCTCCTCGTCCTACTGGTTTACATTTACGGCATTTAGCTGACGCTTTTAATCCAGAGTGACTTCCAGTTCCTGATTAAAGGGACCGTCGCTCAGGAACCCAGTGGTGGTGCTGGAGGTGGGATTTAATCCTGCAGCCAGGTCTATAGACGAGCGTCCTGTCACTACACCGCCAGCACCCCAACCCAGTCGTCTGTTCAAGCACCTCGGCAAGCGGAGCGTCCATGCAGAAGTTCTTTGTCGCATGTAAAGCCGCCATTTTTGATTTTATTCCCTGCTTGTTTATGTCCCCAAGACGCCTCTGGGTTCGAATCGCAGAGGACCTCCTGCTGAGCGTCTTCACTTTGATATCTTTCGCTCTGTATCGTAGATTTGTTGTGCTCATTAGACACTGCAGAGCAATTCTGTGTTTTTTTGAACTCTGCGCTAAAAAGTTGAACTTTTACAGAACCCGCGCTGCTTAGAGAGTTTCTGTTCAGCCCCGTTTTTATTCATCAACACCAAAACACAATACACTCGCAGGTACGAGCCGGGGCCGCTGGGAATCCCCGCCGCTCGTTCGCTCTCCTCCGTCTCTGCCTCCTGTCCCTTTGTTCTGCTCGTTCTCTCTCTCTTCCTCTGTCCCGGTCTACAGCAGAACTGTGTGTTTTATTGTTCGCAGGTAATCCTGGTCTCCGCTAACAAGCTCACGCGCTACATCGAGCCCTGCCAGCTGACCGACGAGTTTGGGGGCAGCCTGCAGTATGACCACATGGACTGGGTCAACAAGAGACTGGTAAGAAACGAGCGAGGTACCGTCCCCATCACTGCTACCCAGGGGCTTTCACTAGCCGCCCCCTGCCGCGCGGTGTGTGCGGGTGGCTTAAATAAACGAGGAAATGCGAATGTGTAATTGAGAACGATGTCCGGACGGCGTCTCCGACGTGAAGCAAATCTGTCCACCTTTTTGTCCAGGTGTTTGAAAAATTCACAAAGGAGTCGACTTCCCTGCTGGACGAGCTCGCGGTCATTAACGAAAACGAGAAGGCCAGCCAGCCGGACAAGGCCAGGTATTTCACGTCTCATTATCTTAGACAAGATCCAGCGGCTCGCGCCGCCGTTCTTTTCTCATTTCCAGCCCCGCAGAGTCTCGGTCTCTCTCTCGTATAATTACAATATTAAAAATTCATGAATCCTTGAGCTCCGAACACTCAGGTGATTTATAATGACAGGGTGGTTTAATAGCTGAGCCGCTCTAGCGAGCGAATTCATCCTCGTTATAAGATCAGAGAAGAAAAGCCATTTTTTACTCACCGATAGATTCATAAAATCCCACCTAATGTTTAACTACGGCACTTAAACTTCCCCGATTCACACCCTGAAGCCCGGCCAGCTTCACTCCGTTTCAGCGCGTTTTAATCTCCAGCGGATTCTTCAGTATTAGCGGCGTAATTGCTTATTAAACTCTGACAGTAGCTTGTTTTATAGAGTAAACATCAAAACCCTCACGTCTCAGCCATCGAGACTTCATTTCTACAGCCAGTTTAACACAACAGCAAGCCTCCAAATAATTACTCCAAATAAGCGCCGTAGCTCATTGGGAGTGAAGACATAACGGCGTAATGAATCGCCTCGTCTTTTTAAAAGCAGTGCTCTGTGTTACTGCGATGTGATTGGACAGAAGGAGCGTCATCAGAATGCATTCCTTATTTTCATTGGTTAGCACTATTTTCGCATCTAACCGTCCATGAAAGTCGAAAGTCACATGATGATTTACGCAGCGACGGAAAGCTGCGTCCAGTACCGTCACCAGTGAGAGGGACGTTGGCACGTCGTACTTTCCGCACACTGCGAAGACCCGCTCGCGATTGACTTCCAGGCCGGATGAGCCGTAAAATATCATTCTTTTAGTTTGGAAAAATGAGCCTGAAACCACATTTCAGGGGCAGCGGTGGTCTAGTGAGGGAGTCGCCCCGGATCGGAAGATCGTGGGTTCGATTCCCTCATCAGTAGTTCGCCCTGAGGTACCCTTGAGCAAGGTACCGTCCCCGTCACTGCTCCCTGGGCGCTTTCAAAAGCTGCCCCCTGCTGCACATGTGTGTATGGGTGAAACGCAGAGGTTGAATTTCGTTGTGCTGCGTTTCACAATGACCAGGGTAGTCACTTTCACTTTCATTTGACCAAAGACGCACGTCTGATCAGGTAGAAGTAGGTAGAATTAAGAAATGTTAAAGGAAGTTATTAAAAGAAAAAGTGAAAATTGGCACCCCTAATCAGCGTGTAATGCCTCAGCGACACCTCCAGTTTTTATCCATGCGCAGAAAATCAAGCTCCTATCGGATTAAAAAAAAAAAAAAGATGGGTGGGAAAGGTTGTCTGTCATGGAGAAAAAGAAACTATAATGTTCAAATATTAAATGGATTTCAACAAGAGGATCACAGTCACAGCAGCAAGCTGAAGATCGAGAGCGAGATTAAGGGGTGGAATCTCCAAAACGGCCCGGATTGCGGCGCGATCAGCCGGCGCGGGTGTTCGGCAGGTGGAAACGCGTGACCCGATTCGTGCCGTGATGCGCCAAGGTTCCATCGTGATTGACTCTCGTCGTCGCTGCATCGTCTTTGTCTCGCCTCCGCTAAAAGATCCTGCTCCTGTCGTCGTTTGTGTTTGCTGAACGAAGTCTGTAGGGTTTATTTATTTACATCTTTTATCCCAACAGGCCTTCAGGCAGCGACGCCCTGCCTTCGTTTGACCCCGAAGCCGTCCTGCAGACTGGTAAGTGCCATTGTAAAGTAAGTCAAGTTTATGAGGCACCTTTTACAGACGAGTCACAAAGCGCTGAACAATACAATAAACTAAACATGGAGAGACGCTCTGAACGGGTCACCAGTCCATCACAGGGCAGACACACACACACACACTCTCTCTGATGTGCATGTCTTTGGGGAGAACACTCCACACACATGGCTCCAGGATGTCCCAGATGGGAATTGAACCAGAACCTTAATCAAACCACCATCAGAAATGAATCTTGAAGAGTCGCAAGTCTGAGTCTTAGTTCACTTTGCATGTGAATCAAATGTACCCAGCGCTGCCAGCACTTATGGGCATAGTGACCAATCCATTACAGCAGAGATTAGGTGGTGTGTGTGTGTGTGTGTGTGTGAACTGAGAGGGCTACAATGGAAAGAAACGGAACTACTGCTGAAAGCTGAAAGAAAAGTAAGGTCTGGGAGCTTTTTCTTAAGATGGTTGAGAGAGCGCAGCCGATTCTGGGACTAGGCTCCGGGATCAGAAGATCGTGGGTTCCCCCGGACCGGTATGTTGCTCTGAGGTACCCTTGAGCAAGGTGTCGTCCCCATCACTGCTCCCGCCCCCTGCTGCACGGTGCGTGTAGGTTAAATACAGAGGATGAATATCTCGTCTAGGGAAGTAAAACCCACATCAGAAACCCGGGAAACGATGGTGCAGAACTTCTGACTGAGGTCTGCAGCCTGGGCCGTTTCTCTGATTGCAGCGTAATCTGAGTGTACCGTCCACTGAAGGCAGCTTTGTGTCCAGACTCGTCTCCGTCTCTGCTGTAAACTGAGCCTTTGTCCGCGCGGATGAGTCATGCAGGACGGTCACGCGTTCTTTGTGCAGGACCGGCTCGGAGTGAGGGCAGCAGTGAAGGTTGGGGTTTGCTGTGCTTTGTGTCGTTAGAGCTTCTGAAGGGTTTCAGGTTTAAAGATGTGAAAGAAAACTCTGCTGAAGTGTCTTCAATAAAAACGGCTAAACGGCTAGAGTTTCACTCATCCGTCACCATCACTCTCTTTCCCTTCCTCTCTCCCCTCTGAGTAATGCTTTTCTTTCGCTCTTTCTCCCCTCTGAGTGAGGCAGTTCCTCCCTCCTCATTCCTTCTTCCTTCCTGTTTCTTTCCTTCTGTCCTTTTCTTCTTTGTCTCCTTGCTTTCTTTCATTCCCCTATTGAAAATGTTTCTCTCTCTCTCTCTCTCTCTCTCTCTCTCAGGTCATGAGCTGCTGTCTGAGCTGCAGCAGAGACGTTTTAATGGCTCTGAGGGGGGAGGGGGCGGTGGGGGGACGGCCTGGTCTCCGATGGACGATGAGCTTTTGGCGCAGCCTCAGGTGATGAAGCTGCTGGACTCGCTGAGGGAGCAGTACACCAAGTACCAGGAGGTGTGCCGTCAGCGCAGCAAGCGCTCACAGCTCGAGGAGATCCAGACCAAGGTCATGCAGGTAACAACCTTCAGGTCACCGTTCTCCTTCAATCACCAGTCTGGACTCTACCTGAGCAGTTCTGCAGATCTTCCTGAAGGACAGTGTTGTTGTCTCTCATTTTCAGTCCAGTCTCTGTACCTGAGCAGTTCTCCAGATCTTCCTGAAGGACAGTGTTGTTGTCTCTCATGTTCAGTCCAGTCTCTGTACCTGAGCAGTTTGATAGTTCTGTGTTGGTTAATCCACACAGTGATCTACTTCTGATCAGAACAAAGCGTCTAACTTAAGACATGAAGCAGTGAAGAAACAGGAGCAGATGATTCCAGATGATCAGGTGATTCATTTATTGCTAGTGCTGAGTGGTTGGACCCCCTTTATCTAGAACCATGTATCTTTAGGCACCTGGCAGCCTAAAACACCTGTTCCCATTTCTTCCATTGAAGCTTCTCAATATGAACCAAGCTATTAAGAAATGAGAGCTCAGTACTTTTGCACGGTACTGTATGATACATTGCACTCTGAGGTCCGTTTCCCAGGAGATACACGTCCTGTGTGTGGGCGGCAAACTCGAGGTGAAGCTAAACAAGTTTGCACAAGTGCTTTTTAAAGTTTGTCGTTTTAGGTTTTCAAACTAGAACTGGGGGAAACTGAAATCCAGCAGGGTCTGACGTTCTCCCCGCTCTGGTGCACCCGATAATTAATTTGCGGATGATGGAGGTGGTAATGAACCGATAGCACGGGACGCGGCTGCTGGAGCGCTAACTCTCACACCGTTGTGCTTCGTTGCACCGTTTGCAGGTTTCGTCCGTGGCTGGATTTAATATTTCCGTTTTAAATCGATAAAAGTCCTGAAAGCTGTTTTTAAATGTTCGTGCCCTGCAGCGCTGACTCCGTGTTGGAAATGCTGAGAATAAATCCGAAGCAGGAGCCGCTCCAGAGCATTGAATCATTTGTAGGATTGAGGCTCACACCTGTTCTTCTCTCGAATAATCCATGAATTGTTTTATCGATAATTAATAATGCGTTAACCTCCAAAAATCAGACCGAGCGTTTCATCAAAGCTCACTTTAACAGCAAGCTGCGTGCCCGAATAAAGCAATACAGTTTTGCATATTAAGGGCAAAATTTAAAACTTCCATCTCCAACGTGACAAACGAATCGAATAAGTGAACAGAAGACAGGAATAATAGTGAAAGACGAGAAAGAATTGGCCTTTTCCTGCAGCTGTTCATCCATAGTGGGTGGTGCTGAAGCTGGACATTGACCTTTACTGTCTCCCTCGGTGTCCACACCTTATTTGGTGTCCGTGGCCCCGCCCTTGCTGGGCATCTCTAGCTCCGCCCTGCTTTTCTTCTTTTTATCATGTTCCTGGGTGTGCATATATCCGTGCGATTCTATCCGCACTATTCCCTCGCGTCCTCTGGCCGAACACGCACTCGTTCGTTTAACAGCACCAGCAACGTTCGTTCCTCTGTTCCGGTTTACCCTCTCAGACACGGACGCTCCTGCACGGTGTCTCAGAAGATTCCTCCAGCGCTGAGCTGATCTGGTTGCTTTAACCTTCTAAGAGACACGCGTGTTAAATTCATTTGCGGTGTGATTTAAACGACGAACAGAGGCCGACGGAAATCCCGAATGATTCCCGTCATTAGATAATTGTTTTCTTCACTTCGTTTCTTTATTTAATTACCTCAGTGCGGCAGGCAGGGATGCTGAGCGAGATGAGATCCTAGTGTTGAGCACGACGCTGCGATAAACATGCAAATTTCCTTTTTTTCATTTATTTTTTTCTTCCCTGGAAGTGTAAAACACAATTTCGGACCAATGGTAAAGGCTCATGCCAAACCTGCAGACTTGCACGCACGATCTGCAACATCTTATTACTTCTTCAGAGGTCCCTGGTCTCGATAAGAGGCGAGGGCGGCGTGCTGCCTCCTGGGGAAGCTGATCTTTACGGGAAAGTTGATCTCCAGGAGGCGGGAGGGTGGCGGCTGCACGAGAGGCCTGTACAGAATCCTTATTCAATGCTTTCCCCTCTCGACTGGTGAAAAAAACGAACGCATCGGACCATGCTGGCTCTGCTGGAGGGGTCCACGCCGTGACAGCAGAGTGACAACCAACAAAGTTACATGGATTTTAGTCATTGGTACGGTAAAATGCAGTCACATGGGTTCAGGTAGAAATAACGTTCTTTTGTTCCAGCATCCAGAGTTTGTTTTCTTTTTGTTTTCTTACTGAAAGTGAGAGACAAAAACTTTGTCCTTCAGGAAGATCTGGAGAACTGTTCCTCAACAACACATTGAAGTCTCTCTCTGGCTACATGTCTGGTTTTTTGGCAGCAAAAAATGAAGAAATGAGGCTTGGATAAAGGCCTTAAGAGTGTGTGTGTGTGTGTGTGTATGCAGGTTGTGAACTGGTTGGAAGGTCCTGGTACAGATCAGCTCCGGACTCAATGGGGGATTGGAGATTCCATTCGAGCATCACAAGCCCTGCAGCTGAAGCATGAGGAGATAGAGAGCCAACACAGTGTAAGTACAGAGCTGTGTGTGTGTGTTTATAAAGAAAGCACGTTCATGTTTCAACGCTACTTTGGAAATGAAGCCGAAACCCGTGGTAGCTGGATCAGCGCTCACCAACACCAAACCCCTACACGTGAAAGTGAAAGTGACTATCGGCCATTGTGAAACAGCGCAGCACATGGTGAGACGCGATGAAATTTACCCTCGTCATTTCACCCACACAAACGTGCGGCAGGGGGCAGCTATTGAAAGCGCCCGGGGAGCGGTGATGGAGACGGTACCTTGCTCAAGGGTACCCCAGGGCAACCTACTGGTCTGGGAGTCAAACCCATGACCTTCTGATTCTGGGGCCCAAAACAGTAGGTCACTGCATTCCCATAATATGTGATTTAAAAAAAATATATATAAAGTCGTGTGTGTGTGTGTGAGAGAGATTACTATATGGTCCTAAAAACAAGCTCATCCTGATTTGAACTCCGTATGAAGCTGGCTTTAGTTCAGATTAGCCCTTCTTCACACACTTTCCAGCTCTAGGAAGGAGAACGGTGTAGTGAAGCACGTTCTGGCCTTCAAACAGAAAGTCTCCGCCCCTTTTACTACGTCAGCTTGGTGCTGCGAGTCAGGAAGTGCGATGTGTTCGGCCCTCACAGCTCTGGAAAGTCACGATAACGGTTAAAACAAACGAGCGCTGATGCTGCCTTACTGTCGAATCAGTATTAGGACCCAACGACTCTTCCTAACGGAGAAGATGTGAAGATCTCCTGCGTGTGGAGAAGTGTAAAGAAGGCATTTCCTCTGCCACGTCTGGAGGCCCTTCCCCTGAAACGGGTTCTTTTTAAGGGTTCTTTAGTGAAAGTGTGGTTCCGTTTAGGACCCTAGAAACACAAGAACCATCGCACTGCATTAAAGACCGCTCTGTCAAACGGACCTTCTCCGTGACGGATTTGTGTCTTTAAAGAATCGATGGCTCTCGTGCTTCTCGTGGAGGTAAGAGAACCTTTTCGGTGCTTTATTTTCGCCAATAAAAGTCAGCCGTCAGGAAGTGCTGACAGGCTGCCGAAACGAGCTTAAACGGGTCGGAAGGACTTTGGAACAGAGTTCTGCGTCTTTTTCCAGGGTTGTGTTTCGCTGCAGTGACTGAAGCGGCCCGATGAAACTTTTATGACCTTCTGAATAAAACGGCACCGGCATGAAGGTCCGTCAGGTTCCCAGCCGGAGATGCTGAGATCAGGAGTGTGAGAATGAGATCATTCTTTCTCTCTCTCCTTCTTTCTCCCCGCTGAGTATGGCAGTTCTTTCTTTCTTTCCTTTTGTCCTATTTTCTTTATTTGCTGCCTTGCTTTCTTTCTTTCTTTCCCCTAATGAATAATTCTCTCTGTCTCTCTGACTCTTACTTTCTTTTTCCTTTACTCATCTTTTGCTCTTTCTGTCTCTTGTTTTTCTGCTTCTGTTCCCTTGTTTCTTTCATCGCTTCACTTTAACGTCTCTCACTTTGTTTTATTCTCTTTTTTAAATTTGATTTTGAATCTCTCCTTTCTGACACTTTTCTTTCTTCCCTGTGTGCTATCATCTCTGCCTTTTTCTTTCTTTTCATCTCTTGCTTTCTTTCTACTATCCTCTGCTTTTCTCAATCATTTCTGTTGTCTCTCTAACTTTCTTTCATTCTGTTTATTGTTCTCTCTCTTTTTTCTATCTCTTCTCCTCATTCCAATCTCACAAACCTGCTCGCTCTCGCTCACTCGGTGACTCTAAAGGGCAGGAATCGAGTAGATCTTTCAGGATCGTTCTCGTCCACCTGCGGGGCGTCTCCGAGGGACCCGTACCCGATCTCCAGATCTTCCAGGCAGGGAACGGAGAACTGAAGAACGTCGAGACTTGTCTTGAATCCGATAGTGGTGTTGCACTCTGTCCAGCCAACAGGTGGCAGCGTTACAGTGAAGTAATCTAACAGGATTCTCCAGCACGGATCACTGGGAGCTTTCTTCTAGGCCTGGTTGTGATCCTGCAGGAGCTTAGAGTTCTTGCTCAGGAGCAGGTCTGTGTGAGGTGATTCCTGCAGGAGTGTGTATGTAGGAGTGGTTTGCGGGTTCCGGAGGCTCTGGTCGGGTCTTTAATGGGCTCGGCATGCTGGCGGTTTGTTTGTCCATGTGGTGAACCGAGTTCTTAATGAGCTGGCGGGGTTCTAGGAGTGACTGCTTCTGCGCTGCTCATGTTTACGGTGCTGGGCTCCTTTCTGACTCGGCGCCTTTACGAGCATAATAAGCCTCCGGCCCAGCGCACTGGGACGGAGCGTGTTGACTCTGTTCTGGGAAGAGCTGGGATGAAGTTCAGAACAGCGTGAGCTGTATTTACACAGCCTCACTCTCCCCCTCGCTGTGGGAAACATTTTGAGATGGTTTAACCGTTCGGTAGGAGTCACTCAGTGCCTGCAAAAAGTTGAGCGTGACATTTCTCAGCAGCATTCCTCATAAGCACTGTCTCATCTTCTAAACTCCACAGGATCCTCGCAGAAGGTCCAGCCCCTTCCAGTGTATTCTTAACTGCCTCAGTCTCCATCAGATGCAGCTACAGGAACGGAGGCTTGAAGGAACTGCAGATGTTGAATTACTTGATTGTTTGTCATCTGCAGTGGCCTGCAGGAGGATGGGTTTCCCTTTTGAGTCTTGGTGTCTCCAAGTGTCTCTAAAAGCTTAGAAATATTAAAGTGGTGCTTTGTATACAATTTTGTAGGGATTATTTTGGACATATTTATTTATTTATTTATGTATTTTTTTAGATCAAATTTTTTAAATACGTCGTCTTGCACGCATCTTTTTGAAGGCTTGAAATGCAGAAAGTTTTATTTTTGTGTGGCACCGTTTAGGGACTAGGCCCCAGGATCGAATCCCAGACAATTAGGCTACCCTGAGGTGCCCTTGAGCAAGGTAGCGTCCCCATCACTGCTCCCTGGGTGATGCCCACCGCTGCACAGTGGGTGTGGGTTAAAAGCAGAGGTTTCGTTCCTTTGTGCTTCACAGTGCTCAATAAGTCACAATGACGATAAGTCACTTCAACGTCAAACTTCTAGTCAAATTTAGATTTTAAAGTCAATTTTATAAATCTAAAGCTCAGTGTGCTGCCTGATCCCTCGACCTTCATGCCACGATCACTGAAACCATATGAGGAGTTGTTTTTATCACCGCAGGCGCCCGCCGGGGTCCCGTGAGCTGTGTGTTCATGCCGGGGCTCCGCTGCGGAGCATGTGTGGTTTCGGGGTGTCGGTTTTAATAAGCAGTGCAGGCTGAAGTGGTCGTGATGCTCTGTGTCTCTCCTGCAGGAGTGGTTTGCCGTGTACGTGGAGCTGAACCAGCAGATGGCGGCGCTGTTGAGCGCAGGTGCTGACGAGGACCTGCTGGAGCTGAAGGCTCTGCAGCAGCAGCTCAGCGACGTGTGTTACAGGCAGGCCAGCCAGCTGGAGTTCAGACAGAACGTCCTGCAGTCCGCCCACGAGTTCCACAGCACCGCCCAGGACGTACGTGTCCCATTAACGCTCGGAACCCTCCTCACTTCTACTGACTTGAAACAAAAAAAAGCATTAAAGTCAACAAATGCATTCGAGATAAAGCAGCTGATTGCTAAAAATAGTGTCAAAAGAAGAGTCCGAAGAGAATTTCTATTCTAGAAACTTGTCTTTTCTGGAAAAAAAATATTTAAAAATCAGTTTTTTTGAACTAGCCTTAAACTTTGTAGAGGGGTTTTCAGTTTTTATTTATAGTGGAGGTTTTTTTTAGGGAATTCTGCAGGATATCGGACTGATGGTTTCTGAGCTCAACCTTTTTATATTTAAACCTCAGCCTTAATACTTTGTCCGTCGTTCCGTCCCGTAGACAAACTGTTTTAATTTGGAAGCTGATGTTTATATTTGTAAGCACTCCTACCAAATGATCCTCTACAGTCAGCCATTTGTGTTGAATCGCAGATCATTTAAGGCCAAAATCTTGCGGTTATTAATATTATTTACCAAAATATATTGAATATGTTTCTCCTAACGTTCATTTAGGAACTTCCTGTAAACTGAAGTATCTGAAATCGTTAAAAAAATGATTTAAAACTTTATGCTTTAAAAACAGAAACAGTCTGCTTAGCCCTAACGGGATAAAGTAGTAAATGATCTCTTTTCTGATTGGCTGCTTTGTAGCTCATTCAGAAATCTCTCAGAACTGAAGAACTCTGTAGGGTTAGCGTGAACGGAGAGGGCTGAACAGCTATAGGTGGATTAGGCAAAAGATGGAGAATTAAATGGAACCCACGTGCAAGACAGACCTCAAAATGAACGATGCATAATTGAGCTGGTGGTGATAACGCCCCGGTTTCCTTTTCCCAGCTCTCCCAACAGTTGGACGGGCTGCTGGGCATGCTCTGTGCAGACGTCGCCCCTGCTGATGGAGCTGCCATTCAGCAAACGCTGAAACATCTGGAGGAGAAACTGAAGAGTGTCGGTAGGAGCTATTTATAATCCTCTCCATCTTCCTCCTTCAATCCGACCACCTGCATGTCCATAAACCTCCTCTGGTCCTCCTCTTCTCCTTTTTCCCAGCAGCTGCCATCCTCCCGATATAGTCCTCGTCTCTCCTCTGGACATGTCCAAACCAACGCAACCTCGCTTCTCTAACTCTCCAAAACGTCTAACCTGAGCTGTCCCCTCTAATATATACTAATTTCTAATCCTGTCCATCCTCGACACAGCTCCAGCTCCGCCTCCTGTCTTTTCATCAGTGCCACCGTCTCCAACCCGTATAGCACAGCAGGTCTCACTACCATCCTGTGAACCTTCTCTTTCATTCTCGATGATTCCCGTCTTTCACGCATCACTCCAGCCAAACTGACCACCGTGAAAATCTCTCTTGATCAGAAGGCCTTCAGGAACAGAAATGTGTGATGGACTATAGATACATGTATCAAACATTCCACTCCTGCTGCGTTTCAGAGGGAGCTCTGCAGAGTCTGAGAGAGAAGGGCCAGGTTCTGCTCGACCAGATCTCCAACCAGTCGTCCTGGTTCTATGGCAAAGAAATGCAGATTGAGAACAAAGAGAACGTCGATCACATCCACAGCGTCATGGAGGATATGCAGCTGCGCAAGCAGAGGTTTGTATCTCTCCTATCGATTCCTGATGAATCTTGTATGAAATCGTTGGTCTTCACACTCCATTTCATTCCATGACCTCAGTTTCCAGAGAAACCTGAATCAGTGACACAGAGCAGGAGGTTCTTCAGAGCTTGAAGCTTCTCCGTAAACCTCATGAAGTTGTGAAGTTCTGAAGAGATGCACGTTTACACTTGGGTTTAGCCGTGAGGAGGTTTTCGCAGATGGTGGTGTCCTCAAGGACGTTTACCATCTTTCCTCCCGGTTTCTTATTTAAAAGGGGGTTTAGAAGAGAGCCTATAATTTGAAGGCTCACATGGATCATGATTTGATTTCTCGATTTGTGGTTTCATTTAAAAATCTTCCTTTAAAAGCAAGACTGGGAGATTTATTCTAACGAAGCTTTACGTGTGAACCGTTTTTGAAAATTTTTCTCTTCTTCTTGTAAGACAGCAATTCATAAACCCTGTAACTCCTTTACTTCAGTGACGTCAAAGTGATCAATGGACTTCTGTCTAAAAGATCAAATCGTTCATCACCCTTAACAGAGATTCACCGTAAAAGAAAATAAATAAATAAAAAATACAAGCAAGAAAAGGTTGCAGACTTTGGCCAAGTCATTCAGACCTCTAACCACAGTGTGGACTTTAAAGGTGCGAGGACATGGTGGACGTGAGGCGACTGAAAATGCTGCAGATGGTCCAGCTCTTCAAGTGCGAGGAGGATGCCTCGCAGGTTAGTGGGAGTCTGAGAGCTTTGACGTCTGATTCTGTGGAGTTTTTTTGACCAGTAAGAAAAATGAAAGTAGTCTCAGGTTTAATGTGATCTAATATATTTTATTTGGCCTCTGACAGGCAGTAGAATGGCTCAGCGAGCTGCTGGACGCCCTGCTGAAGACGCACATCAGGCTGGGCGATGACGCGCAGGAAACCAAAGTCCTCCTGGAGAAACACAGGAAGTTTGTGGATGTCGCACAGGTTACTTGCCCCTCAGTTCTTCTTCTCGTTGATGTTCCCTCGTTCTCAGAACAGTGTTTCAGCAGGGAAACGTAATGAGATTGGAACCGTATTGGTGAAAAAACGCAGCACAATGAAAAACATCTTCTGTTTTTAACCCACACACACCGCGCAGCAGTGGGCAGTCATATCCAGCACCCGGGGAGCAGTGGTGGGGACGGTACCTTGCTCAAGGCACGCATGCATGCTGGTCTGGGATTAAAATCAAAGGCCTTCTGATTCTGAGCTTTGTGCCTAAACATTAGATCACCGCCGACTCTGCAGTGCATACGAAGACCAGGCTAAAATGCTTTATTTAACCTTGTTTTTAAGTTTATATTTTAACTTGAATGATTTTTATAACTACATACGTTTCTAATAGAAATATGTTGAATTCTCTTGAATGTGAGAATATTATCCAAACCTTATTGGATATAATTTCAGATTTATTTTTTTGTGCAGACATGAGAAATATCTGGCATCGGCCTACGGACCACATATCGGTTCATCCCTAGAAATCTCAAATCGCCCGCTTGATATCTAGTTATTAAACTTGATTAAAGCCCAGTTAGACTTGGTATTATTTTAGGTTCTGCTGTAGCTGGAACTAATGATCAGTTTTTCCTCTTTTTCCCGTTAGTTCTGCTTGCTTAAATGCTCTTGGTTCTGATTCGCCTTCAGAAACTCTTGGGTTATTTTTTGCGAAACTATTAAGGAATGAAAATTGAGTTTCTGAAAATGATTTGCAACGTTTCTTACTCGTTTTACTACTTCCTGTATTTTTTCATTCGTTTCCTCCTCGTCTTGGTCCTTCCTTCCGCAGCAACAGGGAATTTAAAATGTATTACTTTTATTATGGTTTCATTTTTACTTTTTATGCCCAAAAGTCAACTTTTACAGCAGAAAATTCCCCCCAGATCGCTCTTAAATCGCTGACGTGACGGATTTAAATCTTAGAATTTAGAACTGCCGCCTCCTCCTCCTCCTCCTCCTTCATCATCTTCTTCTTCTTCTTCTTCTTTCGGCTGCTCCCGTTTAGGAGTCGCCACAGCAGATCAACCATCTCCGTTTCTTCCTGTCATCTGCATCCTCCTCTTTCAAACAGACCTCCTGCATGTCCTCTCTCATCACGTCCATAATCCTCCTCTTTGGTCTTCCTCTTTCCTGGCAGCTCCATCTTCAACATCCTCCTCCTGATATATTCCTCGTCTCTCCTCTGGACACGTCCAAACCAACACAACCTCACTTCTCTAACTTTGTCTCTAAAACGTCCAGCCTGATCTGCCCCTCTAATATACTCGTCTCTAATCCTGTCCATCCTCGTCACACCCAACGAACATCTCAGCATCTTTAACTCCAACACCTCCAGCTCCGCCTCCTGCTTTTTCAACAGCCACCGTCTCCAACCTGCACTCTCTTCTTCACCTCTGTTCCACACTCGCCGTTACTCTGAACTGTTGAAGCACTGCCGAAAGTGTGCAATTTCAGAGACGCCCTCCTCGAATAAACCTGAGGCTTTTAAGGGGCTGCGAGACGTTTCCAGCATGTATGGAGGTTTGAAGAGCACCTGTTGTCTGGAGCCTGATTAGTAAAGACTCTGTTCTAAAAACCCCGCAGACAGACGAGCTATTATTAGTCGCTCTGTCCACACGCCGGATCATTTGTATCGTAGGCCTTGATGGTAAACGCACATAAAGGCCAAGTAGCATCACGTAGCATTCAGTCGATTATTTGTCCAAAGAAATGTTGTCCATTTGAACGTTTCCGCTGGAGAAGCCTCCTGAGCTGGTATTTGTAGCGCGTGCTGAACGAAGTCCTTTCTCCTCAGAGCACGTACGATTACGGGCGGCAGCTGCTCCAGGCCACGGTGGTGCTCTGCCAGTCTCTGCGCTGCACCACGCGATCCTCCGGGGACACGCTGCCCAGGCTCAACCGCGTGTGGAAGCAGTTCACCGTCACCGCCGACGAAAGGCAGAACCGGCTGGACATGGCCAGCACCTTCCACACGGCTGCGGAGAGGGTGGGTGCAGCGAAGACACACGAGTGTGAATGGGTTTGGGGGGGGGGGGGATAAGACTTTTGATGAAACCTTAACGGCAAGAAATGTGATGCGACTTAAGTTAGAGCAAAAAAGTGAAAGCGAAAGTGAATGTCATTGTGAAACGGAGCACCTTCTGTAATTAACACACACCGTGCAGCAGTGATGGGGACGGTACCTTGCACATTCGGAGCAACCTACTGGTCAGGGATTCAAACCCATGAACTTCTGATCCTGGGTCCCTAAACACTAGACCACCGCTACCCCTTCAATATGTGCCCATTCAGAATAACTTCAATAAAAACTTCCCGAGTTTCCTTTTATTCTGTTTGTTTTTTTGTTTTTTTTCTTCTTAGGCAGATTGGAACATAAGATCTCTCAAATCTCAGAATTAAAAGGGAGTTCAGATGTAAGCCGGTAATTTGATGGCTCACACGGATCATGATTTGGTTTCGTGATTAGTGGCTTCATTTAAGAAGAGTCACGTAGAACCAAGACTATAAGATTTATTCTAAATTCCGCTTTAAGTGTAAAATATTTGTGAAAATTTTAGGATTTTCTTTTTTCTTTTTTCTATTTTGTTCATGGATTGGAAGCCAGCGTCTCATAAACCCAGTAACTGCTTTACTTCAGTGAAGTCAAAGTGAGGACTGATTTGGTATCTGATATTCACAAGATATTCACGTAAATCACCAAATCAGGAGCCGTGAAAAAGCTGGGAAAGGATCCGGCACGCAGTCCGTTTGCAGGAATGAAATAAACCAGGCCGTTTTAATTTTTAGCCTTTTCACCTTCTGATATTTGTGTTCCTGTGGTGCAGGTCTGAGTACAGCTCTGAGTGTCCCCTCTCTCCGTCTCTCTCTAGGTTCTGAAGGACAGTCCAGAGCAGGCAGAGCTGGTGGACGTGGACGTGTTTGAGGAGGTGGAGACGGTGGGGAAAGCTCTGCTGGACAGGCTCACTGTGCCGGTCATTTTTCCGGACGGGTAAGGGTGCAGGACGAAACCGGGGGGACGTTTTTGATAAATGATCAGGATTCATTGGATAAGAGCTGAGGGACAGGTGGAAGAGTGACGGGTTCAGAAAAACATCTCAAACGTTCTCAAACCGCTTCACCAATAAGAAATCAGGACGGTCAGGGTTCATTTCTGTGATAATCCCACTCTGTTTGCTGTGGTCGAGGTCTGTCTGTTCTCGTTCTACGTACGCGCCACGTTACGTCCTTGAGGTTTCGTCTTTATGATGTTTGCCTAAAATCAGGTTCTACCTTGTGAAGAAGACCTGGTATGTTACGGATGCTAAGAATGACAGAAAGAGAAATATTTTCAGGATCAGATTTAAGATTGTCAGCATAGTAATAGATATATTAAAAAGCAATCGAAGTGTCAGTTAAGACTTCCTGGAAGGAGAGCTTCACAGGCGTCCTTTTTTGCTCTGAATGAGGCTTCTGGGAAACACTAGGCATGAAAATGAGCAGCAGTGAAGAAGAGAACAGAGAAACTCGAAAGCTTTTCAGAAAGGTGGACGCCGGCCCTTTAAAAGGAAGAGCCCTGCAGGCTCACGAGCAGCTCTGGAGCCACAGCTTTACATTTCCGTTTTCTTTTCTGCACTCGGCCGCAGGCTCCTATTCAGAGCTACTTAAAGTTGAATCGGGCGTCGACTGAAAAAGAGGGCGAGGAGTTTGTCACCTTGCTAACATCAAGGTGTGTCTCGAGTTTTCTTCTCCTTCCAAAAAGTACATATACTGCTTTCGTTACAAATCAAAATGAAAATAATGGCTGGTAGTTCACAGAAATCAGATATTCAGCATCTCCAGTGACCCGAATGTTGTCTGTACAGATTTGTCCACGTGGTTCATTCAGTCAGTCGTGGTTTCGCTCTTTCGCCACCATGTTTTGCATCGTTGAGACGTGGAGGAGATCGTTATGTGGCACAGCTGAGGGGTAATTAAAACCCTGGCTGCTTTCTCAGCTCGTCTGCGTTTTTGTGTCGAGTGTTTTCATCTTCCTCCTTATAGATTCTCTAAGGGGTTCAGATCAGGCAAGCTGGCTGGCTGGTCGAGCACTGCAGTATCATGGTCAGCAGATCGTTGGCAGGTTTGGCAGGGCAGGCAGATGGTAAGTCCTGCTGGAAAAGCAAATCAGCATTTCCATTAAGCCTGTCAGCAGATGGAAGGGCTTTTAAATCTCCTGGTAGACGCTGCGTTGACTTTGGACTTGATGAGATGCGGTGGACCAACACCGGCAGAGGACAGTTCAGATCATCACAAACTGCAGAAAGTTAAAAGTGAAGTGAAAGTGGCAAACTGTCATTGTGAACCACAGCGAAATGCAGCATTTAACCCACGCACACGTGCAGCAGGGCTATTGAAAGTGCCCGGGGAGCAGTGATGGGGATGGTACCTTGCACAAGGGGACCTCAGGGCAACCTATTGTTCTTAGATTCAACCCATAACCATTCAATTCTGAAAACTTACTGGACGTACTGGGCAGCGGTGGGCTAGTGGTGAGGGCGTCGCCCCTGATCGGAAGATTGTTGGTTCGACTCCCTAATCAGTTGGTTGCCCTGAGGTACCCTTGAGAAAGATAGCGTTTCCGTCACTGCTCCCCGGGCGCTTTCACTTGCCGCCCCCTACTACACGTGTGTGTGTGAAACGCAGACATTGAATATTTGTCGTGCTGTGCTGCGTTTCACAATGACGAGGGTAGTCACTTTCACTTTCAAGCACCTTGATTCTGTTCCTCTCAACTCTTTAGTGTAGTACCTCGGGTCTTTGGACCACTGAATAAAAGAATGGTTTTCTTCTCAGCCTAAGTAAGACCTTTATGATGTCTCTGGATCCAGGAGTGCCTTGATCTTAGGAACGCGAACTGAAGATCTGTGTGGTGGCTCTGGATTCACCGACACCAGCTTCAGTGAAGTTCTTAAATAGTCTTTTCTGGACATCCTCTCCAGGCTGCAGTCATGCCTGTTACTCGTGCACCTTTCCCTTCCAGCCAGCATTCGCTGGCCTATTGGTTGGGCATAAATAATCAGAAGGTCGTGGGTTTGTGTCCCAGACCAGTAGGACCGTTGTGGGTGTGTGCTGTGTTCACAATGACGGTCACTTTCACTTCACTCTGGCCCATCCTGCTTCGGAGGGTGTCCGTAAGTTTCTTCTGTACAGTATTTATATTGTTTGAGCATATTCTAATAATCCGAGACATAATTATCAAAATTAAACGAGAAAAATCTTCACGCGTTTTAATTTTCATGTAGCGATTCTAGAACGTTTCACATGTTCACTCTCTCCTGGAAACTGTTACACACTTTCTTTGATATTCCGATGTTATGGGATGTAACATCAACTGCATTCCTTCTTTCTGCTCCTCTCCTTTACCCACAACACCCCGCTACAGGACCGAGCAGTTCTTCGGCAGCCCTGGTGAGATGGCGTCCTCGGCCGAGAACATCCGGGACAAGATGAAGCTGGTGGAGGACAAGAAGCTGCAGCAGGAGGAGGCGGAGCAGCTTCAGGAAGAAGCGGCTCTGGAGGCCGAACCCGATGAGAGTTAATGAAAGCTCTCGCGTCCCGGGAAACTAAAGAGCTGCATTGGGTTTACTTTAAATGTCTACATTTTCACCCGAACGAAAGATATTACATCATCACAGCTTCGTCTCAGAGTTGAATCGCTTTAGGCAGGAATTGTGTTGATGTAATATGGTTTACATAAACACAAAGTTTGATTTGAATCAAGTCGGTTCAGCGTGATTCCCTCTAATGTGGGGCCTGGATTTGGGGGATACCTTTCTCGGTCCCAGTACTTCTCGATTCACCCTGATGAGCAGTCCAGCCGTGACTCCGTATTTAGTCTACCAAAGCTTAACCATCCGAGCTACCCAAAAACAGTTCCACAGGTTTTCCAAAGCTTCTGCATAACCTGGTGGTTGAGAGTTTGGTTTGAAATGGTTCCGTATTGAGAGAGCCCTTTTTGTGAACCGGTTCTCTAGAGGGTTCTTTTTGAAGCTGCTCTCATTTGCAGTGCAATAGCTGTAATCAGGAACGTGTCATCAACAGAAAAGCGGTTACGCAGAAGGACACGCTCACTAATGTCATGCTTAATACCCAATAATCTCTTGGTTCCAGCTGGGAACCCACTTTTCAGGTTTATTTTTGGTCAGAAAGCTTTGAGAAAATGGCTCTTAGAGACTCTGATTTCTTCACGGTGATGGTGAATCGAGACGGCTAACAAGTACCGCTTCTATATCACTCGTCCAAACTCTCCAGTGAACCTAAACGCCTCTTCCGGGTTGCATAATTTTGCTCAATGTGAACTATTACGCAACCTTTTAATGTCATTCAGGGACGTCCTAGCATGGTTTTCATGGACGTCTTCATGAAAAGCTTTCATACGAATGTTTTAGAACGAAGAGCCGAGGCAGAGAATAGATTCCTCTTCCTTTAGTGAGGGAGCTTTTAGAAGATCTGGTGCTGTTATCAGTTTTCAAACCTTTAGAAATATTTCATCTCAAACCTCCTCTGAATTTGCATCCAGTCGTATGCAGACGTTTTTGGAAAAACGGATGGAAATCCCGTGAAAAGCCTCGCGTGCTTCGTGCTCCTGTTGCTTTTAAACCAATACAGCTGAAAGAAAACGAAAGACTCGACGTCTCCGTCTAGAGCTTTACCTTTGTTGCCTCTCTCAGTCCTGGATGGGTGACTTAGGCTTCCGGAGCACCACTCCAAGCCTATCGAATGTACAGAAAGAAGCATCATCTCGAAGCCCCCCGTTTGTACCTGGTGCTGTAGATTTTTAGACGAACTTCCTGATTGACAGTAAGAAATGTACTCTGCGTTTATTCTCCGGCTTTTTCCTGAGAGCATTACCAAAAGGTTCTCTCTTCTTCCCGTGCCAACACCAGTGCCCTGTTGTAAGAAGGCCTTGACTGAGGCACGATCTGCCAATGGTACTGTGTGTGTGTGTGTGTGTGTGTGTGTGTGTGGGGAGACAGCAGCAGGCCTTTGATGGGGAGCATGGTGGCGACTATACAGAATTAGGCTTTTTCCACAGCAGTAGATTCAGCACATCAGGGCTTTATCTCGAGCCGCGTGAAGCAGGTCCGGGAGCTTCAGTAACGCGAAGCTGAAATCGTTTCATCTCGTTTCGATCTAACGTGTATGCTGCTTGCGTATTGAGGCATGTCATAACATGAAGCCCATATTTATTGATTTCTTTTTTTACTCTCCATTTATAATTGTATAATGCTTTTGGGCTTTTCAAGTTTTTAATTACGTATTTTATGATATTTCATGAAAATATGGGGGTCATACTAGCAAAAAAAAGAAAAGAAAAGGGGGAGAAGAAACATGGAGGAGTGCGAGATGCGAGAGTTTGGCCTAAAATGCTATTTGATTCGCGAATATGATGAACGTTTTCTGCTTTTACTGTCATTCATTTTACAGCGGCTGTACAGGACGTTTCTAACCCATGAAATAAACTTATTATTAAACCCCAAAGATCTTACTGTCTTCTTTCGGCTGCTCCCGTTCAGGGGTCGCCGCAGCACATCATCCGTCTCCATTTCTTCTGGTCCTCTGCATCTTCCTCCTTCAGACAGACCTCCTGCATGTCCTCTCTCACCACGTCCACAAACCTTCTCTTTGTTCTTCCTCTCCTCTTTCCTGGCAGCTCCGTCTTCAACATCCTCCTCATCTCTCCTCTGGACACGTCCCAACAAAAACATTTCCAAAATGTCCAACCTGATCTGTCCCTCTAATATACTCATTTTTAATCTTGTCCATCCTCGTCACACCCAACGAACATCTCAGCATCTTTAACTCGGAAGTAGCTTTTTTTAATGGTTTACCAGATAAATGGGCTTAACTGTGCAGAGCAAGTTTGATTCCTTTACTGGAAAAAGATCAGAAAGTAGTTTTTTTATGCACACATGTTCAGAAATGCAGGTGGTGAGAGCGCAGTCGGAGGGTGGACAAGGTTTTCTTTTGCGGTATTTGCCTGCTGAAGACGTTTGAATGCCATGTAGAGAGGGAAGCAGTAAAATCTTTCTTTTTTTCATTGATTGATCTCCTTTGACACACAACCAAGCACGTGGTGATGCATGTTCTCGTCCCAGAGTTCAGTTCTGCTCAGGCTCGTCTACCTGAACAAACAAGACTTTACCTGTGGACAAATATACTGCCGTAAAAAGGGCTTCTCGTGCTTTATTCTGCACATGTTGCAGTTTTTCAGTGAATTCTGTAAAACTCTGACTCTGATTGGAGGAGGCTGTTCGCTTTTCAGCCTTGATATCGTTCAACAAAACCGTCCGCTTTATATTCACGTGCTAAAATATTTTGAATGAATAAATGTGTAAATATATCAACAATAAACACTTAAGTCCTGTGGACCCTCCTTTCTTCCAGTGATGCTCACAGTGAGTGCTCCCCTGTTTTTTGGGGGCACCCTCAGACTGCGAACTAATCACAGCCCAGTTGAGGACATTTCATTTTCTAATTAAGGAATCCATTTTAATTGAGTAATCAGGACCGCCCTAATGTGATACAATATAAACCTAATGAGAACATTTACAGTCCCTTTTATTTGCTCTATTATGAAATAATTGGAGAAATTACTTCTTTAATTGATTTTCTTTTTTGGGGTTAGTTTTTTTTATTATTTCCCTTCAGTGCAAACATCAGTATCCATCAGACGGGCAGCGTTGGCCGAGTGTTTAAAAGTGAAAGTGACTACGCATTTATCCCATGCACACCCTGCAGCAGGGGCAGCTTCTTAAAGCATCCAGGAAGCTGTGGTGGAGACAGTACCTTCCTTGGGATGCCCTTGGAGCCTATTTTGGGACTCTTCTCCAGGATCTGAAGGTCATGCGTTTGAAACCCAGACCAGTAGGTTGCCCTCAGGTAACCCTGAGCAAGGCGAGCTTCAGAGGTTGCATTCCGTTGTAGTTCACTGTGCAGTTTCATGTTAATAGTCACTTTCACTTCACATTTGATTTTGGCAAAGCCGCTGCGAGCTGCTGTTTTAGTCTGTGTATGTGGGTAATTTTGGTTCGGCCTCTTCATTTCTGCACAGAGATGGGATTAGACCGTATTCAGCCATTGGAGCATGTGACCCCAGGCTTTATATGCTCCAGACGCAGTTTGATATTGGTGATTATTGACCTTAGGTTATAAGAAGCATGACAAATTGGTGTTCCAGAAGAGAGGGGAGGATAAAAAGTCCTGAAATGTTGAGTCCTGTTGCAGCTGCAAGTTCACACAGTGTTTAAACAACAGACTTACAGTGAAACGTGGTGGTGGTGGTCTGATGTTGTGTAGATGTTCTTCAGTTTTTGAGGGTGATTCGGATCATTTGCTGTAAAAGTCAGGGCCACAAATTCTGCTTTTTAAACGAAGTCCACGCAGAAGAATTTCATCAGTCCCATTTAAAGCTCGGAGCGGTTCAAAGAAAACCGTATCGAATGTGTGTTTTACTAAAACCATGACGCAAAGCTCAAGCCCAACTCCAGAAGATACAAACGAGACCAACTAAGGTTTTCTGCTGTCAATCATCACTTGAAGGTCACGGAGACACTGCAGAAAGGACCTTCAACGAGCAGCTAGTGATCTAAAACCCTTCAGTTTGACTGGATTATAGCAATTTTGCACAAAAAAAGGACCAGATGCTCCTCAAAGCGACATGAAAGGCTTGATCCCTCGGAATCGGAAACACAAGATGTATTTTTTAACATGCTTTTAACATGTTTGACTGGAATGTTTGAGGAGCGTCATATCAGAGGCTGATGATGGAAACAGAGCTGTTTATTATCCAACAGTTCTGACGTCTGTCATGAGCTCCCCGGAGAACACGACCTGAATAGTGCTGATAACGGTGTGAACACCCCTACTGACGTGTCCGCCTCACACACAGGAGACTGAACTAAACCGTGTAGGAAACAAAAACTGATTTCTGTCACAAATATGCTAAGTGAAAGTGAAAGTGATCGTTATTGTGAAACAGCCCGATAAGTCACAAACAAAATTCTGCCTCTCCATTTTCACCCACACACACACCAGTAGATAGGGGGCATCTATTGAAAGCACCCGGGGAGCAATGATGGGGACGGTACCTTGCTCAAGGATATCTCAGGGCAACCCGCTGCTCTGGGATTCGAACCAACGACCTTCTGATCCTGGTGCCAACTCCCTAACCACCAATCTCCTTTCGAGACTCGGCTCCATTTCAGTGGTTCTTCTTGCTCACGGAGTGCCGGTTCCTCTCTGTGGTTCTTGTTCTGTTTGGGAAGGTTCCCCTCCTCTGTCACCCTCGGCTTGCTGAATGGAAACCTCTGTCCAGACGTCTGCAGAGCTGTTTTGTAACCTGACATTGAGAGTGTCGTAAGAATATTAGAATTCAGTTATTTTTGCTTTTTGTAGAGAAGAATTTTACTGAGAAATAAACTAATCACCCCTCCTTGAACCGCCACCTTATCGTGGTGGAGGGGTTTGCGTGTCCCAATGATCCTGGGAGCTATGTTGTCCGGGCTTTATGCCCCTGGTAGGGGCACCCAAGGCAAACAGGTCCTAGGTGAGGGAAGAGACAAAGAGCGGTTCAGAGGACCTCTGATGATGGACAAAAACTTTGGAAGACGTTCTCCCTCGCCCGGATGTGGGTCACCGGGGCCTCCCTCTGGAGCCAGGCCTGGAGGTGGGGCCCGCTGGTGAGCGCCTGGTGGTCGGGCCTTCACCCATGGGGCCCGGCCGGGCTTAGCCCGAAGAGGCAACGTGGGTCCCCCTTCCCATGGGCTCACCACCTGTGGGAGGGGCCAAAGAGGTCGGGTGCATTGTGAGCTGGGCGGTGGCCGAAAACGGGGGCCTTGGCGGTCCGATCCTCGGCTGCAGAAGCTGGCTCTAGGGACGTGGAACGTCACCTCTCTGGTGGGGAAGGAGCCTGAGCTAGTGCGTGAGGTTGAGCAGTTCCAGCTAGATATAGTTGGACTCACCTCAACGCACAGCTTGGACTCTGTAACCAGTCTCCTTGAGAGGGGCTGGACTCTTTTCCACTCTGGAGTTGCCACCGGTGAGAGGCGCCGAGCAGGTGTGGGCATACTTATTGCCCCACGGCTTGGCGCCAGTACATTGGGGTTTACCCCAGTAGATGAGAGGGTGGCGGCCCTCCGCCTTCGGGTCGGGGGACGGGTCCTTAGTGTTGTCTGCTTTGACTCCATCGTTCTGCTGGGGGACTTCAATGCTCACGTGGGTAATGACCGTGACACCTGGAAGGGCGTAATTGGGAGGAATGGCCCCCCCGATCTGAACCAGAGCGGTGTTTTGTTATTGGACTTTCGTGCTCGTCACGGATTGTCCATAACGAACACCATGTTCAGGCATAAGGATGTCCACATGTGCACCTGGCACCAGGACACCCTAGGCCGCAGTTCAATGATCGACTTTGTGGTCGTGTCATCGGACTTGCGGCCCCATGTCTTGGACACTCGGGTAAAGAGAGGGGCGGAGCTGTCAACCGACCATCACCTGGTGGTGAGTTGGCTTCGTTGGTGGGAGAGGATGCCGGTCAGACCTGGTAGGCCCAAACGCATCGTGAGGGTCTGCTGGGAACATCTGGCAGAGTCCCCTGTCAGGACAAGCTTCAACTCCCACCTCCGTCAAAGCTTTAACCACGTCCCGGGGGAGGTGGGGGACATTGAGTCTGAATGGACCTTGTTCCGCGCCTCCATTGTCAAGGCGGCTGACCGGAGCTGTGGCCGGGAGGTGGTCGGTGCCTGTCGCGGTGGCAACCCTAGAACCCGTTGGTGGACACCAGCGGTGAGGGATGCCATCAAGATGAAGAAGCAGTCCTACCGGGCCTTTCTGGCCAGTGGGGCTCCGGAGGCAGCTGATAGGTACCGACAGGCCAAGCGGAATGCGGCTCTGGTGGTTGCTGAGGCAAAAACTCGGGCATGGGAGGAGTTTGGAGAGGCCATGGAGAAGGACTTCCAGACGGCTTCGAGGAAATTCTGGTCCACCATCCGGCGTCTCAGGAGGGGAAAGCAGTGCACGGTCAACACAGTGTATAGTGGGGATGGTGCGCTGCTGACCTCGACTCGGGACATTGTGGGTCGGTGGGGGGAGTACTTCGAAGACCTCCTTAATTCCACCAACATGCCTTCCGAGGAGGAAGCAGAGCCTGGGGACATCGAGGTGGACTCTTCCATCTCTGGGGTCGAGGTTGCCACAGTGGTCAAAAAGCTCCTTGGTGGCAGGGCTCTGGGAGTGGATGAGATCCGCCCAGAGTTCCTCAAGGCTCTGGATGTTGTAGGACTGTCATGGCTGACACGCCTCTGCAACACCGCATGGACATCGGGGACGGTGCCTCTGGATTGGCAAACCGGGGTGGTGGTCCCCCTCTTTAAGAAAGGGGACCGGAGGGTGTGTTCCAATTATCGAGGGATCACACTTCTCAGCCTCCCGGGGAAAGTCTATTCAGGGGTCCTGGAAAGGAGGGTCCGTCGGATAGTCGAACCTCAGATCCAGGAGGAGTATTGTGGTTTTCGTCCAGGTCGCGGAACAGTGGACCAGCTCTACACCCTTAGCAGGGTCCTGGAGGGTGCATGGGAGTTTGCCCAACCAGTTTACATGTGCTTTGTGGACTTGGAGAAGGCATTCGACCGTGTCCCTCGGGGGCTCCTGTGGGGGGTACTCCGGGAGTATGGGGTATCGGATTCCCTGTTAAGGGCTGTCCGGTCCCTGTACAACCGTTGTCAGAGCTTGGTCCGCATTGCCGGCAGTAAGTCGGACCTGTTCCCGGTGAGGGTTGGACTCCGCCAGGGCTGCCCTTTGTCACCGATCCTGTTCATAACTTTTATGGACAGGATTTCTAGGCGCAGCCAGGGCGTTGAGGGGGTCCGGTTTGGTGGGCTCAGGATTGGGTCTCTGCTTTTTGCAGATGACGTTGTCCTGTTGGCCTCATCATGCCGTGACCTTCAGCACTCGGTTCGCAGCCGAGTGTGAAGCGGCTGGGATGAGAATCAGCACCTCTAAATCTGAGGCCATGGTCCTCAGTCGGAAAAGGGTGGAATGCCCTCTCAGGATTGGGAGTGAGACCTTGCCCCAAGTGGAGGAGTTTAAGTATCTTGGGATCTTGTTCACGAGTGAGGGTAAGATGGAGCGGGAGATCGACAGGCGGATCGGGGCAGCTTCTGCAGTGATGCGGGCTCTGCATCGGTCCGTCATGGTGAAGGAGCTGAGCCAGAAGGCAAAGCTCTCAATTTACCAGTCGATCTACGTTCCCACCCTCACCTATGGTCACGAGCTGTGGGTAGTGACCGAAAGAACGAGATCGCGAATACAAGCGGCCGAAATGAGTTTCCTCTGCAGGGTGTCTGGGCTCTCCCTTAGAGATAGGGTGAGAATCTCAGCCATCCGGGAGGGGCTCAAAGTAGAGCCGCTGCTCCTCTGCATCGAGAGGAGTCAGATTAGGTGGCTCGGGCATCTGATTAGGATGCCCCCTGGACGCCTCCCTGGTGAGGTGTTCCGGGCACGTCCCACCGGAAAGAGACCCCGGGGAAGACCCAGGACACGCCGGAGAGACTATGTCTCTCGGCTGGCCTGGGAACGCCTTGGGATCCGCCCGGAGGAGCTGGAAGAAGTGGCCGGAGAGAGGGAAGTCTGGGCATCCCTGCTGGAGCTGCTGCCCCCGCGACCCGACCTCGGATAAGCGGAAGAAAATGGATGGATGGATGGATGGATAAACTAATCAAAGAAGAAACTTTAAAAAAATATATCGTTGCTTGATGTGCTTGAATATCAGGGAGTTGCCCCGGATCAGAAGACTTTGGGTTCGATTTCCTCACCAGTAGGTTGCCCTGAGGTACCCTTTGAGCAAGGTACCATCCCTGTCACTGCTCCCCGGGCGCTTTCAATAGCTGCCCCTTGCTGCACGTATGTGTGTGGGTGAAACACAGAGGTTGAATTTCATTGTGCTGTGCTGCGTTTCACAATGACAAGGGCAGTCACTTTCACTTTCACTTAATCACTTTGTACTTGTACATATCTAAAACTGGAGTAGGTAAACAGTGTAGAACCCATGGTTCTAGAATGTAAACGATGTAGAGCTGTGTTGTGTGATGACGGAAATTGGTCCACATACACCGTGTAGCAGGGCGCAGCCATATCCAGCACCCAGGGAGCAGTGATTGGGAAAGTACCTTGCTCAGAGGTACCTCAGGGCAACCTACTGGTCTGAGCTTCAAACCCCTAACCTTCAGATCCCGGGGTCTAGTCCCAAAACACTAGACCGCCGGTGCCCCATCGGAGGATACAGAGATTTTGGACTCTGTGGTTTAACACTCATGGTAACGGGGAACAAACTGGCCCGTATTTTTACCCCACGCTTCCGTGAATCTCCGGGATGGCGAGAGTGACGGTGTGACGGCTGTATCAGTGTGTGAACGGCTAAAACTGTGCGTGTCTATTAATAGCTCGCTGTGATTTAGCGGGGGCCACTTTGTCACTTTCCGGATTTATCAGGGACCCCTGACAGATGGCCAGGCTATCTGCGGCCTTCGGGAGGGTCCGGAGCCCAGCTACTTTCTCAGCTGTCCGCTCCACTCTGCAGCTGCCGTGTGCCTGCCTGCGGATGGCTGAAGGTGTGTGTGTGTGTGTGTGTGTGTGTGTGTGTGTGTGTGTTTATAAAGCTGCAGTTTCCCTGTCGTGTTTACAGCCACCCATGGCCCCTCATTCCTTTTCAGCAGTGGGAGGCATGCTGGGAAACGGTGCTGTGTTTTGGAAGAATTGAATTAATGGCTGGGTATTGGTTACTTCTTTTGAGGATGAAAGATTTCTTTCATTTTCTTACCAATCGCACAACTGAGCTGCTGTGGGGGGAAAAAAAAAACAAAAAAACAAAACATTAAAAGCTTAATATAAACTCCTGAACATCCCGTTGTTAAATGATTCAACTGCTGCAGGAACATAAATTCACATCAGAAAAATCTAGTGTGTCATTTCTGCCCATTAATGTGTTTTCCTTTTCTTTTTGTGTTGCTCAGTTGAAGTTTAACTTCAGTAAAAACATTTTATACCGTATTTTGTCCAATATGTTAAATTCTGCGACACACTGATGATTAAAAGTCTGATGTGCAGACTCGGGCATCAACCCTGAGTCACTCGAGGGGGACGGTCCCTGTAACTATGATGTTTAAGGGCAGTGGTGTTCCAGTGTTTAGGGACGAGGCTCTGGGATTGGAAAGTCGTGGGTTTGAATCCTGGACCCTGAGGTGACATAAACCGTGCAGCAGCACCGATATCCAGCACCGAGGAGCAGTGATGGGGACGGTACCTTGCTTCAGGGTACCTTATCGCAGCCTGGGATTCGAAATTGCAATCTTCCAAGGCTGCACCACCGCTGGACCAAAATATTGTGAGACGCCTCTGAAGAACCATGTTTGGTTCCCTAAAAAGCATTTTATTTGATCGTTCCTTAAAGAAGCATTATTGTAAATTTGTACTCTTTGTCAGATCAGTGTAAACCTTTCACATGTTCACATTTAAAATGTTTTTACCAAAATAAATCTTGATGGAAACAGCAGTGACTCTCTTCTGGCATCACTTCAGGCGCCTGTAAAAAGCCCGTGAATCATTCCAGAGTATAGGAGGACGTAAGGCCAGTGATTCTGCTTTTTATGCATTTATTTATGATCCTGATAAAATCATCACACTGTAGAAGTTCTGCTTGTTTTTCTTAAAACTGTAGTTTATTTTTAATGGGATGAAGCCACTTCACATCTTATTAAAGAGCCCTTTTATCTTAACCCAGTACGTCTGAATCGGTTCTGTTTTTATTCTCACTTTTTTAACTCCCATGTGTTCCTGCTCCTTTCTGCTTCTGAATTGTGGGATAAAAGTGTGGGATGGATGGATGAATGGATGAATGGAGAAGTAGACAAACAAATAGAATGATAGAAAGTTGGACAAATGTAATAGTGGACAAATGGACAAACAAGAGACGTGCAAGTGGACTGTTGGGTGGACGGATAAATAGGCAAACAAATAGACGAATAGAAAGATGGACAGAAACAGAGACTCATTGATAGATAAACGAAAACACACGGATGGATGGATGGATGAATGGATGAACAGAAAGGTGGGCAGGCAGGCGGATAGAACAATGGAAATGCAGATGGAACGATAGATAAATGTATAGAAGGACAGACAGAAACGTGGACCGATTAATAGATAAACAATAAGAAAAACAGATGGATAGAAGGGCGGACAGATGGATGGATGAACAGATAGAGAGACAGACTGATCGACAGATACATGGAAAAAGGCAAATGTATAGATGGACAGACAAAAAATGGCGAATAGATGGATAGAAAGATATTTCTTTCTAATTAAATACACAGAAAAGATAAAAAGTGCAATGAAAGGAGAAGAAAACTGAATCTGTGAGAGAAAGTAACCTGCGAAGTCAGAGCAGTTTATAAGAGGATCACAGGGTGTCCCGGGACAGAGGAAGCTCTGCGTTTTTGCTGTATTGTCCTGAGAACCTCAGTCTGGCCTTTTTCCTCTCTTTGTGCTGTGCTCAGGGAATCAGGCCTGGGTTTCACTGGGGCAGTGACTCCAGCGTTTCTACACCACCCGGAACTGAGTCCACATAAAAAGAGCTGAATGTGTCCAACTTTCAGCGTTACTGTATCCGACGTTTATCCAGAAATACTCAGTAGCCCCACAAAAAACTCACAGATAACCGGCTCTGTGCCTTTAGCATGCAAGAGTCACTCGATCTGAAATGAAGACGCTCTCTAAAAGCAAATATTTCAGCAGAAAAATTCAGTTTCCACGAGGATGCATGCGATTTGTGCCGTGCTTTCTTTAAACCTTCTCCGTCCTCTCCTGTCGTTTATGGACCGAGCTGCAGATAAACAGCACTGTGCCAAAGTTTCAGGCAGGTGTGAAAAAATGCTGTAAACAGAACGCTTTCAGAAATATAAATCAGGATTGTTTATTTCGATCGATTTACAAAATGCAAAGGGAGCGAACAAAAGAAAAATCTAAATCAGATCAATATTTGGTGTCACTACCTTTTGCCTTCGAACCAGCATCAGTTCTTCTGGCCCCACAGAGCCCTGATCTCCACATCATCCAGTGTGTCTGGATCACATGAAGAGACAGAAGGATGTGAGGAGCTACATCCACAGAAGATCTGTGCTCAGTTCTCCAAGATGTTTGGAGCGACCTACCGGCCGAGTTCCTTCAGAAACTGTGTGCGAGTGTACCTAAAAGAACTGATGCTGTTTTGAAGGCAAAGGGTGGTCACACCAAATATTGATCTGATTTAGATTCTCTTTTGTTCATTCACTGCATTTTGTTGATCGATGAAAATAAATGATCAACACTTCCATTTCTGAAAGCATTCTGTTTACAGCATTTTTCACACCTGCCTAAAACTTTTGCACGGCACTGTACTTTTAAAAACCCTCTTAGAAGAGAGGAAAGCAGCGTGGAGACCAAAGTGGAGGAATATCTGGATGATAAAAACGATTTATTCAAATGTAAACAATTTGATTTGATATCCTGTAATTACTAAGATCTAAATGTTCTAATTAAAGTCAACTAAAATGAATTTTAACCCCTGAATATGTGCTTCTTTCTTCTAAATACAGTTTAGTGGATAATCCATGCACTTTCTTTCTTCTACAAATGATGTTCTCTGATCTAGACGAGTCTAGACCTTATCCTGGCTCGGTCTAGCAGAGAGAAGAGAAAACAAAACATGGACACAGTGTAACAGGCATTAGACAGGGGGAGGAGTGCAGGGAGACCAAAGCCACCAAGCTGGGGGTGTGTCAGATGGCTTTGAGAGCCCTGTGATAAACGCAGTGGATATTTCTATTTTTACCCCGCTGTGCTGTTCTGTGCTCTTCTACCAGCAGACCTCTCACTCAGTCCAGCCGGCTAGAGGACAGCAGTGCTGGGACATTCCCCTGCAGAGGATCTGGGGCAGAACGGGCAGGACAGGGTGACTCTGTAGCTGCTGGTGTGGGCAGATCTGTTGCTTTAATGAGGGGTACCGTCCCGCCGGTGTGTTTGGGTTTGGATGCCTACTGAGATCTGTGGAGCACTAGAGAGAGAGAGAGAGAGAGAGAGAGAGAGAGAGAGAGAGAGAGCAGAATCCTGGATTACACCACATTCAGAACTGTTTGACTGGCCTGGTTGTGAGACTCGGAGGACAATGTCCAGTGAAGGTGACCCAGGAGGTCAGCTGTCCACCACAGCACTCAGTACAGTGGCTGTGCAGGCTGGGGACACACAGATTGTTGTTGCTGTGTTGAAGGTAACTTTTTTTGGTGTTCTACTCTTCATGTAATGACAGACACACACACACACACACACACACACACACACACACACACACACACAGACACACACTACACATTTCTAGAGACGTGTATGAATATCTAAATGTATAAAGTGTATAACAAAGTCTGATGTGCTTGTAATGTGGAGTAAACTCACCTAAATGATGAAGTGAATGATAGAAGTTTTAAAAAAAAACTGTAGAGCATCCCGAAAAACCAAATCTCCAGAAAATGATCCTACAAATGACGGAATTCCAGAATTTCTTAAATATTTCTTTATATTGAAATCTAAAAAAATGTAACAAATGCAAACTTCTGATGGACAGGTCAGGTCTCCAGGGACGCCGTCCATAACCAGTGGATTAAAACAATCCTTTCTTTTCCTTTTAGGACCGAGCAGGCACGTTCGATGCCTGACATGCCTGACTTAATGTGTGTGTTTATCAGTGAAGCTCCCACAGGGAGGAGAACGACAGCTGTGAAATATCTAGTACAGCGTGACAAAACCGCATACTGTACAGGAGCTCTGCATTATTGATACAGTTACCCAGAATCCACTGGGCCTTTAGGTGCTGTTTGGGCTGTCAGTGCTTTTGTCGATGAGCAGGAAGTGAGAGAGGGCAGCTTTTGTCAGAGTTTGCTCTTTAACGTCCTGGCTGTGTTCCAATACACACTGCAGTGAAGGGCACGTGCTCGGTGGAGAGCTGCACATGCCTGCATAATGATCGCTGCCAGCACTCCTAAAATATACGACACAATTAAATAACCATCAGTCTGCATATCTGAAAACACATTTCTCACATATTTAGCACAAATTAGACAAACTGCAGCAGCTGCGAGAGTGCTGAGCACTTCCATTCCATCAGGGAGGCCTAGCTTGGATGATTTTCCACCAAAACAGTAGCTGAACCTGAACCCAGACCTGTCCTTACCTGTGTGTCTGATTTCCCCAGAACTCCAAACCTGCTGATGCCAGATTTTCAGGATGCAGTCAGAGATATGATTGCTATGTATGGCTTTCAAATACCTGTTGGAGAAGTGTCTTGGCGTGGGTTTAAAAAGTCTGGCCACGTCTTTATCCTGCAGTACAGCACATTGTGCAAGTGTTTAATAGGACAGCGTGCCGTTTAGGTTGCTACGTTAGACTAAAACGAAGAGATTAAGAAACAGAATAAGAGTAACTAGCATGTACACTGACCTCCGATCAGAACTGCTGCTGTCAGCTCAAAACCATTGAATCTTCTTCTTTCGGCCGCTGCCGTCACAGCAAATCATCCATTTCCATTTCTTCCTGTCCTCTGCATCTTCCTCATTCACACCGACCTGCAGGTCCTCTCTCATCACATCCATAAACCTCCTCTTTGTCCTTGTTCTTCTCCTCTTTTCTGGCAGCTCTTCATCCTTCTCCTGATACACTCCTCGTCTCTCCTCTGGAGTGGTCAATGCAACCTTGCTGCTCTAAGTTTGTCTGGAACATGTCCAACCTGATCTGTCCCTCAAATATACTCATTTCTAATCCTGTCCATCCTCGCCTCACCCAACTAAAATCTCAGCATCTTTACCTCCAACTCCAATCCATACAACATATCTGGTCTCACTACCATCCTGTAAACCTTCCTTTTTACTCTAGCTGGTACCCGTCTGTCACTAATCACTCCTGCCACTCTTCTCCATCCATTCCAACCTGCCTGCACTCTCTTCTTCACCTCTCTTCCACACTCGCCGTTACTCTGAACTGTTGATCCTGAGTATTTCAACTCCTTCACCTTTACCTCCTCTACTCCCTCCATCCTAACCACTCCACTGTCCCCCCTTTCATTCTTTGACCTACTCACTTTCATTCCTCTCCTCTCTAGAGCAGATCTCCATCTCTCCAGGCTGCTCCCTACTCTCACTGCAGATCACAATATCATCAGCAAACATCATCGTCCACGGAGACTCCTGTCTAACCTCGTCCGTCAACCTGTCCATTACCACTGCATCTAAAAACCATTTCAGGAACTCCAGATTAAAGACTCTAATGGGCATCATGTCTCATATTAGATGTATCTTTAGTGATGTCACTTCTTTTTTTCTTGATTATCTGTGTCAGCCAGAGGAGGATGGGTTCCTCTTATGAGACTTAACCTCTCCCAAGGTTTCTTGCTAAAGTTGGAGGGATTTTTGCCTCTGTCGCCTTCAGCTTGATCACTTGGGGCTCGGGCTCGGATTCGGAAGCTGCTAAAAAAAGCACTTACAAATAAACCTGACTTGAAGTTTACAGCATACACGGATGTGGTCTAAATAAATGTAGCATGCAATAAATAATGCAGTATTCAGAATATACTTGTCCAGTTTTCAGTGTATATAGTATACAGTGGTGTGTTCTACACTCTGTACACTACACAGCATGCTGCACCAGTATATGATCAATGCTTTCATACAGTATGACTGTGGCATATGCTTCTAAACCCTGTTGATCCAGTCGCTGTGTTTGCAGGTGTAGCCTTTCAGCTCGTCCATCTCTGCAAACACAGCCTTGGTCTGTCATCCCTGTGTGCTGGTGTTTGTAGGGAGATAATAAAATGGCTTTTTGTTGATTTACAATTGACACCAGTATGAGAGTGTAAAGGTGAGAGATTTTAGGGTGCACCGTTGTAAATGTGAGACTTGTGCAAATTGCAAAGTAGAAAGATCACATGAAATTCTCAGCCAAGCACCAATCATATTAATGCTGGCTTGCAGTTGCAGCCGATATCACACACCATCACAAAGACTATCATCAGGAGTCCTACAATGGTCTTTCCCATTACTGGAGGTTTGGTGATTTGTTTTGTGTTACTGATTTAGATCATTAGAGCATGTTTTTATTTATCTGTCATATAAAATTACAATATAAAGTTTGTGAAGTTCCAAGTTTTTGAGTTTGAAAGTTATAGTTATACAGTTCACAAAGAATATTTTGGTGCAATTTCTGCCTCCATAGCTCCAAAGGTTTGGAAGCTGTGGCCAAATGACTCCTGCAGATTTAAATAAACCATTTATGTTCATTTATTAAATGTAAGATGTTGAAAAGAAAATGGATTTTGGATTCATTTTTAAAATTTTATTGGTAAATCAAGGAATTCTACAATACAGAATTGCTAGATAATCCCATAATCCTGCCTAAAATCCTGTAGGATGTGCACTTATACTCTGAATATCAATTAATGTAATTGATTTATCAATTAATCAGTTAAGAACAATGAATCATGTACTTTGAGCAGCAGTGCTCAAACCTTGGTGTAGGACGGCTTCCAAACAAGCAGTAATGTTTCTATGTGTGTCTGCAGTGTGGAGACCTGGTCCAGCTGCAGCTGACCGAGGCTGAGCCGGACCTGCTGGAGATCGGAAAGAACCAGGATGAAAGTCGGAATCTTCTGCAAGAGCATGATGAGCTTCTGGCCAGACTCAAGGTGTGGTTTTCTTTATTTGGCATCATTGCAGCTCCATCCTGGATGTTCGCACTTTAGTGCTGGTTTATTTCTCTCTCCAGGATCCAGCTTCCCTTAAAAGACATCTTAATGTTGGTCATGAGAATTTCATCCCTTTTGCACCTTAAAAGCTTACATCAGATATCAAACCCTAATCCAGAAATGACAGCTTGTTAATTGATTTAATGTATTTTATTCTTTTTTCTGCAGACCACCACACAATATTGAGAACTTACAAATTCCACACCCCATAATAACAAAGAGTTTTCATTTCATGTCTTACATGGATGAGATTTAAAGAAGGCCAGTATCTGTGGATCATGGACCATGTGCTGAAACACAGACAGTCAGGGATCTTCATCTACTAAACTGTCTCTTGGGTGGTCCTCTCATGTCATTGGGGTGGTACCCTCCGGGAACATATCTCCACCACGTCCAACTGCAGTTAATTTTTTTAGGGAGGACTTTCTCCATACACCCCATCACAACAACAGCCTTCTCACTCTTCTACTTGCAAATCTGCTCTCTTTCTTCTTGGAAAAAGTTTCAAAGTCCAGAACTGACCCTCAAGGGCCATGTTGTACCTCTGAATGAACATCTACTCATTTACATTTATGGAAGTTAAGACACTCTTACGGGGTGGTGGTGGTCTAGTGGTAGGGTACTGGCCTGCAGACCTATGGATCAAGAGGTCCCAGGTTCGAATCCCACCTCTAGCACTACCACCACTGGGTCCCTGAGCAAGACCCTGAACCCTGAGTTGCTCTGTCCCTGTTATTATGCCATGGACGTCACTCTGGATAAGAGCGTCTGCTAAATGCTGTAAATGTAAATCACTTCCGTTTGAGGTTAAGGGTTTTACTCAGGAACCCAGTGCAGGCCTTTATTACCACACATTCACATGTCTTCAGGTGTTCAGGTGTTCAGTTCAGGTGTACCTAATAGACTTGATGGTTTCTGATCTTGTGCGACACACCGTTACCCATGATCATGGGTTAAAGTGCAGAATCCAGGCCTGCTGTGTGACTTGCTATCCTCCCAGTACAGTGTGTGCCATGCAGTATCCAAAGCCACACAAACAAGTCTACTGTGCAGTGATGGGATGTTTTCTCAGCTGCTCTCAGTTTTGCGTAATATGAATTTAGGCATTAGCATCATCTTGCATTTGCTTTTATACAGAGACATGCAGTAATTCTCCCTGACTGAGGAGTTGGAGGCTGGAGAGAAATGTGCAATTGATTCGAAGGCACAATAGTGTCCTTGAGAGGTTTTGTCAGGCTGCATTAGCATGTGAAAAGGGCACTCAACACAGCGCTGTGTTCGGAAAGATCAGGGGGTGTGACACCCACCCTTGAGAGCAAGTATAAAGTCAAGTCTTGAAAGCAAGGCCTTGAATTAAAGTTAAGCTCTACTGTACTTTTACACATGCCGATTGCGTGCATTCTGAAGCATCGGTCCACCAGAAGACGCTTTAACGTCCTCACAAAAGAACGTCAGAGCCTGATGTAGTGGATGTTTGCAGACACAAAGCCCCAGAAGTAAGAACTGCATGGCCAATTCATCTGTTTCAACCTTGCAATGAAGACATTGGAGTTTTGAAGTCAAATTGTTCAGCTGCTCCTGTTTAGGGGTCCACACATTGAATCATCTGTTTCTTCTGGTCTTCTGCTTCTTCAAACCAGTGGCCTGCAAGAAGGATTCAACATCCTTCTCCCAGTGTAATCCTCGTCTCCACTCTCCTACATTTCCTTCTCTCCTCCTGCCTCCAGACATGCCTTCCTCCTCCTTCTTCTTTTTCTTTGGCCAACAGTGGTCCGATTTCCACCCGCATCCTGTTGGGTAACAGTACCGGTGGTGGTCACTGTTAACCGGCACCAAGAAATGCACTGGGTCGTCCCTAGTGGCTGGGACCGATAGGTGGATATGAATGAGAAATCAGATCTTCACAGATGAGCTTGTTGGTTTGCATCTGCTGGTATGTCCTCCATATATCTGTCCTCATCGTCTTTTTTGCACAGAGGATTGTGATATCTCCATCCCTGCTCTGTGGTGGATGTTCTTTATTAGAATTACAGCATTACACACTCTGGAGCAACTAGGGGTTTTTCTCAGGAACCCAGTGGTGGTGGTGCTGGAGGTGGGATTTGAACCTATGACTTCTTGGTCCTAGATGAGTATCCTACCACTGGACCTCCATCACCTGGCACTGTTGTTTTGCATTATTTTCAAGCTCTCCAGTTAAATAAAGTGTTCCTTTAATGGACCTGTTTGTTGTTCAGTACAGCAGTGGCTTCATTTTCCATGAAGCTTCAGTCTCAGTCATACAAAGCACTCCTCCCTAAAACCCTTTTTCTCATCTATCATTACTTCTCTTCCATTTCCTTTTCCAGTTCTTAGTAAATCCTACCTTCATTTTTTCCCGGTGAGGCAGCTTTGATAGTCGGTTTCATAGCAATCATATTAAATTTCAGACAGCTTTTTTATCAACCCTAAAGCACTTGTAGTTTTTTTTTTTCAGTTCTCCCACCTTCAAATGTGTCATAGAAGGTAGTTTTTTTTCACTATTTTTAAGTCCCTCTTGGTAGATGTTTAACACTAATGTCCGGGCACATTTGGGGCAGTGTTTAGTGTTCAGGCACTAAGAAGGTTGTGGTTTTGAATCCGAAGCAGTAGGTTACTCTGAGGTCCCCTTGAGCAAGGTACCGTCTCACAATGAAATGCATCTTCTGCATTTCACCCACACACACCGTGCAGCAGGGGGCAGCCATATCCAGCATTCATGCAGTGATGGGGACGGTACCTTGCTCAAGGGTACCTCAGGGCAACCTACTGGTCTGGGATTCGAACCCATGACCTTCCAATCCTGTGAACTACTCCCTAAACACTTGGATGGAGTAGAGCTCTGCAATGACCGGGCCAGTTATTTTACTGCAAAAAATGTTTAAAATCTCTGCTCTCTAATTTATTTTGATCTCAGGGTTTGAAATGCATGGATTTATTGTTTATTAGAGAAATGAAGCAGGTGTGTGGGCACTGCTGGAGAAGGCGGATGAAGTGGCGGAGGAGAAGAAAGGAGAGGAACGAGTGTATGAGGCCATGGCTCGCTCTCTCAGTGAAGCCTGGACGACGCTGGTCAGTCTCCTGGAGAAACGACGGACACTGCTGCTGCTGACCTGCCAGTTCTACGACCACGCCCTGGAGGTGAGAGAGAGAGAGGGAAGGATGGAGGGATGAATGGATGGATTGAGTGGAAGGCTGAGTAAGTGAGTGACTTGCTAGGGGGGTGGAAATGAATGGCATTTCTTACATGCAGGGAGTGAAGGAAAGATAAGATAGAAGGAAAGAGAGACTTTAAACAAACGAGCAAAGACTGATAAGAAAACAGAAGAGGAGGGGTGTAAGGAGGGAAACAGGAAGATGGGAAAGAAATGGAAAAATCAAGAGAGAATTGGAGAGAGCAGACAGAAGAATAAGTAGATGGATAGAATAAGAGGAAGAGCAGAAAGAAAGAAAGGGTGGGAGAAACCAGAGAAAGATATGACAAAAAGACATGATGAGCAAGACAGAGTAAAATACTTTGTGTGTGTGTGTGAGACAGAGAGAGAAAGACAGAGAGAGAGAGAGACAGACAGACAGAGAGAGAGACAGAGACAGAGAGAGAGAGAGACACACAGAGAGACAGAGTTAGCGAGAGAGAGAGAGACAGAGAGTGAGAGTGAGAATATGAGAGAGGGAGAGAGAGAGAGCGAGGGAGGGAGAGAGAGAGAGACAGAGAGTGAGAGAGTGAGAATATGAGAGAGGGAGAGTGAGAGAGAGAGAGAGAGAGAGAGAGAGAGACAGACAGAGAGTGAGAGAGTGAGAATATGAGAGAGAGAGTGAGAGTATGAGAGTATGAGAGAGGGAGTGAGAGAGTAAGAGAGAGAGAGTGAGTGAGAATATGAGAGAGGCAGAGAGATAGAGAGAGAGAGGCAGGAGGGAGATGAGATGAGAATAAGGAGAGGGAGGAGATGAGAGAGAGAGATAGAGAGAGAGAGAGAGAGACAGACAGAGTGAGAGAGGAGAATATGAGAGAGAGAGTGAGAGTATGAGAGTATGAGAGAGGGAGTGAGAGAGTAAGAGAGAGAGAGTGAGTGAGAATATATATAGGAGAGGAGAGAGGATAGAGAGAGAGAGAGGAGAGAGAGAGAGAGGTTTGAGAGGAGATATAGAGAGAGAGAGAGAGACAGAGGCAAGAGAGAGAGGGAGAGAGAGAGAGAGAGAGAGAGAGAGAGACAGAGAGGAGAGAGAGAGAGAGAGAGAGAGAGAGAGAGAGAGAGAGAGAGAGAGAGCGAGAGGAGGGGAGAGGATAGAGGAGAGAGAGGAGAGAGAGAGAGAGAGAGAGAGAGAGAGCGAGAGGCATAGATATGAGAGAGAGAGAGAGAGAGAGAGAGAGAGTAGAGAGGAGAGAGAGGGAGAGAGAGGAGAGAGAGAGAGAGAGAGATGAAGGAAAAGATTTGAGATCGTGCTGTATTTTTAGGCCCAGAACTTTTACAGGTAATTGTTGGTACTGGCCTGTGAGCCATGGGGACAATTCTCAAAGAGAGAAGAGGAGAGGAAAGTAACAGAAAGAGAAAATGGAGACGTAAAAGAGTGCAAAACAGAGTGTGAAAGTATATTTCCTGGCCGCAAGCTCGTATCCAGTAAAAATATTGTCATCAATATTTTGATCGTGGAAACGTGGGAGTGTGTGATAACATCAGAACAAACAGCGTGTGTGCCTTCACTGCCCCGGACGTGCAGCAGCTGTTTCCTCCCGTGCAGTTCTGAAAAGTGTGTGCAAAATATGCTGCCAGAGCTTTGATACTGCCTTCAGAGATTCACACTCTGATCACAAATTCCAGATAAAGAGGATGGTGGCTGAGGTCACTCTCTGTTTGGAGGGAAGGTAAACAGAGGCGTGTGGAGGAGACATGTCAAAGGCGGATGATTAAGGGGTGTTGTTTTTGGGGCCGAGCTGAAACGCAGATCGGAACGGATTCGCTGTGGGAGATGTGCTCTATTGCTGTTCTGATGACTGTCTGATAAAACAGAGACGGCAGTGTTGTGTTATGTAATGGTTGGAGTCCAGCGTAAAAGTGTTTTACGATGACTCTTTCACTTCCTTGGCACGCATGTTTATTTGCCCTTTATTTGGTCTCCCTGCAGTAGCAGAAAGTAACAGTGAAGAAAATAGTTCTTTCTTTATTACTCTTTCATTCATTTGCTGTAATGATGTCATTTGAGGCCGCAGTGTTTAGACACCAGGCTTCAGGATCGGATAGTTCAAATCCCAGCTCGGTAAGTGGTGCTGAGGCACCCTTGAGCAAGGTACTGTCCCCATCACTGCTCCCCAGGTGCTTGATATGTCTATCACTGAGTGCTCTGCTGTGCTTCACAATGACGCAAAGTCACTTTCACTTCACTTAATCAATCATTTTGTTAATCAATCAAGTTGAAAGTGAAAGTGACAACCCAGCATGGCATATAACTGATTAATCACCAGCGCACACTATGCACACAAACACCATGGAGTGGCGTACTGTCCCCATCACTGCCCACAGGTGCTGGGGAGGTTCATCACTGAGTGCTCTGCTGTGCTTCACAATGACGCAAAGTCACTTTCACTTCACTTAATCAATCAAGTTGAAAGTGAAACCCAGCACAGCACATGTAAACCTCTGCATTTAACCACCGTGCACACCATGCACACAAACACCGTGCATGGTGCTATTGAAAGCTGCCCAGGGAGCAGTGACGGGGACAGTACTCGGTACCTGGTGGTAATAAGAGGAATCAACCCACAATCTTCCAATGTGGGGCAACTCTTTAACTACCAGCTGCCACACCAGTTATACAACAAACATGGCGTAGCGAAAGCGATTGTTGGTATTTCGCTGCTGCGGTATGTTAGTAGATGTGCTGCCAGTTATACCTGTGACTGTTGTTACTAAGTGTGGCTATAAGTTTCTGCGTAGTATTCCAGGTGGCGCTGCTAATGTATAGTTACATCCAGAGGCCAAGTTTTAATTATTATACAGCAGCACAGTCCAAAAACCAGCATGTCAGCTGGATTAGAGATGCTAAATCATAACCGCATGATTTAGTTAAAGGCTTTATAATTTGCATTTATGAGATACATTTTCAGTGTCTTTGAACAAAAGCAAGAAGCTTTGAAAATAACCCTTTAAAGTAGCAAAGAATGAGACTGACTGAATATCGAACAGGCTGTGAGAGGTTTCTGTGTCGTTTCAGGTCAGTTCACACAGAAGGACACCCAGAGGAGCTGCAGCGTGCTGACTAGGAGATGACCAACGCTGACCACTTGCCTGAGCTCATACAGAAGCACAGCAGGGTAAGAAAGGTGAGAGACCGTTTTAAAATCATTACAAAAGTTTTACTTAGCAGATTTCTTTGGGCATTACTCAGTACTTGGCTGGTGGATGATACTAATTTTTAGGACTAGGCTCCATTACTGTTGGAGTTTATCACAAAGTTACCTTGAGGATCCCTTGAGAGAGCACCAATCCGCCCCATCATCAGTTCCTCAGCTGCCCACTGCTACACTATCTGTTTAAACGTGAGATGTACCATCGTGGTTCAACAAAGCAGCCGTGTTTGCCAACAACACGAGTCACCACTTGCCTGGTATGGTGAACTGATGCGCTTTGCTGGGGAGCATGCTCCCGTGATCGCCTCAATGAGGCAAATCACATATCTTATATAATTATAACTTCAATTGAAAATAACAATCTTCACAGATTATGCCATGGATTACAACTAAAATCATGAAAAATAAATTTTTGTTTCATGATAATTTTCACACAGCAAAAGATGTCAATCTGGATTGGAGTGTTTAATTTACTTCTTTTGGCTGCTCCTGTTTAGGGGTCGCCACAATCAGTTTCCATTTCTTCCTGTCCTCTGCATCTTCCTCTTTCACACCTAGCGTAAGCCTGAAACTCTTGTCATAGCTTAAACATCTATGATGTGAGTTTTCAAAAGTGTTCCGACTTGATCAAGACTATTTTAAAGGAAAATGGGGTCTACAAAGTTCTCGGAGATCTTCATGATGATGGAAAATCCTAACATATAATGAGTGAAGTATGAGATCTATTTTTTTTCACTATTTTGCTCTGGGAAGAAGTGGATATTCTCATCCTTGTGATTCTTGCCATTCATCTCAGAGTTCTGAGGCTGGATGCTCTCCTGTCCTGCTATCTCCAGATCCCAGACACACGGTACATCCTTCTCCTGAAAATGTCTCCTGTCATCCCCTCATGGAACACACATCGCTCCCACTCTGACAGACCTGAGCTGTACAGAGATGAATTTACTACTATACCAATAGCAGGTAGACAAAGATGATACACACACGGCATTTGCTCCTCGTGTCCAGTGTGAAATATTAGATTCCTCCAAAGAAACATCATAAAAATGTATTTAAATTCACATCATCCCACATGCCGTATGACTGTGGGAGATGTTCAGGTAATCTTCGATGCACTGCTTATGGGGGTTCCGATGCTGTATGTCGTTGTATAAAGATGGAGAAAATAAAGTGCATTGATTAAACAGATTGAAGAACTAGCATTTAAGCCCTGAACTATTGAAAACATGGAACTAAACAGCATTGTGTTTCGTTCTGCTTTCTCACACCAGGCCGCGATAAGTTCTATGTTGGTGCTGAACAAAAGCAGAGTTGTTGACTTTCTGAGGGTTTTGAGGCTGAGGCAGCCTCGTTGTATGGAAGGGCAATTTTAGAAATGAACAGCTAAAGGAAGTGAGGTCTCTGCTTGAGCTGCAGGACCGACGTATAAAGGTGACCATTACAGTCCAGGTATTTATGACGGAGCTCATCCAAAGGATCTGCAAGTGGGAGAGACAGGAGCAAGAGGTAAGTCACTTTAGAAGCTTTACTGGAGCGGGTTTTGTCTGGAAAAGTATTTTGTGTGAATCCTTTAATCCTTTGGGTGCTGGCAGTCTAGTGTAGGATTCTCATCTATGGACCAAGAGGTTAGAGGTTGGATTCCCACCTCCAGCACTGAGGAGTTTCTCAGCAAGACCTTTAACTCAGTTGTCTGAGGACTGTCCTGTTTTAGACATGGAAGCTGCTCTGACAGATATCTGCTAAAGGGGCAACAACCCAGCATGCCAATCTGCAGATGGAGCAATTTTCAACAGCCTGACAGTGCTAAAACTTGTTTTTACATTATGGCCAGCAAAGTGATTTTAATCCAGGATAAATTTGCAGAATGTGTAGATTTTACAGTAACAATGACAATGTTGTGATTATTTTAATCCAGGGAGAATTGACAGAGTGTGTGGTTTTGAACATTGACAGTGGCTTTAATCCAGTATGAATCTGCTGTGTTTAATTTTAAAGTCTGCTTACAATTGAGGAGGGATTTTAATCCAGGATGAATCTGCAGAATGTGAGGTTCTTACAGAGTGACAGCTGATGACAGAACTGCACCGCGCTTTTAATCCAGTATGAATCTGCAGTTTTATTTTTACTTGTTGACGGTAATGAGTCATTTGATTTGATCCAGTATGAATCTGAGGTGTTTGGTTTTTAAAGTCTGCTAATAATCGGGCCTTTAATCCAGGATGAATCCAGTTTAGATTAGCGGTGAGTCCCCTGTTGGTTCTGTGTGTAGGATTTTAAGGTTTAGTTTCTGAGGACATGTTGGAGTTTAACCAACATGCAGAATGAAAGCAGAGCTTTCCCGGCTGAGCTCCAGGATGATGCCTTAGATTCCTGCCTCAGGTGCTGAAATGGAGTCACAAGATGCAAGACTGGTTTACTGTCTCGGGGGGGGGGGGGGGGGGGGGATGTGCTAAGCCAAGCTTATAAATAAATCCTTGGGGTGGCATTCAGTTGAAAATTCAGTGGAATAATCTGAGGAAGGGAAGCAAAATGATTCAAACTCATGTGGGTGTTTTTGATTATTTGAATAATAGTTTTGGCAAAAATGAAAGAAACGCTCAAAAAAAGGAAGGAACACTTCCACTCATTCCACTATCATGGATACACGATGAAGGGCCAACATTGGTTATAACTAGAGCAACTGAAGTGAAAGTGACAACTCATTATGAAACACAATACAACACACAGTGAACCACAACAAGATTTAGCCTCTGTATTTTACCCACACACACCGTGTGGCAGTGTGCAGCCATATCCAGCACCCGGGGAGCAATGATGGGGACGGTACCCTGCTCAAGGGTACCTCAGGACAACCTACTGGTCTGGGATTTGAACCCAGGACCTTCTGATCCTGGGGCCTAGTTCCTAAACACTAGGCCACCGCTGCCCCAACTATTGGCTCTGCACCACTCTGTTAAGTAAACAAGAAATTAGGTTGTGGAGATGAGCTTTATATCAGAAAACAGATACACATTATAAATATGTACATATATGGAATACATGTACATAGGAGGCTGTTGATCCTGCCAGTGATATAGCGGATCTGCAATGTGTGGATCTTCTCCAGGCAAAGTAGAAGAGACGCTGAAATGAAAACCTACATTAGCTTTTAGTTTAAAATCTATTTTTAGAGAAATAAAAATAGTTTTCCCAGTTGTTTTAGAGGACACTGACTTTCCTTTTAGGGTTTCTATCACCTGTAAAGCTTTTTCTCTGTCCTAGTTAGTGGGGTAGTGGATGTGGCTCTCTGTAAATCTGCTTTAGAACTATTTGTTAAAAAAAATGTTCTTTAAAATGAAACATTAAATCAAGAGTTTAACCTTCTCTTTTGCACTTTGCTCTGTGTCCTTATTCAGGTAACGCACTGGTTCAAAGAGAATGCTGCCCTGCTTTTGGATATAAATACTGCGCTGGGATCATCGCTGTCTGAAAGTGAAGACTTATTGCTGAAGTATAAAGAGTTTGAACTCAAAGCCAAGGTAGGACTTGATGTTTTATGGGTGATTTTATGAGCAGTTTAATGACCAAAGTAAGTAAATACAGATGAGGAACGATCAGCTCGAGATGGGCTGAGAGGCTCTGAAGTTCTTAAACCAGTTCCCCTGTCAAGATGAAGAGATTATTACAAACCGACACTCGTTTATCATCACTTTTATTATTTGTTTTTTACTCTTAATGGCTCTGCAAAGTCAGGCTATTACTAAACTGATGTTGGCCTATGAGGTTGGAGTGTGCCTGTTCTTCCCATGTATGTATAGATTTCCTCTAGGTGTGTGTTTTGCCCTCTTAGTGTTGAGCTGCCTCTGTGATTCTTGTTAGGATTAGCATCTCAGATGATTGGATAGATGGATGGATGGATGGATGGATGATTGATGGATGGATGGATGAATCGGTGGATGGATTGATAGATGGATGGTGGATGGATTGATGGATTAATGGATGGATTGTTGAATAGATTGATGAACTGATGGAAGGATTGGTGGATGGATTGATTAATTGTTCTCAATCTATTATAGGTGGACGCTCCCCAAACTCATTCTGGCTTCATAGTGGCAGTTTCTTTGGAAGAATACAATCACATTTCCTTATCTCCTCTGCACTCTCCGTTACATGAACTAGCTCAATTCCATCAGTGACTCCTGGTTTAATTGAAGTGAAATGTGGGATTGTTAAACCCATGAGCTCCGCCCATGCCTAAGGCTTCTGCATTACTGTGTTGAGATGAGATGACTGTGCAAATGATCAGTTAAAGGCAGTTTTCATTCACAACTGTGTGCACTAATGTGAGTGTTCCAGGATTGGAAGGTTGCGGGTTTGAATCCCAGACCAGTAGTTTGCCCTGAGGTACCCTTGAGTAAGGTATTGTCCCCATCACTGCTCCCTGGGTGCTGGAAATGGCTGCCCACTGCTGCACAGTGTGTGTGGGTGAAATGCAGAAAAGTATTTCATTGTGGTTCACTGTGTGCTTTGTCTTCACAATGACAATCACTTTTTCTTCTTCTCTAAACTTTCCTGGAAGAAAGCATCAAAATGACATTAAGCCAGACTCAGGGAAGTGATTTTCACCACTGCTGTCCTAAACTGCTCCTGGCATTCAGCTGTTCATGATGAACCCCCCTTACTATAGAGACACACTTCTATACACTGTAACTGCTGATTTGCTGCAGTTTACAAAATGACAGTTTTGAGCTATAGTCATAATGAACTGAGGGAACAGTTACTAGATTTCCATTACAGTTCTCCAGATCTTCCTGAAGGACAGTTTTGTTATCTCTCATTTTCAGTCCAGTCTCTGTACCTGAGCAGTTCTCCAGATCTTCCTGAAGGACAGTGTTGTTGTCTCTCATTTTCAGTGCAGTCTCTGTACCTGAGCAGTTGTCCAGATCTTCCTGAAGGACAGTGTTGTTGTCTCTCATTTTCAGTGCAGTCTCTGTACCTGAGCAGTTGTCCAGATCTTCCTGAAGGACAGTGTTTTTGCCAGCAATAGTCATAATACACGCCTTTAAAATTGTATAAAATGATCAGTATTTTGGGGTGTTTACCTTGTTGGAGACCTTGCCTGTTTACCTCTAGTCTAAAACCTTTTTCTGTGCAGGAATGGGGTGCATTGGCTGAGCAGCTACTCCAGCAGGCTTCTGAGCTGCAGTCCTCCTCGGCAGTCTCATCAAAACTTGAGGCGGTGTTGGAGAAGAGTCAGAACCTGCGTGCCTCAAACGAGCATTTCTGGAACCTGCTGATGAGCCGGCGGGGATGCTTACAAGAGAGCAATGAATTCTTCAGCAGTACTAACAAGGTATGCAAGGACACAAAACATGGCTTTAGCTGATGCCTCGGTCACATGGAATCCACCATGCATGGAGAGTTAGGGGTGGAGAGGCAGTTAGTGGAGGAGAGAAATGTTCATTTAATCTCTTTCACACCTCCAATATTGATCATTGATCATTTTTACTCTGAAGCTGCTCTTTAAGTGTCTAATATGATCTGAACAGTTACTAAACTTCCATTACAGTTCTCCAGATCTTCCTGAAAGACAGTGTTGTTGTCTCTCATTTTCAGTCCAGTCTCTGTACCTGAGCAGTTCTCCAGATCTTCCTGAAAGACAGTGTTGTTGTCTCTCATTTTCAGTCCAGTCTCTGTACCTGAGCAGTTCTCCAGATCTTCCTGAAGGACAGTGTTGTTGTCTCTCATTTTCAGTCCAGTCTCTGTACCTGAGCAGTTCTCCAGATCTTCCTGAAGGACAGTGTTGTTGTCTCTCATGTTCAGTCCAGTCTCTGTACCTGAGCAGTTCTCCAGATCTTCCTGAAGGACAGTGTTGTTGTCTCTCATGTTCAGTCCAGTCTCTGTACCTGAGCAGTTTGATAGTTCTGTGTTGGTTAATCCACACAGTGATCTACATCTGAACCTCCAATCAGAACAAAGCGTCTCACTTAAAACATGAAGCAGTGAAGGTGCAGATGATTCCAGATGATCAGGTGATTCATTTACTGCTGATGATAAGTGGTTGGAACCCCTTTATCTAGAACCTTTAATCGACTCAAAATGACAAAGATATGATCCAAAATCATGTTTGATTAACATGCTGATCCCATTTCAGAATGCAAAGAAATAAGGGGCTCAAGACTTCTGCACTGAGGGAAATAGATGAGTTTCATGCTTTTAGTGCGAGTACTTTAAATACGTCAGCTCAAGTGAATGTTTATTATAGTGAGTGCTTATTATATAAGAATTAGGATTTGTGTGCAAGTGAAAAGCAACAGACATTAGTAGTCCACTGGTGTTTGCATTGGGACACTGCCCTCTAGTGAATTGAGGGACGATTTCATGTCTTCACATTGACGTCTGAGAAAAGCACTTATTTTGGGGCCTGTCTTCAGTCAGGAACATTTGTTTCATCCCACATGCTTTCCTTTCATTCTTTTAACTTGTGTTGTGCTAAATCTAACAGCATCCCTCCGCTTAAAAGATAACCAAGGTCTTTCTTCCAGCACTTTGATATTTTCCTTCCAACATCATCGCTTCAGAACCCATTTGATAGCAGACATTGTCGCTCAGCAGGACGCTGCTTTGTTGATTTTCTGTCAGTCACTGAGAAATTAATCACTGAAGCAATGAGTGCGTCCTATATAGGCTGCTCTTTGTGCTTTCCAGGCATTTGAAGTTCTGGCAGCCATTGAGAAGAACATAAAGAGTCTGAAGACTCAGTCTATGCCTTTTCCTGAGCTGGCGAAGAAGCACGAGGAGCTGCACCGCAGTATCAAAGACGCAGCTACCGATCCGCTTCACAGAGGCCAGATCATCCTTCAGAAGCTTGACCCGCTGAGGTGAGACGCCCATGAGATGGTCCAGCACTTTGAGTAGAGTCGACCGAGTGAAGGTCTCAAAATCCACTGTTCTTCAAAGTTTGGAACTGGTTTTAATAGTAAAAAGTCCTTTTTGCTGCAGGTCTACCAACCCCTGATCCTCCACAACTTTAGGTTCAAAACAAAAAGCTGTAAAACTTCAGGAAAGTTCAGATTCGAAAGGAACATTGGAGATAGTATGAGAATGATGATTCATTCTAATGAGAATCAGGTCCAGAATAGAATTCTAATAAAATTCATTCTATCGAATACATTCTAAACGAAGTTCTAAGGATAATTAGCAGAACGAATGTTTAATACATTTAAAGATCAGGTGGAAGTTTGAAGAAAATTAACAATCAAAATGAAGTTCTACATCCAGAATGAATTTCTAATAAAGCTATCATACAGTCGAATGTTAGAAAAGAATATTTAGAAAGAATTTCTAATAAAATTAATTAAAAAAAATGTTCTTCCTGTAAGAGTAGTAACTAGAAATAATCTAGAAAAATATTCCTACCATATCAGACCATTTAAAAAAAGTCATTGATGATTACAGAACCCTTTTTGATGCTTTATGGAACCAGTGATATTTTGTGCGAAGTGAGTGAGCAGTCTTTACAGAAACAATTTGTCCAAAAAGTTTTGCTATCACAGAGGCTCCTCGTTTCAGAACATCAAGCGCTGCTCGCCTGGAACCTCCGTCCTCAAGAGAAGAGTGTACGTCGCTCTGGAGAAGAGCATCTGCTGAATGCAGTAAATGTACATAAAGGGCCATTTAATCTCACCTGGAATCACTTCTGCTTTCAGAGGGTTCTTTGATGGTTCTCCCACAGTACCCTTGGCTTTGAAGAACCCTTTTGAAAGATGTAGTTTGTAACACCTACTGCTTCCATGCCTCTGCTGTACAACCAGCTTGGCACGGTCTGAAGGAGGATCTGCACTGCATCCGTGTCTTCACCGACTTTTTCTTTTGCAGTGCCCAAGTCGGAGGGGTGCAAAGGATGCTGGGATACCTCCGAGAGCGGGCGGCCGGGCTGAGCCAGCAGTGTCAGGCCTACAGGGAGCTGGCGGGGAAGAGGCAGCAACTGCTGAGCTCATTCGATGACCTGGAGGACAAGGTATGGGAGAAGAAAAAAAGAATGCACCTTTAAGTTCTGCTTCTTCTACAGAAAAACATACAGTAGTGTGGAAATCCTTCATGTAGACTGATCCAGGTTCAGTTTTAAACCTATGATTTAATATGCACATACAACCTCCCATATCAGTGGAGATCAGTACGTCGACGCCTAAAGAATAAAGAACTGTGCGGCTCATCCGTTAGAGCCTGATGTTACGATGCATTGCTGTTCATCAGGATATTGAATCACTGAATCCCAATCCCTCATTTAGATCACAGCCGGTTGTTTTACAGTAAAGGGATTAAAACAATTAAAGATAAGTTAGTAATAACAGGGGTGTAGTTTAAACAGGCAAATCAAGTCCAGGCAAGTCAGTTTTATTTATAAAAGCGCTTTTTACATCTGCTGTGTCACAAAGCAGATTTACAGAATCCGTACACCGGAAATAAAGAAGGAAAAGAAAGAGAAAGAGAAAAAAAGTGTCGTTAAAAATAAGCTTTTCTATTAATAAACAAATACATTATTATTGAAATAATAAGATAAATGAAGATTCAACTTAAAAATAGACGGGTGAATGTAATAAATCATTTCAAGTAGTATTAAGAAGAATAACAATGATAAAGAAATAATATAGAAAAAAAATTAGAGACATAAAAAGCTGAACTACAGTCAGCTACAACTGAAATAAACAAATATGGAAAAAAAAAATATATATATATATTTTAATTAACACACACACACACACACACACACACACACACACACACTCTCACACACACATACACGCACAACTACACAATGTTCTTGATGCCCTTAACGCACTTGCTTTAATAGCAGAGATTTAATCAGGCAGTCATTTTTTCATAAGAGGCAGAGAATTTACTGCAGCTCACTTTATGGATGCTCTACTTTCTGCAGTTTATTCGTCCTTTCACTTTCTCTGTAGCTTCCCTGAGGTTAAGTATGGCTTCCCAAAGGTGTTCCGCCACACTAATGTCTTTTTGTGAAGGTCATTTTGAACGATGACATATATTCAGCCTTGGACAAATTTTAACGGCAGCCTTTCAATCTGGGATAAAAAAAGATCATTGCGCTTTTGTGAGCTGGAGTTACTTCATAAAACCTCCGAATAAAATGTTCACTGGGATTTTTTTCTTGCATTAAGACCTGGATAAATGATCCTACTTTATCTGCGTTTGAAAAGGGAGGCCAGTTTTCAATAAGCGGGCTCGGTGATTGATGAAGGCTGGCTCGGAAACGGTAGTATTTTCCAAGCGCTGTGTCTAATGACTAACGGGTGCCAGTAATTTTGCACATGGCATTTTTAAGTCTGAACAAAAAGGTTGTTTTTTTTTTCTTCCCTTTCATATTGCTTTCCTGTAGCTGCGCTGTATCCAAGTAAAAAGTGTGGGGGCCAAAATCTTTAGCTTATTTGAGTTTATTCAACAGTGCCAGTATCTTCTGAAATAAACTGACTGGTGCCAGTAACTCCGAGTGCCAGTGCGTTTGGCCCAGGCTGTGGCAGTGATTGTATTACAGGAAAACCTGTAAAGGGGCGCTCTGGGGAAGCTGTATCTTGGCGTACACTCGCTGAACTTTTGTTTCTGTGGTTTTCCTCCTGCCCCAGATCAGCGGCTGGATTCGGAGCAGTAATGGTGTCCTGTCCAGCAGCACACAGCCTGGTTCCTCTCCCTCTGAGGCCCAGGACACGCTCAACAAACACCTGGAGCTCTCCACACACATGCAGGTGAGCCCAAGTCCATAAACACACCTGTACGGCCTTCTGAGTCCATTCGTCTCTCTTACAGCAAGAGATGAGTGACAAAACGTCTGTCCCGAACTTGCGGGAGGTGGTTGTAGGCAAGCCTTATACACTCTGTGTCGTCTGGGCTGTTAATAACAGGACAAATGTCTTTAAAGGCAGAGGTGGCCTAGTGGTTAGGGAGTTGTCCCCAGGATCAGAAGGTTGTGGGTTCAAATACCAGACCAGTAGGTTGCCCTGGGGTACCCTTGAGCATGGTACTATCCCCATTACTGCTCCCCGGACGCTTTCTATAGCTGCCCTCTGCCCCCTGTGTGTGTGTGTGAATGGGTTAAATGCAGAGGTGTGATTTGGTTGTGTCTCACTGTGTGCTGTGCACAATGACAGGAATAGTCACTTTCACTTCACCCTTTTTGAATGGGCACCGATTAACCAGAAATGCAAAACAAGTCCAATCAAGGTTTGATCAAGATGTTCAGGACATATTGAGGACTATTTCAGAACCTGGTGTAGAAAAACAAGTTATTGCAAAAAACAACCAATTTCAAAGAACGTAAATACATTAAGATGGGGATCCGGGAGCATAAACAGTGACATATATTTATATTTACACATTTAACAGATGCTCTAATCCAGAGCGCCTTACGTCTTCTAGTTACAGAGGTGGTCCCCTTGTAGTGATGGTGGTCTAGTGGTAGGTTAGTCACCTATGGATTTATGGACTAAGTGGTCACAGGTTCAAATTCTACCTCCAGCACTTCCACCATTGGGTTCTTGAGCAAAACCCTTAACCCTGACTTGCTCCAGGGGAGACTGTCCCTGTTATCAGGACTTGGAAGTCCCTCTGGATAAGAGCATCTACTAAATGGCGTAAATGTAAATGTGGTAGTGCTGGAAGTGGGGTTTGCTGCCAGTCCTCCAACATGCAGATATGCACATATAGATATAATATATAAAACTTTCTGCACTATTTATACTATTCTTTCAACTTCTGGTTAGAAGTGTCCTCAAACTGTATACAAAGCTGATTGTAATCTAATCTAATCTAAAGTTCTCATATCTGTTGCTGATTGGACAGGCAGAGGTGGGATCAGTAAATCAGAGTTCCCACTTTTTGGAGGTGAAGTGGAGAGAGGTCAGCATCCTGACAGCCTAGTACAGCCTATGTTACATTTACAGATTGAACCCAGTGCTGTAAGCACATGTCTCCACACCCCGGCTGGCGTTTCCTGCTTTACCAGCAGGCCAGGCTGTTTTTAATTGATGGTTGGGGGTTTTAACCAGTAAAATAGGAGCTGAGGTGCGTTACTGTTTCTCACAGAGCATTGTGAAGGAGTCGGAGACTGCTGAAGGATTGCTAGATGAAGTGAGGGAGCTGGAGTGCTCTGAGGCCTTGGAGCTTTCAAACAGGGCCTCCTTACTGAAAGAGCAGCTGCAGAACCTTCAGAGGAACATCTCAGCACGGCTGGAGACCCTCAGGCCCTATGTCACCTTCTTACACTCCGCAGAAGAGGTATGCATGTCTTCTTGTGTCACGGTTGTAAGAAAACTTAATTTTGTGAAAGAATGTGGATGTATTCCAGTGTTTCTAGAACAATGTTGGGGGAATGAGGGATTTTCGTTCATTGTTTCTTTTTAGTTTAGGCTAATTACACTCACTAACTAAAACTGCACCAATCAGAAGAGAGCAACTTCCTTTGGGAGCAGTAAAGCAGCTCTGATTCTGATGCCAATGGAGCAACGGTGGTCTAGAGTTTAGGGACGAGGCCCCAGGATTGGAAGGTTGTAGGTTCAAATCCCTGACCAGTAGGTTGCCCTGAGGTGCTTATGAGCAAGGTACCATCCCCATCACTGCTCCCCAGGTGCTGGATATGGCTGCCTGAGAGGGTGCATCAACACTGGGAGGGTGAAGCATAGCATTCATAAAGGAATTTTTTTCTAAATGTTTATGGACATGCACCCAATGCTGTGATAATGTAGGACTCAGATGATGAAGTTTGCTCCTTGCTCTATGATTGTGACATAGATTTATTCACATTTTCTCCCTGAAGGTCGAGGAGCAGGTTAGGATGTTGCTGGACTGCTATAAGAACAGCCCGGAGACGGAAGAGGAGAATGAAGAAGCAGGTGCGAATATGAAGGAGGTCATGGATGCACAATGGCAATCGTTTTTAAAGAGGTTCCTCACCCTGCAGGATCAGGGGAACAACTTCATCAACTCAGCTAACATGGTCAGTTTGGTGGTCCTGTTCCGGAAATAGCACCATTTTACGAATTGTTCATTTTCCAAGATGGCTCTTACCATTTTTGATAAAGGGTCTCTGAGTCACTAAGTTGATTCTGGTTGGATGCAGGTGAGCGAGAGCCTGAGTCTGAATGTAAAAGCAGCGATGAGTGTGGTGGAAAAGACCGTGGAGAGTCTGAGCAGGAAAAAAGCAGAACTCTCAGAGGTCTGGACATCCTGGCAACTTCACTACAGTCAGATGAAGTCTGTGAAGAAGCAGTGGAAAAAATTCAAAGATCAGCTTAAAAAAGTAAGGAGATATTTGATATCAACAGGTTCGGATCGTTCCGCTTGTTACGAGAACGCACTAAGGTCATAATCAGAAATAGAAACTTATACATAACATAATCAGAAACATCGATCAGACAGACGTTCTCCACCAATGAAGAAAAAACCTGTATACTTGGTGGGGAACCTTGATGATGAGACGGTTTTTGAGTGGATTGTGTGATGTTTTTCTGAAGGTTGTGCAGGAGTTGAAGTCTCTGGAGGGGGTTCTTAGTCCAGCTTCTAAAGTTGACCTGGGAAGTGATCTCCAGACAGTGTCAAAGCTGCAGGAGAGCTTCAGCTCCATCAAGCCTCAGTTCCTGGTGAGAGCAGCCCTGCTTTCTGTCTACTTTTCCTTTAGTGTGTTCACATAAAGGGGAGAATTATGGGCGCTCTTGGATAAGAGAAGTTTAAAGATGGATTAGGAAGAACGGTTGATGATGAATAACGTGTCCTGAGCTCTGTAGACCATCTAACTGTAATCTTAAAGAAGGATTTTTCTCATATTTTCTGACCTGATGAAAAGCTGCACAAGGTTTCTCTGTGATTCTCCAGTTATTTATTCATGTTGACTCCATAATATCAGCACAGCCCACAGTCGTGACTCCTTCCGTTCTCATTCAGTCGAAGAGGATATGGAACCTTGTTATTGTCCTACATAAAGTCCTTTACGTTTGCCTTTGTGTTTTCCACTTTTGTCCCAGCAACTGAATGCAGAGGTGGAATTCCTGGTGAAGACGTCGGAGCTGCTGGCACTGAAAGGAATCCCAGTGAAAGAGAAAAACGACAGAGTCAGCGAGCTCCTCCTGGTGCACCAGCGTGTGAGGGATAAAATCCGCGAGTACGAAACCGCTCTCAGCATGGCCGTCAAATTCCATCAGCTTTATCGAGAGGTAATGTCACGCTCATCGATCTCCTGTGGCTTTTCCATTTGTGTCCACTAACAGAGGCATTAATATATAATACTCTTTACAAAAGGTGGCGGCAGCCCGACTGAAGCACCTATTAGAGTCTCAGACAGGTTTATTGATTTCAATGTAAAATTATGAAAAAACATATCAGTCCGACATCCAGACAAATCAGTCTGCAGTGGTGCATCGATTCAAGAAGAAGATGTGATGATTAACAAAGACTTCATCCATAAATTGAAAGTGATCTGTTAAAAACAAAACAGATAAAAATGCAGTGTCGCTACACCAGAAATAAAGTAGAAGTCATTTTATTCATATGCACGAGTTTCGGGCAAGCATACAAGGCTTCATTTGAAGATTTCACTTCATTTGTTTCATTTTTAGGAATAAGGCCTCAGTTTAAGTGAATATTAAACTGTCTAAGATGTATAACTATAAGGCCAGGTTCTCTTTTTGGTCATCAGCAGTAAAGTATAAGTTCAAAGTGAGATGAAAGGATGCTTTTCCTTTGATCACGGTGTAACATAACATGAAACAAAGTGCAGAATTAACACAACAAAAGATGCAGCAGGTGAAGACGCTGACGACACAGTAAACAGCGTTGCAGTGACTTTATTTGGTAGTTTTTGTTTTATAACGGAGAAATGTTTGTATTTGTGCCTCAGCATGAATAAAGTGCTGGAGTTCGATGCATGTTTTTGGTTTCTGATTCATGATATTGCACAGAAGTAGGAATTTAGAGCACTTTCTGCAATAAAAGCAGCAAAGCTGCATAAGCTGTGGTTATCCCAGACCAGCACGTCGCCCTGAGGTACCCTTGAGTAAGGTACCGTCCACATCACTGAGATGTTGGATATGGCTGGGTTATATACAGAGGATGCGTGTCATTGTGGGTCACTTTCACTTGAATAGGATATTTCAGTTTTTTCCAAAATGGCCACATTTTTGCGGATGTTACGTAAACCGAAAGTAACTATTTGACATTGCACAGCACACAGTGACCCATGATGAGGATGGTACCTTTTTCAAGGGTACTTCAGGGTAGCCTACTGGTCTGGGACCCAAAAACCCACAGCCTTCCAATCCTAGGGCCTGTTCCCAAAACTCGAGGCCACCGCTGCCCCAGAAACTTGTCGATGAAGGTGGGATATTAATAAATATAACATGATGCAGTGCACAGGAGGGGGTGAAACGACCCAGTTCTGATGGCTTATGGGATGAAGCTGTTACACAGTCTGGAACTGGAGCGGATGCTTAGAACTATAGAAGACAGATAAGTGAGTTAGAATGAATAATGGAGTCTACAGTTTTACTGATTTCCTGACCTTTTACACATATCTAAGGGAAAACTGTGAACGTGAAATGCTTTTCTGAACTGAAAGACATGATAGTGTGGCCTGGCATTGTTCTCACTAAACATGGACTAAAGAACAGACCAGACTGAGGCTTCAGTGCTATAAAAGTAGACCAACCAGGATCAACCTCTGCACTAGAGAAGCAAACTGGCTACTTTTAGGGCAAGGGGAGATGTTTCTCCAAACCATCGCTTAACCTTCCTTTTTCGTCCCCAGCTGGACGGCTTACTGAAAGCAGAACCGGTGAAGGGGTTCAGTGATCCGACCCAGGCCAAGATGCAGCTCAGTCAGCACCAGGAGAGGCAGAACCACGTCCGGCACCTTTACAAACTGGCCATCTCGCTGGGTAAAGACATCACCAGCACCGTCCAGCAGTCGGTGAGGCAGCGAAGTCTATTGAATCTGTGAAGACTGCGGAGTTCTAATCAATGCTACTGGAGTTTAAATGTGCTGATGTGTCCTCTCCGCCTCCAGTCAGCGCTGGTGTTCTCAGTTCAGGAGAAAATGGAGCATTTGCGTCAGGGCAACGTGAGCTGGGCTGCCCAGGCCAGCCGGTGTGAGGAGAGCCTGATGAGCAACATGCACTACTGCATCTTTAAAGAGGAGATCAGTGAGGTGAGCGGCCCGGCTTCATAACTTCTTATCACTGTAAATATGGCCGCCTTGACCACTTCAGCTCCAGCCCGACCCAGTCTCGCCAGTTCATCGTCCATGCACCTGTTTTGCCTTTTCTCTCTCTACCCTGTTTAGTTCAGATACAAAACCCTGAAGTCCACCACGCGCTCATGCCTCGCTTTCCTTGGAAATATGACAGCCACAGCGGATCCATTTCCATTTCCATTTCTTCCAGTCTTCTGCATCTTCCTCTTGCACACACAGATATTTTGTGCCGTTTTAGGTTTAGACAGCAGTGGTTTAGTGTACAGGCTCCTTAATCAGAAGGTTGTGGGTTCGAGTCCTGGACCAGTACCTTGCCTTGAGGAAGGTTCTGTCACCATCACTGCCCCCCAGGTGCTGGATATGCCTGAGCAGTGGGTTCAACACAGAAAAATAATTTTGGTGTTCATTCTGTGCTGTGGGATCAAGATGGTAGTCACTTTCACTTTCACGAGGAGTATACAAAAGCCAGCATACTGCTTAGTATGTTCTTGGCACGAGGGTGTTACCAACAAGCTGCAGATTTGCATGCTCTTGGGTTTAGAAATCTATTAAACCCATCTTATTTCCAAGTTAATAAGCTGCTAGCGTGGCTGCACGGCTGAGCTGGCAGAAAGCTTACACAGCCACCCGTTCCAGACTTTTTCTGTCCCGACAACGGTGTGTTCTCGCTCTGAGCACTCTGTTCAGCCATAAAGACAGCAGGAGCACCAGTGTGGGGGATGTATGGATGAGTCATCCTCTAATCCTGACCCCCAGCTGGAGGATCGCTGTGCTTTTGAAGAAGCTGAAGTGTAAATTTGGTTTCGGATCCCAAAACCCTGTGATATATGCATTTCTGACATTCTACTGATCCATGTAGTTCCTTAGTGCTCCAGAAGTGCTGCTGAAGTGCTGCTGAAACCCAGAAAAGCTTATTTAAGTGTGACTCATCACAACGTAAGGCTTCACCTCAATGCTCACTGCTTATTTTAAGGAACTGGAGCGTGGAGGCTTTGAAGAATGAATCCTTTTCAAAGAGAATCAGAGGTTCAGCTCAGCACACGTGAACACGGTTCTGGTGCTTCGTCCATTGTGTCTTCCTCTTGGGGTATTTATACAGGTGTCCGGTTCTCGTAAAGTTTAGTCTGTAAGCTCGGAGGCCATCTGTCTCCCGGCTGTGTCTTTGCGATTCTGCCATTTGTCTCCTGCCACTCTGGGGAGAAGAGAAAATTCCAGCATTATCAGCCACTTTCCCAAAATAAACCTGACCCCAGGATTAAATTAAAGACCACGGAAAGGCTGCAGGCCTCACGTACACACGTTCTGTTCTCTGCAGCACAGACATTATTGAGGTTCGCTGAGATGTTCGTTGGGTGTGACGAGGATGGACGGGATTAGAAATGAGTACATTAGAGGGACAGATCAGGTTAGATGTTTTGGAGACAAAGTTAGAGAAGCAAGGTTGCGTTGGTTTGGACATGCGAGACGAGGACTATATCAGGAGGAGGATGTTGAAGATGGAGCTGCCAGGAAAGAGGAAGAGAGGAGGTTTATGGATGTGATGAGAGAGGACATGCATGGGGGACGGTTTAAAGGAGGAAGATGCAGAGGACATGAAGAAATGGAGACAAATGATCCACTGTGGCAACTCCTAAACGGGAGCAGCCGAAAGAAGAAGGTTTATGGTTCAATACATAAAAATACATATTAAAATATATAGTTTTAGACCTTGTATAATTGTATTAGGTTTTTATTTCAAAACACATTATGGCTTTATGCAATCGAGCCATCAATTAGGATGATTTTTCTTGCTCTTATCCCAAATAGCAGGCAATTAGTCCTTGTATTTTACTAAAATGAAAAACCGTCTTATGTCTTTAAAGCTTATTCTTAAAAAACTTTTGGAACCAAATTTTTCGCCAGTAGGTTAAGGTCTGTCTCCCTCTAGTGGAGAACTCACAAGGTTTTGGAACATCAGTCTGAAAATTTCACCAGCGACTGCAGAGCTGCAGAGAGATCATTCCTGTTGACAGAGTCACTTTTCTCTCTGCACCTCCGGCCGAGGGTTAGACAGATCTCAACTGAAAACAGATCACTGCCTTATCACTGCGTCTGATAAGACTCGACATCTGTCAAGCTCCCGTCACTGCCACACTTGATGGACTGGTGAGATTTCAGTGAGATTTCAGCTCCATTTGTTAGCAGAACTTGTAGGATCGATGGATCCCTGTTAAAAAGGCATTTTTAAAAACATCCTTATAATTCGAAACTGTTCATCTCTAAAATAAGAACCAAAATGAGTTTCTTCTCACCGCCGTGCGGCTCTTCAGTCTGGTTAGTCTGGTTGAACACCACTGGACACCACTGTCATGTTAGTCATTACACATAATCCCTGTAATTTACACTTCCTGACAAAATATGGACTGTATTCATAAGTAAAATACTGTATTATACTCCAGTACAACTTTTCTGTATAGACCTTTTTTAATAGTTTCTATATATATTTTTATTTACTTTTCATCTTACTGAAAGTGAAGTGAAAGTGACTATTCTTGTCATTGTGAAACGCAGCACAACACAACGAAATTCAACCTCTGCGTTTCACCCATACACACACGTGCAGCAGGGGGCAGCTGTTGAAAGTGCCCGGGGAGCAGTGACGGGGACAGTACCTTGCTCAAGGGTACCTCAGGGCAACCTACTGAATCTTCCGAACCAGGGCCGACTCCCTAACCACTAGGCCGCCGCTGCCCCGGTGTTATTCTTATAACGTTGTCTTTTAACGGTCTAACAGGGATACATCTCTCTCCCGGGTGTGCGTGTAATTGTGTATGTGACAAATAAAGAGCTTTTATAAGCAACAGGGCCAAAATAGATCAGGAAATTCTGCAGTAGACTGGAATCCCTCTGGGGCAGCGGTGGCCTAGTGGTCAGGGAGCCCCAGGATCAGAAGGATGTGGGTTCCAATCCCAGACCAGACTAGACTGCCTTGAGGTACCCTTGTGCAAGGTACTCTCCCTGTCACTGCTCCCCGGGTGCAGAGGTTGAATTGCGTTGGGTTGAGCTGCGCTGCGTTTCACAATGACGAGGGTAGTCACTTTCACTTTCACTGTTGATGGAATCACACGACCGAGTTTTCTTCTGTTTTTCTACAACAGCTTAAAAATGAAAGCAAATAAACAGGTCGGGAATGTGATGGCAACGTGCGGTAACACTGCCTTTCAGAATCTTATGATAAAGAAAAATTGGGTCAAATTATTTATTGACGTAAATAATGTAGCTATTTTATTTTAATGCATAATTTCTGTTTAGATAGATAGACACAGACAGAGACGCAGACAGGTTTTAAAAATAAATTTAAAGAATGGGGGGAAAATAAAACCTATCATTCGTGTGCATGCAAATGAGTTTTGGTACATTTTAAATTTAATGTTAGATGTATGATAAATGTAGATTTTTACTGTATAAAGAAATTGCGCCCATAAATGCCATTTTAAGTACTGGGGCAGCAGTGAGGTAGTGTTTAGGGACCAGGCCCTGGCATCGGAAGGTCGTAAACTGGAATCCCAGAAAATTTGATTCCCAGGAAGTACCCTTGAGCAAGGTACCGTCCCCAACACTGCTCCCTGGTCACTGTTCAAACTCAGAACAGAAAGAAGTTGTGACCTGAACCTTCAGGACCCAAAGGGCCACCCATTTTCTTCTTTTTCTTCTTTCAGCTGCTCCCATTGAGGGGTCGCCATCCGTTTCCATTTCTTCTTGTGCTCTGCATCTTCCTCTGCATTTTCAGCCAACCACCTGCATGTCCATAAACCTCCTCTTCGGTCTTCCTCTTCTCCTCTTTCCTGGCAGCTCCATCTTTAACTCCTCCTCCTGATATGCTCCTCGTCTCTCCTCTGGACATGTCCAAACCAATGTAGTCTCGCTTCTCTAACTCTGTCTCCGAAACGTCCACCCTGATCTGTCCCTCTAACATACTCATTTCTAATTCCGTCCATTCTCATCACACCCAACAAAAATCTCAGCATCTTTAACTCTTCCAGCGCCTCCATCAGCAGATCCACTGTCTCCAACCTGTATAACATAGCTGGTCTCACTACTGTCCCGTAAACCTTCCCTTTTGCTCTCAGTGCTACCCGTCTCTTTTGAACTGATACCATTGATAAGGAATCCAATATTAAAATGAAATCACAATCATATCATTGAGCATCATTGAAAAGAGAACTGGGACTACTGGATTATGAACCCGTTTGGCCCAGCAGAGGGCGGTTGTGTAGTGGAACTTTGTTCACCCAGGTCATAAAACATGACATTTAAATGCATCGCCCACTACATTACTCAGAGCCACTCACGCTTTAAATAGAGTGGGGGAGCGAATGGGGGAGATGACTGTGACTATACATATAGGACTTTCATATACAGAAGGCAATTGGCCATATGTGTCTCATCATATTGGATATTCAGTTTAATGTTTGGAGTCAAATTGCGCATCTTAAGTTTATGTGCACCATATATTTCCTGTTAAAGTTGCTGGACCTCACAGACAACCTTCTGGAAACCCCTCCCTTTAACTTCTACTCACTAACCACTCTTTAAAGTCTACCTGTAGACCTTTCCTACTTCTTCTTTTTCTTCTTCTTCTTTCGGCTGCACCCGTTTAGGGGTCGCCACAGCGGATAATCTGTTTCCATTTCTTCCTGTCCTCTGCATCTTCCTCCTTCAAACCCACCCCCTCTTACACCACGTCCATAAACCTCCTCTTTGGTCTTCCTCTTCTCCTCTTTCCCTAATATCTGGATTCATACAGTTATGAACGGGCACCTTCATCTGCTTCTTTCGGCTTAGGAGTCACCACAGCGGCTCATCGGTTTCCATTTCTTACGGTCCTCTGCATCTTCCTCGTTCAATTGAAACATTTTCTATTTACCTAGGTTAAAATTTAGGATGTACAGCAAGGCCAATTCGCTAATTTTTGCATTGAAATGAAGGCATTTGACTTTTCAGATCAAAAGATGAATAATTGGATTTTCAGCTTTTACTTCCTGGTGTTTATACCTTGATCATTTAAGTTTCACAGAACACTGCGTCTGTTGTAAAGGTGAAAGTGACTATTTTTCATTGTGAAACAAAACCGCAAAATGCTTCTGTATTTAATATACAAGGGGGTAGCCATTTAAAGTGCCCGGGGAGCAGTGACGGGGACGGTATCTTGAACAAGGGTACCTCAGGACAACCTATGGTTCTGGGATTTGAACCTATGATCTTCTGATTTTGTGGCCTAGTTCCTAAACCTAACCTATCTAGGCCACCACTGCCCAAAACATACAAGCTCCTCTGTGAAGCATGGTGGCACTACCTCCACCATGCTTCACAGAGGAGCTTGTACATCTGCTTTTCCTTTCCTTTCCCTGCTGAGTTTTACTGGTTCTATTACAGCCTGAATATGACCATCCAAAGGACCCTGTTCTATTTTGTTCTAACCGGTTTGGGAACATCGTGTTGGGGTTGGAGTGAAAGAGCAGAAGCATGAGTTTCAGAAACACTGGTCCTGATGAAGCAGCGTCTGAATCCTGGACATGCAGAAAGGGTTAAAAGGCTTTGTTTCACCCTAAACTCACTTCCTAAACCCAGTCATCACTCCTGATTCCTGCATGTCTGCATAAATCCTCCATCTGATGGCATAACAGTGAGTGTCGTCTGTCATGTTGATGTACAGACAGAGGCTCATAAATATTCATGAGTAAACAGGCTGACATTTCAGCTCGGCCAGTTGCTGCTGTTCATCAAGAGAGCGGAGCTCAGAGACTTTAAAGCTTCAGCTGCTTCACAAACTACACCTCCCTCTTCCCCCCTTTTCTCTCTCTCTCTCTCTCTCTCTCCCTCTTCCCCCCCCCCCTCTCTCTCTCTCTCTCTCTTTCTCTCTCTCTCTCTCTCTATCTCTCGCTCTTTCTCTCTCTCCCCCTCTCTTTTCCCCCCTCTCTCTTTCTCTCCCCCCTCTCTCTCTCTTTCTCTCTCCTTCTCTCTCTCCTCTCTCTGTCTTTCTCTCTCTCTCTCTCTCTCTCTCTCTTCCTCTCTCTCTCGCCTCCCTCTCTCTCTCTCTCTCTCTACCTCTCTCTCGCCCTCTCTCTCTCGCCTCCCTCTCTCTGTCTCTCTCTCTCTCTTTCTCCCCTCTCTCTTCTCTCTCCTCTCTCTCTTTCTCTCTCCTCTCTCTCTCTTTCTCTCTCTCCCTCTCTTTCTTTTCTCTTTCGCTCTTCTCTTTCTCTTTCTCTCTCTCTCTCTCTCTCTCTCTCTCTCTCTCTCCTCTCTCCGTCTCTTTCTCTGTTTTTCTATCTCTCTCTCTCTCACTTCTCCCCATCACACACATTTTGTCTCTCACTTTCTGTCTGTCCCTTTTTCTTCTTTCTCCATTTCTCTTCCTCTCTGTATCACTCTCTCCCTCTGCTCTTCTTTCATTCTTTCAAGACCCTTCTCTCTATGTTCTTCTTATGCCTTTATGTCTTTCTTGCTCTTCCATTTTTCTCTATTTTTCTCACACACACACACACACACACACACACACACACACACACACACACACACACACCTCTCTGTCTGTGTTCAGTTACACCTTCACACTTAATTCTTTTATGTATTTACTGAAATAGCTGCAAAACAAAAAGACTCAAACCTGAAATAAATAATATAAAAATCACCAACAAAACAGAATAAATGAATGAATTTTATAATTTTGCTGAAATTAAAAGCGGAAAACTTCACGATCAAACGTGAAAAAGTGGAACATCCTCAGCAGCGTTTCTCTTTGTTTACTGGAGACAGTCTGTCAGTGCGGTGTCCAGTTCACACACCTGTTGGGTTGTGTGTGTGTGTGCGTGTGTGTGTGTGTGTGTGTGTGTGTGTGTGTGTGTGTGCGCGTGTGTGTGTGTGTGTGTGTGTGTGTGTGTGTGTGTGCAGGGGGGTCTCAGAGGGCTCAAAGTGAAGAGAGCTCATTTAGAGAGGAAGAGGCTGAGAGGCTGTTTACCTTCTTCCCTCATTCTCTCCTTCTTTTCACCCTCTATCCAACTCCCTCTCCCTCCTTCATTCTCTTTCTCTGTCTTGCTCTTTTTCTCTCACTGCATTTATTTTTCTCCTGTTCCTTCCCTTTCTGTACCCTCCTCTCTCCCTCCCTCCATCACTCTTTCCCACATATTATGTCTTTCTGTCCTCTTTCCTCTTTTTTTCTCAGCCTTTATCTCTTCTCCTTTTCCCCCTTTTCAGAATTAGTAGAACTTTATTGTTCCAGAGGGAAATGCTTACGATTCTTCTCTTTTTTCTTTCTTCTCTCTTTCTTTCATCCCTTGCTCTGCCTCTCTGTGGATGGGAAGGATAGACTCCCCTTCATGTAGGATATCTCCAGTAAAGCTGGTTAGACTCTATCCTGGGCTGCAGCTGTCCTTGGATGACACACGAGCTGGTCATTTAGAGACTCTACACCACGCGAATGCCCGCCGGGACGGTCAGAAATGGCCCTGCGTTATAAATCACCCCCCACCCAAGCATCTAAAATAATCCTCTCTGACAGAACCCGACTCTCTACTGTCCTTCTCTTCGGCAGAGCCCTGGGTTTTTCCCCCTTTGACCCCTAAAAGCACAAACACACATTAAATAAATGGGTGCAGTCGGATCGGTTGTATTTCTGACTCGGGACAAATGGTTAATGCAGATTCTTTTCTCTGAATGTTTTTCAGATGAAAGAGTCCTTTAAAGACCTGAAGAAGAAATTCAACAATTTAAAATTCAACTACATGAAGAAGAACGAGAAGCTGAGAAACTTGAAAGCAGTAAAAAATCAAATCCAGCAAATCGAGATCTACACAGAGAAGCTGCAGGTAGCTCCTTTACAGAACCCATCTCACAGATCGCTCTGCAAGAACTTCTAAAAGGATTCTAGAAAGATTAATGGTCATTATTCATCGAGCAATTTTCATACATTTAGAAGCAAAGTGCTTTGTTTTTGGAACAATTATTACGTACATACAATTCTTAATTGCTTGACTGAGTTGTAAATAACTACACAACAAAAATTGACATCTTTATATATATATATAAATATATGCAAAAGAATGTTAGTTAAATGGCCAGAGTGAGCCATAATGTGAAGAAAATGAACAAGTTTTAACAGAAAGTGAAGAGTTTACTGTGACGGATCATCAAACCTGGAACTAAACCTGTGTTTCTAAAAGACTGTCTTTTATAAGTAGTCGACCTCTTATCACATTATAGTGAACTGAAAATCTGACGTTAAATTGTGCTATTATAATAAGTAAAAACTAACTTTCTGCTAAGGAAAGCAGTTAAAATCTATTTTTTTTAAGTGCTTAACAATTTTTAGGTGGTATTTTACATTATGAGGATTGTCAGCTCTTGGGTTCGATTCCCAGACCAGTAGGGTGCCCTGAGGTACCCTTGAGCAAGGTACCATCCCCATCACTGCTCCCCGGATGCTGGATATGGCCATTTAGGGTTAAACGCAGGGGCGCATTTGGTTGTGGGTCACTGTGTGCTGTGTTTCACAATGGCAAATAGTCACTTTCACTTTATTTGTGGTTATTTCACCGAGGACTGAAGTGTTTTGGACTTGTTCCGAGTGAGCCCGTCTCTGAAGCAGTCCGTTTTTTGTTTGCAGGTTTTGAAGAAGAAGCTGCAGGCCTTCACACTGAAGCTCTCCAGCAGCAGCGAGAAGCATTTGATTGGCGGCAGCCCCAGAGAGCTGGAGGATGCCGTCAATGAGCTGCAGAGACAGGTGGGAGATTTTGACAGGACGGTGGAGGAATACAAGCAAAACCTGGAGCTCAACATGAAGCTACAGCAGGCCATGGAGGAGGTGTGGAAAAGCCCAGAATATTACTGTGCCACCATGACTTTAGAATCATCGTTTGAAAATGTTTTTAAAACCAGTATTAACAGATTTTACATGCATGTAAACACATAATAGCCTCCTACAGTGTCCAATTCAAAGTTTTGCCCCACGATTATACTTCATCATGCATTTGACCCGCAGTATCAGTTTTGGTGCGATGAGGCAAGTTCCACCATTGTTCGAGTGGGCAAATACTCATCCCAGTGCAAAAGCAAGGAAGCCATCACCAGTCTGTATAAGCAGTTTGAGAAGTTCGTCTGGCCCACAGTTCCACAGCAGGAGGAACGGATCAGTCAGATCACAGAGCTGGCGGTGCGCCTGCATGGTGAGATGTTGATGAATCTTTCATGAAATGTTGCATATTGAATTATTTTCTGAACAAAAAAAGATGATGTAAAAAAATGTAGTGGTGTTTATTGTAAACTTGCAGTTTTGAATGAAGCATTAGTGTCTTACTATTTTATCGAGTTTAAAACAGCACAATTTGCCAATTTATTATTGGATTGCATTATATTATATATTATATATTCATATGTTATGAATGACAAGAGCTGGAGGTGGCAGAGTTAAAGATGCTGAGATGTTCGTTGGGTGTGACGAGGATGGACAGGATTAGATATGAGTTTATTAGAGGGACAGATCAGGTTAGATGTTTTGGAGGCAAAGTTAGAGAACTTTGATGGAGATACTAGATGGAGGCTGTGTTGGTTTGGACATGCGTGATAAGGACTATATCAGGAGGAGGATGTTGAAGATGGAGCTGCCAGGAAAGAGGAGAAGAAGAAGACCAAAGAGGACATGTGGGTTGTCGGTTTGAAGGTGGAAGATGGAGACAGATAATCCGATGTGGTGACCCTTAAATGGGAGCAGCCGAAAGAAGCAGAAGAAGAAGATGTTATGAATGTTACCTCCTCCACGAGGGCAGCCATGGCCTTATGACTAAAGAACAGGACTTTAGTTCTCAAGACCAGCAGGAAAAAGGTGGGTGGCATCCATGACTGAAGTGCTCTTGGCCAAGACACTTCCATAGCTGCCCCCCAGATCAATCCCATAAGTGCTTGGACTCCTTCTTTTGTGGCTCCATGGAGCAGTTCCGATGCTGACGAGCCCAATGTAGGCACTGGTGGCATCATTTGAATGTGCTGGACTGACCTGATCCATGGAGACCCCAGCTTGCAACTTACAGGACGTTTGGTGAAGATACCACTGCTTGCATTTACTTTCACGGCATTTAACGAACCAGAGATGTTTTGGAGGAAAGAAAGGCTGATCAGTAGTTCACTGGAAAAAAGAAATCATAAAAAATTGAAGTGATTCCTTGAAAGTAAAAAAGAATATTCAATTGTATTTTAAAAAATGGTAAAAATGACATGATGACAATGATGCAGGTCCTGAGGAAGGGAGGAAGTTCATGGAGAAAACTGTGAACAAGCACACTGAAATAGTGGAATCGATAAAGGAGCTGTCCAGTGGACTTTTGGACCTTGAAGCCAGGCTAGAGGTTAGTAAAAACTTCTTCACGCCTAGAGGACTGTTGTTCTAAAGTTTGGAAAAGCCATTTATCGGAAAAGATACGTTTAATATGTTGTGTCATGCAGTTCTCTAGAGCTTCATAATTCTGAAAGCATGTGAGATGTTAAAACCTGCTAAATAGTATCATTTTAGTTACATTAACAGCATTTGTTCTTCTTTCGGCAAACCTTGCCAACCATTAAGGCCATTTATAAGGCTTCTCTGTTTAATTCAAAAGAAAAGCACAATTTTGCAGGAAACAGGGCACACAAGGGTAGGATAAAGGGTAGGCGGCATGGTGGCGCAGTAGGTGGCGCTGTCTCCTTACAGCGAGAAGGTCCTGGGTTCGATTCCCAGACAGGGCGGTCCAGGTTCTTTCAATCCACCTGATGGGCAGGACTTGGTCTCCTCATTCTGAGTCTGGATTCCTCCAGGTGCTCCGGTTTCTACCAATCATCCAAAGACCTGCCCATCAGGTGGATTGATGATAAATTGTCCCCTCGGTGTGAGTGTGTTTGAGTGTATTTGTCTGTAAGTCTCTCCTGTGATGGACTGGTGACCTGTGTTTCCCCGCCTTTCACCCTGTGAGAGCTGGGACAGCTTGTCCTGATTAGGAGGGCCCGCAACCCTAATTAGGACAAGAAAAATGAACGAGTGTGAGAGTCTGAAGGGTGGTCTGTGTCCCATGAGCAGGACATTAGTTGTAGGGGCTCAGGGGTGGTTTCTTTTATGGGTGTTGAGTGTGTCTCAGAAAAATTGAGAATCTGGAGACTCAAATGAGTCTCAAAGCTCCTGAAGTGATCAGAGTGGGTGTGTTCACGCCTGTCTGTTTAAGTGGCCACGTTCAGATATTCCTGATACTCAAGACACATGAAGTGACCAGGTGTAAATGGGGTGTAAGAACCTTTAGACCTGTCGGAGCAGATCTTCTGCTTTCATAATAATTGCGAATGGCATGCAGGTTCACCAATGAAGTTCTAATAAAATTGACATTCAGTAGAACTGTTGGATCTTTCTCGCAGCTGACACTGATCTGCTCTCTAGCTACTGCCCAACAAATAGACCTGCCATTGCATTCAGACTTGTAAATAATAGCATTTTCTATTTAACTCATAACCCAGAATTGGATTTCCTTATTTGTTTCTCCAGGCAGAGTCTTTGAAACCACACAGTCCTGAGGAAAACAAGCCACACGACACCATTGAAACCGTAAGCATTAATAACAGCACCCTTCTAGGACTTTTAGACATATGTAACCTATACAGTACTGTGCTAAAGTCTTGAGCCTCTCATTTCTTCATATTTTGCTTCCAAAAGATCCAGCTTCTTGAAGGACAATGTTTTGGTTTCTCATGTTCAGTCCAGTCTCTGTACCTGAGCAGTTCTCCAGATCTTCCTGAAGGACAGTGTTGTTGTCTCTCTTTTTCAGTCCAGTCTCTGTACCTGAGCAGTTCTCCAGATCTTCCTGAAGGACAGAGTTGTTGTCTCTCATGTTCAGTCCAGTCTCTGTACCTGTTTGTTTGTTTTTTGACATGAAGCCGTGTAAAAACAGGTGCAGATGATTTCAGATGATCAGGTGATTCGTTTACTAATGATGCTGAACACTGAGTGGTTGGAACCACTTTATCTAGAACCTTGTATCTTTAGGCACTTTCCAGCCACTTAATTATTTGTTCCAGTTTAGTTCATTTTATCCTTAATTTAATAAAGATAAGTCTGATGATAGAAAATAGTATTTCTGGACCATCAAGCTGATTCTTTGGCAAAATATAAAGAAATGAGGGGTCTTTTGCACAATCGTGTATTTCAGGTGGCGCAGTGGGTAGCACTGTCGCCTCATAGCAAGAAGGTCCTGGCTTTGATTACCAGATGGGATGGTCTGGGTCCTTTCTGTTTGGTGGACACATTCTCCCAGTGTCCATGTGGGTTTCCTTCGCGAGCGCTGGTGTGAATGTGTTTGTGTCTGAGTGTGTTTGTCTGTGTGTCTCTGCCCTGTGATGGACTGGTGACCTGTCCAGGGTGTCTCCCTGCCTTTCACCCTGTCAGAGCTAGGCTCCAGTACCCCCGCGACCCTTATTAGGACAAATGGCTAGGAAAATGAGTGAGTGAGAGTGTGTATTTCATGAATTATTTGTGTGATTTGAACAGCCTGAGTCAAAAGAGACTGGTCACACTCCTGAGATGGCAAGACCAGGTTCCAAAGAGGAGCCGGTTTCCCAGACACCAGAAAGCAAGAAACCTCAACTGCACAAATCCCAAAACTCAGATTTCCCAGACAAGCTGCCAGCGGATCAGCATAGACTGCTATCAGAAACCCACAGCTACACACAGGAGGCCTACTCAAAGACCAGCATGGTGCAGACCATCACCAGCAAGTCCACAGTGGAGAGAAAAGAGCAGACACGCACCTCCTTCTCACACAAACACACCTTCAGTGTGTCCAGCTCACCTATGGAGCGGGACAGGAAAGTCTACACCCTCCAGCAGGCCAAGAGACCATCTCAGGAAACCCCTTCGCCTCAGTGTCCCGGCTTCTCAGACGTCCAGAGAGAAGAGAAACATGCCTCGGCCCATGGGACTCACCAAGACAAGATGCAGGTAATTGGGACACACACAACAGATGCATAATCCTTAGTTATGTCCTGTTTTATGCACTGTTTATCATGATCAATTATTATCATAAAAGATATTTGTTCTGCAGTCTCACCTCCACTGTTGCAACAGTCACGCCTTTTCAGAAAAAATAAAAAAATAATAATAATAATTCCATCACAGTTAGACTCTATCTCAGTAAGAGACACAGCCTGAACGCTCTAAGACCAGCTCGTATCATTAAGTCGTCTTTGGTAACAGTTCTCCAGGCTGCTTGAAGGACGTCCCAAAGCTTTTCTTTGGACGTCGGCTGCCTGTTGTTCTCCGTTCTTTGTGGAGATGATCCCACACCGCTTCTGAAACTGCTCAGGTACAGAGACTGCACTGAAAATGAGAGACAAAACCTTTGTGCTTCAGGAAGCCTGGAGAACTGCTCCTCAACAAGACATTAAAAATACAAGAAAGGCTGGATCCTTGGCAGCAAAATATTAAGAATTGGTGGCTTTTGAATTTTGCATAGTGCTGTGGACCGACCTGCTTTTGGTAAAGGTGCAGTTTGAGACATTTTTGAACTATTTGTCAGTCAGGAGGCCTAGAGTGATTTCTTAGGGACTGACAAACGCTGGAGTCTTTCTGTCTTAAGTAAACCATAGTAAGGAGAAATCATTTTCACTCTAAACAGTATAATGTGCGCACATTTTATGGTTATATAACCTGTAGAATTGTGCGCTTACAGGGTGAGGGCCCAGCAGATGAGGAGCTCTTCTCCCAGACCTTTCCTCCAGATGGAGACTTCCAGCATGACCACCTGACCGAAGAATCGTTCTCCAATGACGAATACGAGTGCACGTCCCCGGACGACATATCTCTGCCTCCTCTCTCGGAGACCCCTGAGTCCAACATGGTCCTGTCTGAGAATGATCTGGACCTGGACAGCTACTGTGTGAGCTCACACAGCACACACCACCAGTTTAACCAACACAGGGCGTCCAGCCAGACCGAGAGTTACCCTTCCCCTACAGCAGGACTGGCTGGCCGCTTCAAGTCGGAGTCTTCTTCCTTTGTCCATAGTCCACTGACTGTCCCCACGCCTACCATTGTCTCCAGCACCATCTCCAGCATTCTAAAGAGCAGCAAACCAGGGAACCTCACAGAGTGCCACCAAACCCTTTACTCAGTGCATGAGAGGCGGACTGAGATGCAGGAGTGTGTGCATGAACCCGCCCCAGCTCGAAACTGCCATGCTCGGGCCAGTAACACGCATGTTTCCCTAAAACCCCCCTTAACCTCAGAGCAGGAGCCCGAGCTGTGCGGACCCACGGCCATCCGAGAGGAAATCAGGCGTGAGAGCGGCGCCAGGGCCGTGGGGAACCTTGCAACAGCAAACGGCCCTAACTTCTCCAAACACTTGTCTAACGCCACAGTAACGGAGGGCTCTCCGGTGACCCTGGAGGTGGAAGTCACTGGATTCCCTGAACCTGCATTGACCTGGTGGGTAGCCTATAACAAGCTCAACCCCTAAATCCTTTCACACTGTAATTAGATGTGCTTCTTGATGATAAAAGCAGTTCCTTTCCTATGAAGTGGTCCAATATTACCTCTTTGATATTTTTGGTACTGAATATGACTCTGTTGAAAACGATTGTAGCCTTTTCTTGTAGCCCAGAATATTCTTTCAGACTTTGAATTGATTTCGTCCGAAATGCAAGAGCAGCAACATTTCTCAACTGACTCAAATCTTCAGGCCGTTGCAGGAGACGCATGTTAAAATACATTTTGGTGAAAGTTGCATTGCATGAAACTACAAATGAACACAGTCTAGGGATGGGCTATATGACAATAATACATAACATCAATCTGAGGCATTTTGATATTTAACCCTTTGGTGGATTTATATGTTGGATAAGAAATTAAATTCAATTAAATCTTTTAACAAACTGCTACACTAAAAAACAAAGATCAACAAACTGGATTTCGTGCTTTTTTGTTTGTTTGTGGACTTCCTGCGTACCTGTGGTTCTCAAGTTTTTCTGTTCATGCATATTAAAGTTGAGCACAAGATCCCTGGCTACGCGATTACATTCAGACAACACCCCCCACCCCATCCCCCATGACAGGAGAGAGGTATAGTGCGGGGTATAAAGAAAAATAATCCCCGAATCAAGGTTTACTGAGACTAATTAACGTCAACCCCATTCACATAAATGCTCGGAAGACTTCACTGGTGGGATTGGAGAGGAGATACAATGGCTAGATTAGTGGTGGAGATGCCTGGTTCCATTCAGAAAAGTAATAAATCAGAGTCTACAAGTTACACTGCAGTGAATCCTTGCACACCAAACCCGCTCTGGATGAAGACAAAAATGCAGAAACTGCTGACATGACCGAAAGCAAATTGTGATATATAATGTAATGCCATTCATCACGATGATCATAAATATTGCCATATTGCCCATCCCACTGCAGTCTTATTCAAATTTCTGATTCCTAAGCATTAACTGTTCATTCTTTTTGCACATAATCTAATAAAGTACTAACCTTCTGACCCGACTGGAGATTCTGTACGTCTAACATTCGAACTTCACACTTCGCCCCTTTGCTACACTCATTAATCTGTGTTTTTTGTTGCTGTTGCTGTGACCGTGTGATGTGATGATTCACTCTGTGCCTCAGGTTCAAGAACGGACAGAAAGTGACCAATGGCGAGTGTGTGTCACTGTCCCAAAAAGAGGGCAAGCATGCGTTGTACATAGAGAGCGCTGCGGAGAGACACTCAGGTCAGTATACAGTTAGCGCCTCAAACTCAGCCGGGACGGTCTCCTCCAGCTGTGTGCTGCATGTGAACGGCGACAGCTGCCGGGACCTTGATACACTCAAACTGGACTGGCAGACCTGCTTTGGTACCCTGTGTTTCCTTCTGTGGCTCTTCTACCTGCTGGTATTTTAACACGTAGATATCACAGACCCATTCTTTTGTCCTGGATCACCTGATGTCTCAGCCATGCACAGGACTAACTCTGCGAGAACAGATCTGATGCTGTGAAGGTTTTGTTTTCTTGAGGACCTTGCTTCCAAACACTGGTCATTATGCAGAGCAGGGGTCCTGAACTTGCTCCTGGAGATCTAAAGCACCATCCCTTCAACTACTGACCGACTTTGCTGGCAGTAAATAAATATGAGGCTACAAGAGATGCAAATGTGGCAAAAAAAGACAAAGCAGGTTGTTTTGAATGAGACAAAGTGACAACACTGGGACACACCAAGCTTTGTCCAATGAGCTGCAGCATCGATCCATCACTAATCTTGTCCTCAGGGACCGTGGGACACACTGCATTGACCTTGAGGACCCTGTCGATGACTCATTCTGATGCAGTTGCTAAAAAAGAAAGCTGATCATGGTTTACTATGCTGTATGGAATCTGTCTTTATATTCTGGGATCTCAATAAAAGTGAGGTGTGGTAGGAAAAAGTGGCTTAATGAACAATGAACACACTGATGAAATCACTTCGTCCCAAGAGCTCTAACTGCTGTGTGCGAAGACAACGTGATATAGAACAAGCATTCCTGACACACATCCAAGTCAGGGATGATTAGGTGAAAACTTTAGTTGTTCCGGCGTGTGGGGCAACATTAACCTAGTGTTAAGGGATTAGACTTCATGACCGAAAGGTCCTTGACCAGTTGATTACTCTGAGAAAGGCACTGTCCCTAACACTGCTCCCAGGGTGCTGGATATGTCTGCCCAATGCTGCACAGTTTGTGTGGGTTAAATTCAGAGATGCATTTCATTGTGGTTCAAAATGACAAAATTGTGAATTTCACTTTCTCTCTTTCATAAATGGGACAAAAAAAACATTCAGAAGATCAATTTCTGGGCGCAGCAGTGGCCTAGTGTTTAGGGAATAAGCCCCAGGATTGGAAAAATCATGGGTATGAATCCTAGACCAGTAGGTTACCCTGAGTAACCCTTGAGTAAGGTACCGTCCCTATCACCACTCCCTGTGCACTGGATACTGCTGCTCACTGTTGCCTTGGGGGAACATAGAAGGTTAAGTATCTTCCCAAGAGCATTTTAGCCTTGGAAAGAGTGAGAAAGTGTTGTTCACCCAACACCCACTGCCCACATTTTTGCTGCCTGTCCTGGGGATTGAACCCCAAACCCTCTGGTTGCAAACCCTCTTCTCACCAGGCCACGGCTGCCCCAAAAATAAGCAATGTTTTTGGATCACTCTGTTTGATTCAACCCAAATCAAGTGATTTACCAAAGCTGTGTCTTTACTGAGGAGCTTTTATTACTGTTATTTTAACAATGTCATTTGTCATTTGTGAAGGCAGAACGGTTTTGGATGAAATGATTTGGAAGAAGACACTCACAGCTCCATTTCTACAAATATCCAACCTAAACTGAGCTTTATCTGTTACTATATTTGATAGAATAAAATACCAAGAAATATTCCCCTAAAATATAACTATAGCTATAAAAATGGAACAATGTACTCAACTGGTAGCATTTAACATCTTAATCATCTAGATTGGATTTATTTTGATAAATCTAAATAGGACAGCATGTTGTGCTTATATTTGCACCTAAAACATTTGTTAAAAGTAGGGCTGAGCCTGTTTTTTGATACTGATAATGTGCACAATTACAAAAAAGTAAGAAAAAAAGTTGTTTTTGTTTAGTTTTATTAATATTGCACTCTTTACAGTGGTTGTTGTCACAAAGCTGCTTCCGGGTTTCTGAGCGCTCACTGGCTCTGACCACTGTGTGCTAAGCGGTCAGTGTGATCATTTACTGAAGAATTATAATAATGTGATCCATTTCCTGAAAAAGATCATATTTTTGGTTGAACACCTGAATGCCAGTGTTCCTCCGCTGTAAACAGAACTCTGTACTGCTGGAATAAACTGCAACCTTTATATTTAACCTGTGTATCAGCACTAATGTGTGTTAATAGAATATGATGAAAAAGTAAAGGCGATTAGAAGTTGAGAGGCATAAACTGCTTATGAACGTTTTAATGATGTTGAACTGAAAATTAGCTGTTAGTACTAGAATTAGAATTAGTACAATGACGGTCAGTGATCCACTGCTGAAGCCCAGGGATGGACAATTCCAGGGCTGACGTCCTGCACCATTTAGAGCAACTACCAAACTGGACACTGTGGGACACCTGCCCTCCAGGACCCTCCAGGGCCCAGTTGCCCTTCTCTGGTTTAACTGGATTCCTCTGATATAGTCCCTCATCCCTCCATCTCAGAGCAGATGCAGGATTCTTCAGCCAGAAAGGACAAACCTCACACACCTTACATAAAGGACACTCACTTGTGTCTTACAAAGAAGAAGTGAGTGAAAGTTGTGAAGTCTTTAGTGTTTGACTGTGGGTCCAAAAGTCAAAATGACTTTAGTTTTCTATTATTTTCTCATTTCTAATAAATAAATTCGTATCAGCTTTTGATGTGGTTGTTTGCACGGCTGAAAACAAAGTGTGACGCTTATCCTCGATCCCCATCCTAACAATCATGAAATGTGTTAATTATTATTATTCTTATTATTATTATTATTATTATGAAGACACAGATTAGATCCTGGATAAGAAGTTTAGGTAAAAAATCCAGATAATTTCAATTTACACTGCATGTACAACAGTATTTTGACCAGATCATCATTTTATGCATCTATTCCAACTCCAAGCTGTAAAAACTTGAATACTGATTGGATTGAAGCAGATCAGATGATGTGTATTTGTGTAATGAGTCCATATCAAGGTGTGCAGAATTATTAGGCACCTTCTGTTCCCCTTCAAAGTTTTGTTAACATTAAAAGAAAGGATGTTGGTTCTGAACCGGTCCGTCAAGCATGTACCTCCTCTGTGCACTTCCTCAGCATCACCACTGATGACACCCACCATGGTAAGTTGTCGTGACCTCTAACCGGAACAGGTTAAAGAAGAAGATGAGATATTGTTCTGGGGTTGAAGCTTTTCCCAATAAAACTGCCGTTCTGAAGCATCACTGTTATCACGGTGACAAGGCCTCCACCAGCCCAGAAGAAGAGCAGAATCTTTGGGGTCAGTGATAGTGTGTGAGTGCTGGGAGTTGCTGAGTGTAAACCACACTGCAGTGTGTGTTTTTTGGAGGGGGTGGGCGGATGTGGGGTTATGGGGGGGGTTAAGTCACCAAATGGCTTTCAAACACAGCTTTACAGCCACATGATTAAGCTGTATCAGTAAAGATCCTTCAGCTTCAGAGCGCCCACATGCTTTGAATCTACTTTAAGCTCAGCAGAAGCAACCAGAAATAAAAAGGTTATGACTGTGGAATCAGTGACTCCCACTCTTCCTTTAGAGAAGATGAACAGAAAAGACATGTGGTCAGAATGTGATGTCTGTTCAGAGGTCACTATGTCACTGAACAGGTGGTACAGACACCGCAGGTCCCCCAACACCCTCACCCTGCGGAGAGCGAACGTGTGGGAGGAAGAACAGAACTGGAGGAATGAACAGTGTGGATTTCACCGCTGAATCATCTGAGTGATGAGCTCCATAACCTACAGAGGAAAGAAATCAGACCTGCAGACACCTTCATATCACGGTTCTGAAAGTCAGACTTTTTAAAGTCGATCTTAAATATATGCAAAAGTTTGGGCACCTCAATCCAATGTTTGCTTGAAGTGTAAATACATTCCCAACATCTAGAGAAGACACACGTCTGCACATTTAAATGCACGGCTATCTGTTCGCACATGCTTTCATTTTTTTAATTATTTCATTGGAAAACTTTCTGAGCCACTACATGTATACTGCAAATCAAATCTATACTTTTCACTATTTTGTTTATTAAATATTTGGAACTCCTATATAAATTGAAAGCGCACTACCGGTAAATGTTTTATTACTATTATTATTATTATTATTATTATTATTGTTAAAACTATTAATTGCTAAATAGATCATTTGATTTTAGTTCATTATCACTCTTTAAAAGATCTCTCCACTCTGTCGCTCTAAACATCATGTGCTTCTGAACCCTGGACAGAAGATATTTTACTTGGTTAGCTGTGCAGTTAGCTGTTAACTCGCCTCTTAATAAAGTCATTTGCAGTTCATTTATGTGGATTCTGTTTCAGTTCTTGCTTATTTTTATCATCATGCTCTGTAAGTAACATCAGATCTTCATAGGTGCGTTTTTTGGAAGATCTTAAAAACGCCAACAGAGTGTCAGATTTGTCCAGGGTGGGTGGATACAGCCAAGTGAGCTCTCCCGGGTCCTTCATGAGTTTAGATAAAATACCAGTAGAGTGTTGAGAAAGTGTTATTTAGATGTAAAGTTTGGAGGACATTGTCTGGAAGGTCTGGCTGTAGAGCCTCATTCTACTCTGAAACAGGAAACAGTGACAGCGGCTCTGTGAATGGATGCTTTAAAATCCACTGAAAATCTGTTGCATCCGATCTGTAATATAAGTTTTAGCAAACTTCAAATGTCTGTGTTTCATTTCAAAACAACCAAACGTTATTCCTGTGCTTCTGAAACGTGAAGCTGTTTCTGTAGTCCTCTCACCCCACATTAGAACAAACCAGGACAGCATATCTAAGAAAACAGATTGATGCTTAAAATACTTAAAACACCTACTCAGAATTTCTGAGTAGACACACAAGTGCAGCAGCTATTGAGAGTGCCCGGGGAGCAGCGACAGGGACGGTACCTTGCTCAAGGGTACCTCAGGGTAACCTACTGGCAAGGGAATCGAACCCACAATCTTCCGATCTGGGGCAACTCCCTGACCACTAGGCCACCGCTGCCCCTTTTGCTATATTTGGTGCAGTCCTGGAAGTGAGATTATTTTAGTAATTATGTACTCCACGGATACCTTGTTGTCTGTGCAGAGGAGAAGACAGTTTTTTGAACAATGCAGTCTTTTTGGACTGTTAGAACTTCCTTTTTTGGGGGGCAGGTCTTACGTGGGAGACGTGGTCTTCGCTCTGTGAAATCTTTCTATTTGAGGATCTCCATTGGGTCAAGAGAGCTTTCTCCTATAGAGTCTTTCTGTTTGAGATGTTAGCCTAAGGAATGTTCTGGCTGATATACTTCATTAGATTGAAGCCCTCTATCTGCGCTTTATCTTAAGTGGAGTGAGTTGGAGAGCTGGTGAGGGGGGTGGTGAACATCCTGGGTTGGTGTGGCCTGACCAGCGTTAAGAGAAGTGAGTGACAGGTGTGAGTTTGCACATAAAATGGCTGCTCTCTCCCATGGTGCCTAGCTGAGCTGACCAATTGGGGGGTGGTGATGTAGCTGTGATGCTGCAGGTCCAGGGGTATATAAAGTAAAACTACCGGGCGAACACTTCTGAGCAGTTGGAGCATTCCCAGCCTTGCCTCGGGTGTAGGGATTGCAGGGAAAAAGCAAAACTACACGGATAACAACCTGTGTAGTTTTGTTTTTTTGGGGGGGGACGTTTCCGAGGCTCAACCATTCTCACACTGGATTTTCAGAAAACATATCTGGATAAGGAGTTTGTTTCGGAAGATATTACCCCCTTGGGCTCCGTCCCCACAATTCACGGCACTCTTGTGGATACAAGTAAGTGAGCTTTGTACTCTCGTACCCGTGTGCCAGCAAAGTGGTCTCCATCCTGCTGTTTGCTGGTTTGATTTTGTTGTGGTCGTTGTTTTTTGCAACGTCAACCAATAATAAGGGCACAGGATAAGTGGGACATGCTTTTTAAAGAGTATAATCGATCAAAGACAGACACTTTTCATTCCTCGCAGTTATAATATGGTGCAATCATTTCAGAAACGCCAAGAATAGACCGTGATAGCATATGAGTGGTGTTCCAGCTGGGCCGCAATGTCTTTTTAAGGGAATCAGCAGCAGGGCTATCAGTTGCACCTCCAGCAATGTGCCACATGGTGACTGTCAATCAAGTGTGATATAGCCTATTTTTAGACTCTGCCTTTTGTGACATTGGCTCTTCAGTCTTTTGGAAAGTTTTTATTTGAATATATGTTTTGACTTTTCTCAAAGGGAGATTTTGAGATGGTGGTAGTTCTGTCTTGGTGCTGTTCTGGGATGAGTGGAGATGATTTCTATTAGGTGTTGGTGCTTCCTTGTATAAAAAAGGAATGTCTGCTTTGGACACACAGGACTGATATAGCTCGACGAGTCAGTGACTCTAAATGCGGGACTTTTCTATTTCTTTTTCGTAATTATGCTTTTATAAATATATTATATGTGAACGTTGTTTCTTTTTTGCTTTTAAAATGAGCATTGCGATTAAAATCTATATTGTTAATAGATGTTTTTTTTATTTCAGTTAATCTGCAAACGTTTATAGGAAGCGAAGTCTCAAACTTCCATTATTAGCAGCATTTAGGCTTGAACGTAGTGTTAGGTTTAAGTTTAGATTTAGCCCCAGGTGAATTTTTAGCACTTCATTTAGATTTTATTTGCATTTAAGTTATATTTAGTGGACAAAAATGTGCTGTTGTTGAGGAAATAATCCACATTTGAATATCTGGGAGTGGCCACAGGGAATCAGGATTAGCCGTTCATCTGAGAGGGGCTGATGGTCTGGAAATGAAAAAGAACTGGTTTAATGAAATAAGAACATTACAGAAGACTTTGGGTTTATGTTAAGAGAAACTTTACGTGAACATCAACTTTCTATTTTAGAATCGGCGTGAGCACTGCCCGAACTATTTTGGGCGAAGGTCACGTGTATTTGGTTGGCCATCTTAATAGCTGATTATAAAACTGCTGCTCTAGGCTCACGTTGCGTCTTTTAATAGGACGATTATCCACAATTACTGTCCCGTTTATGGTGGATTCACACAGAATTTGTCAGATGTTTGCAGGTTTTGGATAATAATCACAACTTGCTCCATGCCAGTTATTCAATGGTGGTTTAAAAGATAAGCTTGGTCACTGTGAACCATCTTTATACAGAGTCTTACATTGTCTGAATGTCTTCACAAAAGCCTTGGAGCTCCAAAATGGTCACTTTACATGAGAATGAAAAAACATTCTTAACTTTAAATGGAAGTTAATCCATTTTTTCCAAGTAACTAAGGCCCGGTTCTATAAGTCCATTCATCATGTGATCTTTACACCGCGTAAAGAACAACCGAAATGTCCAGATTCTCCAAGGAAAGGCCAAAAATGGTGATGGTGTTCAGTGATGTAAGTAAAATGGATGAATCTTCAGAATGAAGTGGTCATCAAAATGATGCTTGGCTGAAGGTGGTATATTTGAAGTGTGTTAGAACATGAAAAGGATGAAGCTGAGTGTATGAGGAGGGGTGGGCACCAGTTGTTACTGTCATGTCTGTGAGCTGTCAGTAAGTGCCGGGCCTGAGTGTTTGGGCTAACACCCAGACCCCAAGGAGCCACTGATCTCTCAAGTGACAGTCTGCCCTGGGCCAGGTGCTGAGGAGTCATATCAACGACTCATCTAGTCAGTTTAACCGCTGCTAAATTTACCCCGACCAGAACCAGTCTAATCTTTAGAACTGCACAAGGATGACTGCCGGAGGTGTGTAGATGGGAACTGGTAACCTTGTTGTGTCTTCTTCTCAGGGTGCCTACAACCATGACAACACAGGCGCCAACGTTTACGCAACCGCTTCAGAGCGTTGTGGCACTTGAGGGTAGTGCTGCAACGTTCGAAGCTCAAGTTAGTGGTAAGGAAGCTTTCCAGTGTCTCCTTCCATGTCTGATTTTGTTTGTTTAACAGTGAATTTAGAATTTATTATTCAGTTAGAAATTACACCTGAAATCTTCCAATCAGAGTGCTCACTGAACTGTCCCACCAACTGACCTTAATCTACAGCAAAATAGTGCCATTGACAAAACCACACAGAAATAATTGATATATATATATATATATATATATATAAATAAAATTTATATCTGTGTGGTTTTATATGTGTATGTAAAATCTCAAAAAATACTATATATATATATAATAGATTTTTGAGATTTTACATAATAATATTTTACATAATAATTACTAAGTATGTATGTATATATATATTATTATATATATATATATATATATATATATATATATATATATGTTGTGTGTGTGTGTGTGTGTATACTTTGTAATTAACAAATACTTTACAAAAGGTTATAGTTTGCTCTAATTGTATTTTTAAAAGTGGTACCAGACAAATGATTCCATTGCTTTGAACTTCACTGAGCACTGGAACTCATCTGAGAACGGCGTCTCACTTCCAGGTAATCCAGTTCCTGAGGTGAGCTGGTTTCGTGATGGCCAGGTTCTTACCGCTGCCGCTCTGCCCGGCGCTCAGATCTCGTTCAGCGAAGGCCGCGCTGTTCTGAGGATCCCCGCCGTGACAGCCGCACACAGCGGAAGATTTTCTGTGAGAGCCACCAATGGCGCTGGACAAGCCACTAGCACCGCTGAACTCCTGGTTACAGGTAACATCAGCTTCACCAGCCTGCAGCCGCTATATTAGCAAGCAGTGGGGCTATAATGTGTGCACTCCCTGATGTTGGGAAGTGAGAACTTGGCTTAACCTCTTCTACTCAACAAAAATCAGCCAACCTTCCAGCTTTTTCTCCACAAATGTCATTGATGTCCTTTTCCTCGTCTCCAAAAACCCCAAGGCGATGCACACATACTTCCCAAACCATTTGAAGATATTCTAGAGGAATTATGGGGCTGAAAGTTGGCCCAGCTTCAGCTGTTGGCCAATGCTGTAAGAGGAGAACAGGGGATTAGATGTGCTGTTCCAGATTTTAATTATATTACTAGTGTAAATGGAGGCCAATAAAGTGGCCAATAAAAATGGGATATGCTGTCAAAGATAAAGAGTAGTATCATGTTCAGAGGGAATTTAGGACGGCTATTTATAGGACAGTAGAAGAGGGCTCTAAATGAGCGATAAATAGGAACGTTTGGTGAAGAAATACTGATGGCTTGTTATATTTCAGTCATTTTTTTGTGTGCAATTTGGTAATTTACTGTAAAATGATCTCCTATACATTGCATCTGATTATTTTTTTTGTTTGTTTAATTGGCTTTGCTGGTTGTCATGTTAGGAAATTACATATACAAAGAGACCTGAAGCCCTTATAATTGAATTGTAGGATAATTATAGGATAATTATTTCAAATTATTCGCTGAAAAGCTCACATACAGGAATGCACAGCGTTCTGATGTCAATTAAGCATTTGAAATGAGCACATAGTACTAGTTCAGTTTGAAACCAGTTTTATTCACACACCACAGACCTCGTCATAAAGCAGTTTTGCTCAAATCATGGCCTTACTAAGCTCTCACTAAGAGTCAGACAGGTGTGCGATGTCCAGAGCTGAGTTCCTGCAGAAATTAGCACAGACACACTTTTTTAAAATTCATAATTTATCATTTTGCTCTGGAAAGTGACCTTGGGTTTGAAAAATGCGCAATATAAATACAAATTATTATTATTTATTATCGACCTGTCCAGGGTGCATCCCCCGTCCTCGCCCTGTGTGCGCTGGGTTGGACACCGGCACTCCCCCGCGACCCCGTTTGGGACAAGTGGCAGATAATGGATGGATGGATGGATGGATTATTTATTATTATTATTATAATTTGAGGGTCATGATAAAGCCCACATGTAGCATGTATTACATCACATTTTGCCCCAAAAAGTTTAAAAGATCACTGTTTGGCCGCTGAAATCGAGAAGGGCGTGGTTTACAATTGTATTTTTTAAATTATTATTCTATTATATATGATATTATTTTATTTTATTGTGCTGCATTTTGAGTTGTCAGCTAAAAAGTGCATGAATGATGGGGCGCATACATTGAGTGACTGAGATATTAAAGAATTCTGCAGCAGCACTTGGCGAAACAGCAACATTAGCACATTTTCCTAGATTAAGTGTACATCAGCAATATGTGGTTGACATTAAATCACCTTCCTGTACAAAATCAAAAATCATCAAAATCACAGTACAAAATAGCTGCCAGTCACTTGCATACATTCCCAGAATTTAAAGCTACTTAATGCATATCAAGGCCAAAACTGACATCATGAACATGTTCATTTAAACTTATTCACAAAGATATTGGAAGATATAACAATACTGGGGCAGCGGTGGCCTAGTGTTTAGGGACCAGGCCCTAAGAAGGTCATTGGTTTGAATCCCAGAGCAGTAGGTTTCCCTGAGGTACCCTTGAGCAAGGTACCGTCCCCATCACTGCTCCCCGGGCGCTTTAAATAGCTCCCAAATGTTGTTTTTGTTTCTTTTTGCAGCGGAGACTGCGCCACCCAACTTCATACAGAGACTACAAAGCATGACCGTGAGACAAGGAAGCAGAGTGAGACTGGATGTTCGCGTTACAGGAATCCCTACACCTGTGGTGAAGTTCTACAGAGAGGGAGCTGAGATTCAGAGCTCCGCTGACTTTCAGATCATTCAAGAAGGAGATCTTTACAGCTTGTTGATTGCCGAAGCCTTCCCTGAAGACTCAGGGATGTACTCAGTCAGTGCCACCAACAGCAGTGGACGTGCAACTTCAACCGCAGAACTACTGGTTCAAGGTGACTAACTCTGAAAACTGTGTGAAAAACTGTCCATCCAAAAGGACTGGAAGGCTGATTCATTAATGCAGTGAAGAGATTTTGGATTGAAATTTAAATTTAATCATGAGATCAGAGATTTTCTGACTTTATTTACCAGGATTTGCATCTAGATATGCACCTTTTGTGTTTAGTCACTAGAGTAAAAGAAGTGGAAAGTGAGAGCCTGACAAATCTCTTGTTGTTACACAGGCTTGACTTTAAGATTGCTCTTGATCTTGATAGAACCCATCTTGATATCTACTTTGGGAGGCGACTATATATGTTCTAAAGTGCCTCAATGTCATTGCTTTACAGGTGAGGAGGAAGCCATCCCTGCGAAGAAAACAAAGACAGTTATCTCCAGCATTTCACAGGCTCGCCAAACCAGAGTGGAAAAGGTAATCAAAACTCCTTCGTGACTCTTGCAGAAGATGGCAGAGGCTTGCCCTGCTAATCTCAAGCTTTTGTTCCATCCACAGAGAATGGAGGCCCGCTTTGAGGCCTCAGCCATGCAGATGGAAGTAGAGGGACGTGCTGTGATCGAACAGTTGGCCCATAAGACGCCTCCTCGTGTGCCTCCGAAACCAACTTCCAAATCCCCTCCATCTAAAATTTCAGTCATTCGTCACCAGTCCCCCTCTCCTGTGAGACATGTGAAGGCACCCACGCCAACTCCTGTCAGGTACCGTATCTCCCAGTTTCATCACATGCTGTAACATCATCTTCAGGAGCCTCATTCTAACCTTACTCAGGTCAGGCTTCAGGAGGAGAGCAAAGTTACTAAGTATGACCACCTTTATTCTTTAGCACAGCCTGAACTATCTTTTCTTTAAGTCTTCACCAGGAACTGTTCTCCAGGCTTCTTGAAGGATGTTCCAAAGCTCTTCTTTGGACGTCGGCTGCCTATTGCTCATTTCTCTTCGGAGATGATCCCGCACTGCTTCTGAAACTGTTCCAAATAAGGCTTTGTCCTGCAGGAAGCCTGTAGAACTGTTCCTCAACAATACATTCAAAATACAAGAAGATCTAGTACTGTGCATTCATTTAATTTGATCTAATGATCTGCATCTGACCATCCAAATGAAGTACTTTAATAATTCTACTTCTTGCACATATAGAAGCTTTTCGTGTCACCTATTTGTGAATCTTGGAGACATTTCCCTTTCTTTATTTTCAGAGCTGTGTCACCTTCCACAAGGCTGTCTGTCTCACCCATCAGACCTGTCAAGTCCCCAGTGTTGGCCCGCAAACAGGTCACACCCAGTGCTGAGGTCCTGCCTCCGTGGAAACAAGCAGGTTATGTATCCGAGTCCAGCTACGTAGCCAGCATGGCAGCTGGAGTGGCACGAGTCCAGACTACTACACAGATGGAGCAGCGCTGGGAAGGCTCCATCACCATGCAGCAGCAAGTCAGTGGTGCTGCAGTGAAAGAGGTGAGTTCTGCTCAAGGAAGAGAATTGCTTTGCCTGCATGGAAAAGGGTCAAGCTGGTTGTATCAAACTATTGTTCTGGGGTCCCCAATGAACCTTGATGGAACTTTACGTCTAAACATATACAGTGTTTATGCATACACCTGGAGTGCTCTATGATCATTGACTTTTCTTGCATCCTAATTTTACCTGCATGTGCGAAAGGAACAGCAAAGCATGGAAGACAAAACTGTTGCTGTTGCCACTGTGGTGGCAGCAGTGGACCAGGCTCGTAGTCGTGAGCCCTTCCCTGGCTCAGCAGAGCCTCCAAGTGTTGAGAGCAGCACTGCCACGGTCCTCCTCGCACCTCCAACCGAGCAGGTAGTTTGGTCATTTAGTGGTGTGGTCACTCGTCATTGTCTTTTCTTCACCTCCACCTTTGCAGAGGTGGGTAGAGTAGATGTAACCTTGTCCAAGTTAATGTCCTTTAATGGGATAAATGACCATAGAGACGTGAAAGGGAATGAAGTATCAGATAAATAAAAGTTTAAACTTCCTTATAGACCTGCAGTGCAACTGCTAGCTACTTCTATCAGCAGTAGAAGAATTGATCTCTTCTTTCTTTTTGGACCTTTTGAGCTAAATTTAAAAAATCTGCCAAATGGTGAAGCTTTGTTGGTGCATCTTAAAGAGATTGCAGGTTTGATCCCTAAACTGGACAGAAGACCACAAAAGAACTCCCTTCCTTCGAGGGGAAGGATGGCGCCCTCTCTTTAAATCACTCCGTTGAGAAGTACATAAAAGTGAGAAATGTGAGTCCAGAAGTTAAGTTGGTTTGAGTTCTTTCCTGCAAACATGCTCAAGTAAAACGATCAGTAAAAGTGAGCATCACTGGGAGGGACTCCAAAAATGTTTGGTAACTTTGGTTAGAAAAACATTAATTGACTGTGTTAAAGTTATTATATATTATATATGTGTGTATGTATATATATATATATATATATATATATATATATATAATAGTTATTTTAGATTCTACCGACTCCATACAGCCTGATACTTTTGAAACACAGTACTTTTTTTTTAACTTAAAAAAAAAATTAACTAATGTGAAGGTGCAGCTGAATTGCAATTTTGTTATACTGTGCTTCTAATTTCTAATTTTCAATTTTTGGATTTTTATATTTTAAAATAATGATGGAAATAGTTATGTGCCAAGTGCCAAGTTATTAATACACACCTTTTATGAGGAAAATGAATGTATTAATTTTGCATTTAAAAACATTTAAACATTTAAAAATGTTTGCATTAAAAATGAAAAAATCTAAAGGAAAAAACAAACTACTACCCACCTCTGCTTTTTGTGCTTCCACTGACCTTCATGAGTGAAACTCCACTTTCAAAATCCTTATTTTAAGCCTTCTTTCAAGTCACCATTTTCTGTTTGCATCCCTTTTTCCACCCCTGACAAATTTAGTTTTCCACTGCTTTCTTCTGACAACTGTCATGCCAGAAAATCAGGAATTAAATGATTTCAGTTGTGTGGTCTACTCTGTCCATCATTGTTTTTTAGTATTTTAGAGTTTTTTTCCCAGCAAATATCTTTATGCTGTGATTGAGACGGTTATTAGTTTTCTTCTTGACTTAACAGATCAAACCTTTGCCAAAGGTTCTGTCAGTGCCAGCTTTTGAGCAGATCAGTGTGAGAGAGACCATCAGTGCTCTCTCAGACACCCTGACAAGCTCGGAAACATCACTCACACTCGAATCTCTGGAGCAGGTAGCTTCATCTCGTCTCTGATCACAATGTTGCACTGAGAGCACTTGTATGTCCAACGTTTCTACTTCTAACTTCACAAATAATGGTTGGGCCTGTTGCTGTCGGGGTGGTCTAGTGGTAGGATACTTGCCTATGGTCCTATGGCTCAAGAGGTCCCAGGTTCGAATCCCACCACTGGGTCCCCGAGCAAGACCCTTAACCCTGTGTTGCTCCAGGAGTCCCGCTCTGGATAAGAGCGTCTGCTAAATGCCGTAAATGTAAATGCTGTCGTTTGAAGGGCAGGTATAGGTCCTTAAGGCTTCCATCACAGAAAACATGGAGATGACAAAGAGAAAACATGATGTCTGTTGATCAGATATGAAATTACCCTCAAATGACTACATTCATTCCAGGATAATCCTGACTATGATTCGTACTGTGGTTCTTTCTCACCTTCCTTACTAACACCGGGCACATTCACTGGGATCACTTCTGCATCCATGATACACATACTTTTGTTCTGCTGTAATACTGCTTTTTGAATTCACCCCACAGTGCCTGGAAGTGTTGTAATCTTTTTACCAAGGATATGAATTCTGTCTCTGTGCTGGATTACAATGATTGCTTGTTGTTGCTAGGATGATGGAAAAAGGGCTGGAGCCGTTGCTACGGTTCTTGCTGCAGTGGATCAGGCTCGTGTTCGGAAGCCTGCTCATGTTGAAATCTCTGTGGCTGAAGAAGAAACTGATATAAAACAGCAGCAAGTCACTGTAGCCGCAAAACAGCATGTCACAAGTAAAACCGAGATGTTACAAATTCCCAGTGTCGCTCCCGCCGATCAAACTGTTCACATCACTCAGGTTAGAAGTGTTTCATGCCTCTGTGCCAGTACATGCTTTCATAAAAAAGATTATGTGTTTCAAATCCGTCATTTCACCTTCTGTTGATTTGTGATAGATCCAAAGAACTACTGAGGTTAGGCCCCAGGTGGATACTGGGCTTGCTCCATCCCCAGTTCCACAATTTACAGTTTCAAAAGTTACCATCCCTAAGCCTGATCATAGCCATGAGGTAAGCTTAAGTGGCGTCAAGCAAGCAGTGAAACCCGAAGTGACTGGAAGGTCACAGTGTCATTAACTAAAGTTCTAACTGTTGTAGTTCTCAGAAATCACAATTTTGGATTGTGGACACAAAATCTGTACAATAACTCAAATTGTCCTGAAATGGACCCCAATTTACAAAATGATGATGCCACAAAAGAGCCGTTCTCAAAAATTTCTATGTTTGGAGTCCAAATCTGCTTCTTCTCTTAGAACTCAAGCTAGGAGGATAATGTAGCTAGAAGAACTACAAGTTACTTTAGTCACCCCAATAGGTTCTCCAGATACTGTCCTCAAATTTATGGCCACTTTGTGAACACTAGCCCTAGTGTTTTTACAGTGGGAGCCTGTAGTGGTGAAGCCATACTTTGTCCAAAACTATGTCCAAATCTAATAACTTGATTAAAAATCAGATGTGGTTTAAAAGACTTTTAAGTGATTTTCTTCATCAAAGGTATTGGAGACATTTGGGTGTCCATTGACTTGTTTTTTTAAATTTTTTTTATTAGCTCTCAAGAAATAGCAAACAGACATTTTCATGATTAACTACACTTTGGTTATGTTGGCAATCAAATCTGTTGTTCACTATTCCTTTAAGATTATTTACTTATGAGGGTAAATACTGCTTGCCTGACAAACTAAGAGAAGATCAGGACGACCTAACCAAAAAAAAAAAAAAACCTAACTTTGCTCATCGTTTGTCCTAATATTTTGTAGCCAACACATCATCTTTAAATGAAAATAATCCCTCATTTTCTATCCCAAAAATAATGTCATATATGTAAAATGACTGAATTTATCGAATGAATCTCATGATATTACATATCTGCACTAACATTAAGATTTTTCCATTTCCCATTCCATCCCACAATCTTAGATGATTTCCATTTGCAGTGCCTAATCAAAGAAATAACAAAACCTTGTTATTCCGATCTGTGGTGGTAACGCTGCTCTCCTTGGGTTGGTCAGGTTTCAATAGCAGGCTCTGCTATTGCCACACTTCAGAAAGAGTTCTCTTCTTCCTCTGCTGCTCAAAAGATCATCAAGCCCGTCAAGCCTCCAACTCATAAGCTCGTGGAGACGAGAGTGACTCCAGAGCCGACTCTTCCTCCGTTTAGGGACACCACTGAGAAATATCAATCACATTTCGACACAATGTTACAGAGACAGATAGAATCTTCCTATACAGGGCAATGGGAGACACAGGTTTGTAGACTGGTGATGCTTTCCAGCCAAGCTAATGTTTGTCATTAATCTCACGAGTGACTGCTGATGATCATGTGTGGTCACTGAGTTCATCTCTAACACTTTTTCTTACAGATTTCACCTGGTTAACTGAGGAGTTCCCCCTCCTTCCTCTAATCACATTAGCCACTTCTCAATTTCCTCCCATGTCACGCTCTCTTCTTTTAACCAGTTTCCCTGCTAATTCAGATGATTGTCAGCCATGATCACAAAAAAACAACACTTTCTTTATATCCTTCAGGTTACTGAGACAGCAGCAATCCCCTCAGCTGCCAAAGTAGCAGTTACACCCCCAACAGTTGTTGTCGTAAGTATCCAACTATTACAGATTCTCACAAATATGTATATATATATATATATATATATCTAATGTGATGGAATAAAAGTAATGCCTGTCTAGCATTTTCAGTAGATGAAATAAAGAATAGGAACAAATATTTTACCACGACAGGCTGCAGAGTGTCTAAATATACAAGGTTCTAGATAAAGGGGGGGCAGCGGTGGCCTAGTGGTTAGGGCGTTGGTCGTCCCCGTCACGCTCCTCCCTGCGATGGGCTGGCGACCTGTCCAGGGTGTGTCCCCCGTCCTTCGCCCTGTGTGAGCTGGGATGGACTCCTGCACTTCCCCGCGACCCCGTTTGGGACAAGCGGCAGAAGATGACTGACTAGACAAAGGGCACTCAGCATTCAGCACCAGCAGTAAACGAATCACCTGATCATCTGGAAACATCTGCACCTGTTTCTTCACTGCTTCATGTCAGGTGTGCAATGCTTTAAAAATCATTTGTTTGTATTTGGTAATGCAGGGTTTGAAGAACATGAGTGTTACTGAGGGAGAGTCTGTGACTCTGGAGTGCCAGATCTCAGGACACCCCACTCCTGGCATCATGTGGTTCAGAGAAGACTTCAGGATTGAGAGCTCCATTGACTTCCAGATCACATATGAGAACAGCTATGCCCGTTTAATGATCCGCGAGGCCTTTGCTGAGGACAGCGGTCGATTCACCTGCACCGCTACCAGCGAGGCTGGAACTGTCAGCACCTCCTGCTACCTGCTTGTGAAAGGTAGCCCTCCAAGAAACACTTACTCAAAATGTTAACTTGTGTAGAATTAGTGTATATAGACACAGCTTCTGTGTTTTCTGAGCTTGCGTTATAACTGGCGCCCATTTCCCCCTCCAGTGTCGGAGGAGATTGAAAGCAGAGAGGAGGTTACTGTGGAGAAACAGTGAGTAGAACATTGTTCAGAAAGGTGCTAAGGATTCTCATCTATCTCTGTAAACTGGAAATCAACTATGATCATTCTTTCAGAATTGTTCTCGAGACTAAAGAAGCAGCTGTTGCAGAAGAGACTGCAGAGGCTGCAGCTCCTTTCTTCATAAGGAAACCATTTACACAGAAACTGGTGGAAGGGGGCAGCGTTGTCTTCAGCTGCCAGATTGGCGGCAGCCCCAAACCTCACATCCACTGGAAGAAGAATGGTGTCCCACTCACTACCGGATATAGGTATCTGTTGTTCTGTTTATCTCTTTCTCCTGATCTGTGATCAGTCCATCTACAGAAGAAATGCAAACCCATGTCTTCCCAACCATCAGATATCGAGTGAGCTACAGTAAGGAAACAGGAGAATGTAAACTGGAGATCTCGATGACCTTCGCTGATGATGCTGGAGAATACACTATTTCTGCTAGAAATCAACACGGAGAGGTATCTGCCTCCACTAATCTCCTGGAGGAAGGTACGTAATGAATCTCCAGATATCCGATGTGTAGAGTTATACTTGAAAATGCTTTTTACAAAATGCTTCTTATTAAAAATGGCAAGACCAATAGAAACAATGATATAGTTTGCATTTTTGTCACCATATACAGCATGCAACAGTGCAACTGCAATCTGTGTTGGACAGAGTTAATATAACCCAATCCACAAATTACAGGACCCTTGATTTGCGTCCAGTTTAATGTCACTGTTTTAGAAAATGGAAACCCATAATATCTTTACTACCAGCGTAGGAACTAGCCACTTCCTTAAAAACATGGTTGTATTAGCATGTGCTTATCGGGAGAACATTTTCACTGTAAAAAAGTACCTGTACCAGTCATGCTGTAATGCTACTGGTGTAAAACTAGTTCTAGCAAATCCAAGGAAAGTTCTGAGGATAGGCTAGAACAAAGGAAAGAATAAAGTTTTTATTCTTTAAAATACAGTAAAGGTGATGAAAATATTGATGTAGTGATGTACTAATTAAACTGTTTTGTGTTATTGTGTACATTTTGGATTGCACTTCTGTTTTTGCTTGTTCTACATATTAAACCAATAATCCATTTTGTATAAGCACTACTGTACAAATGTCTTTACAATATTTTGCTAGAAAAATGAGACCATTTATTTTAGTGATTTACTTTCATCTCCCTGCGATGGGCTGGCGACCTGTCCAGGGTGTGTCCCCTGTCCTTCACCCTGTGTGAGCTGGGATGGACTCCAGCACTCCCCCGCGACCCCGCTTGGGACAAGCGGCAGAAAATGACTGACTGACTGATTTACTTTCATTTTCAAACACATATAAACCCAGTCTAAACATAAAGAGAGTTCTAATTCTAGCCAACTTTAAAGTAAATATTCACTACCACCACTGTTATTCTTCAGCACAACCTCAACTCTCCTAGATGAGACATTTCAGCAAGTCGTCTTCACTTCTGGTTTCTTGAAAGACATTCCAAAGCTCTTCTTTGGACATTGCTGCCTTTAGTTTTCCATTCTCTGGGGAGATGATCCCACACTGCTTCTGAAATTGCTCAGGTAGAGAGACTGTTCTGAAAAGGAGAGACAGAAACTTTGTTCTTCAGGAAGATCTGAAGAACTATCCCTCAACAAGACATTAAAATTACAAGTCTGAATATTCGGAAGCAAAATAGGAAGAAATGAGTGGTGGCTCAAGAAGTTTCCAAAGTACTGAAACTGAGTTTTATTATGGCAGCACCTTCTTAAAAACTGCATTTATTTTTACAGAGGAATATGAAGCGTTCATGAAAACACAGGAAGTGATCTACAAAACAGAAGTAACCACTGCAGTGATTACTGAGCCCAAAGTAGCCGACGTTCCTCCTGTGGTCGTGAGTGAATATGACATACAAAGAAGGTTGGCTCAGCAAGCCCAGACATTCATCTCAGAGAAGGTACAAATGATGTTACAAAGGCTGTAACTTCTGCACATCTGCAGCAAATGCAACATAAAGCAATTGTTAAATATCCTGTATTATTTTCAGGAATTCCAAATTTCTGCTATTGAGCAGAGGATAATTTATGAGATAGAGGAAAGGATCCTGAAGATTACATACCGGGAGCTGGTGATCGAGGATAGAGAAGAGATGATCATGCTGGCTGAACATGAAGCTGTAGGATCTTCAATCAGCACAGCTGTAAAAAGCTATAGAATCATGGAGGGAATGGGAGTGACTTTCCACTGTAAAATGGAAGGAAGTCCCTTGCCAAAGGTACCAAACAACATGTCACAAATTACATCTTAATTCTTTACTTCATTGTATTCATGGTTTTTCACTTAAATCGATTTAATTTGAAAAAAAAATGTTCTCTCATTTGCTTTACCATTATTTTATGACAAAAATGGAGAAAGTAGGAAGTCTTGATTTGATCCAATGGAATGAAATGATTGGAAGTGCATGCTTATTATAAAACCAGTGTTAGCAAATCCAAAAGAAAATAGTAGGGATAATTCATGTGTGTATTAAACATGTATGTGGGACAATAATATGGCTGTTTTACATAAGTAGTTAAAAATAAGATCAAAGCATATACCAGTACCAAGTAAACCTGAACTTTTGCATCTAATGTCACTGGTGGCCATTATATTTAGACTGGTCAATCAAATTTAACAATCAGTAAATAATAAATACATAAGTAAGTTACGTTTAAAAAAAAAACAAAAAACCCACTGAATATGTGGATTTAAATCACAAACTTTGAGCTTGGTTTGGAGTTTGCTCAAGAAAACCTCTTTTGAGGTTTTTTTCAAATGCAGTTCCATTATAAATTCTCCAAACTTTCCAAAACTTTGTTCTGGATTTGCTTTGGGATACTAATGGATTTATTGTGTTACACATTTTAGTGCATAATATTCTCCTTAAAAAGTTCTTAATTGCCTTGTGTTGAAGCTATAAAGTAATATGCTGTAAACAACTCATCTTTTAACCCTGACCCTATTCCTTTCTAAATAGATTGCATGGTATAAAGACGGCAAGCGCATCAAGCATGGTGGCCGTTATCAGATGGAGGTTCTTCAGGATGGTAGAGCCAGTCTGCGTCTTTCTGTGGTGCTGCCAGAAGATGAAGGAGTGTATACAGCTTTAGCCAGTAACATGAAGGGTAATGCTGTCAGCTCTGGAAAACTCTACGTGGAGTCTGCAGCATCTGCTCAGCCTTACTATCCTCAAGCAGAGGCCGTGAGAAGAGTACAGTAAGTTGTTTTTTTTTTTTTTTTTTGTCATTTCAGAATAAGTTCTGAAACTGTACATAAGACAATACAGTAATTGTGTCCTTTTCTTTTAAAGGTCTGAATCTCCAATGTCTGCACGTTCAATAAGTCTCTCTCCTGGGCGCTCCCCTGCTCGATCTGTTAGCCGTTCCCCTGGACGCTCACCTGCTCGCAGGCTGGATGAGACAGATGAGGCACAGCTGGAAAGACTTTACAAACCAGTGTTTGTCATGAAGCCCTCGTCTTTCAGATGCTCTGAAGGACAGACTGCAAGATTTGATCTGAAAGTTGTTGGAAGACCCATGCCTGATACTTTCTGGTTCCACAACGGTACATAATTTAAATTGATTTAAATTACGTTTCCTTGGTTTGGTGTGTTCAGTTTAAAAAAGCAGGTGATTTGTGTTCATTAAAGGGCAACAAGTGGTTAACGACTACACCCACAAGATTGTGGTGAAGGAAGATGGAACGCAGTCACTGATTGTGGTTCCTGCAATGTCTCAAGACTCTGGAGAATGGACAGTGGTTGCTCAGAACAGAGCTGGAAAAACCACAGTTTCTATGACTCTTACAGTGGAAGGTAACATTCAAAGTCCATAACACTGTTAAACATTAAGAATATTTTCTGGCTAATAAAACCCTTGGATGGACCTTATTGTTGTGACGTGAACTAATTGCTTGTATCATTTACAGCTAAGGAGAACTTGGTCAGACCACAGTTCATTGAAAAGCTGAAGAATGTGTGCGTCAAAGAAGGAACTTTGGTTGAGTTGGCTGTCAAAGCCATTGGAAACCCACTCCCTGACATCGTCTGGCTGAAAAACAGTGACATCATCTCTCCTCACAAGTATCCCAACATTAAGTGAGTGCCTTGCATTTTAAAATATTATATAAACGTTCTACTTTCTACTATCAGTGTAGTGACCAAAGTGGAAATGCTATATATTTTTTTTCCAGAATTGAATCTACTAAGGGAGAGGCACATTTCAAAATTCCCCAAACCACTGGTTCTGATAGCGCATGGTACACAGCCACGGCTATAAACAAAGCTGGCCGGGATACAACGCGCTGCAGAGTCAATGTCGAGGTGGAATTTGTTGAACCTGTACCAGAGAGAAAACTGATCATTCCTAAAGGAACCTACAAGGCCAAGGAGATTGCTGCACCAGAGTTGGAACCGCTGCATCTTCGTTATGGCCAGGAGCAATGGGAAGAGGGTGACCTTTATGACAAAGAGAAGCAGCAGAAGCCCCACTTCAAAAAGAAACTGACCTCTGTCAGACTCAAGCGTTTTGGCCCCGTGCACTTTGAATGCAGACTGACTCCTATTGGAGATCCCACAATGGTTGTGGAGTGGTTGCACGATGGTAAACCCCTGGAAGCTGCAAACAGACTTCGTATGGTCAATGAGTTTGGTTACTGCAGTCTTGACTATGAAGCTGCTTATTCTAGAGATAGTGGTGTTATTACCTGCAGAGCTACTAACAAGTTTGGTGTTGACCAGACCTCTGCTACTTTAATTGTGAAAGATGAGAAGAGTCTTGTTGAGGAAAGCCAGTTGCCAGAGGGTAGGAGAGGACAGAGAATAGATGAAATGGAGCGTATTGCTCACGAGGGAGGTCCCTCAGGAGTGACTGGAGATGACACGACAGAAAAAACAAAGCCAGAGATTGTCTTGCTTCCAGAACCTATCAGAGTACTGGAAGGGGAAACAGCTAAATACCGTTGTAGAGTCACTGGTTACCCAACCCCTAAAGTCAACTGGTACCTTAATGGACAGCTTATCCGCAAAAGCAAACGATTCAGACTGTTGTTTGATGGCATTTACTATCTTGAGATCGTTGATTGCAAGGCTTATGATTCAGGAGAAGTCAAAGTGTTGGCTGAGAATCCTGAGGGCACTGCTGAGCACACTGTGAAGCTGGAGATAAAACAGAGAGAGGACTTTAGGACAGTCCTGAGACGTGCCCCTGAGATGAAAGCCCCAGAAGTTCCTGGTCCTGAGCACGGCAGAGTAACTTTTGATGTCGTGAAAGAGGACAAAGCCGCCGAGGTCTCACAGGCCAAGGAGGTTGTCAAACTGAAGAGAGCTGAGAGAGTTGTTCATGAAAAGTCTACAGAGGAGACAGAGGAACTGAGAAGTAAATTCAAACGCAGAACTGAAGAGGGCTACTATGAGGCAATTTCTTCAGTGGAGTTTAAATCTCGCAGGAAGGATGAATCGTATGAAGAGATGCTGAGGAAGAGGAAAGAGGAACTTCTGCACTGGACCAAGGAGATACCTGAGTCTGAAAAGAAGAAAATGGAGGAGGAACGCAAACTTACCATTCCTACCATCCGACCTGAGAAAATAATTCTCTCTCCCAGCATGGAAGCCCCAAAGATCTTGGAACGAATTCAGAGCCAAACGGTTAATCTAGGAGATGAGGTTCGCTTCCGTTGCAGAGTTGTTGGGAAGCCAGATCCAGAATGCCAGTGGTTCAAGAATGGAATCTTGCTGGAAAAATCTGACCGTGTTTATTGGTATTGGCCTGAAGACCATGTCTGTGAACTGGTTGTTAGAGATGTCTTGGCTGAAGACTCAGCTAGCATCATGGTTAAAGCCATTAATATTGCAGGAGAGACCTCAAGCCATGCTTTTCTATTGGTACAAGGTATGTACACTGCCTTATATGTTGCTGAGCTCCTTGTATGTTGGCCAATAAAAACACAACTCAAACACTTTTTCTTGGTATTTTTTTCCAGCCAAGCAAGTTGTAAGCTTTACACAGCAATTGGAAGATGTCTTCGCCAAAGAGAAGGACACCATGGTGACCTTTGAATGTGAGACCAATGAACCTTTTATCAAAGTCAAATGGCTGAAGAACAATGCAGAGATTTTCTCTGGGGACAAATACAGAATGCATTCAGACAGAAAAGTGCATTTCCTGTCTGTGCTGATCATTAACATGGAAGATGATGCTGAGTACACTTGTGCTGTTGTTGAGGATGATCACATAAGAACATCTGCCAAACTTCACGTTGAAGGTATGCAGTATGACTTGGTGAATTTGTTCATTTTCATTATTAAGTGGTAAAGAGGTCTTACATGGGGGTTTGCAGTCTTATCTGCAAATGCATGGCATGGATGCAGATTTTGCAGACATGCTACGTATAAAACAGTCTGTGCTGATCTGAAAATCTTTGTGCATTATGTAGGGGCACCACTTGAAATAGTCAAAAATTTGGAGAGCATTGAAGTTCCAGAGACGTACGCTGGAGAATTTGAATGTGAACTGTCCCGCGAGGATGCCGAAGGCACCTGGTACTTTGAAAACAAAGAGATCACTCCAAGTTTGAAATATGTCATATCCTCACGTCGTGGCCGGCACAGCCTTTCTGTAAAAGACGTGAAAAAGGAAGATCAAGGCAAATACACTTTCAAAGTGGGTGATCTCAAGACAAGCGCCTCCTTGAAGATGAAACGTAAGTTTAAGCTTAAATTTGACTCAATATATGAAGAGATTCAGTTCCAAATGCTGTCTTAAATATTCTAACTATTATGCATTATACCAAGAAAAACAGCTTCAATTTGAGAAAAAGAAAGTATAGCACTAGCCTTTCTTGTGGACTCCCAACAGTGTGAAGGCCAAAAAAAAATTCTTCAGTGAGCCTAAAGAACTTTTCCTCAACAATGCATTAAGTCTGGCAACCAAATATAAAGAAATGAGGGGCGTCTCAAAAGTTTTCCATGATACTGGAAAGTGTGGGGGAGAAAAGATTTTACTAAAATGGCTAGAATGAGATTTGGAAGGAAACCCTTAATTATACACCTCATCATTTTACATTCAGTACTAATAAACAGGTGTGACCTAGACATGGTGTAAGCAATGATCTCACTTCTTGTTTCAGTGCGTCCTGTAACACTGATGCAAGGCCTTTCAGACCTGACTGTCTGTGAAGGTGACATTGCTCAGCTGGAGGTACGATTCTCTCAGGAGAATGTGGAGGGAACTTGGATGAAGAATAATCAACCCATCTCAGCTACTGATAGGATTCACGTTGTAATTGACAAAGTTGTACACAAGCTCCTTATCGAAAGTGTCACCAAGGAGGATGCTGGAGCTTACTCTTTCATTGTCCCTGCTCAGGACATTTCTACTTCAGGAAAACTAACTGTTCAAAGTGAGTGTCAGAACATGCTGGTTTTGAAGCCTATTTAACATGAATCCGAATTCCACTTAATTAACTGATTTGAACCCTTTGTCTCTTTCACCCACAGCAATCAATATCATAACACCACTGAAGGATGTTAGTACAGTAGAAGGCACAAAAGCTGTGCTAGAAGCCAAAATTTCAGCTGCTGATGTCAGTTCTGTGAAATGGTACCATAATGAGAAGCTGCTTACAGCTAGTGAGAGAGTGCAGATGGTTGCCAAGGGATCGAAACAGCGTTTGGTACTGAACAGAACCTTTTCTTCTGATGAAGGACAATATAAACTGGTTGTTGGAAAAGTTGAATCAACATGCAAACTTTCTGTTGAGAGTAAGTACCAACAGTTATTGTCAAGTTACATAATGATTCCCATGTTAGAGAAGTTAGGAGGTCCTATTGAGTTATTAACTAGACAATGACCAACATATCTTACAACATATATGGGTAAAACAAACAGCCATGTCCTGCTACTGCTGTGAAATTAATTTCACCATTTACTTTGTTCAGAGGTCACAATCGTAAAGCACATGGAGGACCGCGTTTGTACCGAGACCCAGAACGTCACCTTTGAGGTTGAGTTATCTCACGCTGGGATTGATGCTTTCTGGACCTTTAAGAATCAACCTATTAAGGCTGGGCCTCAGTATAAGATTGAGTCAAAGGATAAGAAATATAGCCTCACTGTTGTCAATGCCATGAAAGACGAGGAGGGCGCTTACACGTTTGCAGCTGGTGAGAAGACGTCGAGTGCAAATCTTACCGTATCAGGTGAGACTTTCTGCTGTGCTTCAGTTCACTTGAGCAAGATATGCATTAGGTTGACTCTGAAAGCCAGAAGTTTGTGAAGGTGCCTCCTCAAAACGTTGCCTTACTTCACTTCAACAGGTGGTGCCATAAACAGACCCCTGCAAGATTTAACAGTGGCAGAGTCGCAGACTGCTGTGTTTGAGTGTGAGGTGGCCAACCCCACTGCTGAGGGCAAGTGGCTTAAAGATGGTCATCATGTTGACTTCAGTGACAATGTCAGGAGTGAGCAAATTGGTGCTGTTAGACGCCTCGTCATTGTTATCACCAGACCACAGGATATTGGAGAGTACACCTACCAGGTGGCAAGCTCCAAAACATCAGCCAACCTCAAAGTTGAAGGTACGTTCACTTTTAGGGTTTTGTGACAACTTTGTTTCATGATTTTCTCATTGATTAAAGCTGCACCCAAACCATTTACCTCTCTCTTTTGTTTCAGCTGTGAAAATCAAGAAGACTTTGAAGAACCAAACTGTCACCGAGACACAGGAAGCAGTGTTCAGTCTGGAACTCACCCATTTGGACGTGAAAGGGTCCCAGTGGATCAAGAACGGAGTGGAGATCCTCCCAAGCGACAAATATGAGATCACAGTTGATGGCACAATTCACTCCTTGAAGATCAAGAACTGCAACACCCAGGACGAATCTGTGTACGGATTCAAACTGGGAAAACTTTCTGCCAATGCCAGACTGAATGTTGAGAGTGAGTTCATCTTTTTTTCCCACTTTAATTAGTTTTTATTGATAAGGTATATGTCTTTCCTTACTATATATATTCATATTCACTATATTCTTAATTTTGCAGCCATTAAAATTGTGAAGAAGCCCAAAGATGTGACGTCCCTGTTAAACGGCTCTGCTTCCTTTGAGCTGAGTATTTCTCATGATGATATCCCAGTAAAATGGATGTTCAAGAACCAAGAGCTCAAGCCAAGTGCAAATGTCCAAATTCTTTCAGAGCGAAAAGCACACAAGCTGATTATTTCTAATGTTAAAGAGGACATGGCGGGGGAATACACAGCTGTAGTAGGACATTTGCAGTGCAGTGCATTTTTACACGTTGAGTGTAAGTATTCTCAATCAATACTCAATCCATTCCATTCATGCCGAACACAAAGGTGATGTAATATGTTGGTTGCTCTAGCTCTAAGGGTCACCAAGCCCATGAAGAATATTGAGGTTCCAGAGACCCAGGTGGCCACATTTGAGTGTGAAGTTTCACATTTCAATGTTCCTTCCACTTGGCTGAAAAATGGAGTTGAGATCGAGATGAGTGAAAAGTTCAGAATTGTGGTGCAGGGCAAGCTCCACCAACTCAAGATCATGAACACCAGCAGGGACGATGCTGCTGAGTACACCTTTGTGTGTGGAAATGACAGAGTTTCTGCCACTCTGACCGTTAACCGTAAGTTTTCTCATTTTTCTAAAGCAGTTCTTTCAGAGTTTCTTTATACACCATAAATATATATATATATATATATATATATATATATATATATATATATATATATATATATATATATTTAGAGAGAGAGAGAGAGAGAGAAAGAGAGAGAGGGACAGAGAGAGAGATACAAAGTTCTAGACAACAGCAGTAAACGAATCCCCTGATCATCTGGAATCATCTGCTCCTGTTTCTTCACTGCTTCATGTCTTAAGTGAGACGCTTTGTTCTGATTGGAGGTTCAGACGTAGATCACTGTGTGGATTAACCAACACAGAACTATCAAACTGCTCAGGTACAGAGACTGGACTGAACATGAGAGACAACAACTGGAGAACTGTTCCTCAAAAATACATTAGAAATACAGAAAGAAGGAAGCAATATGAAGGAATGAAGGGTGGCTCAAGTTATTTGCACAGTACTGATAAATCAAGTAATCAAGTTAATGGTTGGTTTCCTTGTTTCACTTTGGTAGCTATACTCATCACTTCAATGCTCAAAGACCTGAACGCACAAGAGAAGGACACCATCACATTTGAGGTGACTGTCAACTATGAAGGAATCACCTACAAATGGCTGAAGAACGGTGTGGAGATCCGATCCACTGACAGATGCCAGACTCGTTCTAGGCAGCTCACTCACTCGCTCACCATCCGCAACGTGCACTTTGGAGACAGTGCTGAGTATAAGTTTGTCGCTGGATCTGCTGAGACCTCAGCAAAACTGTTTGTTGAAGGTAGGTTCTAAGTTCAGACCTTTTAAAGATGTCCACATTTTTGGACACACATTTGGTGACCGTGTATTTCTTCTTTTTCGCTTCTTCAGCTCGTGTCATTGAGTTCACAAAACACATCAAAGACATCAAGGTCACCGAAAAGAAGAAGGCCATCTTTGAATGTGAGCTCTCTGAGCCTAATGTTCAAGTCATGTGGATGAAAGATGGACAGGAGCTGGAGAGAACAGAAAGGTGTGGAGATTTTCATTAATTAAGTTTTTTTTTGTTTTTTTTGTCAGAAAGCCTAGTATTCTAACCTTTGTTTGACCCAATTCCTTAGGTTTAAGGTTTCCACCGACAAATACATGCAGCGCTTGATGATCCAGACTGTCCGCATGTCTGATGCAGGCGAATACTCTGTGGTTGCTGGCTCAAGTGTCTCCAAGGCTCATCTCACAGTAGAGGGCAAGGATGTCCGCATTACTGAACCAGTTGAGAAAGAAATAACGGTAAGCTTCAGTTTTTACAACCACATAATCATGAATGAAATAAGCATCATGATGTTTCCGAATTAAAGGTGACAGTAAATAAATGTAAAATAAAATGATAGTCAACGATTCTAATAAACATGTCTTCTTTTTGCAGGTGCTGGAGAAACAGAGAGCTACTTTGGAGTTCGAAGTCAATGAAGATGACATTGAAGGCCGCTGGTTGAGAAACGGTGTAGAAATCCAGTTTACAGTCGACAAGCGCTTTAGCTATGCCACCATTAGGAAAATTCATCGCTTGACAATCACTGAAACCTTTAGAAGTGACGCTGGAGAGTATACCTTCATTGCTGGGAAGAACAGGAGTGTTGTGACGCTACATGTCAACCGTGAGCCTTCTTTTACAGTTTTGCCAGATTTAGTCTGTTCAAGGAGGAACAGCAAGCTTTGCTGGATTCTTTTGCTGGATTCATGCTTTAACTAGCTCATAGATTCTGACAGAAGTTAACATTGATTATTATTATTATTGATGAAGATTTTCTATCATTATTTGATTTTCTTTGGTATATTACTGCCATTATGATTGCTAAGATTATAATACTTATGCAAAATTCAACAGCCAAATGAATACAGCAGTGTACTGTTAGCACTGTGAGTGGTGGTCTAGTGGGAGGATACTCATCTATGGACCAAGAGGTTCCAATCCCACCTCCAGTGCTACCACCACTGGATTCCTGAGCAAGACCCTTAACCCCAGGTTTCTCTGGATAACAGGGACAGGCCCCTGGAGAAACTTGGGGTTAAGGCCTGTCCCTGTTATTGGATTTGGATATTGCACTGGATAATGATTTCTGCTAAATGTATATTAATGTTAGTATCTGGGACAGTTATATGGATATGCTTTCCTGAAGAATTTCTCTGCATTCATTTATACATTGTAAGTATTCATATTTATGGCATTTAGCAGACGCTCTTATCCAGAGCGACTTCCATGTCCTAATTACAGCAACAGTCCCCCTGGAGACACTCAGGGTTAAGGGTCTTGCTCAGGGACCCAGTGATGGTAGTGCTAGATGTGGGATTGAACCTGGGACCTCTTGAGTCATAGGTCCATAGTCAAGTACCCTACCACTAGACCACCACCCATGTGGTATAATACCTACTATAATACCACAATTGCTTCAAAATAGTTTAGAATTTAATATCCAGGCTATTTTTAAAACAGATATTATATAAATTCTGAAATGTACATGCACAACTATGACTTTCTCATCCTCCCCCTCCCTCAAATACATTGTTTTTCTCAGTTCCTGAGCCTGCTCAGATCACCAGACACATGGAGTCTTTGTCTGTCGAAGCTGGCAAACCTGCTCGCTTCTCTGTGGAGGTCACTGGCATCCCTCAGCCCCAGGTCACCTGGTACAAGAACTCACAGGCACTGTCTGCTGGTTTCAAGTGCAAGATCCTGAGGGAAGGAAATGAACACACTTTGCTACTCATTGAGGTCTTCCCAGAAGATGCAGCGCAGTATAACTGTGAAGCAATAAATGACTATGGACAAGCAACCAGCTCTGCCACGCTGAATGTTGAAGGTAAAAACCTAAATGAATTGGACCACAAGTTCAAACAAATAATGTCTTAACCTTGATTAGATTTAACAAAGTTCTATTCATGACCAAAAGTCCAAATAATTTCATCCAAATTGTCATTAAATGCCCTCATTTGTAGTTCCAGAGGTTGTTTCTCCTGACACGGGTGCACCTTTATCCCCACCTGTGATTATATCTCCAATTCAACACATCTCCACCAAAGAAGGAACAGCGGCTAGATTCCAGTGCCGGGTGTCTGGAGAGGGTAAGGTTTATAAGTTTAAGACGATCATATCGATGCTTCAGTACTGCTGAACATTCGCATTTCTCCATTTCATGAATTCTTTCTGTTTGCTGTTGTAGATCTCACTATCACCTGGTACTTCGGCGACAAAGAGATCAAGCAGTCAAATTTCTTCAAAATGTCTCAATTCGATGATATCTGTCAACTGGAGCTTGCCAGAGTTTACTCAGAAGATGAAGGAGAGTATACCTGCGTCGCTCGCAATTCTGCAGGAATGGTCTCCTGCTCTGCAGTGTTGAAAATGGAGGGTGAGCTGAACTCTTTCATAGCATGTGTATGACCACAAAGATAACTTTGCTACTAGATGTGATGGCACTTCTTAAGCAACACTGATTTGCATTTAGTTACTGATGCTTTGCCTTACATTGCACAATTATGGTGATCTAGCTATGAACACATGCTGGACACACTTCACATGTTGCAAGAACATCTACAAAAGATCTACATCTTCTTAGCTCTCTGAATTTCATAGAAACTACATTCCTAAGACAGATGTGAGAATATGTGCACTGTGCCTGATGACTGAAGACAAATCAATACTTCCTTACAGGGGAAACACGCTTTACGGATGTAACCTCTCAAGAATCTCAAAGGCATGCCTCTTCAAGTCTTTCCACAAGCATTAAGAGTGTAAAGAAGCAGCCTATTGGTCAAAGGCCCACTTTTATTCAACCCATCATGAGCTGCACTGTGCCTCATGGGGAAGTGGCCCGCTTCCACGCTCATGTAACTGGCATGCCCAAACCAGAGATCAGCTGGTTTCATGGCCAGGAACCTATTTTACCAAACAAAAATATCGTCTTTCATTTTGATGAGATGACAAACACTGCTACATTAATAATAGTTGATACTTTTTCTGAGCATGCTGGACAATACACTTGCAAAGCATCCAATACCGCTGGAGAGGCAGTATGCACAGCAACCCTTGCAGTAACCAGAGAAGGTAAATCAGATAAAAACCAGATCATTATTGTGGAGTGACACCCCGTAATTAATTATTGATTCACATTGTTTTCTTAGCTGAAAACACTCATTCATTGTCCACAATGAGACCTTTTAATCACCTTTACTAACTTCACAAAGACAAACCCTTCATTGATGTTTGTTATCCTTTGGTACAAGCGATCCTACGTTAAAGTTTGTGAAGTGTGATCCACTTTGCTCTCTTCGGTCTTCACCATAATTGTTTGATCATAACACTAGAAGTTTTCTTCTCTGTGTTTAGCTTGCTACATGCCTTGGAAGACTTTTAATGTTTTTTGTATTGTCTGGTCTGTAACAGTATGCAGTAGAAGAGTTTCTTGCTAACATATTCTCTTGTATTGCTCAGATGAGTCCTATAAAGGTCTAACTAGTGAGAGAGTGTCAAGCATGGAAAAATCTTTCTCAAAAAGAACCAGTCCACAGATCCAAAGATTTGATGATAATGCACGCACACAGATTAAGCATCAAGCCGACTCCCAAGAAGATCAGGATCTTCCAAGTGATCATCTTTATCTTGAAACTACATCTGAGAGATCTTCAGTGATGTGGTCCAAATCAATTGCAAAGGATGTTGTGGTTACTCAACAGTCCACTTCTTCTGATGCACCAAAAAAGAGAATAACTGGCTCTCTTGGTGTCACTTCATCAGATCCCATCACAGTTACAGAGGTCACAGACATACTTTTCACAAAAGGAAAACCTTTACATTTGGAGATTCAACTAAATAAAGACCTGCAAAAGGACCCTGCAGGTATTGCAGCCCCATGTGCTCAAGATCAGAACCTGCCAAATGATACTCCTCTCTTTCAACCCACATCAGTTACATCTTCGACATTTTCAAAAACTCTTAAAACAAATATTGGAGTTCAGCAACAACCAGTTTCTTCCAGAAAGACAAGCGAGCAATTTACTGATTCTCTTGCACCTACTTTACGAGATTCCACTAAAGTTACCATGGTGACAGACATAAAAAAAGGAGACAAAACACCACAATTGGAGAGCCATCTAGATAAAAAGCTGTTAAGTGATTCTGAGAAATCTTCAGTGCCACGATCAGTATCAGCTGAAAGAGATCCTGAGGATCAGCAACATGTAGACACTTCTGGAAAGCCAAGTAGGAGAATTACTGACTTTCTCAAAGTCACTTTTCCTGAACCCATCATAGTTACAAACGTCATAGATAAACATTTAACACAAGACAAACCAGAACATCTGGAATTCCAACAAGACAGAAAGCTGCTGAGTGATTCTGCCAGCATTGCATCTCCAACCAAGAAATCTTCAGTGACATGGTCTAAATCAGCTGTAAGGGGTGCTGAGATTCAACTGGATAAAGAACTACTAAAGTACCCTGCTGGCATTGCTGTCCCATGTGTTCAAGATCAGAACCTACCAGTTGATATTCCTGTCTTTGAACCCACATCAGTTACACCTTTAATACTTTCAAAAACTCTTCAAACAACTGTTGGAGTTCAGCAGCAATCAACTACTTCCAGAAAGACAAGCAAGCAATTTACTGATTCTTCTGCACCCACCTTACCAGAGTCCACTGAAGCTACCATGCTGACAGGCATAATTAAAAGAGACAAAACACTACAATTGGAGAGCCATCTAGATAAAAAGCTATCAAGTGATTCTGAGAAATCCTCAGTGCCACAATTAACATCAGCTAAAAGAGATCCTGAGGATCAGCAACACATAGACACTTTTGGAAAACCAAGTAGGAGAATTACTGACTCTCTCAAAGTCACTTTACCTGAACCGACCATAGCTACAAAGATAATAGATATACATTTAACACAAGACAAACCAGAACATCTGGAAGTCCAACAAGACAGAAAGCTGCTGAGTGATTCTGCCAACATTGAATCTCCACCTGAGAAATCTTCAGTGACATGGTCTAAATTAGCTGTAAGGGGTGCTGAGATTCAACTGGATAAAGATCTACCACAGAACTTTGCTGGTATTGCAGCCCCATGTGTTCAAGATCAGAGCCTGCCACATGATATTCCTGTCTTTGAACGCACATCAGTTACACCTTTAATATTTTCAAAAACTCTTCAAACAAGTGCTGGAGTTCAGCAACAATCAGCTCATTCCAGAAAGACAACTAAGCAATTTACTGATTCTTCTGCACCCACCTTACCAGAGTCCACTGAAGTTACCATGCTGACAGGCATAATTAAAAGAGACAAAACACCACAATTGAAGAGCCATCTAGATAAAAAGCTGTTAAGTGATTCTGAGAAATCCTCAATGACACGATCAGTATCAGCTGAAAGAGATCCTGAGGATCAGCAACACGTAGACACTTCAGAAAAGCCAAGTAGGAGAATTACTGACTCTCTCAAAGTCACTTGTCCTGAACCCACCATAGCTACAAACGTCATAGATAAACATTTAACACAAGACAAACCAGAACATCTGGAATTCCAACAAGACAGAAAGCTACCGAGTGATTCTGCCAGCATTGCATCTCCACCTGAGAAATCTTCAGTGACATGGTCTAAATCAGTTGTAAGGGGTGCTGAGATTCAACTGGATAAAGAGCTGCTAAAGTATCCAACTGACATTGCTGTCCCATGTGTTCAAGATCAGAGCCTGCCACATGATATTCCTGTCTTTGAACCCACATCAGTTACACTGTCAACATTTTCAAAAACTCATAAAACAACTGTTGGAGTTCAGCAACAATCAGCTCCTTCCAGAAAGACAACTAAGCAATTTACTGATTCTTCTGCACCCACCTTACCAGAGTCCACTGAAGTTACCATGCTGACAGGCATAATTAAAAGAGACAAAACACCCCAATTGAAGAGCCATCTAGATAAAAAGCTGTTAAGTGATTCTGAGAAATCCTCAATGACACAATCGATATCGGCTGAAAGAGATCCTGAGGATCAGCAACACGTAGACACTTCTGGAAAACCAAGTAGGAGAATTACTGACTCTCTCAAAGTCACTTTACCTGAACCGACCATAGCTACAAAGATAATAGATATACATTTAACACAAGACAAACCAGAACATCTGGAAGTCCAACAAGACAGAAAGCTGCTGAGTGATTCTGCCAGCATTGCATCTCCAACCAAGAAATCTTCAGTGACATGGTCTAAATCAGCTGTAAGGGGTGCTGAGATTCAACTGGATAAAGAACTACTAAAGTACCCTGCTGGCATTGTAGCCCCATGTGTTCAAGATCAGAGCCTGCCACATGATATTCCGGTCTTTGAACCCACATCAGTTACACCGTCAACATTTTCAAAAACTCATAAAACAAGTGTTGGAGTTCAGCATCAATCAGCTTCTTCCAGAAAGACAACTAAGCAATTTACTGATTCTTCTGCACCCACCTTACCAGAGTCCAATGAGGTTACCATGGTGACAGGCATAATTAAAAGAGACAAAACACTACAATTGGAGAGCCATCTAGATAAAAAGCTGTCAAGTGATTCTGAGAAATCTTCAGTGACACAATCAACATCAGCTGAAAGAGATCCTGAGGATCAGCAACATGTAGACACTTCTGGAAAACCAAGTAGGAGAATTACTGACTCTCTCAAAGTCACTTTACCTGAACCGACCATAGCTACAAAGATAATAGATATACATTTAACACAAGACAAAGCAGAGCATCTGGAAGTCCACCAAGACAGAAAGCTGCCGAGTGATTCCACCAACATCGAAACTCCTCCTGAGAAATCTTCAGTGACATGGTCTAAATCAGTTGTAAGGGGTGCTGAGATTCAACTGGATAAAGAGCTACTAAAGTACCCTGCTGACATTGCAGCCCCATGTGTTCAAGATCAGAGCCTGCCACATGATATTCCTGTCTTTGAACCCACATCAGTTACACCTTCAACATTTTCAAAAACTCATAAAACAAGTGTTGGAGTTCAGCAGCAATCAGCTTCTTCCAGAAAGACAAGCAAGCAATTTACTGATTCTTCTGCACCCACCTTACCAGAGTCCACTGAACTTACCATGGTAACAGGCATAATTAAAAGAGACAAAACACTACAATTGAAGAGCCTACTAGACAAAAAGCTGTCAAGTGATTCAGAGCAATCTTCAGTGCCAAGATCAGTATCAGCTGAAAGAGATCCTGAGGATCAGCAACACGTAGACACTTCAGAAAAGCCAAGTAGGAGAATTACTGACTCTCTCAAAGTCACTTTACTTGAACCGACCATAGCTACAAAGATAATAGATATACATTTAACACAAGACAAACCAGAACATCTGGAATTCCAACAAGACAGAAAGCTGCTGAGTGATTCTGCTAGCATTGCATCTCCAACCAAGAAATCTTCACTGACATGGTCTAAATCAGCTGTAAGGGGTGCTGAGAATCAACTGGATAAAGAGCTACCAAAGTACCCGGGTGTAAAGGTTCAGCAACAATCAGCTCCTTCTGGAAAGCTTAGAAGGCACATTACAGACTCTCTTGAATTCGCATCACCAGATCCAACCATAGTACCCATTATAACAGATGGTTTAAAAAGAGATGAACCACCACAACTGGAGGCCCAGCTTGATAAAAAACTGCCATGTGACTCTCCTGGAGTCATACCACTGTGCAAGAAATATTTAATGACACAGTTAATACCATCTGAAAGAGGTGTTGAGGTTCAGCAACACTTTGCTCCTTCTGGAATGCCAAGTAAGACAATTACTGGCTCCCTCAAAATCGCTTTACCTGACCCCACCACTGAAGTCACAGATACAAATTTAGCAAAAGGCAAACTAGAACATTTGGATATCCAAGAAGATAAAGAGCTGCCAAGTGATTCTCCCAGCACTGAATCTCCACCTGAGGAATCTTTAACAACATGGTCAAAATCAATTGTTAGAGGTGTTGAGATTCAACAACCACATACCCCTTTCAGAAGATCAAGCAAGGGTATTGCTATTGGCTCTCACAAAGAAGTTGTCTTTATACCACATCTCTCAGATCTACCTGTGGAGGCTAAAGACCAGAACCTGCAATCTGATACTCTTGTCCTTGAAACCACACCTGAGAGATCTTCACTGTCCAAAATAATAAAAACTGATGAGATTCAGCAGCCCATTACTTCACCCAGAAGTGTAACTCAAAGTATTTCTGACTCTCAAGATTTCAACATTTCAAACATCACCTCACTTTCAACACAAGACCAGCCACAATATATATCTTTGGAAGTTCAACCAGAGCAAAAGGTACAAAGTGATATTCTAATCTCCAAAACTATACCTGAGAAATCTTCCATGACATGGTCAAGATCAGATTTAAGAGGTGTTGAGATTCAACAACCGTTGCCCTCTTATGGAAAGCTAAGTATGAGAAGTTCTATTGACCCTCATGAAGAAGCAGCTTCTTTACCAAGCCCCATTTCTCTTATTCATGTCACAGACATACCCACCATGAGAGGGCAGCCAAATTTTCCTGTTCAAGATCAGAACCTGCAGTCTGATACTCTTGTCTTTAAATTTGAACCTGAGAGATCTTCCAAACCAGCAAAAGTTGAGATTCAGCAGCCATTTTCTTATCCTAGAAGTGTGACTAGAAGTATTTCTGACTCTCATGAAGTCAACTCAAACCTCAGTTCACCTTCTAAACAAGATCAAGCTCAACATTTATCTTTGGAAGACCATCGAGATCGAAAGATGCGACCTGGTACTCTTGTCTCTGAAACAATCCCACAGAAGTCATCAACCATGAAGTCAAAATCAACTGTAGATGATAAGATTCAAGCACCATTAACCAGTTCTGGAAAGTCAAGTGAGACCACTGTTGTTGGCCCTAATGAAGGAGTCCCTTCACTTGACAGAAGATCAACAGATGAAGTGAACTTGCCTCTTGTGTACCCTGAACACAGTATCAAGTTTCCAGCAAGTCCTGAAGCTGCAGAAGGGTCCTTGGAGGAATCAACTTTGGCCCTGGTCAAATATCCTCTTGTGACACAAAACTTGTGCAGTTTAAGTGTTAAAACAAATGAAACGGCTAAATTTGTCTGCTGCATTGAACCTCAGTCCCTTTCTGATGTTGCATGGTATCATAACAGTAAAAGACTTCCTCTTACTGAGAAGATCAAATGCGAACAAAAGGGGAATCTTTTATCACTCTTTATATACAATACCCAACCAGAGGACCAGGGTATGTACAGCTGTGTCATTAAAAGTAAAGATGGCAAGATCCAGAGAACCTCTGCACAGCTCAAGCTGGAAGGTGGATATGTATCATCTAAGCATCCCATTCCACCACATTTCATTGTATCTGCTTCATCTGTCTTAAATCTATCATTTACCAGGTTTTTCATCATTGTCATCCGTTGTCATTCTTCTATTTATTTCATTCCCTTTAAGTCTGCTTCTCTTGATCTTGATTTGCTTTATTGGAACTGAAAGCCACTTATGAGTCTCTTTAAGGTTGTTGTTTCTAAATATCTGCACAGAAAGACCAAATGGACCGCTCAAGGGGATTTACTGTTATCACACTAATGATCAAGGAATAAGGAGAACTTCTACCTGACTTTCTTCAAAACGCTTCTCAAAATCCAGCATGAAAACAGGGGAGGGTGTAGACAATTTTCCAAATGTCAGTTGTTTGGCTACGCAGTAGTAATACTGTTGGAGTCCTCTTCATACTAAATGGCTGAAGATGGTTCAGTGGGCTGGACTTTGCAGGACTTTGCACCTGCAAAGTTGAGACAGCAGGAGAAATGCATGCCATACTCACCTCTTAGAGCCAAGCTGACCGATGCAGGCTTGTCTTCTCCTTCCTCTTAAACCTTTTCTCATTCACCTCTGTATCTGTTTGCCATTTATTTCACCAAGTATTTTCAATGTAACTTCTTTTACATGATTTTATCTTTCATTTTCTTTAAAACCTGAATTTCTAATGACACCTTATCCCACATCACTTTTTTACAGTACCAAAAGTGCGTGAGGAGATTGAAACTAAAATCGAGGAAGAAGTCAAAGGTAAGATTGCTTTTAAGCACTGAATTCTTGTTTTTATGTAACGAAATGTTCTTTTGGGAAACATGGTGTTGAATATGAGATATTTGACAGTATTGTCTGATGCTGACTGGTTGTACAAACTGCATGGATATATTTGATGGGAACACTTTCATATCTTCTATTTTGACATTATGTATGTCTGACCTCTTGATGTTTTCGGAGAGCAAGCAATTTGACTGATAACTGCTTGCTGTAAAGCATTTTGGAAAACAATGGTATTTTGCATCTGTTTATTCCTTTTAAACAGCATGAAGGTTATATTGGTCGTAGCTGAAAATGAAAGGTGCAGGATGTGTATCTTTTAAAGTTTCCGTACCACAGGAAATAATTCTTTAAAAGATATGGAAGTTACCACATCTTTTACTTGCTTCCTATGAACCTTGCATCTGGAACTCCCTCCTGCAAATATTTCTTAGACTGGCTTGCAGATAGTGGTATGTGATTAATGTTGTTTGCTTTTTAAATAACCTGGTTATACCTCTAAACTATATTAGTTCGAATAAACGCCTTCTCATACAAATCTAGAGCTGTCTTAACAATTTATCTTTGTATTGAATAGAGAGCAATGTTTCTCTAAACGTTTGGAACAATTTACCGCCAATCTAAGGATTAGAAAGGGCGTTTATTCATCTTTCTGCAAGTCAGGTAAGGAATATTTTAGGGTATATACACCAGGTAAATATTTAAGAATCTCTTTTTCGAAGGTCAGCTTTATTTGGATATAATAATGCTTTGAAAAGCAATCTATGAAATTTCTTTGAAGAAGTGTCCACAGAAGAAGGAACAAAACACCAAGCCATTTTCGTGTCAGAATCTTTATTAAAGAATCAAGTCTTGCGTTTATTCGAACAAATATGGTGAGTGAAATTGTTTTTTTTTATAGCTTTGTGACTTGATGCATGTGTTTAATATTTCCATTAATATTCCATTTCAAATACATTTTAGTCTCTTTAGCATGTTGGACATTTTGTTGAACTTTGTCTCCCTTCTCTTACAGAATTGGTTTATAATGAAGGAACTGAATACACCGAAAAAGGAAGACAGCTGCATGGTGCTCTATCAGATCCTGAGGAAGCTTTAGATCTTGGTATTGTAACAGAGAGTGGGAGTGAAAATGTTAAGCCCTCGATCATCAAAAAGTTAAAATTTCGATCTGTTCTGGAGGGGGAGGTAACTGCTTTTAGATGCAAACTAGTTGCAAAACCAGCTCCAACAATATTATGGTTTCATAATAATAGGCAGATTCAAAAGGAGCACCGTCGTAGAATACACACTGTGAGTAAAATGCATGTGCACTTAACAAGTTTGACCATCAGTGATATTAAAGATAAGGATTCAGGGAGTTACAAGGTAATGGCAATTAATACCGAGGGATCTGCAGAATCCACAGCATCACTTCTTGTGTCATTAAGGGAGGAGCAAGATGCCAACTATGTAAGTCTGTCCAGACGCTCGAATAGATCCACCTCAAGCTTAGATTCACTGGTTGATCAAACAAAGGATAGAAAGTTCAGAGTAGACCTAAGATGTGTTGGCTCACCTTTTGAAAAAAAGGGACACTCCAGAGGGCGTCCTAGACCTAAGAGTGCTCTGTTCCGCACAATGTACTTCAGGACTACATCTCCATCAAAAGCACCTGAAAAAGACAGGGAACTTGAAACTGCTTCGGAACGTGCACGTTCTCCTGCCCCAATGTTTGAAAGACCTGAACGTTTCAGTGATCGCTACAGTGACATCTACTGTGACAGATTAGCAGGTCCTGACCGGTCCAGTGACAGGTTCAGTGATAAATTCAGTGACAGATGCAGTGATCGCTACAGTGACAGATTTAGTGACACTGACAGCCTTCATGGTGAGGTGAGAGCAAAACTCAGTCTCTTACAGAAAGCTGTTAAGCAAAAAAAGAGGCTTTCCATATCAACAATGTCCTCCTCAGAGTTTGATTTGGAGTCAGTCACAAGTGAACCTAGTTACACAGATTATGCAGAAAGGCTTAGGGGTAAGCCCAGCTCTTTATCCGAGGTCCAGCATGTTGTTCGGCCAAGTGAACAAGCTGAGGGGGCTGGGGGTAAACCTTCAGCAGATTTTCAAAGTAGGCTGGAGAGAATTACTGGGCTTGGAGCACATTTGGTGGAATGCACGCAGCCAAGAGTGAAGCACTCTTTTCAGCCTCAGTCTAGATCCAGGGCAATCCAAATGATGAGGGGTGAGCTCCCTCTAGAGGACATCAAACATAAGCAGCCCAAACCTGATTTGTCTATAACAAAAGTGGAAGAGCCACTTGTTTCAAAAGAAGAGCCAGAAAAAGAAGAAGAATATTTGGCTGATAGAGATGAAGATCTTAGACGGCAGGATGAGGAAGCCAAAGCAAAGGAACCTTTTGTGCTGCAATGGCTCGAGGCAGGTGAAGCCTCCAGAACTACTAAAGAAGTTAAAACACTGCATGAGATGCCTGCATTCAAAGCATCTTCTCAAACAAAAGGAGTCAAAGCAACATTCCTTCGTGCTGATGTTCCACAAGATGACAATAAAAACATTACAACCATTCAACAGTTACAACCAAGAGGAATGCCAATGGAGAACATCCTTGAGAAACGCTTAGAGAGCAGGTGTTTAGAGAGTGAAAAGCAGCTTTTGGCACAGAAAGCAGGACGATGGCAAGAGGACGTGCAGTTAGATTCTCCAAAAGAGTCCTATGTTCATAAAGCTGAAGATACATATGACCCACCGGCTAAAATCCATGTAGCTCATGGTGATTTGGTTTCATCTCAAGAAAAATATGCATTGCAACATGGCAAGGGTGAAAACCTAATTAGTGGAAAAGAGGAGCAACAACAGGGTCACACAGAAGCTGCAGTATTTGACCAGTCTCAAGAGAAAACATCTTATTTTCATAAACCTGAAGCAGAACTTGAAGCTATGAAAACTCCCGTAGATTCTTTGTCCACAAAAGTTTACAGATCTTTATCCAAAGAAAGACTTCAAACTAAGCATGTACCTCAAACTGAAGTGTATTCATCACAAAAAGAAGTGTTAAAAAGTGAGGATTTACAGTTAATGGATACAAGAGAAGCCCAAGAAGTCAAGAAACTGCAGCAGGGCCACATAGAAACTGTCACCCCAGACTGGTCTAAGGATAAAGCGTCTACGCCTGAATTTGAAATGTATGAAAAAGAACTTGCAAGAGTAGCTGAGAAAGATCCAGCATTCCCAAAGGTTTCAAGATCTCGGACCAAAGAAAAGCCCCCAGTTGACAGTGAAATCTTTGTATCGCAAGACAAAAAAGCACTGAAACATAAGACTGGGGAACCAGTGAGTGAGGAGGAAACTTTAGTCGAACCAGCAAGGAAATGGAAACATCAAGATGATACAGAAAAAGCATCTCATTTCCATAGATCTGAAGATGAAAGGTATAATGAACCAAGAATCAGTAAGCGGGATTCTTCATTAACTAAGGTTTCAAGATCACCCAAACAAAAGCGTCTAAGCGATTATGGGCCTCAGAAAGAGTTGCACTTATCAAGGGAGAGGATTAATGAGTTAAAAAATGAGAGCGAGCGTTATATTAGCGAGGAGGAGGCTTTAACTCAGCGAATTATGAAATGGCAACAGGATGTTTTGAGTGAACAGGAGCGTTCAGTTCCCTTGGAGCCAGAGTGGGCTGCTGTTGTGGAAAGCCCTAAGGAAGCTGCTGTGCATGAAGATGCAGAGTTAACTGAAAAAACTGGGCCATCAAAAAGAACACCAAAGGAGAGATTCTTTAGTGATGTTCCTTCACAAGACATTGGTGTAGACAGTTCTAAAATCCAGCTTGAAGGTATTTCTCATGAAGATCAAAGAAAGTCAGAAACTGAAAGTGACTATCTTGTCAGTGAAGAAGAGGCTCTAGCTACTCGTATTAAAAAATGGCAGCAAGACATTCTATCTGAGCAAGAGCAGGAGGAAAATGTTGAGTTGGAATCTAATTGGACCATGACTGAGCATTTGCAATCATCGCTTCAAAAAAATGAAACTGGTTTAGAAAGTAGTAGTATGCCTAAATCTGGAAGAAGGCACCCTCCAACCTTACTTGTGACAGACAAAACCAGTGATCATAGTTCTTGCGGTGGTCTACCTCAACATGACCTTAAGAAAGTAACTGGAACGCAGTATACTGCCACTGAAAAAGTAAAAACTTTTCACGGTGCAGCAGTGCTGTCAGAACCGGAAATTCCCACCACTGTACAAAAAAGGGTAGCTGACGAGAGCACTAGGATATCTGGTGCACCAATCTTTGTAACAACACTGATGATGAATTTAGAAGTAAAGAGAGGGGAAATGACTGAACTGAGATGTCAATTCCATGGAGATCCACAGCCATCTGTTACCTGGCTTAAAGATGGAGAACCTATAATAAGAGATCCGGATTTTGATATACGTACTCGTGCAAATTCTTCAACTCTGACCATTTACTACCCAACAAATGATCACCAGGGCACATTTGCTTGTAATATTTCGAACAAATATGGAAAAGCCACTTCCTCTTGCATCCTAAAAGTAACTGATGATGAGCCTAGGACTTATCCAGAAGCACCTCAAAAAGTAAAGGTGACACACGAATCAGAATTGATTGAAGAACAAATGATTGAGGAAGAGCTTGAGTCGTTCTTGGATCGTGGTCTTGATAAAAAATTCACTTTGCAGGTACCACAGCCAATCATTCATGTTTCCCGCACCTCTGACTCTGTTCACTCATCTCCAGTAGAAATACGCATAACCGCTCCAACACCCACGTTAGATATTAGTGAGGAGCCCACAGCCAAATTAGAGCCCGATCAAAAGACAGCTGGAGCACCATTTGAGGAGCCCACATCTCAAACTTTGAAACATAAGTTCACATTTTCTTTTGATGATGCTGGGGAGGCACCTCAGGTTTTGAGAGAACTAGAGAACATGAGCTTCTCAGAGGGCCAAACTGCCATGATTGAATGCATGATATCTGGAGAACCAGCACCGAGCACTATGTGGTCACATGATGACATTTCCCTTGATCCTAGCACAAACAAATACAACTTTGAAGCTCATGACAAGAGCTACCGGCTTTACATTCATAATTTTACTTATCTTGATGCAGGAACTTACAAATGCACTGCTGCTAATAAGCTTGGTCAAGTTGAAAGTGTAGCTGATGTGTCCTTTGACTCCACAACAATAGATTCAGGATTTTCATCTCTTGCTATGCAAGAAATAGGTGAGCAGACAAGATCCCACAGCTTTGAGAGTGGTCCTGCAGTAAGAACGAAAACTTTGTCAGGCCCTTCTTCTGTATTCAAGGAATTGCCTAAGAAAGATAAAGAGGGTGTCTATAAAATGAATCAGTCCATTACAAGAGAAGACACTACACAGTCTTCCACAAGGCACTTCGCTGCTGATCCTGTGCAAATTCTTAGCAAATCTGATGAACCTCATTTCTTGCGAAAGGATGCACCAAAAAGTCCACGTGTAAAGCAAGTTGTTCCAGATGTACCTGCTATATCTGGTTGTGGTTTGCAGTCATCAAGTGCGGACGTAAAAGTTTCAAGATTAAAAAAGACATTTGAGAGACCTGGAGCTCCAACAGCAGAGCATGAAGACATGACTGTGGAATCTTCTTTTCCTGTGGAGGACATTCCAGCAGTTGCACTTGATATTACCCAGAGAGGAGAATTAGTTATGTCTTCATTTGAACCTGGAGAGGGTGATACAAAAGAGATTACGTCTTCAGATGAAGGCAAGGTTTTGAGAATCATCCCAGATGTTTCAGCTTCTGCAGAAAAGGATGTTATACAATCCATTGATGGAAAAACAGTTTGCGACAGGTCATTTGTGGAGCCACCATCTAGTGAGCATCATTTTGTCTCCCTTGCAAAAGTCACTGAGTTTCAGCAGTCTCCCACCCTAATAAGACCTCAGGCTATATTACCAGATAAAAAGAGGAATTTAATCGGCAGTACTGCTGGCACAATTGGACAAGACAGTGGAGCAGAGGAGGTGATTAAAAAGAGTAGTGATGGGGCGTTTGTTAGACCAGGAGGTAGTCATCTTGAAGAAGATGATACAGATGTTTCTGTTGATGTTTCTCCTGAAATCTCATCGAAAATGAAGGATGATGCATTGAAAACGAACAGAATTAGTATTCAGCGAGCAAAAATGGAAAGCACAGATGTGCCAGATAACGATTCAGTCCAGAGTGGCACAGAACGTTCTGCTTTGAGAGAAGTGTCAGATATAACAAAGCCAAAAAGTGCCACCAAGCTAACTGCTCAAACTCTTGTAGCAGGAGGTCCACAGCAACATCAGCAAAAAGTTGTCAAACAAGGTCCTTCTGGTGTTAGGAAATTTGAAGAGGAAGACGTAACCTTTAGTGCGGTTTATGACTATTATAACCCACCATCTGATTGGGGACGACCTTTGTCTCCAGAATCTGAAATGTCAATTGAAGTTGGCAGCACGTTCAGTGAAGAGATGGCAGAAGTCGAACGCTTCTACACACCAGCTACATCCACTGAAATTTCTCAACTTCCCAAATCACCTGAATCCTTCCACACCTCCACTGAGACCCCGGGTGGTGTTATGGCAACCCCTGATTATCCATTTTCTCCAGTGGAACACAAGAGACCCCCAAGCAGCTCCAGTGATGGATTTTCTTCTGGCAAGTTTCTTAGATCCCCAGATGATGAAGGTATCGAAACGACTCCCCCTGTGTTTACAATTGATGAAAGCATGATCCTTCAAGAGGGCCGTGGTTTGTTACGTCTTGGAGCCCTTCAGGAGAAGGTACAAGGAATTCCTCCTGCCTTTCTTAAACCTCTTACCAGGAGAAGAGTGCTTGAAGGCAATACGTTGCGGTTTAGTGCTGAAATATTTGGATTGCCATCTCCAGAGGTGAAATGGTTTCGAAACAAGACTCAGCTTGTTCCAGATGACAGAACAAGCATGGAAAGAGATGGGGATAACATAACACTGGAAATTCAGAACGTAGGAAAAGCTGACCAAGGCGAGTACATCTGTGAAGCTGTTAATTATGTCGGTGAAGCAAAAAGTGTTGCTGTAGTAGTTGTGACATCTCACGAGGCACGGATGATTCCAGCACCACCTGCAGTCACCCATCAGCATGTGATTGAATTTGATGTTGAGGAAGATGGGGATTCATCAAGATCTCCTTCCCCCCAAGAGATTTTATTAGAAGTTGAGTTGGACGAGAATGAGGTCAAAGAGTTTGAGAAACAGGTGAAAATTGTGACAATACCAGAATACACAGCTGACAACAAAAGCATGATCATTTCTCTTGATGTTCTTCCAAGCATGTTTGATGAAGGTGCTGTTGATTTCATAACTCAAGAAAGTGATGACTTGAAAATAGCCTTTGAAGTGACCGAGATGCCACCACGTTTCATCAACCCCATATGTGACATAGAGACACCTGAAAATTCAACTGTGATGTTTGAATGCTCCCTGATGGGAATTCCTTCACCGATAGTGTCATGGTTTAAAGGTAATATGAAGATCCCTCATGACAAGAAGAAATACTTTCATAGCTCTGATGGTGATAACCATTTCCTCAAGATCTTGAAAACCAATGCGCAAGACAGTGGCATTTACACATGTCGAGCTATTAATGTTGTTGGTGAGACCCTTTGTAGGGCATCTCTCATGGTACTGAATCCACAAGCATATTCAGGAAAGGCCAGGGGGAGAGAACTCACAGCTGTATCTCTAGGCAGTGCCAAAATTCAGCCCCAGAAGTTTGATTTGGTCGTTGGAAATTCATCATTCGATGGAGAACAAACATCTGAAATCGAGCTCGAGTTTGAGTTTGAACAGGAAGCCGATGAGTCTCAGAAAGCTGTGAGACTGGTTGCCATGACCGACAGTGAGGTGAGTGAACAGGGAGAGAAATTTGTCAGCATCAACCTTGATGTCTTTGCCGAACCCTCCAAAGAAGATAAGATAGAATTCAAAGGCAAATCAACAGACATGTGTAGCTTTCACTTCCAGGTCACTGAAACACTTCCGAAATTTATAATACCGCTGCAAAATGTCACCGCAGCAGCAGGAACGCCCGTGTTGCTTCAGTGCTTAGCGAGTGGAAAGCCGAACCCTACAGCACAGTGGTTCAAAGACGGTGCTCCAATAACAAACCCTAGATACATCATCCAGGAGAAAGCTTCAGGGCATTTCAATCTGCTTATAACAAACGTAGTTCTGAGCGATGCCGGCGAATTCAAATGCGTCGTTCAAAACAAAATAGGCTCTGTCGAAACAATGTCCTTGCTAAAAGTATTTTAATTTCCCAGTTTAACGAAGTGAACTGCTCTGCTGCACAGGACCGCTATCTTGTAAAGTGTGGTTTTCATAGAGATATAGCAGTCACACTTCTTCATGCGTTGTACATTTAATTTTTTGTGAAATTGTGTATAGTCCACGACAAAACATTGCATGCTTTAAAGCCTATTCTAGAGTTCCTCAATAAATCTGGCTTTATATAGCAGCAGATTCTGTCTCTTTTATTTATAAAAGCTCTCCACTTGTGAATAGATATCCTTAAACCATTTCCGTTATTTATGCACAAGTAGTGCAAATTGAGTGTACATTTCTTTTACTCGTTTTTTTTTTCCTCTTCTTTGGTTTTCTGGCCATTGTCTAGTCATCTTTATTAGATTTGTCAAATGGCTACTGGTCATGAAGTAGATGGCTAATAGTTAAGGTAGGAAGAAGGTTAGTGGCTGCAACACTTTTCCTTTCATTTACTGATACAGGATAAACCTCCCCCTTAAAACCCCACTTTAAAGAATAAAGTTTGTGTTCTATTGTATTCGACTGTTATTACTGGTTATGGAGTAAGAAGAAAAAAGTACTGTACACCACAGTAACTTGAGTATTATGTTGCATGTAATGGCACAATGTTATGTAGGAAAGTAAAATGAAAGATTTTCGGGTAAAACTTTATTTTACAGTGTAAGGAACAATGCAGCTATAAGTAGTTATATTCATGGGCACCTGCTGCACTGTAACATCACACAGTGTTGTAATTGGCACATTTCCACTGCACTTGTAGTCACAATTCCTAGTGATATAAGGAGGTGCATATATGGGTTATCAGCTATGAAAAAGAAAAACCGATAAAGTGATTACATAAGTCATTTTTTTGCCATTTAAATGGAGGATTGGAAATTGTTAAACACATTAATACACTTTTTAGCATAAAGTTATTTAAAGTAACTCTTGAACAAGCACTAGTCTATTTAAAATGTCCAAATATTTAATTACGTAACAACATTGAACATATTATGGCAGCGGCGGCCTAATGGTTAGGATCAGAAGGTTGTGGTTTCAAATTCCAAACCAGTAGGTTGCGCTGAGGTACCCTTGAGCAAGGTTCCGTCCCTATCACTGCTCCCCGGGCAGCTTAAAAAGTTGCCCCCTGCATGGTGTGTGGGCAGAGGTAGCGTTTCGCTGTGGTTCACTCTGGGCTGTGTTTCACAATGGCAATTAGTCACTTTCACTTTCACAATAGGATATGGTGGAGGATGTAAACAGGTTGTTTACATGTCGCTAAAGTACATAGAATTTTTGGGTAGGAAACAACAGATTTAGAATGTTGGTACAGAGTGTTGGGCTCAAACAGACATTTGAAAAAGAAAGTATGACACAAAATCTGCTCCAAACTCAACCAGTGATTAATATTCTTTTTTTGAAATCACAAAATCTGCAGAGATATAAAGGACTGCTTTTATTCATGCACTGTAGTCACATTGTTTCTTACACTGTAATGAGAGCACTGTAAGCAAACCCTTTTTTCCATCATTGTTTTTAAAGTAGAAGCATAAGCACTGTTGGTTATATTTCATTGCATGACTGCAGAATTGTATTCATGTGTTGTTTTTTTTTTTTATTTAGTTTTGAAGGTATGTGTACATTGCCAGTATTTCCATGATCCAACATTATTAGAATCAAACTAGCTAAACATTACGCTTTAATATACACCCTAAACGAAACATTTACGATTTAATATAAACCATTCTTCTGAAAGGTCTGGTAAGATGCCTGTCTGAATTTACAAGATTAAGTTGATATGCCCCGCAAACTATTGATTTCTACATTCTTTGTATTTTAGGTTACAGTCATAATTAAACGGACAATAAATACGTTTTCTTTTTTAATGTAGAAGCAGTGGGATCTTAAATGTGGTGCAAATGCGAACCTGTTTAAGCATCTGTAGTGGAGATCCGAAAGAAAGTGGTTTGAGGAGTAAACAAGTTAGGTGTAGTTTAAGTCTGTAATTATGTGTACAATTTAAAAACATACAACAATAAAGCTCCAACAAAAAGGTTGTTGTTGTGTTATATATTCATTGGATGCTTATGAATATTTTCACAATTCCTGTCGGGAGCGTGCATGTTCTCACTATGTTCTTCCAGGAGCTCCAGTTTCCTCCCACAGTTCAAAGACATGCCTGTCAGGTGGACTGGGGAGGTTAAATCGCTCTGTTTGTCTGTGTTTGAGTGTATCTGTCTGCTCCGTGATGGACTGGAGACCAAGGTGTCTCTTAACCATTCGCCCTATGAATGCTGGGATAGTATTGGCGTATGAGAAATTGAGATAATGAATGTCCACTCTTACCGATGAAAACCTTACATGATCTTTTGATGTGTGGATGTTATGGTGAATCTTTACCTCCATTATTTTCATGCAGAATTTTCTAGCTTGACTGTGACGACCGAGGAGGAAGAAGAAGAAACTTTCAGCACTTCCCTACAACTACCAGAAAAAGAAAAAACACTTGAACTCAAGCCAGAGACTAAAACATACTCTAGTTCTATTGAAAAGAAAAAGGAAAAGCCTGTTTTTGTTAGCCAACTAACACCGGCAGCAGTAACAGTCGGAAACTCAGCAAAGTTTACCGTCACAGTGTCAGGATTTCCAAAGCCTAAAGTTCAGTGGTTCCATAATGGGAAGGTCATTACCTCTTCATCTGTATACAAGTTCGTGGAGGAAAGAGATGAGTATAGTCTGATCATAACTGAAGTCAAGAAAGAATATGAGGGAGAGTACTCTTGTACTGCCAGTAACCGATTTGGCAAGACCACTTGCACAACAATACTGAAAGTTCAAGTCAGCGATATATCACCTGCAGAAAAATGGGTCGAGCAAATGTTTAAAGTCCCGGGAGAACCGCCGCGCTTCACCACTCAGATACAACCGGTGCAGTGCGCCGAGGGCTGCGAAGCCAAATTTCAATACAAAGTGACCGGGATTCCTCGTCCAAAGGTTCAGTGGTTCAAAGGTAGCAGTGAAATTAAACCAAGCGTGAACTGCTGTGTTGTGACAGACCCGGATGGTACTGGCTTTCTTATTATGATCGATGCCCAGCAGAAAGACAGTGGTCTTTACACATGCAGGGCTTCCAATAGCTTTGGGGAGGCAACTTGTAGCGCTGAATTAGTCATTTTCCGCAAAAGCTTCTCGGTGTCTCATCAAAAACAGTTGGTTTGTGAGCAAAAAACCTATCAGATGTCCAGGAGTGAAGAAGCAACTGAATCACGCTTGTACAGTGTGAGTCTTCCTGGGCAGGCAGGAGTCAGTCTGCAAGAAGGACACCAGATGATTTATACTATAGGTACTGAAGATAGGCAGACCGTGGCAAGTGAGCAAGTGGATACTCTCCATGAAGTAGATGTTTCATCTGCAGTTATGCAAATGGAAAAGGTGACCCATGAAGCTGCAGTTCTGCAGTCTCAAGAGACACAAGAGAGGGTGTCTGTTACGTCGACCCAGCCGCAACCTGCAGTGGCAACATCTTTAAAACAGCTCCATGTGGCTGCAATGACCTCTTCTGTTCAAGAGAGCCAAGATTTCATAGAGCAGCACTTAGATCGTATCCAAAGTCCTGAAGTCACAGAAGTTGAAATTGCAAAGGAACCTTCCAAGCTGGTATCTGCCATAACAGAGAGAGTCACTCCTCTAACCATTGTGAAGGCAGAGGCATTAATCAGCCGTGAAAAAGAGCAGGTCAAACCAATTCCTGAGCCAAAATATCCCATCTCAAGTCACCAGGTCGAAACAACTCTTCCGATAGTCAAAGAGCAATCGCAAATTATACCACAGACAGAGGCAGAGACGAGCTACCAAGTTAAAGAAGGTATTAAGATACTCTATACGGCAGTTTCCACAGAGAAACAACAAATCACAGAAGGCCATGCTACAGATTTATCGATGTTAGATTCAGCCGTGCAGCCATCAGTTAAAAAGGAGTCCTCCAAACCAGTCATCCTTTCAGTGAATGAAACCAAGCAAATGTTTTCCAAAGAGGAAGAATTCTCCATACATAGACCTGATGAAGAGAAGGCGTCTGGGACTAAGGACAGAATATTAAAGTCAGCCCTTGTTGCAGAAGAGAAGAATGAACTTCAAGCTGATAGAACCAGTGTAATTCCAGGTTTAGACAGTGCTGTTTCAGTGCAGTCCCAGAGGGAAGATGAACAAGTGCTTCATTTACAGATTTTTACTGATCAGACAATGCTTCCCTCAGAGGGTAAAATCAGTTGTGAGAAGCCAAGCCCAGAGCAAGCAGAAACTAGAAAAAGTCCTACTCTTATGCACACTGTGTCAACAGATGAACAGTGGGCGATTACCTGTGAAGAGTCAAGTCCGTTCTTCAAACAAGAGACATCAATCTTTGTAGAGCCATGTAAAGAGCCCCCACCACCCCTTCATCTGCAGGCGATTCAACCAGAAAGCATGTTATCTAAAGAAGGGATACTGTCAATAGAAAAGCCAGAGCAGCAGGTAGCACTGCAGAGGCAGGAAAAAATCAGAAAGCATGCTGTCTCTGCAGAGGAGAAAAGGGAACTGACCGCAGATTATTCCAGTGCTCTTGACGTTTCTGTGACAGGAGTTCAATCAGAAATGAGAAAAGAACCGAAACCTCAGAGCATTTTGCAGATCGTTACTGAATCAATGCAGCTTCCCAAAGAGACGCCGTTTTCCAGTGATGTTAAGCAACAACGTGCACTGGTGCAAAAGGAGGAAAATTGGAATGTTATACATGCCACATCTGTGTCAGACAGACAAGATCTGGAAGAGGGTCATACCGAGAATTTGGGTGCCATTGAGAAATACACATGCTTGACCCAGGTCGAGCCTAAAATGCCATCAGAATTTATTAATGTTGAGGAAAAGGCCATCTCCACTGAAAGTAGTATCACTCTTGAGGCAGCAGAGGAAGACTTTGCCGTTCAGATTCAGGAAGGACAGTCTGTTAGACAGTCAATACTAATGGAGGAGAAGCATGTCATCAGAGGTGAACTAGCTCAGGATGTTACCCATCTAGAAACGACCACGGCAGTGGTCACTCAGCAGGAAATGGGTGCTTTACAAGTGTCCGAGTCCAGAGAAAGCCAGGCTCTTCCAAAGGAACTTACTTTTGTGGTTCCCGCCCCAAAAGCACACAGCTTAGACATAAAACAGCAGCTGAAAAGCATGCTTGCATCTGCTGTTGCTCAAGATCAACCATTAATCCTGGCAGATGTGGTAGACCGTTTAGATGTTGTCGAAGTGCAGGAGGTCAAAGTGCAGAAGGAACCCCGGTATATCATGTTCACATACCTCATCACAACTGCAAGTGCCCCCTTAGAGATCACCATTGCTTTCGAGGGTGAGTACCCTCAAACTGCTGATCTCAAGAATGAACTTCAGGCCGCCTTCTATTCCATTGTCTATCGTGAGCAGCAGGTTCTTACCTCTGAAGAGCCTGGAACAATGCACATTGATAGACCTCAAAGATTACAGATTAGCAAGGCTACTTCTAAAGAAGCAATCTCTGCGATGGTAGAGACTGTACACTTAACCGAAAACACAGAACCATTTTTGCCACCTAAAACTCAATCAGCTGCTCTGAAGACTGAAACCAAAACATCTTTCCTTTCTGCAACAGCTGAGAAACAAACTGTTGTGCAAGAATCAAAAAGACAGAAGATGAGCATCACCACTGAGTCAAAAATGGAGATCAAGCAGTCTGTTCAGGTTGAAAGGCAGGAAATGAGATCAATAACAGTAAAAACTCAAGAAAGAGATGTAGGTGCAGCAGAGATCACCACTGACGTGTCCTTTGGGCCAGTCCCAGTCGAGCAGTCTGCTGATGTTCTCGTTCAGAGAGAAGGAGTGCAGGAATATCTGACAGAACAGTCCATTAAATTAGAGAAAGAACAAATAAAGGAAGATTACCTCATTTTTGAAACCTCTATGGAGGACATTTCAGCTGAGGAACATGCTAAAGCAAGCTTTTCCGTCACTATAAGACATGTTTCAAATGTGATCTGGCTTTTCAATGGAAAACCAATTACATCTGGCAAAGAGTTCAAGTGTTTGAGAGACAGGGACACTTACACTTTAGTAATCGACAAAGTAGTCAAGAAAAAACATGAAGGCGAATACACGTGTGAGGCTGTGAGTGAAGCTGGCAAGACATCGACATCTTCGAGGCTCACAGTGGTCACAAGAGGTTGGACTATGGGGATTATTTTACCACATAATATCATCCATGACTAACTTATCACTCTTTTTTTTAGTTCATATTTCCACAACTAATAGGTCAGGTCACCATCATTATACCAAATAGTCTTGGTGTTCACTCTTTTAATCCTTTCTTCACAAGCTTCTGAAGTCACATTATTCACTCCACCAAAGTGTAAGCATGATTTCACTCTCTAGCCTTCATCACCTCTTAACGGTTGGATTCCTTTCAGTTTCATCCTTTTTGTTCATCACCGAACTGAAACAGCATCAAGATGTTTATCTCATCCATGGCCCATCTTTCACTGAGCACTTCTTTTTGCATGCTCTTCAGAACATTCAGCCCTGGTTTATTCTTCATTTTCTAGATCTCTTCCATTACATGGTCATTTTCCCTCCACAGTCACTCCCGGACTACTGTTTGCATTCCATGATTAATATTATGGCTGGTTTTGAAGTGAATGAAGTTCTGTAGTTTACATTAGTCATGCAGTTATAAGATCTCAAACCAGTCTTTAGGGACCCAATGATGATTCAGATTTTTTCCTCCAAACAAGGACAGAACATCAAGTTGACTGTCTAGGGGTTCCTAAAGCATTGGCTAGAAACCAATGGTATAAGGAGAAAAGTCAAGGCCATTGCCATGGAGCCAACATAGGGGAGACCATATCTGCCATCAGATATTGGTAGATGCTGGAGGCACAAGGTGATGATATCTAAATGTTGGGGGAAGTATTATAACTTCGGCCTTGTAATGAGTTAGATTTGATCTGCAGAACCATTCAGTTCAAACATGTCAAGGTTTTTTTCATGTCACACTTTCATCACTTGCTTTCTCTGAAGTAATTATTATCTTTTTCTCTCTATGCACAATTCAGTGCCACCTGTTTTCAAGCACAAGATCCATACCCTGGAGACCAATGTTGGAAGCCCTACCAAATTTGAATGCGAGACTGAAGATGCACCTAATGTGACCTTCAAATGGTTCAAATCTGGCTCTGAGATCAGACAGAGTGACAAGTACAGGATCGTCAGCCGTCATACCACTTCAGCTCTTGAGCTTTTGAGCCCAACAAAGGCTGATAGTGGAGAGTACATCTGCAGAGCTTCAAACCAGCATGGCAGCGACAGCTGCTCTGCTAACCTGAACGTGACAGGTAAGAAGTCCTGTTTTATACTAATCTGAGTGCTGTGGCAAATGTTAATTGTTGCACTGTTACAGTAAATGTATTTTATCGAATCTTTTCTCTTTCTCTTTTGGTTAATTTTGTCTTTATAGAGGTTTTCCCTCCTGAATTTGTTTCAAAGCCCGAGCCAATGATTTTATTTGTGGGCAAACAAGCAAAATTACAGTATGTTATTACTGGTTCTGCACCGATGAGTGTCGCCTGGCACAAAGACAACATTGCAATTTCCCCTGACCAGCACTACAAAGTGTCATCTGAAAAGAACAAACATATTCTTGAGATCTTGCAGCTTGAGCAAAGTGATCAGGGAACATACCTTTGCAAAGCTGTGAACAGCGTCGGCACAGCCACGTGCTGCACTGAGATCAGAGTGATAGACAAACCTGTCTTTGTAAAAACATTCGAGCCGACATTTATAGCAGTGGGTAATCCATTGCGTCTCGAGTGTCAGGTGAATGAAGATACGGGAGTGACCGTCACCTGGACCAGGGATGGCAAGAAACTCCATAATACAATGGATAGCAAAATTTCTTTTGAAGACAAAGTAGCCTGTCTTGAGATTCCAAAAGCCAAAATTAAAGATACTGGCACTTATGTCTGTACTGCTGCAAATGATGCTGGAAGCAGCACGTACTCTTCTGCAGTGACTGTACAAGGTAAGATGTTTGAGATTAATTAACAATGCAGATTGGAAATCTAAATGGACATTCATTCTTTTCTAACTTTTTGCTTTTCTTTGACAGACGAAAAGGCTAAATCTTATCTTTTTGCCCAGATTTTGCATTTTTCTTTTCATTCTGCTCTTGTGCTTGTATGTTCTTGCAATGTGTGATCTTTTTTGAACTGACCGACTCTTAACATAATTCCTTTAGAACCACCAACCTTTGTAAAAAGACTGGAACAAAAGATCCTTTGGAAACAAGGCATATCTGCACGCTTGCTGTGCACTGCTAAAGGATCGCCAGTACTCCATGTCACTTGGTTTTACAATGACAAACCACTTAGTCCCAGTGAGAGACACAAGGAAACATTCAAAGATGGTCAAGCAATGCTTGAGATCACGTCTCTTGCTGTATCTGACAGTGGAAATTACACATGTGAAGTAATGAATGAGGCTGGCTGTGAAAGCTGCAGCACACAATTGACTGTTAAAGGTTTGTGATGAATGATCTTCAAATGCAAGACATGGTGAAAAACTATTAACTTTTGTATAACATACTCTTACTCTTACTCTTTTAGAACCACCTGCTTTCAAAAGGGAATTGGAAATGGTGGAGGTAGTGAAGGGACAGACAGCCCAGTTGCAGTGTGAAGTTACAGGCACTGCTCCATTTGAAGTGGCCTGGTTTAAGAACAAGAGGCCAGTAATTGCTGATAATAAGCACAAAATAGTGTCAAAGGATGCCATTTCTTATCTGGAAATTAATTCCTTCGATAGCGCAGATGTTGGGGATTATCAGTGTTGTGTATCAAATGATGTCGGTAAAATAACGTCTAAATCAATAGCCAAGCTAAAAGGTTTGTAGAATCTTCTTAGCTCTTCTCTTGTCTTGTGTGTTTTACATATGTGAGAGCCTTTGAGCTTGAAATATCTCTTCTTTCATGCAGACCCGCCATCTTTTATAAAGAGGGTCGAAAATACGACTGGAGTCTTGGGCAGCGCGGTGAAGCTGCAGGGTACTCTTAAGGGCTCAGCCCCTATTACAGTCAAGTGGCTCAAGGATTCTGAAATACTCAGAGATGATGATCCTAATATTGTCACTACTTTTGAAAATAACATTGCCATTTTGGCAATTGCAAATGTAGCCAAAATTCATGATGGAAAGTACACATGTCAAGCTGAAAATGAGGCCGGTCAACAAAGAAGTGAAGCAACATTGTCGGTTCAAGGTTAGATTTAAAGGATAAGTAACTACCATACATAGCTTAAATTAACAATAATTAGTACTATAATTCCACTTCCTTCTATTAATCTCAGAACCTGCTAGGATTGTTGATAAAGCACCGTCCATCAGCGTAACTGCTGGAGACTCGGCCACTTTGGAATGCACTGTCTCTGGAAGTCCTGATCTGAAAGTCAAATGGCTCCGCGATGGCAAGGAAATGATGGGAAGCCGAAAATACAAAATCTCTTTTAAGGACCATACAGCAAGCCTTAAAATCCTCTCGGCAGAGAGGGGAGATAGCTGTGATTATACAGTCGAAGTTTCGAACAAGGTCGGAAAAGACCAGTGCTCTTGTACAGTCACAGTTCTTGGTTAGTTTTATTGTCTTTTTCCTAAAAAGTTCATCCACAGTGTCTCATAAATGTTGCTGTATGGTGGTATACACTAAATCATTTTCTTATTTGCTTGAGCAGATAAAATCATACCTCCAACCTTCACAAAAAGTCTTAAAAAGGTTGATGGTAATGTGGGGGGCAGTGTTCAGATGGACTGCAAGGTATCAGGGTCCCAGCCCATGAAAATATCTTGGTTCAAAGATGGAAAGGAGATTCCAACTGGGACAAAGTACCAGACTGAATTCAAAGAGAGCACGGCAACACTGAAAATATCCACTTTAGAGACCACCGATGCTGGGGTTTTCACCTGCCATGCAACTAATACTGCAGGGCACAGTGAGACCAGTGGAACAGTATCTGTTAAAGGTTAGAAAAACCGCTGTAATGAATCTTATTCCGTATTTTCTCAGCTGTTACTCTTGGTAAATGCAAGATGTGGCATATGTATAATGATTGTCCCCCATTACTAAATACAGAGCCTCCAGTTTTCACGCTGATGCCTGAATCTCAGGAAGTCATTCCAGGATCTACAGTGGTTCTGAAAGCTGCTTTCATGGGAACAGCACCTTTTACCATTAAATGGTTTAGAGAAGAGAAAGAGATATTAACAGGGGGCTCTTGCTTCATCAAGAAAGAAGCCACTTCAAGTTCTCTGGAGCTGCACTCTGTGAAGCCGTCTCATTCTGCCAAATACTCTTGCCAAGTGGCAAATGATGCAGGGAAGGTTTTGTGCACCGCTGTCTTATTTGTAAAAGGTGCATTTTCTTTTCTCTTGCATACTTTTAATGAATGTGTCTTAATGGTACAAGTGTTTAATTGATATCCATTCATATCTTTTTTAGAGCCTCCAAAGTTTGTGATGAAACTTGACTCATCTAAATTAGCAGTCAATGGAAGCACTGTGCTATTGGAGTGTAAAGTAACTGGCAGCCCTGAGATCACTGTTAAGTGGTTTAAAAATGAGACTGAAATCAGCCCTAGCGATAAATACCAAATGACCTTTACCAACTCAGTTGCTACACTGCAGATGTCCAATAGCGGTGTAGAAGACACTGGAGATTATATCTGCATAGCATCCAGCGATGCTGGCAGTGATCGATGCAGTTGCTTGGTCACAGTCAAAGGTGTGTTGAGAGTAAATCAACTTAGAAGTCTTTAGTGGCACTTCTGCAAACTCAATCTGCTCAACTGTGTAATCTCTTCCCCCAGAACCTCCTGTTTTTGTTAAATTATTCGAGTCCAAAGAAGTTGTCAAAGGTTCCGATGTTGTGCTGGAGGGATCTGTCTCAGGCTCAGCTCCATTCGAGGTCTCCTGTTTTAAAAACTCAAAGCAGATCCGAAATGACCGTCGTCATATCATTAGCATGAAGGACGGTATAGTTAATCTCCAGGTTCTGAAATTTGAACTCGGAGATGCTGGCAAATATCAGTGCACAGTAGGAAATGAAGTAGGAGAGACATCATGTGAATGTGAAATTATACTGAAAGGTTAGTATGATGTATGAAAGCCTAAAACAGTACATATATGCATTTTTAACTTCTAATTATATGTGCTATGCTCACTTCGTTTTTAGAGCCACCATCATTTGTGCAGAAGCTAGATAACATGAGTGTCCTCCTGGGTAGTGAGCTTACTATGCAGTGTGTACTGAAAGGCTCACTGCCTATGACTGTCACATGGCTGAAAGATGACCATGAGGTCAAAGATACCGAGAACGTCCAGATCTTCTTTGAAGACAGAACGGCTATGCTACATATGTCTTGCATTCAGTTAAAACAAGGTGGAAAGTACACCTGTCAAGCACAGAATGAAGCAGGAAGTCAGAAATGTACAGCAGCTTTGGTGGTTAAAGGTTAGTTGTGATTTTGGGAGTGAAATATTGGACCCCTCCAACCAGTAAAACTGGTCAAACAGCACTAGTTAACTTGCGTTTGTTACACTTTGCAGAGCCAGCAAATATCACAGAGCAAGCCAAGTCTATCAGTGTCACTGTAGGAGATCCTGCCACTCTGGAGTGTAGGTTCTCTGGCACTAAAGCCCTGAAAGCCAGATGGCTGAAGGATGGGAAAGAGCTTACCTCAGGTAGAAAACACAAGGTACAAAGCACCGATAAGAGCTCTACATTAAAGATCCTGTCTGCAGAGAGGAGTGATGAAGGCGAATATACATTTGAGGTTTCAAACGATGTTGGCAGTAGCACTTGTGAGGCTTTTGTGACTGTATTAGGTCAGTATATTACCCAGTGACTTCATTTGATAAAATTGGAAACATCTCAATGTTCTGCACTCAGTTCCATCTTTTTACTGCAACAGATCAAATAATTAAGCCTTCATTCACAAGAAAACTGAAGGAAACGGAAAGTATTAAAGGATCCTTCACGCAGTTAGAATGCCTGGTCTCTGGATCCCTGCCTATGACCATCGCCTGGTTTAAGGAGAACAAGGAGGTCGAGACAGATGAAAAACATAAGTGCATTTTCTTTGAAAATGCAGCATCTTTGGAAATCAGTCGTCTCGATAGTTCTGACAGCGGAAATTACACCTGCATTGCTACGAACAAAGCAGGCACTGATCAGTGCTCTGGCGTCTTAAAAGTCAAAGGTTTGACTCATTCTTATTATTGCCGTGAAGCATTGGCTCTTAAACCTGTAATTCTTTTCATTTGTACAGATGTACTTTTGCTTAATGATTTACAGCAGGTCAGAGTGACTGGCCATTTTTCTTGTACTTTGCAGTCTTTTGGATTCTTTTAATTCTACTTAATGTTTAACTTTGACTATGATAAAGATATTATGGTACAGATTTTTAAAACAAATTTTGGTTTGATTTCATTTTGTCCCTTTCACAATCAGAACCACCCACTATCATTGAGAAGCCTGAGGCACAGGATGTGATTCCTGGATCAAGGGTGAAGTTCAATGTACTTTTGTCCGGCACTCCTCCATTGACCATCAAGTGGTTCAAAGATAAAAAAGAGGTCTTACCAGGGGTGGACTGCTCAATTCAAAAAGATGATTCTTCAAGCTCCCTTGAGCTCTTTTTTGCTAAGCCATCAGATTCTGGAGACTATATCTGTGAAATTAGCAATGACGTTGGTTCCGACTCCTGCCAGGCAGCGCTCTTTGTCAAAGGTTTTTTATCCAATTTGTTAATAACACGAATGCTTTATGTCCTTCTTGTATAATCTCGATATCTAAAATAACTACATTGTTAAATTTCTGTTATGCAGAACCTCCCAAATTCACCCGCAAGCCAGACAAGGTCTCAGTGGTGAAACCTGGCCAATCTGTAGTTTTTGAGTGTCAGGTAATGGGCACTCCTGAGATTGACACCTACTGGTTCAGAGATGGCAATGAAATTATTGCTGGCGTGAAACATAAAGTGAGTTTCGTTAATTCCCTGGCACGGCTTGAGATAAGTGGCTCTGAAGTCAAAGACAGTGGAGTATATTACTGTGAGGCCCGGAATGAAGCGGGTAGTGAGAGCTGTAGTATGGAACTGAAAGTTAAAGGTTAGTGGAAAAAATATAATTTATTCTTGTCATATTTTATAACAGATGCAGGGCAGAAACGGTCCCTCGATGGTTATAGATTTCATACCATTCATGTCTGTCTTCATGTTTCAGAGCCTCCAGTCATTGTGAAGCCATTCACTCCTGTAGAGGTTGTGAAAGGTTCAAATGCTTTCTTTGAATGTCAAATCCAAGGCACTGCTCCTTTTGAGGTCACCTGGCAAAAGGATTTGAAGGAAATCAAATCCAGCTCTAAACATGTCTTCTCAATGAAGAATGGCTCAGTAATAGTCCTTGACGTCCAAAAGTGTGATGATTTGGATGTCGGGGAATATCACTGTATTATTTCAAATGAAGTAGGCAGTTGTTCTTGCTCAACAACCCTGAGCATAAAAGGTTAGTTAATTTTTACAAATGATTTTATCAAAAGCTAGATTGACAATACAGTTTACTCATTTTTGACCTTGCAACCCCCAGAGCCGCCATCTTTTGTAGAGAAGATCCAAAATGTGGCCACAGTGTTGGGCAATGTAGCTGAGTTTAAATGCGTGGTGAGGGGCTCACTTCCTCTGACCATACAGTGGCAGAAAGATGAAACGTGGATCACTGAAGACCCTAAAATTGAGAGAACATTTGAGAATAATGTTGCCACTTTGAGAATACCCATGTGTGAGTCTACCCATAGTGGAAGGTATACCTGCCAGGCAGTGAATGAGGCAGGTCAGGAGAAGTGTTTCGCCACATTGTTGGTGCAAGGTTAGTTACTTATAGTATGTATTTAGAGGTTCTCAAGTGTGTCTTCAAAGATGTACAGTACTTGACTGTATTTGCACACTCTTTTCCAACCTCAGAGCCTCCTCAGATTGTTGAAAAGCCAGAAGTTATCAACGTTACTGCTGGAGATCCCGTCAGTTTTGAATGTAAGGTCACGGGCACTCCAGAGCTGAAAGTGAAATGGAGTAAAGATGGCAAGGAGGTTGTCCCATCCAGACAGCACAGCCTTACCTTTGGAAATAATGTCAGCAACCTTAAGATTCAGTCTGTGCAATTAGATGATGGAGGAACGTATCTCTTTGAGGTCTCCAATCACATCAGTGTCTGCCAATGCAAAGTCACTTTGAATGTCCTAGGTTAGTTTCATTCACTGTCCCAAATAAATACATCTATTTACAATCTTGCAGGCATTCATCATTATTTTCCCCATCTTTGTCTTGTCCCATGAACAGAACAAATCATTCCTCCTGCCTTCATCAAACCCCTCAGTGATATGGAGGAGATTCTAGGGTCCCCAGTAAAAATTGGATGCAATATATCTGGCTCACTTCCGATCTCTGTGGAGTGGTTAAAAGACGGAACTAAATTGTCGGGTAGAACCAAGCATAAACTGGTCCAGGACAACAACAGCGTATCTTTGGAGATTGAGCGACTAGAGAAGGCTGACACTGGAACATACTGTTGTAAACTTGCGAACAAAGCAGGCAGTTGTGAATGCAGTGGAACACTGAGGGTGAAAGGTCAGAACAGAAAAGGCCATTCAAAAGATATCATTCCTGTTCAAAGAATATGAACTCTTAAGATCTCTGAGGGCTGCCAGTTCTTTAACACATTTGTCTGTCTTTCTTTCCTCCAAAAAATTAGAACCTCCAAGTTTTGTGGTGGTACCAGAACCCCAGGCTGTAGTACCCAATACCACTGTTCGTTTTAAGAGTACCTTTAAGGGAACGCCTCCCTTCACAGTGAGATGGTTCAGAGAAGACACTGAGTTGATCACTGGACCTTCCTGCTTTATTGGCCTCGAGGGGCTTTCATGCTTCATAGATCTTTATGCTGTGGGACTTTCAAACACTGGAACTTACTCTTGCCAAGTTAGCAATGATGCTGGTACTGTGAAATGTACCACAAACCTATTGGTGAAAGGTCTGTCTTTATTCTCTTATGCTTCATTGCCTCCATCTTCATGATTCGTTTGTGCTTTTCATTGCTTCCGGTCTGTTTTGTTGTTGTTTTACACGTTGTCTGTGGGCATTCCACCACCATCTTGCATCATTAATATGCTTCTCTTTTTGGATGCCATGTGCTGCTCTTTGTTTCTGAAACCGCCCCTCTTCGTCCTGTTCTTTTAAATGTTTTGCTTTTAAACTTATCATCATTTTTCCTTTGCAGAACCACCTGAGTTCGTTCAGAAACTACCAGCAACAAAGTATGTAAAGCTGGGAGAGCCACTTCGGCTTGAGAGCAAAGTTACTGGCACACCTCCTTTGAAAATTAGCTGGTACAAAAATGATGCCTTGGTCACTGACAGTGACACCATAAGGATGGCGTTCGATGGTTCTATGGCGGTGCTTGAGATTCTCAGCACCAGCTGTAATGATGATGGAGTGTACACCTGTGAAGTCCAGAATGATGCAGGAACTAAAAGCTGCAGCACCACTCTCTCAGTCAAAGGTTAGACATTGGCTGATTTTTTTCTTCCCAGGTTTTTTTCCTTTACTTACTCTAAACACAGGTTTATTGCATAATAACTTGTTTCAAAAGATCAATTATTGAGACAAAAACTATACTATTTAGTATTTAGTATACTATACTATACTAAACTATTGAGACAACTAACTATACATCACACTATACTATAAGAGTCCCTGGGAAAGACTCCCAATGCTAACTTTACCTACAACTTTAGCATGGCTGAATTGCAGGTCGCTATCTATCTATCTATCTATCTATCTATCTATCTATCTATCTAGCTAGCTAATGCAAATATATAAGCTGGTCCTAAAGTAAACATTTATGCTGACTCATTTTCATTCGAAACATTGATAGAACCACCAACGTTCCACAAAGTGCCCACACCTGTTGAAGGACTGAAAGGGAAAGATGTCAGTCTAAATTGTGAGCTAAAGGGAACTGTCCCAATTGATATAACCTGGTTTAAGGCCAACAAGCAACTGAAGGAAAGTAGAAAATACAAGTTTGTGTCTGAGGGACACTCTGCCACTCTGCACATCCTTGGACTGGAGGCATTGGATGCTGGTGAATATGAGTGCAAAGCCTCAAACAATGTGGGAAGTGATACTTGCCAGGGAACAGTGAAACTCAGAGGTTAGTAAAACTGAAGACACTGAAAGCTGTGAGAATTTCTTTAAACAAAAGCATCTTCTAATTTTAAAATGCATGTCTTTTTTTTCATGTCCAACATGAATGTGTTACCAATTTTTCTGTATCATCCAGAACCACCAGTCTTTGTCAAGAAGCTGTCGAATATGACAGCCGTATCTGGTGAGGAAGTGACCCTGGTGGCCACCGTCAAAGGCTCTGAGCCGATAAACGTGTCTTGGGTTCAAGACAAGGATCATATTCTCAGAGATGGTGAAAATAGAAAAATTGCATTTGAGAATAACCAGGTCACTCTTAAAATCTTTAAAGCTGATTCTACGACGGCTGGGAAATACACCTGCCAGCTTAAAAATGACGCTGGTGTGGCAGAATGCATGGCAAATCTAACTGTCCTAGGTTTGTAGAATTCTTTGTTGCTTTCCATTGCCACTTCTTTATTCCTTATATTGCATGCCTGTGTTCATGAAATCAAGTGATTATTTTTCATTTTGTAGAACCTGCTGCAATTTTGGATAAGACAGAGCAAGTCAGCGTCACAGCAGGTGATGCGACGGCTTTAGAATGCACTGTATCTGGAACGCCAGAGCTCAAGCCAAAATGGTACAAAGGTGGAGTGGAGCTGTCTTCTGGCAGGAAATACAAAATCACCTTCTCAAAAATGATTTCCACTCTTAAGGTGTTGTCTGCTGAGAAAGGTGATACGGGAGAATACACCTTTGAGGTCAAGAATCAGGTTGGCAGCGATAGCTGCAAAATGCACCTCACTGTCTTAGGTTAGTATTCCTCCATGTTCTGTCAGTTTCAGTCATGGTGTTCCAGATAAACACTAAACGCTACATGTAGGTTTCTAGCTATAAGAACCTTCCACTAAAAGGTGCCCATCTTTTTTGAACAGATAAAATTATCCCTCCTACATTCTCTCGAAAAATGAAGGATGCTCAAAGCGTTGTTGGTAAGCCTCTTGAAATGGACTGCAAGGTGTCAGGTTCTGCACCTCTCACCATTTCTTGGTACCACAATGAAGAGGAGATCAAGAGTGGGCCGAATTATGAGATCAGCTTCGCTGAGAACACCTGTACTCTCAAGCTGCCTATTCTGAAGCTGTCAGACTCTGGGTCATACAAGTGCAAAGCAATAAACAGCGCTGGCTCTGCTGAGACTACTGCCTCACTTGCTGTTAAAGGTTAGGGTTTATTTATTAGGAAAGCACTGACCTGTAAAAAGAGAGTTTAACATGTGTGAACATTATCTAACGATAATATATTAGCTGCCTTATGATAAGTAAGAATCTCCAGGATCTAATAATAATTGAGACAGGTCTTATGAACCACATTAAAGTCATAAAGCATTAGGTAAAGCATAAGGCAAATGTTTTTAATGATAATCCAACTTAATAAACCTTTTTCAGTTTATTGATTTAACAACAGGCAAAGACATACTTAAAAGCAGTTCTCGGGTCCAAAAGCCTTCTTCATATTCGTCTCCTAACGTTTTCTACAGAGCCTCCATCTTTTGTGACCCCACCTCAGCCAGTGGAGGCTCTCCCGGGTTCGAACGTCACCTTCACTGCCACTGTGAGAGGAACTGCCCCTCTGAAGCTGAAATGGTTCAGAGGCAGTAAGGAAATTGTGTCTGGTAGAACCTGTGAGATCGCCTTGAGAGGAGACACGGCCACACTGGAGCTCTTTAAAATTGACAAATCTCATGCAGGCGAATATACCTGCCAGATTATAAATGACGCAGGGAAGGAAAGTTGCCCTGTGACTCTTTTCGTGAAAGGTTAGTTGGTGTATCATCTCACAAACGTCTTGTGGAATTGTGTATATGGTACGGGTGTTAAAACTGTATGCCTTGTCTCGTTCAGAGGCTGCACGCTTCGTCAAAAAGCTAAAGAACCTTTCAGTTGAAATGGGCAAGTCCATGATGCTTGAGTGCACGTATGCTGGAAGCCCTGAGATTCTTGTCAAATGGTATAAAGAAGGCCAGGAGATCTTCTCCTCTTACAAATATAATATCATGACCACTGAGAGCTCCTGCATCCTGGAGTGTCTGAACAGTGATAAAGAGGCAGCAGGAAAATACACTTGTGAGGTTTCCAATGATGCCGGACGCGACACCTGTGATGCCACTGTGTCCATTTTAGGTTAGTTCTTTTACCTGAAATGTGTAATTTCTCTTTTTTTAATGCTTTGTTTAAATTCTTGGTATATTTATGACATTGCAGAGCCACCTTCCTTTATTGAGGGTTTAGAACCAATGGAGGTGACTGCAGGTGATGCAGTCTGCTTGAAATGCCAGATCACAGGCACTCCTGACATCAAGGTCTCCTGGTTCAAAGGAGATGGCAAAGTCCGATCTTCTCCGACCTGTAGAATTGAGTACTCCAAAGGGATTGCTTGCTTGAAATTAATTAAAGCTTCAAAAGCTGATATTGGCGAATATACTTGTAAAGCAGAAAACAGCATCGGTTCTGCGACTTCTAGCTGCCATTTAACCGTACAAGGTGATTGTTTCTCTTCAAAGACTTTCCTCTTTTAAAATCTCTTATTGTGTTCTCCAGGTATATTTACCTGCATGTATGTTCCTTGGTTTTATGTCTAACTTTTCCCATTTCAGAGGCCAAAACACCACCTTCTTTCCCTAAGAAAATAACAAGCGTGCAGCAAACTGAAGGACATAGTGTCCAGTTTGAATGTCGTGTTGCAGGATCCTCTCCTATGGAGATTTCTTGGCTTAAAGATGGTGAACCTCTGAGGGCTGACTCAGAGTACATTATGACTTTCGATGACAATTCTGCTGTCCTGAAAATTGCCAAGGGTGAAATGAGGCACTCTGGAGAATACACTTGCATTGCAACAAATAGTGTTGGAACTGCTTCTTGTAGAGCCAAACTCACCCTTCAAGGTCTGTTCTGCTGATTTATATTGCACAACATGCTGTAATGAATGTCCACCTCTGTTTTTTTACCATATCTTTTGACCTGTGGTTACACGTTTGTGTATTGTGTTAACTCCTTAATTTAACTTTTCAGAGCCAAGATACCCACCCGTTTTTGATAAAAAGCTTTCACCTCTGGAGGTTTCCGTCGGAGATATTGTGGAACTGGAGTGCCACATGACTGGATCACTGCCCATCAAAGTCACCTGGTCAAAGGATCACAAAGATATCCGTACAGGGGGAAATTATAAGATATCGTGTGTGGAAAACACCCCACATCTGACTATTCTGAAGGCAGATAAGGCTGACTCAGGCCGCTACTCTTGCCATGCTAGTAATGATATGGGGAAGGATTCTTGTTCCACAGAAGTGATTGTGAAAGGTATCTGGTCTTGCCCACTGTTTTGTCCACTTTCTGTTACTGTGGGAATCCTTTCTTTGTCTTCTCTAATTTGCTTCTGTTGGCTTGTCTTTGTAACTTCTCAACTGTCACCAAGAGGTGATGCTGTTGATGCTCCATTAGATTTTGCAGTTAGAATTGCAGGATTAATTTACTTGTTTCTCATCCCTAGAGCGCAAAATTCCACCAAGCTTCACCAAAAAGCCTTCAGAGACCCTTGAAGAGATTGAGGGCAAGTTGATGAAGATTGAGGCCCGTGTAGCTGGATCGCAGCCCATGACTGTCAACTGGTTAAAAGATGGCACAGAAATCTTCAGCTCTGACAGTTATGACATGACCTTCAAGAACAACTTGGCTGTGCTGGTGATCAAGAATTCCCGCCTCAAAGATAGTGGTACATACACATGCAAGGCCAACAATGAAGCTGGGGCTGCTTCTTGCCAGGTTTCAGTCCACATTACAGGTACTTGCTTTTGGCATCTGGTGATTATTTACTGGTCTGCCTGCCATTACTTTCCTATTGTGTGACTTTAAATCCTCTCTGTCTGTTATTTCTAAGCATGTTGCTCCTGCTGCCCTCTTAATCTTCCTCCACAGCCTCCAAATATGATGCATTCCTTTATGAATCTCCTCATTTCTGCCCTGTTTTTCATTTTCCAAATGCAGAGCAAATGATTCCTCCAAGCTTTGACTTGGCTCTTAAACCTGTGACGCTGAATGAGGGTGAGAAACTCTCACTTAGCTGCCATGTACGTGGCTCTCCTCCACTGAAAATTCAATGGATGAAAGACAGAAAGGAGCTGACATCCTCTGCCACCACCAAGATTACTTTTGTAGATGGCACTGCCAAGCTCGAGATTGCCAGCATCTCTAAAACGCAAGCAGGGGATTATCTCTGCAAGGCAACCAATCAAGCTGGTAGTGAGTTCTGCAAGTCTAGAGTCACTGTCAAAGGTATTTCTCTCCATGTCCAGTGCAGCACTGTTTTCTCCTAAACATGTTTGTCATCCAAGGCTTTTTATGCTACTTTTGCTTAAGCACCTATTCTTCATATGCGTGAACATTGACCTTCTTCTGTTACCTTGCTTCTGAGATGAATATCTGTTTTTGTTCTTTAGTAATGCTGATTATTTCTGCATTTCTTTTATCATATACTAATGCTTGTTTTTTTTTTTTTTTTGCTCTTACTCAAATTTGATTGCACTGGCCATTACCTTACTGGCCATTTCTTTTTATTTCCAGATACAAAAGTGATTAGACATTGTGTCTTAGGAAAGGCTATAATGTTGTCTTCGCTTTCTTTTCCCATCAAGGGCAGCTGTCGCCCTGATTGGCTGCTGTGTTAATAGGCACCATGACCTTTCTGCTTAAGAGCTATCTGCTCCATTATTTTTCTTTCTATAAGGCTCACTGTTATTTATTTAATCCTAATTCCAGAAAAAGCAGGGGCTCCTGCTCCCACTCCTGCAGCTCCAGCAGCTCCTCAGGTGGTTAAGAAACTGGACAACTTGTTCTTCATTGAGGAACCCAAGAGTGTCCGAATTACTGAGAGTAAGTAGCCAGCATCTTCAGATTTTCTAGTCTGTTGTTTAATGGTGTAAGATAACTGAGCATTACAAATGGAGAAAGCATCAGGAACATGAATGTTTGTTCATTACATTGGGTAGACTTTGACAAAAAAACACTGACTTTTACAGAGGGAATTGCGACCTTCATCGCCAAGGTTGGTGGTGATCCCATCCCTAACGTCAAATGGATGAAGGGTAAGTGGAGGCAGATGACTCATGGTGGCCGCATCAGCCTTGAGCAGAAAGGTCAAGAGGCCAAGCTGGAGATCAAAGAAGCAACCAAATCAGACTCTGGCCAGTATAGATGTGTAGCATCTAACAAGCATGGAGAAATCGAGTGCAGCACCGACCTCAGTGTCGATGAGAAGAAAGAGATTGTACTTGAAACAGTCAAACTGAAGAAGTGAGTGGGGCTTTAATGCTGTTTTTAGTGTAAAAACAAAAGAACAGAACCAAACGACTAAATTCGATGTATTCTGTGTTTTTAGGACACCCTCAAAGCAGAAAAGCCCAAAAGAGGAAAAGGACATTGACATTGTTGAGCTGCTCAGAAACGTCGATCCCAAAGAATACGAGAAATACGCTCGCATGTACGGCATCACCGACTACCGTGGCCTTCTTCAGGCCATTGAGCAGCTGAAGAGAGAGAAAGAAGTAGAAAGTGGAAGACAGGTGAGAATGTCAACCTGTTTTGTAAATTACAAATGCGCCTAATTTTTTGGCAGTACTCAGAACTTCCTTTGGACCTTAACCTTTTCAGTAGATAATTAAAAGCATGATAGTATTTTTCTGCAATATTTTTCCTTTCAACTTGATTTTCTTGACTTCTGTGGTGTTAGGAAGTGGAACGTGCAGGACGTGAGTCAGATGAAGATTTGGCCAAACTTGTGGCTGATTTGCAGAAAAGGATGGAACAAACTGAGGTAAGAAAAAAGTTGACCTAGCACAGGTTTTTCTTTATGTAACATGGAAAGTGCATTTCAGGAACAAATTAAGAGTTTAAAAATAGATTTTCAGGCAATGGTGTTCCCCGGGGAAGTATAATAATGTAAATATTGCAAATAAATCCACATTTGGAGTCTATTAAAAAATTGGTGCAATAGCAAACAAAAAATTAATTTAGCATTTGTGCTGCTTTTATCGGCCTTTATATTATTTATATACCATTCATTTATCCACAATGTATCAGTAAGTATCACCATAATGTGTTGATTTAATTAACTTAATAAAATATTTCCATAAATTATTTTATCTTTTTAATTCTCACAAAAACATATTGCTCAGTAAGACTTACATTATTGTCACAATGTGGTGTTGTGGGCTGGACATCAATGCAGAGCCGAGAGCTTTGTACTGAACTTTAATCACAGATAAGTGCACAGAACTCATAAACTAAATAACCATAACATAACATAGCAAACATAACAGGTGTAAAACAGAACAGAAATAAACACAAAGATAAGCACACACAATGACCAGCGCCCTGCTCTGATTCGTTTGGGCTTATAACACCACCCCCAATGAGGCACACCTGGCACCCAATGCCCAAGTGTGCACAATCAGAGCGGGGTGCCCTCTACTGGCACAGAACCGTCACAGCACCCCTCCCCAAAGGTGCCACTCCCGAGGCGCCAGACCCTGCCTCCTCCGAAGCAGGACCCCCAAAAAGGAGAGAGGTTATGCAAGCGTTCAACAAAAAGTCCAACTAAAGTCCAGAAGTATGCTCCGCGGTCATCGCGGTCTTCTGGCAGGTTCGGCTGCAGCCCCTGAAACCTCGCTTTCCCTCCAGCGGTCTGGCTTGGACGCAGCTCCTGAAACTCCACCTCCTCTGGCAGGCTTGGACCTCGTCCCTCAAGCCCCGCCTCCTCCGGCGGACTTACCCAGAACTCCGTTCTCTCCAACTTGGAACGATGGCACCCAGCTCCCGCCTCTCTGGGTTGACATGACAACAGCGCCGAAACCACGCCTTCCCAGTTGGCTGTTTTCCTCGGCGCTGAACCCCCGTCTTCCCAGGCTGGCCTGAACGCCCTCGCCGACACCCTGTCTTACCCGGTCAACGTAAACGACAACGCCGCCAGTCTGCCCTTCCAGGTTAACCTGAACGACCGCGCCGCTTAAGCTGACGTGGGTAACCGCGCAGAGGTCCTGTCCACCCAGGCTGACAACCGACCGTGCTGACGCCTCGTTCAACCGGGCTGACGGGAGTGATCGCGCCAGCGCCCCGCCCACCTGGGCTGACGTGGATGGCAATGCCGGGTCTCCACCTACCTGGGCTAGCGTGGGTGACAGCCCCGTCATCCCACCTACCTGGACTGACGAGTGTGTCGCTGACCTTGCAGCTGCCTCCTCCGTGGTGAAGATAGAGGATGTCTTTGAAGTCCCACCTTGTGCTGATGTGTGAGCCGGCATCACAGCCCCACTTCTCCAGGGGCTAACGCGGGAGCCGGCTCCACAGCTTCGCCCTCCTGGCTGCCGGTGCTGGAACTGGCACAACCTCGGGCCAATCCCGGGAGGGGAGCGGACATCGCAAAAACACCCTAGGTGTCACTCAACCCCTATCCCCCCAGCCTCCAGCACCCAGAAGGTCCGGTGGTTCTTTGCGGATATCCCCACGGAGCTCTCGTCTCGCGACGTCCATTTGTGGCGGCTGGTCATTCTGTGTGCTTATCTTTGTGTTTATTTATGTTCTGTTTTACACCTGTTATGTTTACTACATTTAGTTCTGTGAGTTCTGTGCACGTTATCTGTAATTAAAGTTCAGTACGAAGCTCTCGGCTCTGCATTGATGTCCAGCCCACAACACCACATTGTGACAATTATGCTCATCTCATGCCATCTGATGACTAATTTACTCAACTTTACATTGCTGTAATGGCTCTCATTAGATACTCTAATAGCTCTAGTCTAGATACATTCAATTGTTTAAATACTACTCTGAAGGTTTTGCATTTTTTTCTTGTGTCAAAATCCTTAGAAATATTTAGAAATGACCTCTTATCTTGCTCAACTTGTAAACTGCACTTTTATCCATATCCATTAATACACGTACAATTACAATACAATTATTCTTGTTTTATTTCACTTTCAGTGGCATTTAATGTTAATTTAAAGCTCTGACTGCACTGTAGCTTAAATGCTCATAAGTCACTTTGGAAATACTGTCTGATAAAAATTCATATACCTTAAAATAATACCTTAATCTAGTTTATTGTTATTATTATTATTATTGTTGTTGTTCTAATAATAATAATTATAATAATAATAATAAGAATAAGAATAATAATTATTATTATCATTGTTGTTGTTGTTGTTCTAATAATTTATAATTATTATTATTATTATTATTGTTATTATTATCTCTCTATATATTTTTATTACCAGACAAAATATTTAAATATTTAAAGCCTTTCAAAAGAATGTCAGCCTTTAATTCAACAAATAACCCATTAACCCAATAACCCAAATAAATTGTATATTTTTAGAAATCTATATTTTTTAGAGGAAGGCCTTTGTAGACGAGATGTGTTTTCATTGATTTTTATCTTCTTTTTTTTTTCTTTGCGTTTGACTGTGTGGTTCTATAGTTCTTTCTCTGATTCAGAGTCCTCACCTGTCTTTATTCTTTTCTGTGCAGCCTGTAACAGTGATCTCAGACATCACAGACCAGACAACAGTAGCCAATAAGGAGGCTGCATTTGAATGTGAGATCAAGATCAACTACCCAGAGATCATGCTGACCTGGTATAAAGGAACCCAGAAACTTGACACGAGTGACAAGTATGAGATCAAGATAATTGGCGACCGCCACATCTTGAAGATCAAGAACTGCCAGACTCGGGATGAAGGCAGTTATCGTATTGTGTGTGGGCCACATATCTCCAGCGCCAAACTGACAGTGATGGGTATGGTCCACAGTAACACAGTTAACGATGAAAAATAGATGCTAGATTCAGCATTTACTTATCAGCATATTAACGCTGGGTTTACTGCTCTTTCACTTTTGTTTTTCCTTTTCTCTTTACAGAAGGTGAAGTGGAACAGCACATGGAGGATGTTGCTGGTAAGGAAGGCCAAACCTGCACACTCACATGCCAGTTCTCCATACCCAATGTAAAGACACAGTGGTTTAAAAACGGAAAGCTTTTAGAGCCTCACGGCAGATACGCATTCGCTGTGGCCAATTACACTCAGAAGCTCTCGATCAAAGACGTTAGGCCCGAAGACCAGGGAGAATACACATGCAAATACAAAAACCTTGAAACAACTGCAAATCTTTGGGTCGAAGGTGTGTATACGTTTCCCAGACTCACTCCTTTATTCTATCAGTTAAACCGCCTACTAACCTCTTCCATTTTCATTTGTAAGCCTCTTTCTTTGTTTACCTGTTTTCTTTATGTATGTATTTTAAAGAGACGTCTTAAGCAACTGATTGTTGATTTGAATTGAAATTTGAAATGCATTTCGATTTTTAGTTTATTTCAGGCTTGATTGCCTTATACATGAAAAAAAGTAGGAAAAAACAGCAGAGATATTCTCTAACCATCAACTTTGCATTATCTTTCATTAGCGGAGCAAATACATTTCACTAAGCGCATTCAGAACATTGTGGTCCGGGAACGACAGTCTGCAACTTTCGAATGCGAAGTGTCCTTCGATAATGCAATAGTAACATGGTACAAAGATACATGGGAGCTCAAAGAGAGCCCAAAGTATACCTTCAGAAGTGAAGGTCGACGACACTTCATGATCATCCGCAACGTAACCTCCGAGGATGAAGGTTCGTTCCACCAGCATCCTCTGCCTTCAGTTCACCATCTGTATGATTTCTATCTTGAAAATGGACTCTATTAATCTCCTGAACGGTTTTTTAGGCGTTTATTCCGTGATTGTCAGATTGGAGCCCAGAGGCGAAGCTAAAAGTACAGCAGAGCTGTACCTGTCTGGGAAAGGTCTGTACCAAACCAATAGTCACCTGTCAGAATCAAAATACCTGCATATGTGAGCCCATTGATATCCGTAACACTATTTTACTGTGACCCCTTTCGCAGAAATTGATATTGGAAGGGTACCTTATGGTAAGTAATTTCATTAAAAAAGCCCCTTCTTCAATGCTAAAATGCACTTAAGAATCCCAATAATATGTTCCAGCAATTTGTACTAGAAAATGAATTGATATTTAAAACCCCTTAGATATCCCTGATTCTTCAATCCAAGTCCCTGAAGCTCCATCTGCATTTTCGTTCGAAGGTAAGAAGAGGACTTTAACTGAAATGCAGATGTAAAATCCTAAATTCTGACAGGAATGCACTAACTCATAACGTCTTTTACTTTAAAAGCCGAATCCTCTGCAGAGTTCTATCATTATGAAGAAAAGATGGAAGTACAAGGTATAACGTGGACATAATAACTAAAGCTTCATTGTCTTACAAAGTCATTAAAAATGGAGATCCATGCTAACAACAGTAACCCCTTCATCCGTAATCATCTATCCAATCATTCACAAATATCTTGATTAACAAGATGTAATGAGCTCACGAGCACTCGTTTGCAAAAATGTCCTTTATTCCAGAATAACCAAATAACTAGACAACGCCACGTAATCAACAACAATAATAATAATCAAAATCATCATCATTGTCATCTCCATCATCGTCGCCGTCGCCGTCGTCATCAACATCATCATCACTTCATCATTTCCTTGGTTCCTTTATGAAATCGGTAACGAATTGTTGTCCTTCACCAGAATTTCAGTACAGGACAGAAGAAAGACTAGTAGAGGAAATCACAGGTACTGCTGAGAGCTTTTCATTCTGGTTCATTCACTCCAGTCGCAACCACGAACTAACCCTCATCCTTTTTTCAGCATTATCAATTTGCTCCTTGAGAATGCGGCCTTTTCCTCATTCACATCAATGTCTTGTTCTTCTGTCCAATGTCTCGAATCACTTCGGTTCTGTGTGTCCTTATTAAGTTGTGTGTTTGTCTCTGTCCCGTCAGAGAACATGCTTCTGTCGGTATCTTCTGAGACTGTCTGTGAAATCTCACCATCCCTTTGTTTCGTGTTTCATTGCTGTTCCATCCCCATCCACAATACGAATGGTGCTGGTCTCTATTTTTCTAAGTGCCTTCTCTTTCTCAGCAGCCGTGCGGATCCCCGTGGAGGAGACTATTGAGAGGAAAGCACTGGGAGTGAGAGAGGGAGTTCCAACCAAAGGTACTGAGTCAGAGTGGAATATTGGCTGCAATTGCTTCCTGCTGTCTGTCGGCAAACATGCCATGATGCTCTCGTCCTTGTTTGTCCTGGTGGCTCTTTCTTGTTTGGCTTGTGTACTACCAAGTAATAATGTCTTGTGATTTTCCTATAACACATCCTATTGTGTGTAAACTGTGTAGAAATGTCCTTTGGGTCAATGGTTCATTCAGTTCAGCAGTGCGCTGTTTCTTGTCTTCATGTCCGCAATTTCTGTAAACATTCAAATTGTCTTGTGATGTGCTTCAGCATCGCCACGCATGATTGCTCCCGATGCAAAAGCTTGTTCTGATCTAATACAGTGATTCTTCTTCAAGTTCCCGAGGTCATGGAACCGGTACTGAAGCCTGGACTTGTTGAGGAGGAATTAGTGCCATCTAAAGGTACACACACAACTCAGATTGTGGTCCAGCCTTGTGATTCGTTCAGTGTTACTCTTTATGTGCTTTTCTCTTCAGTGCACCTTGTAAACTTTGTTCCTCCATCATATGTTTGTCAGTTTGCCAGCAGTGGCCACTTAACTTCAGAACTGATGATGATTATATATGTGAACTATTTTTAAGTATCCGAAGCCAGGAAGCCTGTGGAAGAAAAGATCATACCGGTAAAGGTGGAAGAACCTAAAGGACGTCCCACACCAAAAGGTACAGTTGTAAATGTTCATGTCACAGTTTTAAAATACTCTTCTCTAAATGTTTGTGATCTAATCAAACGTGTGTGAGATTCGTGGAAATGGGAATTCTCTTGTAATTAAATGGATTATTTGTTTGTTTGTTTGTTTGTCTTTGTTTGTTCATTCCTAATTCTGTTGCCTTAAAAAAGAACGTGAAGAGGTACCTGCTCCTCAACCAGTTCCAATCCCTCCCAAGAAAGGTATTTTGTTGTGTCTGTGTGTGATTTTCATGTTTAATTCCTCTTTTGCAATATATTCTTTCATTTTTTTTTCATCCAAAGTAATGTGTCTGGTCTCTGTCTTGCTCGTTTTTTGTCTTTAAGTGTTTGTTAGATGTGATGTTTATTGGACACTGTGTAACACAAACCTTTTGTGGGTCTTATTTTGTTTGATATCTTAGTTACTTTACTGATTTTCCATGTTTTGTTTGTGATTTTAATGTGAAATGATCTGTTTTGGCATTGTCTCTCTGTCATATATATTCCACCTTTAAGAAGTCTTGTTTGTATTTGTAGTAGCTGTCTGTGTTTTAGACTTTTTAGTCTGGTGTTATGTGTCTTTTCTGTGTTTTGCATCCCAAACCTGTCAAATGTGCCCTTTTCTGTCCAAAAAATGTTGTCGATGTGTGTTAATGGAAGTCTTTCCAGATGTCCTATGTCTTCCTACATATTTTGTTTCCTTTATCACTAATAATAATTCCTTGTATTGCTTGTAAAAGTGCCAGAACCTGTAGCTCCTGCGGTTCCAGAGCCTAAACCCAAAGAACCTACGCCTAAACCTGCTCCTGCACCTGAACCCAAACCAGAGCCCAGGGTGGAGGCTAAACCTGAGCCTAAACCAGAGGCCAAGGTGAAGCCAACTCCTGAACCCAAACATATACCTGAGAAGAAAACTGAATTACCTCCTGCCAAAGGTAGTGTCTGTATGTCCATTTTGTCCTTAGTGTTTTTAATAAACTATTTAGATTTTATTTTCATTTGCTTTAAACATATATGTTGTCTCGTCTGTCTTGCTTCCAGTGTGGAAGTGCCATTTTTGTCCTAATCGTTGTGCCTTCTTTGTAATGCAAGTCCTGAAATGTGAATTAAGAGCAAAATGAATGTTCTTTAAAGTTCCTCTGGAGGTCAAGAAACCAAAAGCAGTTGAACCAGAACCACCAAGACCAGCAGAACCAGATAAAGTCATCAAAGTTCCGAAGGAAGTAGCTCCTGAAAAAGGTATTAGTTGAAGATGTTTATGTGAGTGAATGTCTTGCTCTACATGTTCCAGTGTTGGTCTGATTGTTTGTCTGCCACGCTCTTATGGGGAACCATTATCAGTGGCATAATTTATTGTCCTTGTCATGTGTGTCTTGTAACTTTGATGCCCTTATGTCAGCAGCTACATGTAGACTATCAATAAATCGATGTATTAAGATAAAATCAGATGACCCCCCCATCCAAAATATTAAACATATACTATTTGCAAAGATTCATTCATTTTCTAAAGCAATTAGAATTTATTTTTGCACTGAAATGATTAGAAACCCAACCCATCATAGCATAGAATTAAACAAAAGTGCAAAATTGAACATAGTTACAACCAAATATGCCGTAAAACGATTGGGCCTCCTTTGAAACTTATGTATTTGTGTTTGTCAAACCTTTAAAACAGTGCCAGAACCAACAAAAGCAGTGCCATTTAAGCCTGAACCAGAACCAGCCATTGTGGTTCCAAAGGAGGTTGCCCCTCAGAAAGGTATTGGTTCATGTTTGTAATGTCAGTTGATATTACTTTGTGCATGTGCTTTTGTTAAGCTTTCTTCCTGTTTTGCCACACTCTTAACCCTGATCTGAAAGTGGCACTCTGTTGGCTTATTGTTGTCCCTGCTTATTGTTGTCCCTTACACTGTTTTTGTCTTGACAAGCTCTTAAAATGGTGCATTTCAACGCACTGTCTTAATCTGCTTTGATGTTTAGCTATTAAGTGTGAATTAAAACCAAACCAAATGTTGTTTTAAGTTCATGTGGAGGAAGAGAAGCGAAAACCAGCTAAGCCAGAACGAGCAAAAGCAGTACCAACAAAACCTGAACCAGAACCAACCATTGTGGTTCCTAAGGAGGTGCCTCCACAAAAAGGTATTGGTTCATGTGTTTCATGTCAGTCATGTCAATATATATATATATATCTGTGAGTATGTCTACGTTCAGCTGTCCACTTACCTGCCACGCTCTTAGGTGAAAACCATGATTTTACAGTGGCGTTTTTAAAGTTGTTGGTGTTGTCTTGTGTTTCTTGTACTGATTTTGGCCTGACAAACTTATTAAACAATGCAATTTGAAGTATATTCCTTGATGTGAATCCAATAAATATGAACTAAATCCAAACCAAATGTCATTCAAGTTCATGTGGAGGAAGAGAAACGAAAGCCAGCTCTTCCAGAACCTCCGAAAGCAGTACCCTCCAAGCCTGAACCAGAACAAGCCATTGTGGTTCCTAAGGAGGTAGCCCCTCAAAAAGGTATTATTTCATGTTTTTTGTGCCAGTATTCTTTTGTGCTGTGTTGAGCTTTACTCTTATTTGCCACGCTCTTCTGGGAAAACCATGATCTCACAGTGGCATTCTGTTGTCTTATTTATGTTGTCTTCACTTTCTTCTACTTGAGTTTGTCTTGAAAAAACCCTTGCAATGGTGCATTTTGAAGGATTGTCTTTAATTTGAATATTCTTTTAAAGTTCAAGAACCTCCGAAGAAGCCAGAGGTCCCTACTTATATATCGATACAGAAAGAGGAAGTGAAAGAAGACGTTTCTCCTAGGCTTAAACCAGAGGAAGTTCCTCAGAAGAAAGACATTCCTCCTGCTTTCAAAAAAGTGGACAAAGTGGAGATACCACTAAAGAAAAAGGAACAGGAACCTGCTCTTAAAAAAGAAGAGATTTTACCTCAGAGGAAAGATGTTACATTTGAGCCTCAAGATGAGATTAAGACTGAGCTAAAACCTGTGGTCAAGCCTGAACCTAAAGCTGATGTTATATTTGAGCCTAAAATTGAGGTTAAACCAGTACTGAAACCTGAGGTTATACCTGAAACTAAACCTGAGCTCACACCAGAACCTAAACCTGAGCTAAAATTTGTAACTAAACCTGAGGTCAAGCCTATAGATAAACCTGAGATCAAGTCAGCACCTAAACCTGAGGTCAGGCCTGTACCTAAACCTGAGGTGAAGCTACAACCTAAACCTGAGGCTAAGCCTGAGATTAAGCCTGTGTTGAAACCTGAGGCCCATCTTGAAATTAAACCTGAGGTTAAGCCTGAGCCCAAGCCTGAAATCAAGCTTGAACAAAAAACTGAGATTAAGCCTGAACCTAAGGCTGAAGTTAAACCTAAACCTGAGATCAAACATGAACAAAAACCTGAGATTAAGCCTGAGCCTAAACCAGAAGTCAAACCAGAAGTTAAGCAAGAGCCTAAACTTGAAGTGAAACAAGAACCCAAGCCTGCAGCAGTGAAGAAGCCTCCAGCAAAAGGTAGTGTTTGCATCTCAATCTTATTGTTTTCCTCGGGTTAATATGCTAATCTTTCCAGAATGTTTTGTTGTTCATGTATACTGTGTGGTGCTGTGTGTTTGTCTAGCTTCCTGTTTGGAAGCATGTCTATGCCTGTATAGTTTTAACTGTTACTTAAAACCACAATAAATGTCCTTTAAAGTTCTTGTGGAGGAAGAGAAACGAAAACCAGCTCAGCCAGAACCACCAAAGTCAAAGACACCTAAACCTGAACCAGAACAAGCCATTGTGGTTCCTAAGGAGGTAGCCCCTCAGAAAGGTATTGGTTGTTTTAGTGTCATTCATTGTCTTTTGTGCATGTCTTGTGTTGTTCTGTGTTCTTATTTGCCACGCTCTTCCAGGTTATCCTGATCTCACAGTGGCTTTTTGTTGATGTGTTGTTGTTTTATGTTTCTTGTATCTTACTCTTAAAACAGTGCAATTTGAAGCAATGTCTTTCATTTGAACATTCTTTCAAAGTACAAGAACCTTCCCAGAAACCAGAGGTCCTTACATATATATCTACACCAAAAGAAGAAATGAAAGAGGTTTCTTCTACAGCACAGCCAGAGGAGGTTCTGCAGAAGAAAGAAATCTTAGTTTCTGCTCTGAAAAAGGAAAACAAAGTGGAAATACCACCAAAGAAAGATGAAACTCCTCTTAAAAAAGATGAAATTCCGCCTCAGAAGAAGGATGTAACAATTGAGCCTAAACATGAGATTAAGATGGAACCCAAACCTACGGCCAAACATGATACTAAAATTGAGGTTACGCCTAAGACACAAGCTGAAACCAAACCTGAACCTAAACCTAAGCTTAAACCTGAGGTCCAACCTGAATCTAAACTTGAGGTTAGGCCTGAGCAAAAGGCTGAAATCAAACCAAAACCTGAGGTGAAGCTACCGGCAAAAGCTGAAGTCATACCTGAACCTAAACCTGACATTAAGCCTAAACCTAAACCTTCAGTTAAACCAGAGCCAAAAGCTGGAGTCAAATCTAAGCCTGAGGTTATGTCAGAGCCAAAAGCTGAAGTCAAACCTGAACCTAAACTAAGTTCTGAACATAAACCTGAAACTAAACCAGAGGCTAAGCCAGAGCCTAAACCTGAGATCAAACCTCAACCAAAAATTAAGTTTAAATCAGAGCCAAGAGCTGAGCTAAAAGGTGAGGTAAAGCCTGAGCAAAAAGTTGGTATCAAATCTTTAATTAAACCTGAAGTTAGGCCTGAGTCAAAAGCTGATATCAAATTTGAGCTAACAGCTGAGGTAAAACCTAAAACTGAGATGTATGAGCCTATAATTGAGGTTAAACCTGAGCTGAAAGCTCACCTCAAACCTGACTCTAAACCTGATCTTAAACCTGAGCCAAAAGCTGAGGTCAAACCTGAATCTAAACCTAAGGTTAAGCCTGAGTCAAAAGATCAAGTCAGTCTTGAATTTAAATCTGAGATTAGGATTGAGGAAAAAGATGAACCTCGACCAACGATTCTAGATTCTGAAATTAAGTTTGAGCCTATACCTGAGGTTAAGCCTGAGCTAAAGTCCCAGCTCAAACCTGAACCTAAACCTGAGATTACATTTGAGTCTAAAGCTGAGGTTATACCTGAACCTAAACTGGAGGAAATTAAGTATATAAAAAGAGAGAATGTTTCCTTTAAAAAAGAACAAAAAGAGGTGACACTTGTGCCTAGAACAGAGGAAGCAGATGTCATTCTATATAAGAAGGAATTTGCTTCATCTTCTAAAGCAGAAGAAATAACTTTACAAATGTTGAAGGACACTCTTGTGCCTCAAACAGATAAAGATCTTTTACCAAAAGAAATAGAGTACCTTACAACTTCAAAGAAAGAAATAAAGTCTCAAAAATTAGAGATAGCGGCTGTGTCTTCTCCTGAGGGAGATGTTCTACCTGAGATGAAGAAGACTGTTGTCACTCCTAAACAAGAAGAAACGCTTCAGCATAAAAAAGCTGCAACTCCTGAACTGCAGCCTGCAGTAGAGGAAATCATTCTCCTGAAAAAGAAAGTTCCTCTTCTTTTGAAGAAAGAAGATTCTTTGCATCTTAAAAAAGAGATTACAATTACTCCTGCACAGGAAGACAGAGAAGATTCCCAAAAAGGCGACGTTACTCCTGCAAAAGGTACAATGGCAAAAAATCTCAATATATCTTCTTATATCTTTCTTAAAATTAACTCTTAATGTATAAATCTTTCCGTTTGGTACTAAATGTTGTTTGTCACTTTCATTGTTTTCTGTTCACACCATCTTAAATTCTTTTCACTCGCTAGAGTGATGTCTTATGTATCTGATAATGATTTCTCCCAGAGGTTTCTTAAAACTGTACCTAATAGAAATTTAAATGTTTTAAGTTCTTATGAAGCCTTCAAAAGAAGCACTTTCAAGAAAACTGGATGCAACATTTGTCCCTCCAATGGAGGATGAGCAAACCAAAGGTACAACAAAACCATCTTCATCTTCTTCTATAACCTCTTTTAATCTAAATATTCTATGTTCTTAGTTCTTATACCTTGTCAGTTTTTATGACCCATGCATGTCCCTGTTTTGAGTGTATAATTGAATACCACATTGTGTGTTTCCATACAAATTACAAAGGTCTAAACTGTGACATGCAAAAAGAGAATGCAAAAAGAACATGTTCTTACTGTTTTATATATATATATATATATATATATATATATATATGCACATTTCAGATATTTCTGATATTGTTGTAGACAGAAAATTCTACAGAATTATTAAACTTATAGTACATGATAAGAAAACACATCAAATATACAATGACGGTAAGTTCTAAAAACTTATGCTTAAAGAACAGATGGAGCCTTTAACATCTTTAAATGGTACCGGAAAGTTATAAATACCATATATTAAGTCATATACTGTGAGTATGGACAAATCTGACTTTCAAAGTCAGAAACAAATCTTACGCAGAACGGCGTTCATCTCCTGTGGTTTGTAACACTCTAAAATATCTCTTTGCGTCTTACAATCCTCTTATTTTCTTCTGTTACTGCATATCCTTACTTGCATCTCAGAACTTCAAGAATCTACCCATCATATTGGCATCGTGCAACTGAAATCTCCAAAGATTTCATTTATTTCACCTCTTAAGGAAAATGTTTCTTATGAAGAAGGATCTTTATACCCAGAGGATTTACTCCATGAAAAGGTATCTTGCGAGAGAATACTGGCAGATGAAGACATTTCATCAAAACACAAATCTTCTGGAGAACCTTTACCCAAGAAAGTAGAACCTGTCACAAATTTGAAAGAAACTCTAAAAGATGAAGATTCTTCCCATATTCTTGAAGGTGGTAACAAGACCACAGAGCTTAAGAGGAGAAAGCGAGTCACTTCTAAAACACATTTACAAAAAGATGAGGACCAAATGATAGATGACTTTCCAAGCATCACTCAAGTTACTATTCTAAAGAAACGGGAAAAAGTACAGAAAGTTAGAATTGATGAAGATATTCCAAAGAAAGTTGGTGTCACATGGCAAGCAACTAGCCATGAGATACTGAAGCCTATATCAGGTACAGTAGTAGAGTCCTTAGTTGGCGATACAGAAAAACCTAAGATCGTGTCATACCAACATGACAAGCCACCCAGGAAAGAGACTCATTATGATATTCTTGGAAAGGGACTTGCAATCACAACAGAAACTAAAAGCCCATCAATAGAAAAAGTAGAATCAGTTCCAAAAGAGTATTTAGAAGAAGCTTCAGTAAAAAGACACAAGCAAAAATCAAGCATAGTCAGGTGTTCAACCAGCAAAGATGAAAAAACCAAGCTGATTGGTAAGTCTTCAGATAATCGTAAAATGAAACCTTCAGCAGTCATCGATGGAAGACAGGATATTCCTCAAAAAGTAGAAAATTTGTCCCCATTTCTTGTGTCAGATATGTACTCAGATACTCATTCTAAAACAAAAGTTGATGAACCAAATCAAATTGATCATCAAAAGAGAATATATACTGCAGAAGACAGTAAGATACCAAAAGAAGAGTTGAAGCCTCATCAGAATGTTGAGAGACTCAAAGAGAAGGTTAGACGAGACGTAAATTCAAAAACGCTTCAAGACTCAACAAAAAAAGATATTCTTCCAAAAAGCAAACCTTGGCAGCAGGTGAAAGCTGACCTTTCAGTTCCACAAGAACATGTCTTACCGGAAGACATTCAGATATCTGACCAAAAAACAACTAAAGCCATTAAACCTAGCAGTGGTCTTCAGGAGTCCAATCTATCTGAAGATGATCAAGCAACAGTGGAAATGAAAGTTCCTCAAACCCTTCCAAAGAGTAAACGTTGGCAGGAAGTAAAAGGTGACATTTCAGTTCCAAAAGAATGTGTCTCACACCAAAACATTCAGATGTCTGGCCAAGAGACCACTAAAACCATTATACCTAGCAGTGCTCTTCAGGAGTACCATCTATCTGAAGATAAGAAAGCAACCGTGGAAATGAAAGTTCCTCAAATCCTTCTAAAAGGTAAATCTTGGCAGCAAGAAAAAGGTGACCTTTCAGTTCCAAAAGATCGTGTCTTATACCAAGACATACAGATGTCTGGCCAAGAGACCACTAAAGCCATTATACCTAGTGGTGCTCTTCAAGAGTACCATCTACGTGAAGACGATAAAGCAAACGTGGAAATGAAAGCTACTGAAATCCTTCCAAAGATCAAACCTTGGCAACAAGTAAAAGGTGAACCTTCAGTATCACAGGAACATATTTTACCCCAAGACATTCAGATATCTGGAGAAAAGACCATTAAAGCCATTACACCTAGCAGTGATGTTCAGGAGTACCAGCCCCCTGAAGATGACAAAGCAACCTTAGAGATGAAACTTACTAAAAAAGATCCAAAGAGCATACCTTGGCAAAAAGAACAACATGCACAAGTCTTACCAGAGGACATTCAGATATCTGGCCATGAGATCACTAAAGACATTAAACATAGCAGTGTGGTCCAAGAGTACCATCCACCTAAAGTTGATAAAGCAATCGTGGAAATGAAAGTTCCTCAAATCATTCCAAAACCAAAACCTTGGAAGCAAGTACAAGGAGAACTGTCAGTACCACTGGAATATGTCTTACCCCAAGGAATTCAGATATCTGGCCACAAGACCAGTAAAGCCATTATACCTAGCCATGTTCTTCAGGAGTACCATCCACCTGAAGATGATCAAGCATCTATGGAGATGAAAGTTCCTCAAATCCTTCCAATAAGTAAACCTTGGCAGCAAGTGCAAGGTGAACATCCAGTACCACAGAAATATGTCTTATGCCAAGACATTCCGATAGCTGGCAATGAGACCACTAAAGATATACCTAGCCATGTTCTTCAAGAATACCATCCACCTGAAGATGATCAAGCATCCATGGAAAAGAAAGTTCCTCAAATCCATCCAAAGAGTAAACCTTGGCAGCAAGTGCAAAGTGAACTTTCCGTACCACAGAAATGTGTCTTACACCAGGACATTCAGATAGCTGGCCATGAGACAACTAAAGTCATTATACCTAGCCATGTTCTTCAGGAGTACCACCCACCTGAAGTTGATCAAGCATCCATGGAGATGAAGGTTCCTCAAATCCAGCCAAGGAGTAAATCTTGGCAGCAAGTGCAAGGTGAACTTTCAGTACCACAGAAATGTGTCTTACACAAAGACAATCAGATATCTGGTGAAAAGACAACTAAAGCCACTAAACCTAGCAGTGTTGGTCAGGAGTACCATCCACCTATAGATGATGAAGCAGCTGTGGACATGAAAGTTTCTCAAATCCTTCCAATGCATAAACCTTTGCAGCAAGTGCAAGGAGAACTGTATGTTCCACAGAAAAATGTCTTATGCCAGGACACTCAGATATCTGGCCAAAAGACAACTAAAGCCACTATACCTAGCCATGTTCTTCAGGAGTACCATCCACCAGAAGATGATCAAGCAACCGTGGAGATGATAGTTCCTCAAACCCAGCCAAGGAGTAAATCTTGGCAGCAAGTGCAAGGTGAACTTTCAGTACCACAGAAATATGTCTTACACAAAGACAATCAGATTTCTGGTGAAAAGACCACAAAAGCCATTAAACCTAGCAGTGCTGTTCAGGAGTACCATCCATCTGAAGATGATCAAGCAACCGTGGAGATGAAAGTTCCTCAAATCCTTCCAATGAGTAAATCTTTGCACAAAGTACAAAGTGAACTTTCAGTACTAAAGAAATATGACTTACCCAAAGACATTCAGATATCTGGCCAAAAGACCACTAAAGCCACTATACCTAGCCATGTTCTTCAGGAGTACCATCCACCAGAAGATGATCAAGCAACCATGGAGATGAAAGTTCCTCAAATCCTTCCAATGAGTAAATCTTGGCAGCAAGTGCAAGGTGAACTTTCAGTATCGCAGAAATATGTCTTACCCCAGGACATTCAGATATCTGGTGAAAAGACTACTACAGCAATTACATCTAGAAGTGTTGTTCAGGAGCACCAGCCTCCAAAAGATGATCAGGCAACCATGGAAATTAAAGTTCCTCAAACCATTCCAAAGAGTAAACCTTGGCAGCAAGTGCAAGGTGAACCTTCAACACCACAGAAATATGTTTTACGCCATTCAGAAGACATTCAGAAATTTGGTGAAAAAACCACTAAAACCATTATACCTAGCCATGTTTTTCAGGAGTACCATCCACCTGAAGATGATCAAGCATCCATGAAAATGAAAGTTCCTCAATTCTTTCCAATAAGTGTACCTTGGCAGCAAGTACAAGGTGAACTTTCTATATCACAGGACTATGTCTTACCCCAGGACATTCAGATGTCTGCTGAAAAGACTTCTAAAGCCATTAAACCTAGCAGTGCTGCTCAGGAGTACCATCCACCTGAAGGTGATCAAGCAACCATGGTAATGAAAGTTCCTCAAATCCTTGCAATGCGTAAACCTTTGCAGCAAGTGCAAGGAGAACTGTATGTACCACAGAAAAGTGTCTTACCCCAGGACACTCATATATCTGGTGAAAAGACCACAAAAGCCATTAAACCTAGCAGTGTTGTTCAGGAGTATCATCCATCTGAATATAATCAAGCAACCGTGGAGATAAAAGTTCCTCAGATCCTCCCAATGAGTAAATCTTGGCAGGAAGTACAAGGTGAACTTTCAGTACCACAGGAATATGTCTTACATCAGGACATTCAAATGTCTGGTGAACGGACCATTAAAGCCATTAAACCTAGCAGTGCTGCTCAGGAGTACCATCCATCTAAAGGTGATCAGGCAACTGTGCAAATGAAAGTTCCTCAAATCCTCCCAATGAGTAAATCCTGGCAGGAAGTGCAAGGTGAACTTTCAGTACCACAAGAATATGTCTTACCTCAGGACATTCAAATGTCTGGTGAAAAGACCACTAAAGGCATGATATCAAGCAGTGCTGTTCAGGCGTACCATCCACCTGAAGATGATCAAGCAACCCTGAAAATGAAAGTTCCTCAGATCCTTCCAAAGAGTTTATCTTGGCAGCAAGTACAAGGTGAACTTTCAGTACCACAGGAATATGTCTTACCCCAGGACATTCAGATATCTGGTGAAAAGACAACTAAAGCCACTGAACCTGGCAGTGTTGTTCAGGAGTACCATCCACCTGAGGATGATGAGGTAACTGTGGAAATGAAAGTTCCTCAATTCCATCCAAAGAGTAAACCTTGGCAGCAAGTGCAAGGTGAACTTTCAGTACCAGAGAAATATGTCTTACACCAAGACATTCAGATATCTGGTGAAAGGACATTTAAAGCCATTAAACCTAGCAGTGTTGCTCAGGAGTACCATCCACCTGAAAATGATCAAGCAACCATGGACATGAAAGTTCCTCAGATCCTTCCAATTAGTAAATCTTGCCAGCAAGTGCAAGGTGAACTTTCAGCACCACAGGAATATGTCTTACACCAGGACATTCAGATATCTAATGAAAAGACTACTAAAGGCATGATATCTAGCAGTGCTGTTCAGGAGTACCATCCACCTGAAGGTGATCAGGCAACCATGGAAATGAAAGTTCCTCAGATCCTTCCAAAGAGTTTATCTTGGCAGCATGTACAAGGTGAACTTTCAGTACCACAGGAATATGTCTTACCCCAGGATATACAAATGTCTGATGAAAGGACCATTAAAGCCATTAAACCTAGCAGTGCTGCTCAGGAGTACCATCCATCTGAAGGTGATCAGGCAACCATGGAAATGAAAGTTCCTCAGATCCTTCCAATGAGTGTAACTTGGCAGCAAGTACAAGGTGAACATTCAGTGCAACAGGAATATGTCTTACCCCAGGACATTCAGATATCTGGTGAAAGGACATTTAAAGCCATTAAACCTAGCAGTGCTGCTCAGGAGTACCATCCATCTGAAGGTGATCAGGCAACTGTGCAAATGAAATTTCCTCAAATCCTTCCAATGAGTAAATCTTGGCAGGGAGTACAAGGTGAACTTTCTGTACCACAGGACTACGTCTTAACCCAGGACATTCAAATGTCTGGTGAAAGGACCTTTAAAGGCATGATATCAAGCAGTGCTGTTCAGGCGTACCATCCACCTGAAGATGATCAAGCAACCCTGAAAATGAAAGTTCCTCAGATCCTTCCAAAGAGTTTATCTTGGCAGCAAGTACAAGGTGAACTTTCGGTACCACAGGAATATGTCTTACCCCAGGAAATTCAGATGTCTGGTGAAAAGACTACTAAAGCCACTAAACCTGGCAGTTTTGTTCAGGAGTACCATCCACCTGAGGATGATGAAGTAGCTGTGGAAATGAAAGTTCCTCAAATCCATGCAAAGAGTAAACCTTGGCAGCAAGTGCAAGGTGAACTTTCAGTACCAGAGAAATATGTCTTACACCAAGACATTCAGATATCTGGTGAAAGGACATTTAATGCTATTAAACCTAGCAGTGTTGCTCAGGAGTACCATCCACCTGAAAATGATCAAGCAACCATGGACATGAAAATTCCTCAGATCCTTACAATTAGTAAATCTTGCCAGCAAGTGCAAGGTGAACTTTCAGTACCACAGGAATATGTCTTACCCCAGGACATTCAAATATCTATTGAAAAGACTGCTAAAGGCATGATATCTAGCAGTGCTGTTCAGGAGTACCATCCACCTGAAGGTGATCAGGCAACCATGGAAATGAAAGTTCCTCAAATCCATCCAAAGAGCAAACCTTGGCAGCAAGTGCAAGGTGAACTTTCAGTACCACAGGAATATGTTTTACCCCAGGACATACAAATGTCTGGTGAAAGGACCATTAAAGCCATTAAACCTAGCAGTGCTGCTCATGAGTACCATCCATCTGAAGGTGATCAGGCAACCATGGACATGAAAGTTCCTGAGATCCTTCCAAAGACTTTATCTTGGCAGCATGTACACGGTGAACTTTCAGTACCACAGGAATATGTCTTAATGCAGGACATTCCGATATCTGGTGAAAAGACAACTAAAGCCACTAAACCTGGCAGTGCTGTGCAGGAGTACCATCCACCCGAAGATGATGAAGCAGCGGTGGAAATGAAAGTTCCTCAAATCCATCCAAAGAGCAAACCTTGGCAGCAAGTGCAAGGTGAACTTTCAGTACCACAGGAATATGTCTTACACCAAGACATTCAAATATCTGGTGAAAGGACCATTAAAGCCATTAAATCTAGCAGTGCTGCTCAGGAGTACCATCCATCTGAAGGTGATCATGCAACTGTGCAAATGAAATTTCCTCAAATCTTTCCAATGAGTAAACCTTGGCAGGAAGTACAAAGTGAACTTTCAGTACCACAGAAATATGACTTACCCCAAGACATACAGATAACTTGCCATGAGACCACTAAAGCCATTATACCTGGCCATGTTCTTCAGGAGTACCGCCCACCTGAAGATGATCAAGCAACCATGGAAATGAAAGTTCCTCAAATTCTTCCAAAGAGTTTAACTTGGCAGCAAGTGCAAGGTGAACTTTCTGTACCACAGGACTATGTCTTACCCCAGGATATTCAGATGTCTGATGAAAAGACCACTAAAGCCATTAAACCTAGCAGTGCTGCTCAGGAGTATCATCCATCTGAAGATGATCAGGCAACTCTGGACATGAAAGTTCCTCAAATCCTTCCAATGAGTAAACCTTGGCAGGAAGTACAAAGTGAACTTTCAGTACCAGAGAAATATGTCTTACACCAAGACATTCAGATATCTGGTGAAAGGACATTTAAGGCCATTAAACCTAGCAGTGTTGCTCAGGAGTACCATCCACCTGAAGATGATCAAGCAACCATGGACATGAAAGTTCCTCAAATCCATCCAAAGAGTAAACCTTGGAAGGAAGTGCAAGGTGAACTTTCAGTGCCACAGGAATATGTCTTACCCCAGGACATTCAGATATCTGATGAAAAGACTACTAAAGGCATGATATCTAGCAGTGCTGTTCAGGAGTACCATCTACCTGACATTGATCAGGCAACCAAGGAAATGAAAGTTCCTCAAATCCTTCCAAAGAGTTTACCTTGGCAGCAAGTGCAAGGTGAACTTTCAGTTCCACAGAAATATGTCTTACCCCAGGACATTCAGATGTCTGGTGAAAGGACCATTAAAGCCATTAAACCTAGCAGTGCTGCTCATGAGTACCATCCACCTGATGATGATCAAGCAACCCTGAAAATGAAAGTTCCTCAAATCTTTCCAATGAGTAAACCTTGGCAGGAAGTACAAAGTGTACTTTCAGTACCACAGAAATATGACTTACCCCAAGACATTCAGATATCTGGCCATGAGACCACTAAAGCCATTATACCTGGCCATGTTCTTCAGGAGTACCGTCCACCTGAAGATGATCAAGCAACCATGGAAATGAAAGTTCCTCAAATTCTTCCAAAGAGTTTATCTTGGCAGCAAGTGCAAGGTGATCTTTCCATACCACAGGACTATTTCTTACCCCAGGACATTCAGATGTCTGATGAAAAGACTATTAAATCTATTAAACCTAGCAGTGCTCCTCAGGAGTACCATCCATCTGTGGGTGATCAGGCAACCGTGGAAATTAAAGTTCCTCAAATCCTTCCAATGAGTAAATCTTGGGAGCAAGTGCAAGGTGAACTTTCAGTACCACAGGAATATGGCTTACCACACGACATTCAGATATCTGGTGAAAAGACTACTAAAGCCACTAAACCTGGCAGTGTTGCTCAGGAGTACCATCCACCTGAAGATGATCAAGCAACCATGGACATGAAAGTTCCTCAAATCCTTCCAAAAACTTTATCTTGGCAGGAAGTGCAAGGTGAACTTTCAGTACCACAGAAAGATGTCTTATCCCTGGACATTCAGATATCTGGTGAAAGGACATTTAAAGCCATTAAATCTAGCAGTGCTGCTCAGGAGTACCATCCATCTGAAGGTGATCAAGCAATTCTGCAAATAAAATTTCCTCAAATCCTTCCAATGAGTAAATCTTGGCAGGAAGTACAAGGTGAACTTTCTGTACCACAGAAATATGACTTACCCCAGGACATTCAGATATGTGATGAAAAGACTACTAAAGCCACTGAACCTGGCAGTGTTGTTCAGGAGCATCATCCACCTGAAGATGATCAAGCAACCTTAGTATTGAAAGTTCCTGAAATAGTTCCAAAGAGTGAATCATGGCAGCAAGTGCAAGGCGAACCTTCAGTACCACAGGAATATGTCTTACGTCAAGACATTAAGATATCTGGCCAAGAAATCACTAATGCCATTTTACCTAGCAGTGTTTTTCAGGAGTACCAGCCACCTGTAGATGATAGAGTTACTATGGAAATGGAAGTACCACAGATCTTTGAAGAAGAGATGACTGCTTCTCAAAGGCAATTGCTGCAACAACCTGAAAATATGAGGGAAAAAAGCCCTGTTATACTGACAACAAGAGATTATTTGAGAAAGAGTGAATTATCAGCAGAAAAATCTGTCCTTCCCCAGAAAGAAAATGCTAAATTACAACAATCCACCCATCTACAAGAAAATAAAGGTGTCTTAGAAGGAATTTCCACAGCTGAATTTTTAATTAAAGAGATTAATTACCCTAAAGATGCAAATATTGCGACTGAATTGAAAACATTTGATAGTCGTATTTTTCCAGAAGAATCAATTATTGCTAAAGACAGATACCAAATGACACCTACACAAATTTATTCTGAACCTATCAAACAGATTGTCCATCCAGAAGACACAAAAAAGAGAGATTGTCTTGCAGCATCATTATTATTCAAAGCAGATCAAGACGATTCACTTAAAGTTACAGATGAGAAGACAGAGCTCTTACCATGTTATAAAGAACATTTAGCTGTTTCCAGCACTGCTGACAAATTGGAATCAGTAAAGGAGCACTTGGTTTTAAAACCAACACAGGGAGATCTTCATATTCTCAAAGAAAAAGCTCAGCGATCAAAGGATGAAATTACACCCTCACATGAAGCCAGACCACTTCCTACATCTCTTCTGACATCCCAAACTGACAACATTAAAGAAAGTTCTTCCAGTAAACCTTGGATGCCACTTGAGATACCAAAGGATGCCTATGAAGATGCTGCATTAAGAGAAATACAACAGCGCAGTGAAAATCTTAATCATGAGGAGCACTCTTTGGGAAGAACCTCTTATAAGGTGGAGCCAAAGGATCTGATACAACAACATGAAAATATTCTTCCAATAACACCCACTTTGAGAGGTATTTGAAAATCTTGCGTGCTTATTGTACCAGTCACTCTTATAACAACTCTTGCGCACTTTTGGGTTTCAAGCCCATCTCTTGTTTCATCTCACTTCGTCCTGTAATAAGCAGCTCAGAACACAACCATGGTCCATGCTTGAATGTAGTAGGCCCTTTATCTCCTCTTGAATACCACTTGAATATGAAACCCACCACTCATTGAACTGAAATGTCAGAAATCTTGCATTCTCACTCTCATTCTCATTCCATTGTTTCAGTTAATGTGTGTGCAGTCACTGTTTGTATGAAATCCTCCATTTTTAAACGGTGAGGGGGTTCACCTCCCAATATTTCAAAGCAAGTTTCAGATTGTAACACTATTTCTTCTGTTCCTAAAGTGCCTGAACCAGAGAAGAAGGCTCCTGCAGAAAAGATACCTGCTTTGAAAAGGGAGGAAGTTGCTCCCAAAGGTACAGTGAAAATGGTTTTGCTAAAAACCTTTTCCTCTTTTTAAATGTCATATGTAATTGTTCTAGTCTCTATGTATTCAGGTTCAGTTCCTTTATCTGGTGTTTTAATGCACCCTCACTTCAAAGCAATGACTTTTTAACCTGGCCACACTTTTCCACAGTTGAAAAGAAACCATCTCCACAGCCAGAGATTTTGCCAGAGGCTAAGAAAATCACTCCATCCGGAGGTACTCTAAAATTTCTCATGTCTTCCTCTTAAGTTTTTGTCTGTGCTTCATCTGCTTCAAAGTCTGTCACTGTTTCTTAACTTTGATTGTTAAATGTGTCCAATGTGAGTCTTTCCATATGGGGTTCATTTTCTATTATGATCTGTTGTGTTGTGTTGGGAATGTATCTTTCAATTGGTCGTGCAGACGAAACTGTATGTTTTGTCCCCACTAATGTGGTCTTAATGATATTTTTAACCTTATGATCACCTTTCTCAACGTCGAATGGGCCACAGTTGAAAGAAAAGCAGTACCAGACTCTGCAGCTGTGCCACAAGAAAAGAAAATTTCACCTGTTGAAGGTACATTATGGCTCAGTCTTTTAAACGTTCTTTTCAGTTTTTGTGTCTGGATGTAATTTTTTTATGTAGAATTCTTATCTGGAGTGCTGAATGTTCCTCTTTGCATGCCTTTACCAGTAATTTGAATGTGTCTTGCTTAAAACAAATCTGTCCTGTCTGCTGTGTTTGAGTGGGTGTCCCTGAGAAAATCTTTCATTTTTCTTGATTGCCCTTCATTTAATGCTAGTCAAGAAAAATTGGTGTACGCTGCAAGTCCAGAACCTACCTGTGAGCCACAGAAATCATCTTGCCAGCTTTAATTCACTTAATTCAGCTGATGTACAAGCTGTAGGGACATCAAAGGTGTTCCTTTGTCAAGTGAATCTTATCTCTCTTACACGATATGACTCTTAAAAGACAAGATTTCAAACTTCTTTATATCCAATCTCTATAATGAGCTAAATGCACAATATCTTTTAAATTCAAGAAGAGAGAGAGAAGACTGAAGACCAACATATGGTCCAGGGAGAGAGGACCATTGCTGCACAAGGTAGTGGAACAAACAGAAGACTAAATCTTCACTGGAATAAACTGCTGAAGAATAATCTTAAACTTGATATTCTTGTGACCTTTCTTTGACACAAGAACATACACCCAGAGAACATGATGTACCAAAGACTGGTCTTCAAGAGCAACAGATATCTCTTGTCCAACAAGTTGAAGGTATTGAGAGTAAAGTATCTTGATATTTTGATCTATATTTTCCTCTTACATGTCCTTAAAGGTAAGGAAAGCTTAAGCTTAATATTTCACGACAGGCCACTCATTAAATGAAATTTCATGAAACTGAAATTGCATGCCACTATAACAACAAGATAATGAGAAGCTAACCCTCAGGAAGTTGCATGGACTAATTGATCTTAATACTGTATAGACACCACTGTTCACACTTTGGCATGCAGAACCCCACGCTGTACTAAAAACTGGCCTTAAAGATATGGTAAAGATGTATTTCCATGACCTTTCCTAACAACAATTGGCTAAAATTCAATCTCTTGCAGGACTAGAATATTGCATTTGTTGCCTTTTCTTTAATTTCATTTTCTTTGGTGATTCTTAGTTTATTTTATGCTTTTTTTTTAAACCAGAGGGTGAAATGGAACCTGTTTCTGCACCTGGAGTTGTAAAGAAAGGTATGATTAAATCTGCTTAATCTGATGTTGTAATTAAAGAAACAATTATAATAATTGTCTGAATTTGTAATTCATTTGATGGAAAATTTTAGACAGCCATGTCTATCATTTTTTTTTATTATATTGTTTTATATTTTGTATTATATTGTATTGTGTTGTACTTTACTGTACTGTGTTGTATTGTATTCTGTGATATTGTACTGTGTTGTGTTGTGTTGTATTGTGCTGTGTTGTGTTGTGTTGTGTTGTTCTGTGTTGTGTTGTGTTGTGTTGTTTTGTGTTGTATTGTTCTGTTGGGTGATGTTCTCTTGTTTCTAGCCTATGATGTTTGTCTTGTATTTTCTTTGATATGGCCAGGGAAAACTTGTTCTGTGTTGATGTTTTGTGTTCTCTTGTGTATATAAACTTTTTGTACGTTCTGTAATGTAATAATGTCCCAATCAAAAGGGAAAATTCCGAGAAAGGAGGAAGAAAAACCAGAAATTCCCACTTTAAAGAAAGCTGCAAGGATCTCCAAGGCCAAAGACGAAGAACTAGAAATGGTGAAATTGAAGAAGGTACTTAAGCCTTCACCAGAACAGCCTGAAGAAACCAAGAAGGTCTTTGCGGAGGCAGTCACTGGTGTTCTTATTACTGAGAGTTATGAGGCTGAAATGCAGTTTGAGAAATATGAAAGAATAAAGAAACCTGAAGAAATAAAACCTGAAAAAGACAAAATAAAGCCAGCTGAGCTTGATCGAGAACCAGAGAAGGCAAAACCAGAGGAAAAAAGGGAAGAAAAGCCTGACTTGAAGAAAGTGGCAAAGATTCCGAAAAAAGATACACCAGAGGAACCTGTCCTGGCTCTGAAAAAAATTAAGAAGTTACCACCTGGAACAACAGAACAAGAATCGGTTAAGTTAAAACCATTCGAAAAACCTGGAAAAGCAGCACCTGAACCTGAGAAGGACTCTGGAAAAGAACCAAAAGGGAGAGAACCTTTATCTTTCGAAAGAGACAGGGTGCCCATTAGTTTTGAGAAGGGTGAACCACCTCAGAAAGAAAAAGTGCAGAAAGAACCTGAAGTCCCCAAGAAAATGGTGGAGCCTGCTAAGCCTGAAGAAAAGAAACCAGATGAGGTTGTTCATAAACCCACTGAAAGGGCTAAAAAGGAAGAGAAGGACAAAGAACCAGAAGTGCCATCATGGAAAGGGAAGAGAATCCCAAAAAAAGAGGAGGAGCCAGAGAAGGTTCAGCTAAAGCCATTTGCAAGGAAGTCTTCCAGCCCACCAGCAGAGAAAGAAGTTCCTGAACTGAAGGAAAGAATTCCTACAAAAATTTCACCACCAAGTAAGGTGCCAAAAGAAGCACTTTCAAAGGAACCTAAACCTCAGCTGGAAGAAGCTGACAAGCATAAAGTGCCTGACAAAGAAATGGAAAAGAAGCCTTTTGAGGTACCCAGAGAGGAGGAAAAGAAAGAGCTCCCTAAGAAGGTAACACCTGTTAAAAAGGAAGTACCACCAAAGAAGGAGGAGGAGAAGAAGCCTCTATTGATCAAAAAGGGTGTGTTGCCCAAAGAGCCTGGTGAGAAAGAAGAAATTGTACTGAAACCGGTCGAACCATCAAAGAAGGTGTTGGAGCCTAAAAAGACCCCATCACCAAAGGTTGATCAAGGAAAACCTATTGAATTAACTCCACTGGAGAAGAAGCCTAGCCCTGCTGTGACCAAAAAGCCACTCCCAACAAAGGTTTCACCCAAAGACTCGATCGAATCTGTTACTCTTAAAAAAGTGCCAAAGAAAGTTTCACCTAAGGAGGAACCAACAGAAAAGATTCCTTTAATAAAGGAGTTGTCCCCAGGGTCTGTTCAACTGAGGAAAGTCCCAACCCAGATGGAAGAAGAAGCATTTGAAGAGGAGATGTATGCAGTTGAAGATGAGGAAGAAGAGGAGACTTGGGGATGGGAACTTGCTCCTCAAGATAGTTATGGCTCTGAAGACTTAGAGTATTCGGAGGAAGATGCACTTGAGGCTCCGGGGATGCCAGGAGGTAGACGAGGTGAGAGGGTGGCTTTGGATCCTCACCACTGAATGTCTTATTTCCCCCCTGCCGGACATCAATCTTGTTTTTTATTTTTTTTGTACCCTGAATAATTTTCATACCCATCTTCATGTACATAATTAAAAACTACATCTTGTCTCTCTTCATCTATGTCTTCATTGTGGTTGCATGTATTTTAATGTCCTCTCATTGTGTTCAGTGTTTGTCCGTTTGACTTTATAAGTGACTCCGAATTAATCCGTTTGAGCTAATCTTTCAATATTTGGTGATCATCCTCATGAGTCATATCCTCTCTTTAATATTTTCCCCACATTTCCCTTTGTGATTGTGATGCTTTTTTAAATAAACATGTACATTAGCTATTGATTCACATTTACTTGTACCCGAACTGGAAGTGACTTTTGTTGTACTTGGTCAGAGGGGGCACCAAAAGAGGAGGCTGGAAGAGGCAGAGGCTTGAGACGTAAGTACTTTCAGGGCTCATTTTACGCTGAAATAATAATTATTATTGGTTCTTTTGAACATGTTCTCTTCTTGCCATGTATGTTTACGAAAGCCACTTCTACAAGAAATTGTGTAGCTAGAAATTATAGAATAAGAAATTCAATTAGAAAATTAATAATCACCTGAATTCCTATCAGTTTTTCAGACATGCTCATATGTTACCCTTGTCCTCACTTTCATTTTGTGCTTTCTTTTTCAGAGCTACAAAACTTACATTTGCATTTTCTGTAACTCACAGTTATTATTTATTTTATTCATATTTTAATACATTTTTATTTTATTTCTGAGCTTAACACTTCAGAATAATATAAAATTGAACTTAAAATATAAAATGTGCAATAAAATATGTCAACCATATCATTTTATTAAAGAGTTAAAGGCAATGACTTGTATTCCTGTTACTAATACTTTAAAGTGGCACTAAAAACAGAACCTATTTGCATTACAGCAAGAAAAACTCCCTCACCTGGAGATGTTGGACGTGGAAGAGGACTAAAACCTGGTGCAGGAGGTGACAAGCCTCCAGGAGAGGCACCATTTGGTTTCCAGCTCAAGGCCGTTCCTCTGAAGTTTGTGAAGGAGCTTCAAAACATCGTGCTGCAGGAAGCTGAGTCAATTGGTTCCTCGGCTGTGTTTGAGTGCCAGATTTCTCCTTCTACTGCTATCACCACTTGGATGAAAGATGGAAGCAACCTGAGGGAGAGTCCAAAGCACAAGTTTACCTCTGATGGCAAAGATCGTAAACTGGCGATCATTGACGTCCAGCTTTCTGACACAGGGGAGTACACATGTGTAGCCAAGCTCGGGAATAAAGAGAAGACCTCCACTGCCAAACTTATTGTTGAAGGTACAATATGCTGTTTCTTTAAGAAAATACGAGGGTATTTATCTATCTAATAAAGATAGATTTATATTTCTGGAGAATATCGAATATGTAAGTAGTTCTGAGGGAGAGTTGTCCTGTATTTGCCTTTTTCAGAGCTGCCTGTGCGATTCACCAAGACATTGGAGGAGGAGATGTCTGTTATCAAGGGTCAGCCTGTATATATGACTTGTGAGTTGAGCAAAGAAAGGGCTGTGGTCTGGAAGAAGAACGGAAAACCACTCTCAGCAATTCCTGGCAAAATTGCTATTAATGTTATTGGCCTGCAACATGCTGTCACAATCCAAGACTCCAACGATGATGATGCTGCTGTTTACACATGCGAGTGTGAGAACATTCAGACTCAAACAAGCATCAAAATCATTGGTAAGTGCGATTGAGCAAATCCATCATCTAATCAGCTTTAACTGCCTAAAACTTCACTTAATGGTTCTTTTTTCTGCAGAAATCATAAGAGACTGGTTGGTGAAACCTCTGAGGGACCAGCATGTGAAACCTAAGGCCACCGCTACCTTCAAGGCTGAGCTATGCAAAGATACTCCCAACTGGAAGTGGTTCAAGGGAGACGATGAAATACCCAACGAACCCACAGATAAGACTGAAGTCAAGAAGGATGGTAAAGAAATCACCCTGACCATTAAGAATGCCCAGCCAAATGATGCCACCGGTTATGCCATTGAAGTCGAAGGCAAACGTTATGCAGCAAAACTCACACTTGGAGGTATGTAGGGATGATAGATTTCATGTTTCAATGCACTTGGGTTTGCGAATGATTAATTATGTTTGTTTTTAAATACAACAGAACGTGAAGCTGAGATCCTGAAGCCTATTGCTAGTGTGGAAGTGGTTGAGAAAGAGGAGGCTCACTTTGACACTGAAATCTCAGAAGATGATGTGCCCGGTGAATGGAAGCTAAGAGGGCAGGTTCTCACAAGATCTCCGGTAAGATATAAGTTCAAAATGACTTGAATATTGCCCAATGAATATGGAGGACGTGTATTTTTTATAAACTGAAACTCTAACTTCTAACTTTTTTCCCATTCTCTTCCCCAGATATGCGATATCAGGGCAGATGGCAAGAAACGATTCCTTACTTTGAAGAATTGTCAACTTGATCAGGCTGGAGAAGTGTCCTACCAAGCTCTAAATGCCATTACAAGTGCAATGCTAACAGTCAAAGGTAAGCTGATGGTAAACTATCACATATTTATACACATATTCAATTACATAAACTTGAAAACAGATTTTCTTTTTATAACCATCATTCAACTCCCCAGAAATCGAAATGGACTTCACAGTCCCCCTAAAGGATGTTACTGTTCCTGAAAAGAAACAGGCAAAGTTTGAGTGTGCCATCACTAAGGATGTGCCCAAAGTGATGTGGTATAGAGGATCGGATATTATAGTATCAGACAAGAAATATGATATTATTGACGATGGAAAGAAACACATGTTGGTAATAAACCAGTGTGAGTTTGATGATGAGGGAGAATACACTATTGAGGTCTTGGGTAAAAAATCAACTGCTAAACTGACAGTTGAGGGTAAGTCATGGTTCAATCCATTGTCCTCCATCGCAGCTATGGGACCGTCTTTCATTCATATCAATTAACCGGTTATGTGTTAAAGGGATGAGACTGAAGTTTATCTCACCAATGTCGGATCAAACTGTGAAGGAGGGTAAAACGGCACGGTTTGAGGTTGAGCTTTCTCACGACAACGTGCCTGTGACTTGGTACAAAAATGAAACAAAACTGCATCCAAGCAGAACAGTCCTTGCTCATGTTGATGGAAAGAGACATACATTAGAGATTAAGGAAGTCTCTCTAGATGATACCTGCCAGATAAAGGCAGAGGCTAAAGGAATATCAACTACAGCAAACCTGACGGTCCTAGGTAATGTTTAATGGGGTTTATCGTCTCTTTGTGATTATTGCACTGTTTTCTTGTAACAAGGCTCTTGTTAAGTAGATAGAAAAGTAGTTCCTCATGGCATAAGAAAGAAGATGCCCAATGTCTTGTAAATGCATTCGATCTCATTGTTGTTGCTGGTATTTTTCAGAGGGAGATGCATACTTCACTGTAAAACTGCAAGACTACACTGCAGTGGAAAAAGATGAGGCCAGTCTTGACTGTGAGCTGAGCAAAGACGTTCCTGTGAAGTGGTTCCATAATGAGACAGAAATCAAGGCCTCTAAGATGGTCTCCATGAAGGCAGAGGGCAAACGGAGAATCTTAACCATTAAGAAAGTGGAAGGCAAGGACAAGGGCCAGTATGTCTGTGACTGTGGAACGGACAAGACGATGGCCACTGTGAACATTGAAGGTAGGACTCACTTTTGTACGTATGAATGTGGGCTGAAACATGGACTTACCTGATGACTTTAAGTGGCATTTCATTTTTCGTCGCAGCTCGTGACATCAAGGTGGTTCGCCCCATTTATGGCGTTGAGCTATTTGATGGTGAGACTGCACGTTTTGAAGTGGAACTCTCAGAGGATGAGGTCCATGGGCAGTGGAAACTGAAAGGAGAAGTTCTTTCCCAGTCACCCGTAAGAATATTGGCAGAGTGTTGGAAAACGATGTTTGAAATAAAACTCTGTATTTAAAAACAGGCTTTTTTGATTTGTCTTGTTACATTTCTTTTTTCAATAGGATGTTGAAATAATCGAAGATGGAACCAAGCACATTTTAACATTGTACAACTGCAAAGTTCCCCAGTCTGGCGAGATTTCATTCCAGGGTGCCAATGCAAAGTGTGCTGCAAACCTGAAAGTCAAAGGTAGCTTTTGACTGCCTCTTTTGTCCAAATTCTGCTCAGAGTGTGAATGGGTGCTTAAGTTTCTTTCCCTTCACAGAACTGCCGATCACCTTCCTCACGCCTTTGAGTGACGTGCAAGTGTATGAGAAAGACGAAGCAAGGTTCGAGTGCGAAATCTCAAGGGAGCCGAAGACCTTCCGTTGGCTGAAGGGATCTCAGGAACTGAAAGCTGATGACAAATTTGAAATTCTCACTGAAGGAAAAAGACACACGCTGGTCGTCAAATCTGCAGCCTATGATGATGAAGCTAAGTACATGTTTGAGGCTGAGGACAAGAGAACTTCTGGCAAACTCATAATTCAAGGTCATTACAACCCTTTTACTCAACCTCATTTAGATCTGTTTGATTTTCTGAATTATAAAGTCTTGTGCCACCCCACATCTCCATATATTAGGAGCTGGTGGTATAGTGGTGAGCATAGCTGCCTTCCAAGCAGTTGACCTGGGTTCCATTCTGGGCCAACACAGTTCTTCAATTTTGGTGGACTAGTGGTTATGGATTAGGGCCCAGGGTTAGGGCCCAGGATCAGAATATCATGGGTTTGACCAGTAGATTGCCCTTAGGTACCTTTGAGCAAGGTACCATCCCCATCACTGCTTCCCGGGCACTTTCAATAGCTACCCCCTGCTGCATGGTGTGTATGGGTGAAAAAAAGAGGGTGGGGTGGCGGTGGTCTAGTGGTAGGATACTTGCATATGGACCTATGGCTCAAGGGATCCCAGGTTCGAATCCCACCTCTAGCACCACCACCACTGTGTCCCTGAGCAAGACCCTTAACCCTGAGTGTCTCCAGGGGGGACTGTCCCTGTAATAAGGGTATGGAAGTCGCTCTGGATTAGAGCATCTGCTAAATGCCGTAAATGTAAATGGGTATAAGTAGGTACAAACGTCTTAGTGCTCAAGGCTCCGTTTTTTCTAAAGTTGCAAGGTTCTAGATTAAGGGATTCCAATCACTCAGTGTTCAGCATCAGCAGTAAACGAATCACCTGATCATCTGGAATCATCTGCACCTGTTTCTTCACTGCTTCATGCCTTAAGTTAGATGCTTTGTTCTGCTTGAAGGTTCAGACGTAGATTACTGTGTGGATTAACCAACACAGAACTATCAAACTGCTCAGGTACAGAGACTGGACTGAAAATGAGAGACAACAACACTGTCCTTCAGGAAGATCTGGAGATCTATTCCTCAGTATATATTTTTTTTAAACAGGCATTCGTCTTGAGTTTGTTAAGCCCATCAAGGATGTGACGGTGAAGGAACGTGAGACAGCAGAGTTCAGTATTGAACTTTCACATGAGAAAGTTCAGGTCACCTGGTACAAGAATGATGTGCGCTTGCACCCGAGCAAAGTGGTGCACATGTCCGAACATGGCAAGGTCCACACCCTGTCCTTCAAGGAGGTCTCCATTGATGACACTTCTTTGATCAAAGCAGAGGCCCTTGGAAAAACCTGTGAGGCCATGCTCACTGTTCTTGGTAAGTCCTTACAGTATTCATGAGCTGACCTTCTGCTTCTCAACGGTGTTGATAGAACGCATCAAATAATATGCATCTGTGATTATCAACAGAGGGCGAAGCTTACTTCACCACCAAGCTGCAGGACTACACAGCCGTTGAGAAGGACGAGGTCGTACTGATCTGTGAACTGAGCAAACCTTCTGCTGAGGTGAAATGGTTCAAAGATGGCAAGGAAATCACTCCTTCCAAGAACGTCCTCATAAAGGCTGATGGAAAGAAACGCATTCTCACAGTTAAGCGGGCCGATAAAGGGAATATAGGCGAGTACACTTGTGACTGCGGCTCTGACAAAACAACGGCCAAGCTGAATATTGAGGGTATGTAGCTTTCTCTTTATATCTTTCTAGGATTCAAGTTAATAGAATTTACAATCAACAGAATGGTTTGTGTGTAAAAAATATTGTATAATGACAACACATGGATTCCCAGTGACCCAAAACAGTGGACTCAACTGAATTACCTCGCCTGTCATTTGACCTCTGCAGAGCGGGACATTAAGGTTGTCCGTCCCCTGTACAGCGTTGAGGTCATAGAGACGGAGACTGCTCGCTTTGAGACCGAGATCTCAGAGGAGGATGTACATGGACACTGGAAACTCAAAGGAGAGGCTCTACACCAGTCTGCGGTAATTTCCCGCACATCATCTAGAAATCTGTCCGCTCTTTAGTAACTGTGCTCTTTTTTATTGTTCACAGAATTGAGGAAACTTCAGTTGAGTGAAATCATTATAAAAATTCTGTCATATTGGGTTCTTAGAGGTTTATTAATAATAAAAAATGCAAAGGTTATTAATCATCAGCCTGGATCATTTGCAACAAATCTGAATAAAAGACATTTGGCCAATAAGGGCCCATGTGGGGGAAAAAAATATGTATTTAAATATCACATTTAAATTGCGATCAAAATATTGATAAAAAAATTTCAATATCTTCTTTCCAATAATTGATCAGCCCTTCTATACAGTGTTCAATTGATGCGCTTCTTAGTCATGTTATTTTTAGAAAATAATCTTCAATAATGAAACTATGTGAAAAAAACAGCAACTATTTTACAAAATCAGTGCATCTGCAGTAGCATAATCCTAATTCATTCTTCTCCAATTATTAGGACTGTGAGATTAAGGAAGAAGGAACCAGACACATGCTCATTCTCTACAATGTGAAGATGAACATGGCTGGCGGTGTGGACTTTAGTGCCGCCAACGCTAAATCTAGTGCTCACCTCAGAGTTAAAGGTGAGAACGATGTGGAAGATACTGAGAGACATGGGGAACACTTCAGATAGAACAGATATTACACAGTAAAGTGATCCTGTAGAACAAGAGAGAGAACTTGGTGTTGAGTTACAGAAGCTTGAATGCCAGAAATTCGTGGAAGTGCAATAAAGCTGCCATTGAATCGAATATGTTATCAGCCTGTAAAATATCTTGCCAAAAATAACGTCAGGCTAAGTGGATCATAAAAAATCTATTAAGCATGTGATTCATGACAGAACTCTCAAGGCTTTGAAACCCCTCTCTTATAAAAGATTAAGCTGATGTTTGTCATCTGCACTTGTGTAAATTGGGTAACATGTAACAACATTCTTCTTTTCCTGGAAAATTCCGAGGCATTGATTGACAGCGACAGGTTTGCCAGCATGGTGTCTTGCCAGGATCCAATCAGAAGTAGCAGCTATTTTAGAAGTTACATGCCATATCTAGAGTAGGCCTGTCAGTGATTGGCAGAGGTTCAACAGATCCACCTTCCATCCCCAACACCCCCACTCCCCACTTTTTTGTTTTTTTGCTGACTGGATGCATGTTAAGGAATCTGAATATGCAAATGAGGTAGGCCCCCGAAAGACAAGTCCCTCTCCAACTGAACCTTCACTTGCCTTGGAGGCTTTTGGGCTCCAGAGCAGTGGCCTGTTGTCAGCGGGAAAGCATAATGTGGATTTGCAGTTAAGGAATTACATCTGTCTCCTGGGACCTGGAGCTGACTAACGATGTCTTCTCCTCAATCCAAAGCACGAGTGATAGGCCTTTTGCGGCCTCTCAAGGATGTAACGGTTACAGCCGGGGAAACTGCAACCTTTGACTGCGAACTGTCATATGAAGGCATAACTGTGGACTGGTTCCTTGGGGGTACAAAGCTGGAACCAAGTGACCGAGTAAGTGAAAAACAATTCATGTTGTCTGATGTCTGATGTTAGAAACCCACAGTTTTATTCTGATGTAGGCCTCTAATAGACTAAGCGCTGGACGAGATCGGTCACTCTGCTACTTCAAACATGGCGCCGTGCTGGTATAATATAATTCTAGTCGTTATGCTTTATTTATTAAGATATTTTTGCACTTTTTTTAAAGCATATGTTTCCACTTAGAGCTCACAATGTACAAATTAAACTTTTCCACACATACTGCATGTTTCCCATATGCCACCTACGTGCTTTCTGCATATAAGGACCTGTAGGGATCAGGCTACAGCTGAGCATTCGATCTGGGTTTTGCGATAACTCTCTGGGCTATTCTGCCCTGCAAGCGTTCTTCTAGTTATTTTTAACTGCTTTGAGACCCCATGTCCAGTGGCAGGTGGCAGGAGGTCTATTTGAGAGCTGCAATTTTAATTGTAAAATTATTTTGTTAAGCAAAAAATGTGTGTATAGAGAAACAGCGGCGTGTGCGGTGTGCAGATGGCGGACATGTATAATTATGTATTTGACTCATGTGTCTGAATGCTGTTGAGAGAAAAAGGAAGAATGCATTAATATTAGTAATAAAATGTCAGTAATGTAAAAATGTCACATAAAATGTAGAGTTTAGCAGAATTATGAGAATCAGACCTGTTCTATAGTGGCGTTAATGGCTTTGTTGAGAGAAACAGATAAGAAACTAGACTTGGATTGTTATGTTTTAATAATGAAGAGTTTCATGGCTCAAATCTTACAGAGGAAAGAGAAAGAAACTAATTGACAAGTGGTTAAAATATAGTATTATGTAACAGTGATGTAACGGCACTGTGGTATACAGTAGCTGTAGAGACAGCTTGAGAAACAGTTTTGATTAGTTGTTTTCACTTACTGGCTGGTTTTTGACTCGCGTGGTTTGCTCTCTATAATTTAGTATTAAATTAATTCAGAGTTCATCAGAGTCATGGTGAAAGTGTGTTTAGAGTTAAAAAGTGCCTACATTCTCCTTCTGGTGTGTTCATTTTCAATACAAACGCAGCGTCATCATTTAGGACTTTAATAACACAATCCACATTCCCATTTCACTGACATTATAGAAGCTGTAGAAGTTGTTCTCAGGCTTCAGAGCTGCCCCCAGGGTAAAAAAAAACAGAGGTGTGAATCTGAGACCAGCTCTTGCTCCTCAGCTGCTGATGTCTATTGCAGTGGTGCAGGAAATAGCTTCCTCCAGACCTGTGACAGGTTGCAGCAGGGCTTGATTTATCAATGTGTTTGATTTGCACAGGTGGTGACCCGAGCAGAAGGCAGAATTCACACGCTGACCCTTAGAGATGTGAAGCTGACAGAGGCAGGAGAAGTCAAACTCACTGCAAAGGATTTCCAAACCCAGGCCAAACTGATCGTAAAAGGTTGGCACCATGTTGTATGTTTTAAAATGGGAATCACAAAATGTGGGTTTCGAATGTTTAATAAGACCAAATGCATCACAAAGGCCATTCATTAGATTATTTATCAGAATAGGTTGGCTAAACTTTTATCCAATATGTAGAATATTATCTTTTTATTGATTTTCTAATTGTTAACCTCTGATCAGTAATTGATATGCAAATAAATATGATCAGTTGCAGAAAATCATCTCCCTAAAACATGAATATATATATAAATATATACATATATAGATTTTAGAAAGCAAACCTTCTGAAGCCAGTTACCAAGGGTATCATATGGGGAAAAGTGTGGTGTGCAGCGATAATATTGTAACTATATTGCATTTTTATAGCAGGACATAATAATGATGAAAAAAGCAGCAAGATGTTTTGAATGTTTCTTGAAAGGCCTTTATCCAATAATCACAAGAATTTTTCATGATCTTCCTCCAGAGCCTCCAGTTGAGTTCACCAAGCCGCTCGAGGACCAGACTGTCGAGGAGGAAGCGACTGCCATACTTGAGTGTGAAGTCTCCAAAGAAAGTGCAGAGGTCAGGTGGTTCAGAGATGGACAAGAAATCCGCAAGACTAAGAAGTATGAGATGGTCGCTGAAGGCCGCAAGAGACGGCTCATCATTCATGACTGCGCGCTTGATGATTCAAAAACGTACACCTGCGATGCCCAACACTTCAAGACTTCTGCGTTCTTGAACGTTGAGCGTGAGTACATTTGAATAAATGCTTAAATGTAAGACTGAACAGTCCACCTTTTGTTAAATTTGTTATGTTAAGACTATCTGTTATCCATTTTTAGCTCCACATGTGGAGTTCACAAAGCCACTGCATGATGTTGAAGTCCTGGAGAAAGAAACTGCCAAGTTTGAATGTGAAGTTTCCAGAGAAAGCGCCAAGGTATTCATCATGGTGTCAAACCATCCTTTATGGCCTGTTGAATAAATCCATTTATCCATTAATCCATTTATCTAGAGGGATAAACCTCAAGTTTATGTTAAACACTTCATGGTTCATCTCTCTGAATAGGTACGCTGGTTCAAGGATGGAAATGAAATCAGAAAGGGCAAGAAATATGAAATCATTTCCAAAGGAGTTCAACGTATTCTCATCATTAGCAAGGCAGTGTTTGATGATGAGGCTGAATACGAATGTGATGCAAAGACCTCCAGAACCTCTGGCATGCTGACTGTTGTTGGTAAGTTGTTCTTCACCCACAAATTGTGCAATAACAGTTTATTTTCCAACAGCTGCCAAACTGATTAATTTCCTAAATTTTTACACAGAGGAGGAAGCAAGATTCACAAAGAACCTGTCCAATGTTGAGGGCACTGAAACTGACAGTGTTAAACTGATCTGTGAGGTCTCTAAGCCCAGTGCAGATGTCACATGGTATAAGGGTGACCAGGAACTGCCCGAGGGTGGACGATATGAGCATATTGTAGATGGCAGAAAGAGAATCCTCCTCATCCAAGACCTTCGTATGGATGATGCTGGAGAGTACCACTGCAAACTGCCCAGCTCACAAACCACAGGGACTCTGAGAATTAATGGTAGGTTAGTTATCCTGTAGCTTATTGTATTTTGAGGTACATGATATCACTGAACCCTAAACCTTTTCCTCTCCAGAACTTGCTGCAGAGTTTATTTCCAGACCCAAGAACCAGGAGGTGGTTGAGGGTGAAAAAGCTGAGTTTGTGTGCTCAGTTTCCAAAGACACATATGAAGTGAAATGGCTGAAGGGTGACAAAGAACTCCAGGCAGACGACAAATATGAAATTATTTCTGACGGCAAGAGACGGGTCCTCGTGGTCAAGAACTGTGAGCTCAAAGACGAGGGACATTTTGTGGCCCTCATCGGTGCAACAAGAGCTAGTGCTGATTTGACAGTGCGAGGTACGTATTCTAGGTTTAGGTTTCTGTACATTTATCAACTTGGCACAGCCTTGCTTTATGAAATCTCTACTCTCTCCCATTTTTCAATGAATTGCAGAAAAGCTCCGGATCATCACTCCTCTCAAGGACACAAAGGGAAGCGAAGGACAGGAGATAGTTCTTAACTGTGAGGTGAATACAGAGGAGGCCAAGGCCAAGTGGCTGAAGAATGATGAGACTATGTTTGAGAGCAGCAAGTTCATCATGGTCCAGAGAGACACTGTTTTCTCTCTCAGGATTAAAAATGCTGAAAAGTCTGATGAAGCTACTTACACCGTCTTGCTGACCAACCAGCGTGGTGAATCTGCCAAGAGCTCAGCCCAGCTTGCAGTGCAAGGTATTTATTTGCTACTTATTGTGACTATTGTATGTTATTTGTTGCATAATAAACAATACACAAATGGTAACCACTTACCTGTCTTCATACAGAGGAGGACCTGAGAATCATTGTGCCTCTTGAGGACATTGAAACTCAAGAAAAGAAAACCATCTCCTTCTCATGCAAAGTTAACAGACAGAACGTGACCGTGCAGTGGATGAAAGCCGGCCAGGAAATCACTTTTAACAAGCGGGTTGTGTATCGTGTTGACAAGGACAAGCATACTTTGACCATCAAGGACTGTGGCCTTGCAGATGAGGGTGAATATTTGGTCACTGCTGGCTCTGACAAGTCAACAGCTGAGTTGATAATCAGTGAAGCACCAACTGACTTCACTACCCAACTTCAAGATCAGACTATCACCGAGTTTGAAGATGCTGAGTTTACTTGCCAACTCTCCAAAGAGAAGGCAGACATTAAATGGTACAGAGATGGCCGAGAAATCAGAGAGGGTCCAAGGTAAGTCCCTGCCTCGTCTGTTCTGTAGAAGAGGTCTCGCGTCTGGAAAATAGCTAACATGGTGGATTTCTTTCTCCAGATATCAGTTTGAGCGGGATGGAAAGACATGTACATTACGCATTAAGGAGTGCCGACCTGACGATGAATGTGAATACGCCTGTGGCGTAGACGACAAGAAATCAAGGGCTCGTCTCTTTGTTGAAGGTAAAGCACGCTCTGAATATGACAATGAAAGCTGTGTGTAAGCACCACCGAATCATTGTCTAACACTGTCCCACCATTTCTTCATCCAGAGACCCCAGTGGAGATCATCAGACCACCAGTGGATGCATTTGAGCCCCCAGGCTCCGATGTTGTATATGAGGTTGAGCTAAATAAAGACAGGGTTGAAGTCAGATGGTTAAGAAACAACATGACAGTAGTCCAGGGTGACAAATACCAGATGATGAGTGAAGGTAAGATTCACAGACTCCAAGTCTGTGAGATCAGGCCTCGTGATCAGGGTGAATACAGAGTTGTCGCCAAAGACAAGGATGCACGAGCCAAGCTTGAGCTTGCAGGTAGGTTCTAATACACTCTATTGAATTGAATGTTTTTTATTTTTTTAGTTTAAGTAAATAAGTTTAATTATGACTCTTTTTTTTAATCCAGCTGTGCCAAAGATAAAGACTTTGGACCAAGACCTAGTGACAGATGCTGGAAAACCACTGGTCATGTCAGTTCCTTACAATGCATATCCACGTGCTGAGGCTGAATGGTTCTTTGACAGCATCAGCCTGCCAATGGAAAATGTTTATACCTCTCCTGACAAGACAGAGTACCGGCTGAAGGACCCAAAGAAGTCCGAGGAGGGCCGTTACAAGATCATTATCAAAAACAAGCATGGGCAGGGAGAGGCTTTCATTAATCTGAAAGTTATTGGTGAGTTTATATTTGATCAACGATAGACTAAAAACTTCTCAATTTTGAGTGATAAATTCGTTTTTTGTGTTTTTTGGACCAACCCACATTTACCTGAGGTCAACAGCTCTTCTTTGGATTCAACTTTTTGACCAATTAACTAAAATTGCCACTCCACAGATGTTCCTGGGCCTGTGAAGAACCTGAATGTGGTTGACACTGCCGACGGAGAAGTCAGCATTGCATGGGATGAGCCTGAGAGCGATGGTGGCAGCAAGATCTTGGCCTATGTGGTGGAAAGGCGTGATGTCAAGCGCAAGACCTGGACTCTGGCTACTGACCGGGCTGAAACCACAGAGTACACCGTCACGGGGCTGCAAAAAGACTCCAAGTATTTCTTCCGTGTTTGTGCACGCAACAGAGTAGGAAGTGGACCAAATGTAGAGACAGATAAACCTGTACAAGCAAAAAATAAGTTTGGTAAAGTACATTTTTAACTATCTGGACAATTGAATTGGAATTTCTAAAGTAACCAAATGGATAAATTGTAAATTTTATACCTTTTACTATTCCAGATGTTCCTGATGCACCTCAAAATGTCGCCATTAGAAATGTCAACAAGTTTGGTGCTACAATCTCCTGGGAACCACCTCTTTTTGATGGTGGATCAGAAATCACATCCTACATCATTGAGTTGCGGGACAGAACATCTGTGAAGTGGTCTCCAGTCATGGTGACCAAACCAGAAGACCGTACAGCCGTAATCAATGACGTTATTGAGAATAAGGAATACATTTTCCGTGTCAGAGCAGAGAACAAAGCTGGTCCTGGAAAGCCAAGTGCCGCCACAGACCCAGTAAAGATCATGGACCCAATAGGTTAGCAAGGCTTCTTTCTTTAAATATACATTTTTTGGTCAAAGTAGAAATACATTTTGGAGGTTCACCTTTCAAATGTGTGTTTGTTTCATGTTTTCAGAGAGGCCAAGTCCACCCCTGAATCTGACACACTCAGAACAAACCAAAGACTCCTGTCTCCTGACATGGGAGACTCCTCTGAAGAATGGAGGTAGCACCATCACAGGTTACATTATCGAGAGATGCGAGGAAGATTCAGACAAGTGGCTGAGATGTAATGCCAGGCTTTGCCCAGACCTCCTCTATAGGGTAAAAATGTGAAACATGCAACTTGTTTGATTGGATTATAATGTCTGAAAATAGCATTTGCTCATGTTTTTATGCTTTTATTAGATGTCTGGTCTTAAATTTGGAAAGAAATACAAATACAGAGTCATGGCTGAAAACGCAGCTGGTCAGTCTGACCCCTCTAATATTGTTGGACCTGTATTGGCAGACGATCCACACTGTACGTATTGAGCCCTTTTAAACGTTTTTATTTTTGCATCTTCACTTCTGAAGTATTCAACAATAAATACTTGTTTATATTTTATTTAGTTGCTCCTACCCTGGACCTGAGTGCCTTCAAGGATGGCCTTGAGGTCATTGTTCCTCATCCTCTTATTATTCGAGTCCCACTCACTGGATATCCCACACCCACTGCAAAGTGGACCTTAGGAGACAAGGAGCTCACTGCTGGTGAACGGGTATCCATGGTTACGAAGCCCACCTTCACCGAATTAGTCATCACCCCAAGTGTGCGCCCAGACAAAGGCACATACTCTCTAACCCTGGAGAATGATGTGAGCAGTGTCTCTGGAGAGGTTGACGTCAATGTCATCGGTATGTTTAGTAGATTATTTTTGCCTCACACTTATTTTTCTCCATCGAGTACAGAACTCAACCTCATCACTCTCTTTCAGCATCCCCTAGTGCACCCAAAGACTTCAAGGTTGCAGAGGTAACCAGAAATCATGTGCATCTTATGTGGGAAGCTCCGGACCATGATGGAGGCAGCCCACTTACTGGCTACCAGGTTGAGAAGCGTGAAGTGTCCAGAAAGACTTGGGTCAAGGTCTGAATCTCACATTTCAACTTGAATAAAAAGTTCATAAAACTTTGTCAAAGACCATCTCTTAGCTGAACTGCCTTTTTAACATTTATTTTAAATCACAGGTCATGTCTGGCATCCAAGACCAGGAGTTCACGGTCACAGACGTAATTGAGGGCAAGGAGTACTTGTTCAGAGTTACTGCCTGCAACAAGTGTGGTCCAGGAGAGCCTGCATACATTGATGAACCAATTAATGTGTCTTCACCAGCCAGTGAGTGAAAATGAGGATAAACAGTCTGACCACTGCAAACATGGGCATACGAATACTCACATGGTTTGTCTTATATCACAGCTGTTCCAGATCCACCTGAGAATCTTAAATGGAGAGACAAGTCTGCTAGCAAAATCTTCCTGTCTTGGGAGCCTCCGAAGTGGGATGGCGGTGCTCCAATAAAAGGCTACATGGTTGACAGGTGCCAGCGCGGCACTGATAAGTGGGAACCATGTGGAGATCCTCTGCCTGACCTCAAGTTAGTGGATGAAACCTCTGGCAAAGGCTAATATCTGATTTTATGTTAAAAGCTTGAAACGATCAAAATATTTATCTGTTGTAGGCTTGAAGTCACTGGTCTGACAGAGGGACAGTGGTATGCTTATCGTGTGAGGGCCTTGAACAAACTCGGCTCAGGAAGGCCTTGCAAGGCAACTGATGAGATCTTGGCTGTTGATCCTAAGGGTACTTAAAAACAATCTTTGTATCAGTGTATAGGTCTTACGTCCATGCTGAATGTCCTCTTAACCCTTTTTTTATTCCTTGTTTTAGAACCACCTGAGATTCACTTGGATGCAAAACTGCTGGCTGGCTTAACTGCCAAAGCCGGCACAAAGATTGAACTTCCAGCTGACATCACTGGAAAACCAGAACCCAAGGTCAAATGGACTAAGGCTGACCTTATCCTGAAGGAAGATGACAGAATCACGATTGATACCAAGCCTGGTCACTCCACAGTGACCATTGCTAAGACTACAAGGGAAGACTCGGCAACTTACATCGTTGAGGCAGTTAACAGCAGCGGGCGTGCCACTGCAACAGTCGATGTCAACATCCTAGGTAACTTATTTATCCTAACCAATGAGCCTTACCCAGTCTAAGAACCAGATATCTAGATGTTGGAGAAGTAGTTTATCATGGATAATGAAATTTTTCTCTTTAATATGTAGATAAGCCTGGGCCACCGGCTGCCTTCGATATATCTGAAATCACCAATGAGTCCTGCTTCCTGGCCTGGAATCCTCCCAGAGATGATGGTGGCTCCAAAGTGACCAACTACATTGTTGAGAGGAAGGCTACAGACAGTGAGATCTGGTACAAGCTGTCCTCTACTATAAAGCAAACCACCTACAAAGCCACAAAGCTTGTGACCTTCAAGGAGTACATCTTCAGAGTCTATGCTGAAAATCAGTTTGGTATTGGTTTGCCAGCTGAACATACTCCAATAACTGCCAAATACCCCTTTGGTATACTACACTATCCTTTCATCTTCATATCATACTTTGACCTTTTGCTCAAACAACATGCAATCTAATTACCCGTAATATATTTGACCAGATCCACCAGGACCACCGTACAAACTTGCAGCATCTGATATCGCAAAGGATGCTGTCACTCTGACCTGGTACGAGCCTGATGAAGATGGTGGAAGTCCCATCACTGGCTACTGGGTTGAAAGATTCGAGCCAGAGGCTGACAAATGGATAAAATGCAATAAAGTACCAGTGAGTGATACTAACTTAAGGTAAGGACGTACAATAAATACACATTAAATAGAACCATATAGCATTAGCATATGTAGCTAATATTTTTCTAATATTTCATACATTTCTGATGAATGCAGGGTGAGAGGATTGCCCACAAGAAAGAAGTATAAGTTCCGTGTCTTGGCTGAAAACCTTGCTGGACCTGGCAAACCAAGCAAAGAGACTGACCAAATCTTGATCAAGGATCCAATAGGTAAAATACATTTATTGATGTCTGGTGTTTCCAAGCTGCTGCGACACAATGAGAGAACTCTGAGAACATGTTTTTTGCTCTTTCAGATCCTCCATGGCCTCCTGGCAAACCTCTGGTTAAGGATGTTGCCAAGACATCTGCTTTCCTGCAGTGGACCAAGCCTGAGCATGATGGTGGCGCTAAGATTGAGTCCTACATTATTGAGCTCCTCAAGAGCGGAACTGACGAATGGGTCCGTGTGGCTGATGGCATTCTCTCCCTTGAGTACTTCCTGAAGGGACTGATGGAAAAACAGGAATACTCTTTCCGTGTACGAGCCGTCAATGCAGCAGGCGAGAGTGAACCGAGCGAACCTAGCAGTCCTGTCCTGTGCAAGGAGAGACTCAGTGAGTGATTTCTATCAGAGAGTTTTTAAAAATTGTGTCTATAAGTATGGAATATATTTTATCCAATATATTTAATTACATAGTACATAAACATAGCTGGATTTTTCATCCCTTGATCAAACTTTTTACTTTTCTTTCCTTTCCAGATCCTCCATCACCTCCAAGGTGGCTAGAGGTAGTTAATATTTCCCGCAAGAGTGGTGATCTGAAGTGGACGGCTCCAGAAAGAGATGGTGGCTCGCCAGTCACCAACTACATTATTGAAAAGAGAGATGTCAGGCGCAAGGGCTGGCAAGCCGTAGACACCACTGTGAAAGAGCTAACATATACCGTTACTCCGCTGAACGAGGGCTCCCTATATGTATTCCGTGTGGCAGCTGAAAACGCTGTTGGCATTAGTGAATACTGTGAACTTGTTGACTCAGTCCTGGCCAAAGATACATTCAGTAAGCACCAAGGCCTCGGTGGCCTTTAATGTACCTCCTTCAATAAAACAATGGAGGCTTTGGAAATGTACTGCTATTATTTACCGTTTCTTTCTCTCTTTTAGCTACACCTGGACCTCCTTATGCTCTGACAGTCACTGGGGTGTCCAAGACACATGTTGATCTTAAATGGGAGGCACCTAAAAATGATGGTGGCAGACCTATCCTGAGGTAAGCAATCTGGAAATGCGTAAATGAATTTATGAATAAATCATGTTACCCCTTCATTGAATACTGCATATTAAACGTGCGCTTTCAGGTACGTCATTGAAAAGAAAGAGAAACTCGGAACCCGTTGGGTGAAATCTGCAAAGACAGCAGGTCCTGACTGCACATACAGAGTAACTGATGTGATTGAAGGAACTGAGGTACAGTTTCAAGTCCTTGCTGAGAATGAGGCTGGGGTTGGTCACCCAAGTGAACCCACAGACATCGTGGTAATTGAGGATCCAACAGGTATGTTGATTTTTTTAAATCTATAGAATTACAAAAAACCTGATTGTTCTCAATTCTACATATTTTTTTGCATATTTTCCAGGTCCACCATCTCCTCCTCAGGATCTTCATGTCACTGAAGCAGCAAGGGATCATATCTCTGTTGCCTGGAAAGCCCCAGAAAGGAATGGAGGAAGCCCAGTCATTGGCTACCACATTGAGCTCTGTGAGGCTGGAACTGGGAAGTGGATGAGAGTTAACTCTCGTCCAGTTAAAGAGCTGAAATTCAGAGCTGGGGAGGAGGAAGGTATTGTTCCGGAGAAGCAGTACATCTTCAGAATCCGCGCTGTCAACGCTGTTGGTGATAGCGAGCCATCTGAGATCTCTGAGAGTGTTTATGCCAAAGACTCTGACTGTAAGCTTAAGCTTGTGAATTTTTCATGCACTTGTTCAATGACTGTATGACCTTCTGTTGTACCAAAGTTTACTTGCAGTAATTAGCCCTTCATTCATCCCTATAGGCAACCCAACCCTTGACTTCCAGACCAAGGACATTGTTGTTGTGGAGGGTGAGAAGATGCACCTCCCTATTCCATTCAAGGCTGTACCATCACCCAAGATCACATGGCACAAGGATGGGAAGGAGATGAAGGCTGATGATCGGGTCTCATTCAGAGCAGATTACATTTCATGCCACCTGGAAATTCCTAGCAGCCTGCATGCTGATGCTGGCCAGTACAAAGTAACCCTGGAGAACAGCCTTGGAGCAACCAGTGGGACAATTAACGTCAAAGTCATTGGTATGATAATGAACTGATATACCTACATAATCCAATTCATACATTTCATTCTGAAAAATAACCAAATAACCACCACACATATGACTATTACCACATTGTTTTAATTACATTATGGCGTTTTATATCATCAGGTCTTCCTGGACCATGCAAGGAAATTCTTGCAAGTGAAATCACCAAGAACTCCTGCAAGGTGACATGGGATCCACCAGACTATGATGGTGGCACCCCTATTCTTCACTATGTCTTGCAGCGCAGAGAGGCAGGCAGAAGAACCTATGTCAATGTCATGTCCGGAGAGAACAAAGTGAGCTGGCCCATTAAGGATCTCATCCAAAATGGAGAGTACTACTTCCGTGTTCAGGCTGTCAACAAGATTGGTGGTGGTGAATTTATTGAGCTCCGTAATCCTGTAATTGCTGAGGATCAGAAGCGTGAGTACAGCCATAAATCTAATTTTAGACACGATGTGTTGAAAGGTGCCAAAATGTTTGCTCATTTACTTAATTTGATCCGTTCGTGCAGATCCACCTGACCCACCTGTTGACGTTGAAACCCACAACCCTACATCTGAGTCTGTGACCCTCACTTGGAAGCCACCTATGTATGATGGTGGATCCAAGATTATGGGCTACATCCTGGAGAAGACGATGAAAGGCGAAGAGAAGTTTGTGAGATGCAACGATTTTCTTGTGCCAGTGTTATCTTACACTGTTAAAGGCTTGAGGCAAGGAAAAGATTATCAGTTCCGTGTGCGTGCAGAGAATGCAGCAGGAATTAGTGATCCTTCGCGAGCCACTCCTATGATCAAAGCTACCGATGCTGCTGGTATGGACTAAAATCGCTTCAATTTTAATTTTTACATTAACAGCATTTCCTACCAATATTAATTACAATTGTTACTTTTATTCTCCTTTTTTCAGATCGTCCTAAAGTGTTCCTTAGTGGCAGTCTGCAGTCAGGTTTAAGCATCAAGAAAGGTGAGGAGATCAGACTGACTGCCTACATCTCCGGATTCCCTTACCCGGAAATAACCTGGATGAGAAACAAAGCAACCATCAGGCCCGAAGCGCTTAGGAAGCGACCAGAAAGGCCTATTAGGAAAAAGAAGGAGAAAGAAAAGGAGCCGGAAAAGAAGGAGGAGGAAAAAGAAAAGCCAGAAGAAAAGAAAGAAGAAGACAAGGAGAAGAAGGAGGAAAAGGCAGAGGAGGGCAAGGACAAAAAGGAGGAAGAGAAGAAAGAGAAAGAAAAGGTGGTAGAGGAACCTGAAGAGCCAGAGGAGGAGGAATACCATCCATCACTGAATGAGCGTCTTACCATCGACAACTCAAGAAAGGGTGAATCCTTCGTTATTGTAAAAGATGTCATCAGAGCTGATCATGGAGTTTTCACCATCAAGGTGGAAAACGATCATGGTATTGCTTCTGCCACCTGTGAGGTTAATGTCCTGGGTGAGTAAAACATTTGCAGTTTCTCCACAGCTACACTGAACTATGAACTTATGATGAGACTAAACTCTTCTTTGGATTATGTACTGCAGATACTCCTGGTCCCCCAGTTAATTTGAAATTTGAGGAGGTCAGAAAAGATTCTCTCATCTGCAAGTGGGATCCTCCCATAGATGATGGTGGAAGTGAGGTCCTTAATTATGTGCTGGAGAGAAAAGACAACACCAAGGCTGAGATGGGATGGGTCACTGTGACTTCAATCCTCAGAGGGTGCAAGTACCCAGTAACAAAACTGATTGATGGAAAAGAGTACATCTTCCGTGTTACTGCTGAGAATAGATTTGGCGCTGGAAAACCATGCATCTCCAAACCTGTCATTGCCAAGAATCCATTTGGTAAACAATGTTTATGCACTTTTCGTGAATCGAGTCAGAACTAACATTTCATTTAATAATTCTGATACCTGCTTTTAATACTTGCTTACATTTTCTTTAAAACATTTCACACTTCAGATCCTCCAGATGCACCTGAGAAGCCTGAAATTGTAGACGTCACAGCCCACAGCATGGTTGTCACTTGGACTGAACCTAAGGACAATGGTAGCCCCATCCAAGGATATTGGGTGGAGAAGCGAGAAATTAATAGTACACACTGGGCAAGAGTGAATCGCGACATTGTTACCCAACTGGAACTGAACGTAGAGGGTCTCTTAGAAGGCTTGACCTACCTGTTCAGGGTTTGTGCAGAGAACTTGGCTGGGCGGGGAAAGTTCAGTCCACCATCTGAGCCAAAGACAGCACAGGCTGCAATCAGTAAGGAAATTCTGCCTTCATATAACTTCACATTTGGAAGTGCAATGCTGTACTCATTAAGGTTTGTGTGTACAATTCTGATTTCATTTCCTGTTTCTTTCAGCAACACCGGGTCCACCAATTGCACGCGTTGCTGACACTACAGACCATTCAATTATAGTTGAATGGGACCCTCCTGTAGACAACGGTGGTGCAGATATTTTTGGCTACCATGTTGAAAAAGCATTGGCTGGCTCTCAGGACTGGTCACGAGCCACAGAAAGACTTTGCAAAACAAACACATTCACGGTCTACGGTGTCAGAGAGAAAGCTAAATACCTTGTCCGAGTTGTGGCAGTCAACTGTGTGGGTGAAGGTGCTCCTGGCCTGACAGATGCTGTCATTGTGAAGATGCCTGCAGGTATCATTTTCAAACTACTGCTTATTATATATATATATATATATATATATATAAAAAAAAAAAAAAAAGTATATGACACCACTGGGGCAGCAGTGGCTTAATGGCTAGGCCCCATAATCTGATCAAGTCATAGTCCAGCAGGTTACTCTAAGGTAACCTTGAGCAAGGTAACTTCCTCATCACTGCTCCCAGGGCCTTGGACATATGGCTGCCCACAAGCACTAGAGGTGCTGGTTGTCTACTAGGGGTGCTGGTGGTTTAGTGGTAGGATACTCACCTATAGACCAAGAGGTTACAGGTTCAAATCTCACCTCCAGCACTACCACCATAGGGTTCTTGGGCAAGACCCTTAACCCCAAGTTGCTCCAGGGGGACTGTACCTGTAGTTAAGAAATGTAAGTCACTCTGGATAAGACCGTCAGCTATAATGCCGTAAATGGTAGGATACTCACCTACAGACCAAGATGTTGCAGGTTTGAATCCCACCTCCAGAACTGGGTTCCTGAGCAAAACCCTTAACCCCATGTTTCTATGAATTGGAAGTTCCTCTGGAAAGGAATGTCAGCTAAATGCAGTGTTAAATGCAAAGAAGCATTTCATTTGCCTTCACTGTGCGGTGTGTCTTCACAATGACAAATGTTCACGTTCACATTTCAGCTTGTTTGTTTGCCTTACAGTGATGCCTGTAATTGAACTTGGTGTCGTCATGAAGGGTGACCATATTGTACGAGCTGGTGAGATGCTAAGGATCCCAGCACATGTGACTGGTAGACCAAAACCATCACTTACATGGACAAAGGATGATGCTGCCCCTGACAAGCAGCGTGTAGAAATTGAAGAAGCTGGAGAGGACAGTACTCTTATTGTGAAGTGTCCGACAAGAAAAGACAGTGGCAAATACATGATCACGGCAGCAAACCCAAGTGGTATCAAGTCAGGCTGGGTTAGGGTTGAAGTTGTGGGTGAGTGTAATGGAGCAGTGTAACTGTAGTTTGGATTTTATCATGAAGCTTGAATTTTTCAAACTAATTTCAGAAAAGATTTGTCTTTTAAAACAAGTCTCTCCACCTTCTGTTCAGACGTCCCTGGACCTGTCCTTGAACTCAAGCCTGTTGTAGTAACAAGAAAACTGATGATTCTCAACTGGTCTGATCCTGATGATGATGGTGGCAGTGATCTGACTGGCTTCGTTGTTGAAAGGAAAGAGCCTAAGATGCATTCATTTAGGCAGCCCATTGAAACTGTTCCATCTAAATGTGAAATTGGGGGCATTGTTGAGGGAGTGGAATACATCTTCCGAGTTATGGCCAAGAACAAGTATGGCTGTGGGCCACCAGTTGATCTTGGACCTGTTCTTGCAGTGGATCCACAAGGTAACACAGATAATGCTTTACTATTCGATTTATTAATATTATGAAATATGTTCTGTTATGAAATTATGAAATATGATCAGGGAAAATCATATTCATGCAATTTTTTTTATGTCAGCTCCACCAACCTCCCCTGAGAAGTTCCACTATTCTGAAAGAACCAAGTCTTCTCTGACCGTTACATGGAGGCCGCCTCGTAATGACGGTGGCAGTCCAATCATTGGTTACATCATTGAGAAGAGGCGTCAAGATCAACCTGCTTTCCAGCCAGTCTCCACTGAGCTGTGCAAAGATCTGACACTCACCGTGGAGAATCTGGATGAGCTGCATATGTATGAGTTCCGTGCAAAGGCTGTTAACAGCATTGGTGAAAGTGAACCTTCCATACCATTGATGGTTGTGATTCAGGATGATGAAGGTTTGCCAAGATCTAGTTCATTGTCACCTCCATAAAAACGTTTGGTTCAGTATTTAGATAAACTAATCGGCTACTTCTTTTTTTCAGTACCTCCAAGTTTGCACATGCTGAAACATTTCAAAGGTGACTTGATCCGTGCACGGAAGAACGAGGCAGTTGAGATGCCTGCTGAGGTCACAGGTCTTCCAATGCCAAAGATTGAATGGTTTAAGGATGACGTGTTGATCCCCAAGTCCACTGAGAAGGTCTTGATGGAAACAAAGGAAGTTGATAGGATGACCGAACACACAAAACTCTCGATCCCTGCTGTTACAAGGCTGGACAAGGGGACGTACACTGTAACGGCCTCCAACCGATTTGGGACAGTCAGTCATCATATCTGCCTGGAGGTGCTGGGTAAGTATAGATTCTGGGGAAGTTTAGCCTCATTTTTTTAATGATCTTGTGCAGGTGTAAAATAATACGCTGATATTTTATCAGATCGGCCAACACCACCGAGAAACATTTCTGTGTCAAATATCCGTGCTGAATCTTGTCACCTGAAATGGGATGCACCGCTGGACACTGGAGGCTGTGAGCTCTCCAACTACATTGTTGAGTTGAAAGACCTTGATGTTGAGGATGCTGAGAAAGCTGAATGGGTCCAAGTTTCCAACACTGTTGTAGATAAAAAATTCGGGGTAAGCAAGAAATGGTTTTTGATTAGTAAATTAGAGTCATGAATTATAGTGCATAACTGTTAAACCGAGCTTATCATTTTCTGTCCTGTAGGTATGGGATCTTAAAACAGGTGGCAAGTATAAGTTCAGGGTCAAAGCTGAAAACAAGTATGGCATAAGCGATGCCTGTGAAACAGAAGAAGTACATATCAGAGATCCATTTGCTCTTCCTGGTCCACCCCAAAAAGTTACTATCGCAGAACACTCCAAGACTGATATACTGGTGACGTGGGAACCACCCATGGACAGTGGTGGAACTCCAATCACTGGCTACTGGTTGGAGAAGCGTGAGAAGGGCACATCCCATTGGGCCAAAGCAAATAAGACCCCAGTGTCCAAACGTGGCACAAAGGGTTGGGAATTCCCGGTCACACGTGTCATAGAAGGACTTGAGTATGAATTCCGTGTAATGGCTTGCAATGCTTCGGGTACTGGTCCTCCTAGTGCTGTCTCAGAATCAGCCTTCGCAATTGATCCTCTCAGTAAGTTCGACAAAAAGATTGTGTGTGTTTATATATATATATAAAATATAAATAATGCATAATAATGTATAATACATATATATATATATATATTTAGAAATATATGATTTAAGAAAGCATCAAAAGTAACTATGCATGATATGTGTATATCACAGCACCACCCAGCATGCCAGCAGCTCCTGAAGTTGCTGACAAAACCAAACGTAGCGTCACCCTGTCCTGGACCCCGCCAGAAAAAGACGGTGGACGGCCCATCAAAGGCTACATCATTGAGGTCCAAGATGAGGGTACAAGTGACTGGAACAGAGTCAATGATGCAGACAGTTTGCATCCCAGCACTGTCTTCACTGTTCCAAACCTTCAAGAGCTGAAGAGATACAGATTTAGAATCATTGCCGTCAATGATATTGGAGAGTCTGAGCCAAGTCCAAGAACCACTGAAGTTCTCATGGAGGACATTCACAGTAAGAGTTCACCTTAAACAAGGCTGCAAATGCTTCAGTTTTATTTTCTAATACTCTTGACATGTATCATTTTGGTTGCTTCCACAGCTGAGCCCAAGCTCTTTTTGGATATCAATGCTACGGAGTTAGTTTCCATTCCCGCTGGTTCTCCCATCAGAATACCAGTATCTATTACCGGACGTCCCGTTCCTAAGGTCACATGGGACTTTGATGGAAAAGCAAAGACGGAGAAAAAGGATCGTCTTCACACTGTGCCAGTCGACTCACAGGTATCAAACATCAGGAAGCTGTTTTCTGCACTACTATTGCTGAGGAAATCTCAAACTTTACAAGTCTGCGACCACATTTTACATCTCAAATATACAATTTATAAGTGGAAAGTGTTTTTGAGAAAGAAGTAACAAAAAAAAAGGAAAGAAGAAACAGACAATATTCTGCACTTTTTCTAGGTCACTATACAATTTGGGCCTTTGTCCTAGACATTAGGTGGATTAGATCTTCCCATTAGAGGCTGTTATACAAACCTGTAGAGAATAGAATAGAAAAATAGAGTAGACTTTATTGTCATTGTACAATGTACAACGAAATCGGGGGGGGGTTCCCCTACTTCAATGCATTATTTTAATAGAGTTAAAAATAGATGAAAGATTAAAAAAAATAGATTTAAAAATAAATAAATGAATAAATAAAAGCAAAAACACAATAAAAGAAACACAGAAATTTTTATCCAGATTTAAAGTGCTGCGTGCATGTGTGTTGGTGGTGTTTGGAGCATGGGGGGGGTGTATCTATAGCACCTGCCTGAAGGCATAAGTTCAAACAGATGATGGGCGGGATGTGAAGAATCTGCAATGATGGCTTTAGTTTTCTTTTTCTTGCGGCAATGAGATGTGGATATTTCAGATATGGATGGTACGGGGCAGCCAATAATTTTATGACCCTCCTGTTCTCAACTGTGGAACCCGTATACCACACTCACAAACAGTATGTTAGTACACTCTCCACAGAAGAGTGATAGAAGGCCAGCAGCAACTTCATGTCCAGCTTGTTTTTCCTGAGGACACGCAGGAAGTATAATCGCTGTCGAGCCTTCTTTACTGAAGCTTTTGTGTAGTGAGTCCACAAAAGGTCAGCGGAGATGTAGGTGCCCAGAAACTTGAGGCTAGTGACAATTTCCACACATTCTCCATCAATGAGCAGAGGGATGTGGTCATGCTTATGCTTCCTGAAGTCTATGATCAGTTCTTTAGTTTTGAGAATATTCATTGACAAATTGTTCTCTGAGCACCAGAGGGACATTTTCTCCACCTCAGTCCTGTATGCTGTCTCATCTCCATCTGATATGAGCCCCACTACAGTGATGTCATCTGCATATTTGATGATGGTGTTAATTGGGTGGGTTGAAGTGCAGTCGAAGGTATACAGGGCGTACAGAAGAGGGCTCAGCACACAGCCCTGGGGAGAGCCGGTGCTTAGTGTGAGTGAGGAAGAGAGGTGATGCCCAAGTCTGACTGATTGAGGACGGTGTGTGAGAAATTGTTTTATCCATCTGCAGGTGGGGAGGGGGATCTGTAAGAGCATTAGTTTATTGATTAGAATGTCCGGGATGAGTGTTGAACGCTGAGCTGTAGTCCACGAAGAGCATCCTCATGTAGCTGTTCCGGTTCTCCAGGTGACTGAGCGCTTTGTGTAGCGTGACAGCGATGGCATCTTCGGTGGATCAGTTCGCTCTGTAGGCAAACTGGTAGGGATCCAAGGTTGGGGGAAGGCAGTTTCTGATGTGCTGGGAAACCAGTCGCTCTAAGCACTTCATGATTACAGACGTGAGAGCTATGGGTCTGTAATCATTGAGACTGTCTGTGGCAATTCTTTTGGGGACGGGAGTGATGGTGGAGGCCTTCAGGCATGTGGGTACCATGGCGAGAGTCAGAGACAGGTTGAACAGCTTGGTGAGGATCCCTGTCAACTGGTCTGCACATGCCGTGACCACTGCCCCTGGGATGCCATCAGGTCCAGCAGCTTTCCTGGGGTTTACTGCCCTTAGGGTTTTCTTCACCTCGGGCTCTTGGAGAGAGAGAGGGTGGGGGTCACAGTTGCTAGGATCAAAAGGGGGCAGCGGATGCTGGATTGACCTGATCTCAAAGCGGGCATAATAGTTATTAAACTCCTCTGCCAGTGTGCTGCTACTGTTGCTGTTGGAGGGTGAGGGACTCTGTCCTCTATAGTTGGTAAGGGTCTGGATGCCCTTCCACATCTGCTGTGGGTTGTTATTCAACAGATAGCCCTCCATCTTCCCCCTGTAGGCCTCCATTGCCAGATGGATGCCTCTCCTCAGGTTAGCTCTGGCAGTGCTGTACAGTGAGCTGTCCCCACTCCTGAAGGCTGAGTTTCGCGCTCTTATTAGGTCCTGAACATATCTCGTCATCCAGGGTTTCCTGTTTGTTTACTGCACAAACACGTTTGTTTACTGACACGTTCTCTACACAGTTCCTTATGTAGAAGAGGACGGTCTCTGTGTGTGTCTCCCGGTCCTGATGCTTAAAGATGTTCCAGTCAGTACAAGCAAAGCAGTCTTGTAACTGGAGGAGGGCATTTCCAGGCCAGGTTTTAATGGTCAATGTCTTTGGGTGTACTTGTTTCCTTTGTGGAGTGTATCTGGAGATTGTCCCAGGTGGGGGAGAGGTGTTTCTCTATAGGCATGCTTAATGTTGGAGTAAACATGATCCAGTGTCTTTTCCCCCCTAGTAGCACACTTAACATGCTGGTAGAAATTCGGGAACACTGTCCGAAGGCATGCTTGATTAAAGTCCCCCGCTATTATATGGACCCCGTCAGGATGAGCCCGCTGTTGTTTGTTTAATATGCGTTGAAGCTGGCTTAGGGCTGAGCTAAAATTACCATCTGGCGGGATATAAACAGCAGTAACGATGATCACTGTGAGCTCCCTCGGCAGATAGAACGGTCTGCACTGGACAGACATGGCCTCTAAGTCCGGCGAGCAGTGGCTGTCTATTTTCCTGCTGTTGAAACACCAGTTCTCCAGCACGTACACACAGAGTCCTCCTCCCTGCTCTTACCAGAGGCTTCGCTGCGATCCTGGCGGTGTATGGTGCGGCCTGCTAACTCCACCGTAGCGTCGGGGATTTGCGGGTGTAGCCAGGATTCTGTTATAATCATCAAACAACACTCACGTATGAGGCAGTTGTAGGCGATCTGTGATTGTAGCTCATCCATCTTGTTTGCGAGGGATCTGGCGTTTGTGAGGTACAGAGATGGTAGTGGGGGCTTGTGCGGATGTTTCCGTAGCTGAGCCAGCAGTCCAGCTCTACATCCCCGTTTTTGCTTCCTCTCTAAGTCCGATACCAATCCACGGAGCTCCCGGCGGTCTCTGTAACTCCGCTGGCATATTAAAAGTCTGTTTAAAAGTGTATGTTGTACCAGTTATTGCAGTGTTAAACTGATGTCCGATTTCAATCAGGTCCCTTCGGCTGTAGATAACGTGTGCAAGAGACCCAATAAAAAGGTGCAAAAAGTACAATACAATAAGATAAAAATAGGGAAAAATGCATTGGCGTGGGGAACCTCCAGCCGCTGCGTCCGTGCGCGCCACCATTTTGCATGCAGTACCATTTATAATTAAATTATGTTCATAAAGATATCGTTTTAATTATATAATAATGTTTGCATCATATAAAAAAGGCATTTTCACAGTCTCTGGACCCCACAGCATAGAGATTTAATCTGATGTATATGTTTTCAGGTGGAATCTACTGACACTACCTCGGTGTTAACAATTCCTGCGTGTTTACGAGTCCACTCTGGCAGATACACTGTCACAGCAAAAAACAAAACCGGACAGAAACACATTAACATCAGAGTTATCGTACTTGGTGAGTTGGTTCTCTGTCAGTGTCTTAAAGCAATATTTAAATAATATAAAATGAGATCATTAATCTTTTTCATATGATATGTTTCCAGATGTTCCTGGGCCACCCAAGGAGCTCAAGGTAACTGATGTTTCCAGGTCCACAATGAGAATTATCTGGAAGCTGCCAGATACTGACGGTGGAGAGAGAATCAAAAGCTACTTCATTGAAAAGAAGGCTGTGACCGGAAAGGCCTGGACAATTGTAAATCCAGCATGTGCCAGCATGGCATTTGTAGTGCCTGACCTCCATGAGGGCTTAGACTACCTGTTCCGCGTACGTGCTGAAAACCGCATTGGAATGGGCCCATTCACTGAGACCACGGAGCCCATAAGGGCGAGGGATCCCATCCGTAAGTTGGAAATTAGAGCAGTTGGTATTATTTCAGTGAATGACATTTTAAACCCCTAACTACATTTTGTGTTGTATTTTTTTCAAGATCCACCTGATCCTCCAACTAAGGTCAAGATCAATCTTGTAACCAAGAACACCGTCACCCTAACGTGGATGCCACCCAAAAATGATGGTGGTGCTCCCGTAACACACTACCTTGTTGATAGATTGAGTTGGGACACAAGTGGTCCACAAAAAGAGACGTGGAAACAGTGCAATAAGAGGGATGTTGAAGAGACAACCTTTATTGTGGAAGACCTCAAAGAGGGTGGGGAATATGAGTTCCGTGTCAAGGCGGTAAATGAAGCTGGTCCAAGCAGACCATCTGTTACTGTGGGACCTATCATTATCAAAGACCAGACCTGTGAGCATTGGACATTACAAGATCATAAATGTTGTTGTTCCGTTAAAACGGGCATGGCCTAATGATTGAATATCTTTTCAGGTGCTCCAACCATTGATCTTAGAGAAAGTCTAGAGAGTGCGGAAACATTTGATGTCAGCATAATTGCCAGGGTTCATGGGTGTCCATTCCCATCCCTGGTCTGGCAGAAAGCTGCATTTGACAAGCCTGATGAAAAGAAAGATGTACGTTATGATCAGCATATCAATAAGCTGGTCTCTGATGAAAGATGTACCCTGCTGATTCAGCAATCCAAGAGAGATGACAGTGCGATTTACACACTTACAGCTACTAACAGCCTCGGCAAGGCTTCTAAGGACATCAAACTTACCATTTTGGGTAAATTTCTGTTTCTTAGGTTCGGATGAAATAACGATTCAGCATTGATGAGTGTTTCATAACGTTATAAACTTTCCTCTGTAGGACGACCTGGACCACCAATAGGACCTGTCAAGTTTGAAGAGGTTTTCGCTGAAAGGATTGGCCTCTCCTGGAAGCCACCCATAGACGATGGTGGTTCCAAGATTACAAACTATGTCGTTGAAAAACGTGAGGATAACAGGAAGACATGGGTCCATGTCTCGAGTGATCCAAAGGAGTGTGCATACACAGTTCAGAGGCTCACGGAAGGACATGAGTATGAGTTCCGTATTATGGCTCAGAATAAATATGGTGTCGGACCACCACTCTACAGCGAACCTGAGAAAGCAAGAAACCTGTTTAGTGAGTAGCACTGTTTTGTGTGCCAGCTTTTTGCAGAAAGAGAACATTTTTTGAAACATTCATTATGATTCATATTAATGTACTTGTTTCATCAGCTGTTCCTGGACAATGTGAGAAGCCGACTGTCTCAGAAGTCACACTTGAATCCATGACTGTTGAATGGGAAGAGCCAGAATACAATGGTGGGTCTCCAGTGACGGGCTATTGGCTTGAGCGCAAGGAGACAACATCAAAGCGCTGGACCAAAGTGAACCGTGAGCCCATCAGAATCAGGCCTCTTGGTGTCTCCCACATTGTGACTGGTCTTTTGGAGGGTGCCACCTATCAGTTCCGTGTTACTGCCATTAATGCTGCTGGATGTGGACTTCCAAGTCTTCCATCTGATCCTGTTGTCAGCAGAGACCCAATCAGTATGAAAAATTAAACACACTGTACATTAATATTACTCTTCATGGACCACACGAATATTTAACCAAACATTTTTCATGTTACTACAGCTCCCCCAGGACCTCCAATTCCAAAAGTAACTGACTGCACTAAATCAACTGTTGATCTTGAATGGATTCCTCCATTGATTGATGGTGGCTCCAAGATCACAGGATATTTTGTTGAATACAAAGAAGAGGGAAAAGAGGAATGGGAAAAGGTGAGTGAAATCAAGCTGTAAAATGATATTCTCTCATTTATGACTCAGACTTTTACAGGTTCTTTGAATGGCTTATATGTTTTTGTTCACTTTTAGGCTAAAGATAAGGAGATCAGAGGCACCAAGTTTGTTGTGCCAGGTTTGAAGGAGCTTGGACTTTACAGATTCAGAGTGAGAGCAGTGAATGCTGCAGGTGTTGGTGAACCTGGTGAAGTTACTGAAGTAATTGAGGTCAAGGACAGGACAAGTAAGAATAAATTCACTACGTGTACATCTCTATTAATATGGAGATTCTTTACTTGTGCTCATTTTACTGCAGAATTACCAAAAGATATGCCTTATGGTCATCCTTGTTATAATAATTTACTTTTTAAATTACTTTAGTTCCACCTGAAGTGGACTTGGATGCATCTGTAAAGGAGAGGATTGTTGTTCATGCTGGTGGTGTGATCCGCATCATTGCCTACGTATCTGGAAAGCCTGCACCTGAGATTACCTGGAGCCGAGATGATGCTGAAATGCCCAAGGAAGCTGTTATTGAGACGACTGCTATCAGCTCAGCTCTGGTTATTAAGAGGTGCAGAAGGCAACATCAAGGCATGTATACCCTCACTGCTAAGAATGCTGGAGGAGAAAGAAAGAAAGCAGTGGTTGTGGAGGTGCTTGGTGAGTACAGAATATGTTCAAATGCAAACAGCATCACTGCAAAAGCAAAGTAAAAGCAGATAAATTAAATATCGTTTTTTCCTTTCAAGATGTTCCTGGTCCTGTGGGTCAACCATTCTCCGGAATAAATCTTACCTCTGACTCTTGCAAGCTCTCGTGGAATTCACCTGAAGATAACGGAGGCTCAGCCATCACTAACTACATAATTGAGAAGAGGGAATCCGACCGGAGGGGTTGGACCTCAGTGACATACACCGTCACCAGACATAATGCTGTGGTTCAGGGTCTCATTGATGGCAAGGGCTACTTCTTCAGAATTGCTGCTGAAAATATAATCGGAAGGGGTCCATTTATTGAGACGGCATCTGAGGTCCTCATCAAGGATCCGATTTGTAAGTTTAAAGTTTTGATTGTTTTTGAATAGAAAATACAATAGAAATTTCACTTTTAATAAGGGTCCGTTATACATATATGTAGTTTTATACATTTGGACCATTTTATTTGCGCGCAGCTGTACCAGAACGTCCAGTGGATCTCGAGGTAACGGCTGTCAAGAAGGACTCAATCAGTGTGACATGGAGACCACCCAAATACGATGGTGGCGCAGACGTGACAAGCTACGTTCTTGAAGTTCGTCAGCTTGGCAAGGATAACTTCACACGCATTGCTGTGGATGATAAGCTGATGGATCGTAAATTCACTCATGTAGGTCTTAAAGAGGGCTCCACATATGAGTTCCGTGTCAGCGCTGTGAATCAGATCGGCCAAGGCAAACCGTCCTTCAGCACCAAACCAATTACGTGCAGGGATGAGCTGGGTAGGTCACAAAATAACCTTTTAACTTTACTGTTGCAAAGTAGAACATTATGGTTTATTGATCAAAAATTTTCTTTATTCTGTTTTAGTTCCTCCAAGCCTTGACCTTGAGTTCCGTGACACGCTTTTGGTTCGTGTTGGGCAGCCTTGCATTTTGCAAGGTCGCTACATAGGGAAACCAACCCCAAGCATAAAATGGTTCAAGAATGATGAGGAGCTTCAGGGAAATGAGGAGATTGCAATTACCAGCACAAAGAAGACTCTGTGTTTGTCTATTGAGAAGGCTAAGCGTGAACACAGTGGAAAGTACGGCGTGGTTTTGGAAAGCTCAATAGGCAAACAAAAGGGCATCTGCTCTGTTACAGTTGTTGGTGCGTTTTCTGGATCCTTTAATCTTTCCTTCAATTTAACAGCGTTTCCATTGGTGCAGAATTGTGCATTTCACATTATATGTGATATTTTCCAGATCGCCCACAACCACCAGAGGGTCCTGTTGTGTTTGATGAAATCTATAGGAATCACATGGTCATCTCCTGGAAACCACCACTGGATGACGGTGGATCTGCTATCTCTAACTACATTGTTGAAAAGAGGGACACTAACAGGGATCTCTGGATGCCTGTCATTGAATCCTGCACTAGAACAACATGTAACGTTCCTAAACTGATTGAGGGTAGGGAGTACATCATTAGAATCTTTGCTCAGAACATCCATGGCATCAGTGACCCATTGCTGTCTGCAGAGTCAAAAGCAAGGGATGTATTCAGTAAGTAACATTTTCCGAAAAACTCTTCCATAAATGCTCTCCAATGTTTATTAATTTCACTGACGTTTGTTCATTTTGCTCCTCTGCCCCGGTAAACAGAGGTGCCAGATGCTCCACAGCAACCAGTAGTAAAAGAGGTGTACAAGGACACAGCTCTGATTTCCTGGGAACCACCAGCTGATGGTGGAAAGCCAATCACAAACTATATTGTTGAGAAGAGAGAAACAATGTGCAATAGATGGACTCGTGCTGGAACAGAACGCATCTACCCTCAAACAGAATACTGGGTTCCTGATCTTCTCAAAGGATGTGAATATGAGTTCCGTGTCATGGCTGAGAATGTGATAGGTGTAGGAGATCCCAGTCCACCCTCAAAGCCAGTCTTTGCTAAAGATCCTATTGGTACGTAGGAGGTTTGTTAGGCCCAAATGAATCAGAAAGTGTTATATGGATCAACATTATTAACATTTTCTTCCTCCCCACAGTAATTCCCAGCCCACCAGTAAACCCAATGGCAATTGACAACACAAAGAGCTCTGTCACTCTTTCTTGGCAGCCACCAATGGACAGCGGTAGAGGCAAAATATTTGGCTATCTTCTTGAGTACCAGAAAGCTGGATCTGAGGAATGGCTACAAGTGAATCAGACTCCTGACTCTTGCCAGGAAACTACATTTAAAGTAGTCAACCTTGAAGAAGGAGTACTGTATAGGTTCAGAGTAAAAGCTGTTAATGCAGCTGGCGAATCTGAGCCTGCAAATGTTCCAGAGCCTATCAGAGCTCAAGACAGACTTGGTAATTCCGAATAATTATTTGCTTGAATAATTTGCTTATTGGATTATTAAAGTGAGAGCTGTGTTGTGTAAAAGTTTAAATTCTAATAGCATATGTTTTTCTACCTGAAGAGCCCCCAGAGCTGCTTCTGGATATTGGTATGCCTCGTGAGATTAAAGCCAGGGCAGGAACCCACATTAGAATTGCTGCTGGAATCAAGGGTATGCCTTTCCCCAAAGTCACATGGAAGAAAAATGATGCAGAAGTACCTCCAAGAGCAGAAATCGAGACCTCTGGAGTAAGAACAAAACTCGAGATGCGTTACTGCAACCGTGGAGACTGTGGAGACTACACCCTCACTGTTGAAAATCCAGCTGGCTCCAAGACAGCAACATGCACTGTGCTTGTTCTAGGTAGGATTGCCCCCAGTTTCATTTTACCCATAGGACTAAATGAAAAATTAGCTCTTTGTTTCAAGAGCTTCTATGGATTTATAACTTTTAATGGAGAGTTCTAAACATCAACATTTAAAGATTATGTTCATTTGTATCCATTTGTCATTTTATCATACACTTTGTAAACTTTTACAAAGTTTAAAAGTTAAATTACGTGCCCATAAACAAATTCATCGTTTTCTTTTCTTGTGTTTGGTACACACATTCTATTGAGGATGCCAATTGTCTTCAGTTCATAAAGGACAAATGCATGATTGCTACATTTAGCCAATAAGAACTGAATGTACATATATTACATTTCTCTGCATTAATAAACTAACAATTATCCTTTTGTACCCCTGAAGACAAACCTGGGCCAATTCAGCATCTGAGGGTATCTGATGTTAGGAGTGACTCAGCCCAGCTTTCCTGGAAAGATCCAGAAGATAATGGTGGTACACGCATCACTAACTTTGTGGTAGAGAAGAAGGATACTGCTTCCACGCAATGGGTGCCTGTCTGTTCGTCTTCCAAAAAGCGTAGTATGATGGCCAAGCACTTGATAGAGGGCACAGCATACATGTTCCGTGTTGCTGCTGAAAATCAATATGGCAGGAGTGAATATGTTGAGACAAGAAAACCTGTTAAGGCAATGAACCCACTGTGTAAGTATAAACCGAATGAGAGTTTGTGATTGTGTTGTCATGACTTCATGTATAACGGTATTACAAATATAAAAACTGTCTTTTGCAGTCCCACCTGGCCCGCCAAAAGACCTGCATCATGTAGATGCTGACAAAACAGAGGTGTGGTTGCAGTGGAACTGGCCTGACCGCACTGGAGGAAGTGACATCACTGGCTTTTTGGTTGAGTACCAAGAGGAGGGCGCGAAAGACTGGATCGTCTTCAAGACTGTTAGCATCCCTGAATGCCATGTGACTGGGCTAGAGGAAGGAAAAACCTACAGATTCCGTGTTAAGACGGAGAATGCAATTGGTCTTAGCCGGCCAGACACTACCGTGCCAGTCCTCTGCCAGGAGAAACTTGGTAAGTAAAATTTTGTAAAAATGAAATTATCATTAATTTTTTTTTTTTAACATTTGACTTCATCAAGAAATGAATAACGAATTTATTAATTTTTAGAATTAAGTAAATAACATTTTTTTCTTTTGCAGTTCCACCCATTGTTGAGGTTGATGCTAAATTGATTGAAGGAATCATTGTGAAGGCGGGAACTACTATAAGACTACCTGCAATCATGAGGGGCATTCCAGTTCCCACTGCAAAGTGGGTCGTTGACGGAGAAGAAATTAAAAGTGCAGGAAATGTCAAGATTGACACTGACAATTTTTCGACAGTTCTGAACATTGCAGACTGCAAAAGAAGTCACACCGGAATCTATATTCTTACAGTATCTAATCCTGCAGGAAGTAAGACCGTTTCAATGAATGTCACTGTTCTTGATGTCCCAGCTGCCCCAATAGGCCCCGTTAACATCCTTGAGGTCACCCCAGATTCCATGGTCATTGACTGGCGTCCTCCCAAAGACGATGGAGGAAGTCCTGTCATGAATTATATTGTTGAAAAGAGGGAATCAAATAAGGAAACCTGGGGAGGTGTTAGTTCTGGCAGTACTGCTACCAGGCTTAAGATTTCTCGTTTGCAAAGTGGTGTTGAATATGTTATGAGAATCCGTGCTGAGAACAAGATGGGCATTGGTGCCCCTCTTGAAAGTGCACCAACTGTGGCAAAGCACCAGTTTGAAGCTCCTGGCCATCCTGGAAAACCTGTTGCATCTGAAATTGCTGAGGATGCTCTGACTCTTTCATGGACAATGCCACTGTATGATGGAGGCAGTCCAATCAGTGGTTACATTATTGAGCGCAGACATAAGGGAGGTAAATGGATCAGAGTAAATAAGACACCTTGTAGGGAACTCAGATATAGAGTGCTGGGACTTTTTGAGGGCAATGACTATGAATTTAGAGTATTTGCTGAAAATAATGCAGGCTTCAGTGGACCTTCACCTATCTCAGATCCATTCAAACCATGCAGACCAATCACAGTTCCTGGACCTCCAGTCAACCCTAAAGTAAAGGACTATAGCTGTACTTATGCTGATTTAGTCTGGATAAAACCTACCCGTGATGGAGGTAGTCCAATCTTGGGATACGTCATTGAATGGCAGAAAGCTGGTGGTGAATGGGAGAGAGTCAACAAAGATGATCTAATAAATCAATGTGCTTATAGAGTTAAAGGGCTGACAGAGGGAACAGAATATAGGTTCCGTGTTAGAGCTGTCAACATGATTGGAGATGGTGAGACAAGAGAAATCCCAGAGTCAGTTACTGCTCAAGACATTCTCATACCCCCGGAGATTGAGATGGATGTCACATGCCGTGACCACGTGACTGTCCGTGTAGGACATAATATTAATATCACTGGATATGTGAAAGCAAGACCTGATCCAGAGATTACCTGGAGCAAGGGGGAGACAGTGCTGGAAAGAGATAAACGTACCACTCTGACAAATAATTTCCCTGTAGTGCACATGCGCATCAAGGAAGCAACCAGATCCGATCATGGGAAGTACGTTCTTAAGGCTGTGAACGACAGTGGTGAAGCCTCAGCCACCATCACTGTAAATGTACTGGATAGACCGGGACACTGCAGAAATCTTGCTCTGACATATGTGACCAAAAATGCTTGCATGGTGAACTGGGATGCTCCGGAGGACAACGGAGGCACTGAGATTACAAATTACATTGTTGAGTGCCGTGAGCCGAGTATTAGAGCATGGTCGATGATTTCGTCTGACTGCACCAACCGCAAAATCAAGGCCAAACTTATGGAGAATCATGAATACTTGTTCCGTGTATCTGCAGAGAATAAGTTTGGTCCTGGGCCTGCAACAGAAACCAAAACACCAATACTTGCAATTGATCCACTTCAGGCACCTGGTGAGCCTGAAAACTTCCATGTAGCTGATATAGGAAAGAACTTTGTCTTCTTGAGGTGGAGAAAACCAGACTATGATGGCGGCAGCCCTAACCTAGGTTACGTTCTTGAGAGGAAGGCTAGGGATGCTGAAGAATGGGAAAGCTTACATTCTAACATTCTCAAAGAAACATTCTTTATGGCTGAGAAATGCCTTGAGAATCACACATATCTGTTTAGAGTTAAGACAAAAACGGATGGTGGAGAAAGCAACTGGGTGAAGACATCTGAAATTCTTGTCAAAGAAGAAATTCAGAAACCAGTTCTTGATCTCAAATTTGTTGGTACCATAGTGGTCAAGGCTGGCGAATCAGTCAGACTTGAGGCAGGACTTAGAGGAAAGCCCCAACCTGAGGTCAAATGGGTGAAGGATAAGACAACGGGCAAAAACCCGAGAATCAGCATCGACACTGGCGCAGATTATTCAAAGTTCCTCATGACTAAATCCAAGCGTTCTGATACTGGCAAGTATGTTATCACTGCCACAAACTCAGCTGGAACATTCACTGCATATGCAAATATAACCGTTCTTGACATACCAGGACCTGTCAGAGATCTCAAGGTGTCTGGCCTGTCCTCTGAAAAATGCAGAGTTGTATGGGATCCTCCAGCGGATGATGGTGGTTGTGAGGTGGACAGCTATATTCTAGAAAAATGTGAGACTAGGAGAATGGTTTGGTCTACTTATTCAGATTCAGTGGTCACTAACTACTGTAATGTCACTCGCCTTGTGGAAGGTAATGAGTACATCTTCAGGGTTAGAGCAGAAAACAAGATGGGAACAGGTCCTCCAATGGAGAGCAAGCCTGTTACTGCCAAGACACAGTTCAGCAGACCTGGTGCACCTGATCCACCTGAGGTCACCAAAATTGGAAAGGAGGAAATGACTGTCATTTGGGCCCCTCCTGAGAATGATGGTGGAAAATCCATTACTGGTTACATTCTGGAAAGAAAGGAGAAGCGTGCAGTACGATGGGTTGCCGTCACAAAAAGTCCTATCTCTGAGAGGCGTATGAAAGTAACCAACTTGATTCCCAACCATGAATATCAATATCGAGTTAAGGCTGAGAACGAGGTGGGGCTGGGAGAGCCAAGCAAACCATCAAGACCTATTGCCGCTAAGGATCCAATTGGTATGTATATCTAATGTTTTTTTTCAAGACCTTAATTTCTGCATGGCTACTTCATGTTTTGTTGATGATTCTGAAACATCTACAAATATTGCAGAGCCGCCTGGTCCTCCTGGAAGTCTGAAAGTGGTTGACAGCACCAAAACCTCAATTACACTTGGCTGGGTCAAGCCAGTGTACGATGGTGGTGCTCCAATCATAGGATATTGGGTCGAGATGAGGGACAAGATTGAAATGGAAGGTGATCAAGAGAGAGATCCAGAAGAGGGCTGGTCGAAGTGTAACACTAGTGGACAGCTTGTTCTCACTGAATTCACAATGTTGAAATTGGATGAACGGAAACAATATGAATTCCGTGTCTTTGCACAAAATCAAGTTGGAATGGGTCGTCCAGCAAGACTTAAAGAAGCTGTGTTCCCCAAAGAGATTCACGGTAAGACACTTCCTCAAATTCTGAAGTAGTGAGTAGTTGCTTTAAAACAATCCCAAACCCATAACGATGATATATATATATATTTTTTTTATTACAGAGCTACCTGAGATTGATCTGGATGCCAGTTTGAGGAAGGGGCTCAGTGTGAGAGCAGGATGTCCCATAAGGTTGTTTGCAACAATCAGAGGAAGACCAGCACCAAAAGTGACCTGGAAACGTATAGGAATTGACAATGTTGTCAGGAGAGGCCATGTGGATCAGATAGATACGATGACCTTCCTTGTAATCCCTGAGTGCACACGTGAAGACTCTGGAAAATACTCTCTGACTCTTTCAAATCCTTCAGGAGAGAAGGCTGTATTTGTTCGTGTTAAAGTCTTAGGTATGCTAAATAACAACTACTACATGAAAATATAAGTCAATAAACAGATTACGTTTAGGAATTAGCCTGTTCTTCACCACCTTCAGAATAGGAATTCTTAACTGATAATGCATTAAAGAAAATGTTTCATTGAACAGATACACCTGGACCTGTTGGTGGGCTGGAGGCAACGGATGTCACAAAGACATCTTGCCAGCTTTCTTGGTTACCTCCAGAAAATGATGGTGGCTGTCCAATCCTGAACTACATTGTAGAGAAACGTGAAGTAGACAGGAAGACATGGACAAATTGCACAAGTGACATAAAGAAACCAAGCTTCAAAATTACAAACCTGGCCCCAGGAACTGAATACTACTTTAGGGTCATGGCTGTGAATAAGTATGGTATTGGAGTTCCAAAAGACTCTCCTAAATCCTACTTGGCCACAGATCCCATGAGTAAGTGATTACATACTGCATGCTGGGTGAACAACATTTTTTTAAATGTAAGGATACAAATTCATGACATCTTATTGATTTTCAACTTAAAGGTGAACCAGATCCTCCTAAGAAGATGGATGTCTTGGAGATTACAAAGAACAGTGCCACACTTGGATGGGTGAAGCCTCTGAGAGATGGTGGATCTAAAATTAACGGCTACATTGTTGATTATCAGGAGGCTGGTCAACCTGAGGACAAGTGGACAACTTACTCGGTTGTGAAAGACTTGAGCATTGTTGTCGTTGGTCTGAAAGAGAACACCAAGTATCGATTTAGAGTTGCTGCCAGAAACTCTGTAGGATGCAGTCTACCAAGAGAGGCTGAAGGAATCTTTGAAGTCAAAGAAAATCTGAGTATGTAATCCATAATTTCATGTGATGAAGTAATATGTAGATTTTAATGTTTCATTAACATTTAATTTTACTTTTAACACCTCAATTCAACATCTTTTCATTTTTCAGTGGGACCAAAGATTATTATGCCTGATGTGGTTACTGCAAAGGCAGGTACAAAGTTCAAAGTTGAAGCACTTGTGTCTGGCAAGCCCGTTCCCGTCACTACATGGAGGAAAGGAAGTGATGATGTGGTAACATCTGACCGTCTAACTATCCAAAAGACGTTAACCTCATCCATTCTCATGATTAAGAATGTGTCACGGAAAGACGGTGGATATTACAGTCTTTCTGCTGAGAATAATATTTCTAAGGTCAACCAGATTCTAAGGATTATCATTTATGGTAAGTAACCCAAAAGAAAAAAGCCAACTGACAAAAATCTCCATGACACATTTAACTGAAATGCTGACGTTCCCCTCAGACATCCCTGGTCCACCTGAGGGTCCTCTTGAAGTGCTTGACGTGGATGTTGATGGCTGCACCCTAGCATGGAACTCCCCAACAGAGGATGGTGGCAGTAATATCACTAACTATGTTGTTGAGAAATGTGATGTTACCAGAGGTGACTGGGTCCCTGCTGTGTCCTCCTGCACCAAGACCAGTTGTAGAGTTGCAAAGTTGACCCCTGGCAAGGAGTATAGCTTCCGAGTGCGTGCTGAAAATCGCTTTGGAATCTCAGATCCAATCTACTCTGATAAAATGATTGCCAGACATCCATTTGGTAGGTCTAATTTCACACCAACAAACCATGTAAAAACGATGTTCTATAGGGACCCTGTTCTAAAACTTTTGCGAAACATCTTGTTGCAGATCCACCAAGTGAGCCAAGGAATTGCTGTGTCAAGAAAATCACCAAGGATTTCGTCATTTTGTCCTGGGAGAAACCAGTAAATGATGGTGGAAGCCCTATTTTAGGATATTCCATTGAGCGCAAAGAAAGAAACAGCATTCTGTGGGTCAAGGCAAACGAGACACTTGTTCGTGCAACTGAATACACCTGCGCTGGCCTCATCGAGGGTCTGGAATATACATTTAGGGTGTCTGCTGTAAATAAGGCAGGTCCAGGCAAACCAAGCATACCAACAGAGATCATCACAGCAAGAACCCCAGTTGGTATGTATGGTTGAGGGAATCTGTGCATCCTTTATATATCATCGTTGCCATATCAACATCGTTATCTGACATTGTCATTTTTCTGATTATCTTTTATATTAGATCCACCTGGAAAACCTGAGGTCCTTGATGTAACAAAGAATTCTGTATCTCTTGTCTGGAACCGTCCAAAACATGATGGTGGTAGCAAACTCATCGGTTATTATGTTGAGTCTTTGAAGCTCCCAGGTGACAAGTGGACTCGTGCCAGTAGTCAAAATGTGCCAAAAGAGGATTACATTGTTACTGGATTAGAAGAGGGAGCCCAGTACAAGTTTAGGATCATTGCAAAGACAGCAGTCACGGTCAGCCTGCCTTCAGAAGAGTCTGATGTAATTACGGTGATTGCGGAGCATGGTAAGTCATGCTTCCTGTCAACCTTTAACCCCAGATAATGGGTTTAAAATTAAACATCATAATTATATTCTCTTTTGCTTCACATTTCAGTTCCACCAAGGGTTGAGATTAGCCTTGAAATGAAGAGCCTTATCACAGTCAAAGCTGGAGCAAATGTGTGCCTGGAGGCTGAGGTTTATGGAAAACCACTACCAAAGGTGACGTGGAGGAAAGAGGGTGTACCCCTGAAACTCGCTGAAGGCATGAAGATGTCTCAGAAGAGACACCTCTTCCTCTTAGAATTGTTCTCTGTGACGAGGAAGGAGACTGGAGAGTACACAATAGTTGCTGAAAACCCAAGTGGCACAAAGTCTGGCAACATTAAGCTGAAAGTATTAGGTAAGTTTGAGTTATTCCTGATTTCTGAGATGTTCATAGATGTTCAGTGTTTAAACTTTTACTGAATTAAGCCTTGGTTAATGTTCGGTGTCTGTTTTTGAGGAACACTAGAAAGAAAGTCATTTTAAAATTTCTAGCAATTATACTTTCTTAATCTTCTTAAATTAATTCTCGTTTTGAGCAGTGTTTTCACCAAGTAGGATGTTTGGCTAGTAAACCGTGAAACTACTTTTTTTTTTTTTTGGCAAAGTCACTGAGAATACTGAAAATATTCTACTATTAAATAAACTCGAATCATGCCTTAATACTAAAAAGTTAATCTAAAAAGACAGATTCTATATTGAAAACAAGTGCTGCAAAAGGAAAGTTTCTTCCTTTTATATGAACAATGCAGCTCCCTTAGCCAGCCTGAGGTTGTGACGCATTATCTGTGCCCCCATGGACCCTGGCCTGAGCATGTCAAAGCAGCACCGAGTCAATGTTTGGAAGGTTTGAAAGAATTAACAGTTATGAACACTTGTTTCCACAGACAAACCTGGACCCCCAGCATCAGTGAAGATCAGCCAGGTCTTTGCTGACCGGGTGAAACTGAGATGGGAGCCACCTTATTCAGATGGCGGCGCTGAAATAACCAACTACATTGTTGACAAACGTGAGACCAGCAGAGCTAACTGGGCTCAGGTTACGTCCAATGTTAGCGGCCATATTACAGATTGCTCAGTGGAGAAACTGATTGAAGGCCATGAATATGAGTTCCGTATCAGTGCTGAGAACAAATATGGTGTTGGTGACCCAATTGTTACTAACTCTGTGATGGCCAAGAATCCGTTTGGTAAGTATTTCTCTTTCCTAATTTTCCCTTTCTTTTCAAAAGGAATGATTTATCCATGAAAGAAATTCAAGACACACTGATTACCAGTTTGTAATTGTAATTTTATTCCCAAACCTAGATGTTCCTGGACCTTGTGAGCCTCCAATTATTACCAATATCACCAAAGACCATATGACTGTGAGCTGGAAAGCCCCTGCTGATGATGGCAAGGCAACAATCCTTGGATACATGGTTGAGAAGCGTGAAATTCAGGAAGTCAACTGGTCCAAAATAAACAGAAGACCTGTCATCGATAGAACAATTAAAGCTGCAGGCCTTACTGAGGGTTCTGAGTATGAGTTCAGAGTTATTGCTCTCAACAAGGCCGGTCTTGGTAAACCCAGTGATGCCTCTAAAGCTGCCCTTGCAGTGGACCCACTGTGTAAGTGAAACTCCCATCATGTAGTCCAGTTTTATGTCCTTCTAAGACATGAGACATTGAGACATGTTTTTATTTTGTTTTCACTACAGATCCTCCTGGCCCTCCTGCTTTCCCCAAAGTTATTGACTCCACACACAGCTCAGTCACTCTGTCCTGGACCAAACCTGCCTATGATGGTGGCTGTGAAATCTTGGGCTACTTAGTTGAAAATAAAAGAGCTGATGCAGAGGAATGGCTGAAATGTAACATTCCTAAGAATCTCCAGGCAACAAGGTTCCTTGCCTCTGGTCTTTTGGATAACACTGAATATCAGTTCCGTGTGTCTGCTGTGAACAGAATTGGCTTTAGTGAGCCAAGCGAAGTTCCTGGAAAGCATCTGGCACAGGACATCTTAAGTATGTTTGTTCTTCAGGTGAAATTTTACTTTGAATAACCTTTTTAAAATGTCTAACTTCTTCTCTTTTGGATTTTTCAATTCCCTTTAGTTGCTCCTGAGGGTGAACTTGATGCAGATCTTAGGAAAGCACTGGTTTTGCGTGCTGGAGTCACAATGAGACTATATGTGCCAATTAGAGGCCGTCCTGCACCGAAGGCAACGTGGAGCAAAGTCAATGCCAATCTGAAGGAGAGACAAGGCCTTACTATCAACACCACTGAATGGGATACATTTGTGTACTGTGAGAACATCAACAAATATGATGCTGGCAAATACGTACTAACCCTTGAGAACAGCAGTGGAAGCAAGTCCTACACCATTGTTGTAAAGGTCTTAGGTAATAAGGAAGTTTGAACTTTAAAACTGTATTTTAAAGCTATGATATGAATATACAAGTTTTAATATACTTTCATGTGTTTTGTAGACACACCTGGACCACCACTTAATCTGATTGTCAAAGAGACATCAAAGAGTCATGCGTCTATTACTTGGGATGCCCCAATGGTTGATGGTGGAAGTCCAGTGAAGAGCTATGTCGTTGAAAAACGCCTGGCAGAGCGGAAGGCCTGGACCTGTGTTGCTCCTGAGTGCCCCAAAACATCTTTCAGAATCCCGAACTTAGAAGCTGGAAAAGCATACTGTTTCAGAGTCTCGGCTGAAAATGTGTATGGTGTTGGTGAAGGATGTGAGACAGCTGGACCGGTGAAAGCCTCAGGTGAGAATTGTTCATTTTTTTGTAATTAATTAGAAGTGTATTGTGAGTCTTGATTCTACTTCAAATTCCATGATCTATGTTGCAGAGCAACCTGGAGCAGTTACAGACTTTAAGCCTGCCGTGGTCACCAAGGATTCCTGCACGCTTAGCTGGAAGAAGCCCATCAGCGATGGTGGAAGTCATATTGTTGCCTATGCTCTAGACATCAGTGAAGGTGAAGAGAAATGGAAGCAGCTCATGAAGTCAAAGCTCATGCAATACACAGTAAAAGACCTACAGGAAGGCAAGGAATACCTGTTTAGAGTCAGAGCTTTCAATGAGTCTTCTGAAGGACCCCCTACTGAACTCACTATGGTGGCCAAGGATCAAGTCGGTAAGCAAGAGCAACATGCCTCCATAATGTTATTAGCTTTGTTACTGTAAAATATCATACTTCCATGTTGATTCTATGTGCCATCTTCTAGTTATTGAGTATTTTCATGATCTATTTGCCTTTAAACAATTATTTCACTTATGCTTTTTTTAGTTCTACCAGACTGTGATCTTAAAGGCCTTCCAGACTCGTGTTATGTCGCAAAAGAGGGAAGTACTATTCGCCTCACAATCCCCATTACGGGCATACCTGCTCCAGCGGTCATGTGGAAGAAGAGTGGTGTCACTTTAGGAGATAGTGGCAGAATCTCTGTTGAATCCACAGCTATAAACACTACCTTGTTGATACGTGACTGTCAACGAGGTGATGCTGAGAAATACAACATCATGTTGAAAAACTGTGCAGGGACCAAGGAAGCCGCCATTGATATCAAGGTTGTTGGAAAGCCTGGAATTTGCACAGGACCCTTCAAGTTTGATGAAATCACAGCTGAAGGAATTACTTTGGAGTGGGGCCCACCCATGGATGATGGTGGCGCTGAGATTTCCAATTACATCTTGGAAAAAAGGCATTCTACAAGTAGCAAATGGGCCACAGTGGCTTCTGCCATTCAGAAGAACATCATGAGGGTGACTAGACTCCATGATGGGACCGAGTACATTTTCAGAGTATGTGCTGAAAACAAATATGGTGTGGGCGAGTACCTCAAATCTGATCCAGTGGTGGCTAAACATCCATTCAGTAAGTTAATTTTTTTGTATCAACAGAAAATATGCTTTCCTTTACCCACACCAAAGAAAGCAAACGGAACATTGTTTCTCAACCAGCTAGCAGCTCCCTATGTATGATTATTATATGAATTATTAATTTCTAATAGCAGACTCATACCATTTAAAGCAGTTTATAAAAGAACAAATAAGAATCATAATAATTACAGTAAGCCACAAAATGTTCATAGGGTTTAAATCCTTTTTCTGTTTTCCAAAGATGCACCAGAGGCACCAGCACCACCACAAGTCTTGAGCATTCGCCATGAGTCTGCCATCGTGTCTTGGTCAGATCCGAGGGACACAGGAGGCTCTCCTATTACAGGTACATTAATTTCTTCCCTTGGATTTCAAAAGTGATTTTTGTGAACATTTGCAAACTAATGTTCATATGCAAACTAATGTTTTCTATTTTGAACTCAGGATACCATGTGGAATTCAAGGACAGGAACAGTTTATTGTGGAAGAGAGCCAGCAAAACACCTCTGAGAGTGAAGGAGTGCAGAGTGACTGGCTTAGTTGAAGGTCTTGAGTATGAATTCAGAGTGATGGCTATGAATATGGCTGGAATTGGAAAACCAAGCAAACCCACTGAAGCACTTGTTGCTCTAGATCCAATTGGTAAATCATTGCTTTTTAAATTTGTTGATTGAAAGCTTTTGTTTTATGCGGCATACTGAAGTAAAGAACAAAAATATGTATTGTGATTTATCTCAATTTATCAGATCCTCCGGGCAAACCTGATGTGATCAACATCACAAGGAATACAGCAACACTCATTTGGACTGCACCCAAGTACGATGGAGGCCACAAGCTGACTGGCTATATGGTTGAGAAACTGGAGCATCCAGGAAAGACCTGGATGAAGGCTAATCATGTTAACATCCAGAGCTGTGGTTTCACAGTATCAGATTTAAGTGAAGGCTGCACATATAATTTCAGAATCAGGGCAAAGAATGCAGCAGGAGCCATCAGCGCTCCCTCCGAACAAACAGACGCTCTTGTTTGCAAAGATGAATATGGTAAGTTTTACACAGAAAGTATGAGTATTTCTTATTCATCTAACAGTCGAAGCTTATCAACCTGAATCATTGCCTCCTCTTTTTACAGAGCCACCTTCAATTACAATTGATCCTGAAATGAAGGATGGTGTAACAGTCAAGGCTGGAGATACCATTGTGGTTTCCGCTTCAAGCATTCTTGGCAAACCCCCACCTACAGCTGTATGGTCGAAGGGAGGAAGAGAATTTAAGACATCAGATGTTATCCAGATTACAAAAACTCCTACAACTTCAACTATCTCCATCAAATATGCCAGTAGAAAGAACACTGGAGAGTATACAATTACTGCAAGCAATCCATTTGGTATAAAAGAAGAAAAGGTGAAAGTGAAAGTCCTTGATGTTCCTGGTCCTCCGGGTCCAATTGAAGCCAGCAGTGTCTCTGCTGAAAAGTGCACGTTGACATGGTTGCCACCAGAGGAAGATGGAGGCTGCACTATCAAGTCATACATTCTTGAAAAAAGAGAAACTAGTCGCCTCCTTTGGACAAAGCTTGCCGAAAACATAATGGATTGCCGTTTTGTAGCCAGCAAGTTGATTAAAGGCAATGAATACATCTTCCGTGTTATGGCTGTGAATCAGTATGGTACTGGTGATGCAACCCAGTCCGGTCCAGTCAAAATGGTAGACAGCTTTGGTAAGTTTGGGTTTGTGTGTAGGTGTGACCTATTGTACTGTTTTACTGTGAGATATTACTTTTATTTTTTCATGTTTTTCAGGACCCCCTGGGCCACCATCAAAGCCTGAAATTGATAACGTTAGTGGTAATGCTGTAACCGTTTCATGGAGGAGGCCTGCTGTTGATGGAGGAAGTGACATTAGAGGATATAGTGTTGAAAGAAAAGAGCGGAGAGGTATGAGATGGGTAAGAGCATCAAAGAAAACCATCTCTGATCTACGCTGCAAAGTGTCAGGCCTCACTGACGGAGTGGAATATGAATTCCGTGTAACTGCGGAGAACAAAGCCGGTTTTGGAGAACCTAGCGAGCCATCAGACCCAGTGTTGACAAAGGATGTCTCATGTGAGTAATTCTTCCTGATGTCATATCTTTTCAAATACCTGTTTCACTTTAGCACATTTTTTTCAATGCAAATGTTCCTCCTTTGCAGATCCTCCTGGCCCACCATCCAACCCAAGGATTACTGATACCACCAAAACAACTGCAACATTCAAATGGGGAAGACCCTTCTATGATGGTGGACTTGATGTGACCGGATTCTTTGTTGAATACAAAAAGGAAGGAGATGATGACTGGATTCAAGCTACAACTTCTCCCTTGAGAATACTTGAGTTTGTCATTTCAAACCTACAAGCAGGAGGTAAATATAATTTCAGAGTGAGCGCAATTAATTCAGAAGGACGTGGAGAACCTGCTGAAATTGAAAAAGTTGTGGAACTCGTTGACCGTGAAGAGCTCCCTGACTTTGAACTTGATGCAGAACTGAGAAGAACACTGGTTGTTCGCGCTCGTGCTTCTATTCGTATATTCGTGCCAATCAAAGGTCGTCCAACTCCAGAAGTTACTTGGGTGAAAGATGATGTTCCCCTTAAAGGTCGTGCCCATATTGATACTACTGAGTCATATACTTTAATAGTTGTCCCTGAATGCACGAGATATGATGCTGGTAAATACATCTTGATGCTAGAAAACGTTGCTGGAAAGAAGACAGGATTTGTCAATGTCAGAGTTGTGGACACACCGGGACCTCCCATTAACTTGAAGCCCAGAGAAATCACCAAAAACAGTATTACTCTTCAGTGGGAGATTCCAATTATTGATGGTGGATCTAAGATTACAAATTACATCGTTGAGAAGCGTGATGCAACTCGAAAAGCCTTTACGACAATCACTACGAATTGCCAGAAGTGTTCCCACAAAGTTGCAGACTTAGAAGAGGGCACTGAATATTATTTTAAAGTTTTAGCTGTAAATGAGCTAGGTATCGGTGAGGCAGCAGAGACATCTGAACCCATCCGAGCTTCTCAAGTTCCATCGGCGCCAGACAACATTATCGTTACTGAAGTGTCAAGGGACACAGCAACTCTTGCATGGACCAAGCCAAAACATGATGGTGGAAGCAGAATCACTGGCTATGTCATTGAGGCTCAGAAGAAGGACTCTGACCAATGGATACATGTGACAACAATAAAGTCTTTGGATTATGTGGCGACAGACCTTGTTGAAAATGCAGAGTACGTATTTCGTGTTTTTGCCGTGAACAGCTCTGGTAGAAGTGAACCTCGTGAAAGCAGGCCGGCTGTGATTAAGGAACAGACCACACTACCAGGGTTTGATCTCAGAGGCGTCTATCAGAAGTTGGTAGTAGCCAAAGCAGGTGATAACGTAAAGGTGGAAATCCCTGTTTTGGGTCGTCCAAGACCAACTGTTGTCTGGAAAAAAGAAGACAAGGAGATTAAACAGACACAAAGAATCAATATTGATAACACAGCAACCTCTACAATCCTCAATATAAGTGAAATCAAAAGAAAGGATGGAGGACAGTATTCAATGATAGGAAAAAATATTTTGGGAACTGTGACAGAGATTATTACTGTGCAAGTACACGATATCCCAGGAGCTCCAACGGGACCAATAAAAATTGACGAAGTGTCTTGTGACTATGTGCTCATATCATGGGATGCACCAGAGAATGATGGAGGAGTTCCTATCAATAATTACATCGTTGAAATGAGGGAGACCACTGGCACTTCCTGGGTCGAGCTTGCAGCTACTGTCATTCGCACAACATTTAAAGCTGCACGTCTTACAACTGGGGTTGAGTATCAATTCCGTGTTAGAGCTCAAAACAGATATGGTGTTGGGCCATACTTAACATCAGAACCCGTTGTTGCTGCTTATCCATTTGAAGTACCAGGCCAACCAGGAATTCCACAAGTCACTGCCTTCACAAAAGATTCCATTACAATCAGTTGGAATGAACCTTCCTCAGATGGTGGAAGTCCAATTTTGGGATATCACATTGAAAGAAAAGAGAAAAACAGCATCCTCTGGCAACGGATCAGTAAATCTCTCGTGGTTGGAAACATTTACAAATCATCAGGTCTGATGGATGCTATTGCATATGAATTCCGTGTAATTGCCGAAAACATGGCTGGTATTAGTAAGCCAAGTAAGCCGTCTGAGATGGCCTATGCACTTGATCCAGTGGACCCACCCAGTCAACCAGTGGCTGTTAATATAACTAGACATGAAGTTACACTTAAGTGGTTGAAGCCAGAGGGTGATGGTGGTTTCCCAATCACTGGCTACACAGTTGAGAAAAGAGAATTGCCTAATGGTCGCTGGCTGAAAGCCAACTTCAGCAACATTCATGAGACGAGCTTTACTGTAAGCGGTCTGACAGAAGACGCTTCGTATGAATTCCGTGTCTTTGCAAGAAACTCTGCTGGATCTGTTAGTAAGCCCTCCAAACCTTCTGAAGTCATTATCTGCAGAGATGATATTGAAGAACCAAAACTTGATGTTGATTCCAGCTATAGTACTACTGTAGTGGTTAAAGCAGGAGATGTTTTCAAACTAGATGCAAATGCTATAGGTAGACCAATCCCAACCTTGGTCTGGACAAAAGATGGAAAGGAGCTTGAAGATACAGCAAAAATAGAAATCAAAACAGCAGATTTCTATACTTGTCTGATCAATAAAGACTCCGCTCGAAGAGATGGGGGTGCCTTTACTCTGACTGCTAGCAACCCTGGAGGATTTGCAAAGTTTGTGTTTAATGTCAAAGTTCTAGACAGGCCTGGGCCTCCAGAAGGACCTCTTCATGTCACAGACATGACAACTGAGAAATGCATTTTGTCTTGGCTGCCGCCACTTCAAGATGGAGGAGCCAGGATTGACTATTACATCATTCAGAGACGTGAAACAAGCAGACTTGCTTGGACAAACGTAGCTACAGATTTACAAGTCAACCGCTATAAGGTTACCAAATTGCTGAAAGGAAATGAATACATTTTCAGAGTTATGGCTGTGAATAAATATGGAGTTGGAGAACCCCTTGAGTCAGAGCCTGCTGTCGCAACTAACCCATACGTACCCTCTGATCCACCACAAGCTCCTGAAGTAACAACAATTACAAAGGACTCCATGGTCGTGTGCTGGGGACACCCTGAGAGCAATGGAGGAAGTCCAATAAACACTTACATAATTGAAAGAAGGGATAAAACCGGTCTTAGATGGGTCAAATGCAACAAGAGAACAGTTACTGATCTGCGTTTCAAAGTTTCTGGACTGACACAAGGCCATGAATATGAATTTAGAGTCCTTGCTGAGAATGCTGCTGGTTTAAGTGCTCCAAGCCCTTCGAGTCCATTTTATAAGGCATGTGACACAATATTCCAACCTGGACCTCCAGGAAATCCAAGAGTTTTGGACACAACCAAGTCATCTATTACTGTTGCCTGGAATAAGCCAGTTTACGATGGTGGATCAGACATTACAGGATATATTGTGGAAACTTGCCTGCCAGAAGAAGACGAGTGGACCATTGTCACTCCACATAAGGGTTTTACAGGAACATCATTTACAATAACAAATCTTATTGAAAACCAAGAATATAAAATAAATATTTCTGCTTTGAACTCTGAGGGCGTTGGAGAGCCTGCATCTGTACCTGGCTCACCTAAAGCAGAGGACAGGTATCTTGCTCCTGAAATTGAGCTGGATTCAGATCTTCGCAAAATGGTCAACATTAGAGCTTGTGGCACTTTGAGATTATTTGTGCCAATTAAAGGAAGACCTGCACCAGAGGTTAAGTGGTCTAGAGAGAATGGCGAACCTCTTGACAGAGCATCCATTGAGATAACGTCATCATTCACATTACTTGTTGTTGAGAACGTTGACAGGTTTGATAGTGGGAAATACATGTTGACTGTGGAGAACAGCTCTGGAAGCAAAACAGCATTTGTGAATGTCAGGGTGCTTGACACTCCAGGGGCACCTCAAAACCTCATGATTAAAGATATCACAAAAGATTCAGTCTCACTAATTTGGGATCCTCCCATCATTGATGGTGGCTCAAGAGTCAGACATTACCTTGTAGAAAAACGTGAATCAACAAGAAAAGCTTATTCTATTATAAATGCATCCTGCCCCAAAACAAGCTGGAGAATTGGAGACCTACAAGAGGGCAGTTTGTATTTCTTCAGAGTTTTGGCTGAAAATGAGTTTGGAGTTGGACTCCCTGTGGAAACTGCTGAACCTGTCAAGATTTCTGAAAAACCTCTACCTCCTGGCAAAGTGACTCTCAAAGAAGTAACAGGAAGCAGTGTTACTCTGTCTTGGGAGAAGCCAGATCATGATGGAGGAAGCAGGATAACAGGATATATTGTGGAAATGCAAGGGAAAGGAAGTGACAAATGGTCTCAGGTCATGACTGTTAAATTAACAGAGGCAGTGATTGCTGGGCTGACTCAGGGTGAAGAGTACTCGTTCCGTATTTCAGCAATGAATGAAAAAGGAATAAGTGATCCTCGTCCACTCAATGTCCCTGTTGTGGCAAAGGACCTTGTAATTACCCCGGCTTTCAAGTTGTTATTCAGTACATTTAGTGTGCTGGCAGGTGATGACCTCAAGATAGACGTTCCTTATGTCGCTCAGCCCAAAGCAGCAGTCACATGGTTCAAAGACGGTAATGCTTTGAAAGAGACGACGAGAGTGAATACTGAAGTAACTGATAAACACCTATTCCTTATGATCAAGGAGGCAACACGTGACGATGTGGGTACATATGCTATCAAGCTTACAAACCCGACTGGAGAGGCCACAACTGACATTACTGTTGTTGTGCTGGACAAGCCTGGTCCTCCTATTGGTCCAATTAAAATAGATGAAGTGACAGCAGAGAGTGTCACACTCTCATGGCAACCACCAGAGTATGAAGGCGGCTGTGCAATCAATAATTATATTGTGGAAAAAAGAGATACATCTACCACGAACTGGCAGATTGTGTCAGCAACAGTAGCTAGAACGACAATTAAAGCAGCGAGACTAAAAACAGGCTCTGAGTATCAGTTCAGGATTGCAGCTGAAAACCGATATGGAAAGAGCTCATTTCTACTGTCTGAAGCTGTTATTGCACAGTTTCCATTTGAGGTCCCAAGTGCACCAGGAACTCCCACTGTCCAGTCCGTTACCAAAGAAAGCATGGTTGTGGTTTGGAACAAGCCTGGCAGTGATGGTGGAAGCAAGATTCTAGGCTACCATCTTGAGAGTAAAGAAAAGAATAGTCTTCTATGGGTAAAACAAAATAAAACAATCATTCCAGACACAAGATTCAAGATCAGTGGTCTTGAAGAAGGCATCGAATATGAGTACAGAGTTTATGCAGAGAATATTGTCGGTCTAAGCAAAGCAAGCAAAGTATCAGAAACACAGGTGGCAAGGGATCCTTGTGACCCTCCAGGTAAACCTGAAGCAGTGATTGTCACCAGAAACTTTGTGACACTAAGATGGACAGCCCCAGAGTTTGATGGAGGCAGCAGGGTCACTGGCTATGTTGTTGAGAAGAAGGAGTTGCCTAGTGGGCGCTGGATGAAGGCTAGTTTTGCTAATGTCATTGAAACTGAATTTGTCGTCAGTGGCTTGGTTGAAGACCAACGATATGAATTCCGTGTCATTGCAAGGAATGCTGCAGGAGTATCCAGTGCTCCATCAGACAGTACAGGTGCAATCACAGCAAAGGATGAAGTTGAGCCACCAGTGATCGATCTGGATGCTAAATATTCACAAACCGTCATTGTTAATGCTGGAGAATCATTCAAGATTGATGCTGGAATACTTGGTAAACCTGTTCCATCAGTTCACTGGATAAAGGCTGGTGAGGAACTTGTGAACACAGCTAGACTTGAGATTAAGAACACCGACTTCACAGCTTCTTTAAGTGTTAAGGAGGCTATTCGCATTGATGGAGGCCAGTACACACTCCTGTTGAAAAATGTTGGTGGAGAAAAATCAGTAGGTGTCAATGTCAAAGTTCTTGATAGGCCTGGGCCACCAGATGGACCTATTTCAATCTATGGGGTTACAAGTGAGAAGTGTTGCATAGCTTGGAAAACACCTTTACATGATGGAGGTGCTGAGGTGTCTCATTACATTGTTGAAAGAAGGGAGACCAGCCGATTAGTTTGGACTGTTGTGGATTCTAAGGTGCAGACCCTCAATCTGAAGATTACTAAACTTCTCCCTGGAAATGAATACATCTTCAGAGTTATCCCTGTCAATAAATATGGAATTGGTGAACCTTTGGAATCTGATCCAGTCATTGCTGCAAATCCATTTGTAACACCTGACCCGCCAACTGGTGTTATGGTGTCCAATATCACAAAGGACTCCATGGTTGTTACATGGGAAAGACCTGTTAATGATGGAGGTAATGCAATTTCAGGATATGTCATTGAAAAGCGGGATAAGGAAGGTGTTAGATGGACAAGATGCAATAAACGCACGATTAGCGAACTGCGTTTCAGAGTGACAGGTCTTCTTGAAAACCGCAGTTATGAATTCCGTGTCTCTGCTGAAAATGCAGCTGGAGTTGGCAAACCAAGTGCCCCCACTGTGTACTACAAGGCACTGGATCCAATCTTCAGGCCAGGTCCACCAAACAATCCCAAGGTTATTGATATCACTAGGTCATCTGTTGTACTACAATGGGGGAAACCTATTTATGATGGTGGATGTGAGATTCAAGGTTATGTGGTCGAGGCCTGTGAGGGCATATCTGATGAATGGACAATGTGCACACCACCCGCTGGAATCTCAGAAACAAGATTTGAAGTTAAAAAACTGCTGGAAAGACATGAATACAAATTCCGAATTTGTGCAATAAATAAGGTCGGAGTGGGTGAGAATGCTGATATTAAAGGATCCATAATCATGGAAGATAAACTGGAGGCACCTGATGTTGACCTGGATGCTGATTTGAGAAAGATGATCAATGTTAGAGCTGGAGGATCCCTTAGACTGTTTGTTCCAATCAGAGGCCGACCTACTCCTGAGGTGAAATGGGGAAAAACTGAAGGGGAAATCAATGAAACAGCACAAATTGATATCACAAGTAGCTATACCTCACTTGTAATTGAAAACGTCAACAGATTTGACAGTGGAAAATACACTTTGACTTTGGAAAACTCAAGTGGAACAAAAACCGCTTTTATTAGTGTCAGAGTACTTGACACGCCCGATGCACCAGCAAACTTCCATGTGAAGGAAATAACAAAGAATTCAGTTACCTTGACATGGGAACCACCTGTGCTGGATGGTGGAGCCAAGATAAAAAATTACATTGTTGAGAAGCGTGAGAGCACAAGAAAAGTGTACTCTGCTGTGGCTTCCTGCAACAAAATGACATATAAAATCGAGCAACTCGAGGAAGGACGCAACTACTTCTTCAGAGTTCTTGCTGAAAATGAACATGGCATCGGGTTACCTGCAAAGACATTAGAACCTCTGAAAATCTCAGAGGTACCGCAACCTCCAGGAAAAATCAGTGTAGTGGATGTTACACGCAAGAGCGTATCTTTGTCCTGGGAAAAACCAGAACACGATGGAGGTAGTCGAATCTCACACTATGAAGTTGAAATGCAGGCAAAGGGCATTGAAAAATGGTCGCTGTGTGCTCAAGTTAAATCACTTGAAACCACTGTTACCAATTTAGCCCAAGGTGAAGAATATAGTTTCAGAGTCATTGCGGTTAATGATAAAGGAAAGAGTGATCCAAGACCTCTAGCACACTCTGTTATTGCAAAGGATCTTGTAATTGAGCCATCAGTGAGGACAAAGCTTAGTACCTACAGCGTACAAGTTGGCTATGACTTGAAGATTGAAGCTCGTATCGCTGGTCATCCAAAACCAACCATTACATGGACAAAAGATGGTGCAGCTCTGAAACAAACAACAAGAGTTAATGTTGCAGACACTGCACACCACACAACTCTTACCATTAAAGATGCTACAAGAGATGATGGTGGCATGTATAATATTACAGTGGCCAGTGTCCTTGGACAAAAAGAGGCCATAATTGAAGTCATCATACTCGACAAACCTGGACCACCAACAGGTCCGATCAGGATAGATGAAATAAGCGCAGAGAGTATTACGTTGTCATGGGATCCTCCAACCTATACCGGTGGTTGCCAGATATCAAACTATGTAGTACAAAAGAGAGACACTACAACAACAAACTGGATGGTCGTATCAGCTACAGTAGCAAGGACTACACTTAAAGTTGGAAATTTGAAAACAGGAGCTGAATACCAGTTTAGGATCATTGCTGAGAACAGATATGGCAAAAGCTATGCAATAGACTCAGAGCCTGTTGTTGCTCAATACCCCTACAAAGAGCCAGGCCCCCCTGGAACTCCATTTGTGTCAGCATTCACAAAAGAGTCAATGGCTGTTGAGTGGCATAAGCCAGTTTCAGATGGTGGCAGTGCTATCCTTGGCTATCATATTGAGAGAAAAGAAAAGAACAGCATACTATGGACAAAGATTAACAAAACACTTGTTCAGGATACAAGATTTAAAACGTCACCATTAGAGGAAGGTATTGAATATGAGTTCAGGGTCTCGGCTGAAAATATTGTTGGAATTGGCAAATGCAGCAAGGTTTCTGAGGGTTGTGTAGCACGTGACCCATGTGATCCTCCTGGTGCGCCTGTGCCAGTTATTGTGACTAGACACTCAGTGATGCTCAGATGGACACCCCCAGAATATGATGGAGGCAGCCTCATCACTGGATATGTTGTGGAGAAGCGAGACCTCCCGGAAGGCCGTTGGATGAAGGCAAGCTTTGCAAACATCATTGAAACTGAATTTATAGTGACGGGTCTTACAGAAGACTCCAAATATGACTTCAGAGTCATTGCCAGAAATGGTGCTGGGTCCGTCAGCAAACCTTCTCAGTGCACTGGGCCAGTGACAGCTAAGGATGAAGTTCAGCCACCAGCCTTTGAGACTGACTCAAAGTACAGCCAAGTCATAACTGTAAATGCTGGAGAAACATTCACACTGGAGGCTTCTGTGATGGGAAAGCCTGTTCCTACAATGCAGTGGTTCAAGGGTGATGTGGAAGTTGAAAATTCAGCAAGAGCTGAGACCAAGAATACCGATTTCAAAGCAGTTTTGGTTGTCAAAGATGCCATTAGAATTGATGGAGGACAATACACGTTGCACCTTACCAATGTTGGTGGTACTAAATCTGTGCCCTTCAATGTAAAGGTACTTGACAGACCTGGGCCTCCAGATGGACCTTTAACAGTTTCTAATGTTACAAGTGAGAAGTGTTCATTATCATGGCTTCCTCCCAGACACGACGGTGGTAGTAGTATTTCTCACTACATCATTCAGAAGAGAGAAACAAGTCGTCTTGCTTGGACTGTAGTGTCTAGTGATTGTGGAGCAACTATGTTCAAGGTCACTAAACTTCTTAAAGGAAATGAATACATCTTCCGCGTTATGGCTGTCAACAAGTATGGTGTTGGGGAACCTTTGGAATCGTTGCCAGTAATTATGAGAAATCCATTTGTTCCACCTGGAGCTCCTCGAGAACTGGAAATAACAAACATTTCAAGGGATTCCATGACTGTGTGCTGGAATCGCCCTGAGACCGATGGTGGAAGTGAAATAGTTGGTTACATTGTTGAGAAGAGAGACAGAGCTGGAGTCCGGTGGACAAAATGTAACAAACGTAGGATCACAGACCTTCGATTCAGAGTTACTGGTCTCACAGAGGATCATGAATATGAATTCAGATTGTCTGCAGAAAATGCTGCTGGAGTTGGACAACCAAGTCCAGCAACTGTGTATTACAAGGCATGTGACCCAACATTTAAACCTGGGCCACCAGCTAATGCACACGTTGTTGACACCACAAAGAACTCAGTGACTCTCGAATGGAGTAGACCTATTTATGATGGTGGACTTGACATCCAGGGCTATGTTGTTGAGATCTGCAAAGCTGACGAAGAGGAATGGCTAACATGTACACCACCTACTGGGTTGAATGACACTAAGTTCACAATAACCAAACTTGTTGAACACCAAGAGTATAAAGTTCAAATATGTGCACTGAACAAACTGGGTGTTGGAGAGCCGGTATCTATCCCAGGCACAGTGAAGCCAGTTGATAAAATGGATCCTCCAGAAATTGAACTTGATTCTGAGTTAAGAAAGGGCGTTGTGGTCCGCGCTGGAGGATCTTTGAGAATCAATGTACCCTTCAAGGGCCGTCCCGCTCCAGAAGTAAGTTGGACTAAGGATGATGGCGACCTACCAATTAAAGCCCAAATTGAAAAGGGGATGAATTATACCCAGCTTTCGGTTGACATTTGTGACAGAAATGATGCTGGAAAATATATACTCACTCTGGAGAACAGCGGTGGCACCAAATCAGCATTCGTATCAGTGAAAGTGCTAGATACACCAGGTGCTCCAGTAAGCCTGATTGTGAAAGATATCACAAGGAACTATGTCACTCTTGTTTGGGAACCTCCACTTCTTGATGGTGGCGCAAAGATCAAGAATTATATTGTGGACAAGCGGAAATCAACTCAACCCGCTTTCTCTAATATTACCGCAAAATGCACCAAGACTAGTTTACGTGTGGGCGATCTCACTGAAGGTGGCATTTATTACTTCAGAGTCATGGCGGAAAATGAGTTTGGAGTTGGGTTGCCTATAGAAACTGAAGACTCTATCAAGGCAGCAGATCCTCCTCTATCTGTGGGAAAGGTCACGTTGACTGATGTGACTAAAAGCAGTGCTTCACTGTCCTGGGAGAAGCCAGATCATGATGGGGGAAGTAGGATTCTTGGATATTATATTGAAATGCAGCCCAAAGGATCAGAGGATTGGGTAGTAGCAACAACGAGCAAAACATGTGAGGGTACAGTTACAGGACTTAGTAGTGGCCAAGAGTATCTATTTAGGGTTTCATCCTACAATGACAAGGGTAAAAGTGATCCAAGGCCTTTAGCTACTCCAGTCATAGCCAAAGATATTACAATTGAACCAACCTTCAAAATGACCTTCAGCACTTACAGCGTCCAATGTGGCAAAGACCTCAAAGTTGAAATTCCGGTAAAGGGTCGTCCAACACCAAAGGTCACATGGACTAAAGATGGTCAAGCACTGAAAGAAACAACTAGACTTAATGTCTCAAGCACTGCTGCAGCCACAGTCCTTAGCATCAAAGATGCCAACAGAGAGGATTCAGGCAAATATACAGTAACAGGTGTAAATAGTATTGGCACAACTTCAGAGGAAATTGCCATAATTATCCTAGACAAACCAGGTCCTCCAGTTGGACCAGTTAAAATTGAGGAAGTGAGTGCAAACTACGTTGTAATTTCCTGGGAACCACCTGTGTACACTGGAGGTTGCCAAATAAACAATTACATTGTGGAAAAACGTGACACCACTACCACAGCCTGGCAGATTGTTTCAGCAACCATTGCACGTACAACGATAAAAATCTCTAAGCTGAAAACTGGTTTAGAATATCAGTTTAGAGTATTTGCTGAAAACAGGTATGGAAAGAGCACATCATTAGACTCCACGCCGGTCGTCGTCAGTTATCCATTCACTGAACCTGCAGCACCTGGCATGCCATTTGTGTCCTCTGTAACAAAGGATCATATGACTATTGAATGGAAGCCACCCAGCAATAACGGTGGCAGTCCTGTTCTTGGATATCATATCGAGAGGAAGGAGAAAAACAGCATTTTGTGGACAAAACTTAACAAGCTCCTGATTACTGACACTCGAATTAGAACAAATGGTCTGGAAGAAGGCATTGAGTATGAATATAGAGTGTTTGCGGAAAATATTGCAGGAATAAGTCCATCTAGCAAAGTTTCAGAAAGCGTTGTTGCACGTGATCCATGTGACTCCCCTGGAACTCCTGAAGCTATTGTTATCACAAGGAGCCTTGTTACCATTCAGTGGGCAAAGCCACAATACGATGGAGGCAGTCCAGTAACGGGTTATATTGTTGAGAGGAAGAAGCTGCCCGAAGGCCGCTGGATGAAGGCCAGTTTCACAAATGTAATCGACACTCAGTTTACGATTTCAGAATTAACCGAAGGAGAAAGGTATGAATTCAGAGTAATTGCAAGAAATGCTGCTGGTGTTCTAAGCGAACCATCTGAAAGCACTGGGCCAATCACTGCACAAGATGAGATCGAAGCTCCTTCCATCTCTATGGAGTCAAAATTCAAAGATGTCGTTGTTGTGAATGCTGGTGATACATTTACCATTGATGCGGATATTGCTGGCAAACCACTCCCTGATATAACGTGGCTAAAAGATGGCAAAGAAATTGACAGTGCTACTCAAAGAATGGAAATTAAATCCACTATTACACGCACTGTCTTAATTGTTAAAGACTGCATAAGAGTTGATGGAGGACATTTTGTCCTGAGCCTCAGCAATGTGGGTGGAACAAAATTAGTGCCTGTAAATGTCAAAGTTCTGGATAGGCCTGGCCCACCAGAAGGGCCTCTAAAGGTAACTGGTGTCAAAGCAGAGAAATGTTATTTACACTGGAATCATCCAACACATGATGGCGGAGCTAGTATTTCTCATTATATCATTGAAAGGAGGGAAACCAGCAGACTGTCTTGGACTACTGTTGAACCCAAAATTCAAGCTATAAGTTACAAAGTCACTAAACTCCTGCCAGGCAATGAGTACATCTTTAGAGTCATGGCAGTGAACAAATATGGTATTGGTGAACCACTTGAATCAGATCCAGTCATTGCAAAAAATCCTTTCAAGACACCAGGTCCACCTTCCACACCAGAAGCAGGTGCAATCACTAGAGACTCAATTGTCCTTTCATGGGAACGACCAGAAGATGATGGTGGTTCACCAATTGAGGGCTTTGTCTTGGAGAAGCGTGATAAAGAGGGTGTCAGATGGACAAAGTGTAACAAGAAAAGACTAACTGATTTACGCTTTAGAGCGACTGGATTAACAGACGGACACAGTTATGAGTTCAGAGTCTCTGCTGAAAATGCAGCAGGTGTTGGTAAACCAAGTGAACCATCTGAATTCTACAGAGCCTGTGATGCAACCTATCCTCCTGGCCCTCCTAGTAATCCCAAAGTGACAGACCATTCAAGCACAACAGTATCCCTTGCATGGAGTAGGCCCATTTATGATGGTGGCGCACCAATCACTGGATATCTTGTTGAGAGGCAAGAAGCCAGTGATGATGAATGGATTGTGTGTACACCACCCACTGGTGTCCAAGGGACACATTTCACAGTGAAAAGACTGAAGGAAAATGCAGAATACAAATTCCGAATTTGTGCCATGAACATTGAAGGTGCTGGAGATCATGCTGATGTTCAAGGCTCTGTCATTGCTGCTGAGAAACTTGAAGCCCCTGAGGTAGAGTTAGATGCTGATCTGAGGAAAATTGTGACTGTTCGAGCAAGTGCAACACTGCGCTTGTTTGTCACCATTAGAGGAAGACCTGAGCCTGAAGTGAAATGGACAAAGGCAGAAGGTACGCTAACAGAACGTGCCCAAATTGAAGTTACAAGCTCTTACACCATGCTGGTCATTGATAATGTTGACAGATTTGACAGTGGTAAATATGTTGTGACTCTTGAAAACAACAGTGGCACCAAATCTGCTTTCGTTAATGTCAGAGTCTTGGACTCTCCAAGTGCTCCAGTGAACTTTGTGGTTAAAGACATCAAGAGAGATTCCGTCCAGTTACAGTGGGAGCCACCACATATTGATGGAGGGGCAAAGATCACTCATTACATTGTGGAGAAACGTGAGTCTAAACGAATGGCATTTACAACGGTGACAAACAGCTGTGTCAGAAATTCGTTCAAGGTGGATGATCTTCAAGAGGGAGGTGTTTATCACTTCCGTGTACTGGCTGTGAATGAACTTGGTGTTGGATTGCCTTCAACAACCATAGAACCAGTAAAGGTTTCTCAAGCACCTTTACCACCTGGTAAAGTCACACTTGTAGATGTAACTCGCCATAGCGCAAGTCTCTCATGGGAAAAGCCTGACCATGATGGTGGTAGCAAAATAACAAACTACATAGTAGAAATGTTGACGAAAGGATCGGATAAATGGACTGTGTGTGCTACAGTTAAAGCACTGGAAGCCACAATTGAAGGACTTACAACAGGAGAGGAATACTCTTTCAGAATTATATCTGTTAATGACAAAGGGAAGAGTGATCCTAAGCCCTTGATATCACCTGTTGTGGCCAAGGATATTACTATTGAACCCATTATTGACTTGCTATTTACCACTTACAGTGTTAAAGCTGGAGATGATCTCAAAATTGATGTTCCATTCAGAGGGAGACCTCACCCAGAGGTGGCATGGAAGAAAGATGGGCATTCACTAAAGCAAACGACTAGAGTAAATGTTGTGACATCCAAAACCTCTTCAAAGATTGTCATTAAGGATGCAACAAGAGAAGATGCTGGAAAATATGTAATCACACTGACCAATTCAATTGGTGTTAAGTCAGAGGAAATCACAGTAATTGTTCTCGACAAACCAGGTCCACCAAGCACAATCAGAGTTGACGAAGTAAGCGCAGACTACATATCGTTATCATGGGATCCTCCAGTTTATGATGGCGGTTGTCAAATCAACAATTATGTTGTTGAAAAGAGAGATACAACCACGACGACGTGGCAAATAGTTTCAGCCACAGTGGCCAGGACATCTATTAAAGTAAATCGCTTGACACAGGGAACCGAATATCAGTTCCGTATTGCTGCTGAAAATCGTTACGGCAAGAGCCAAGCTGTTGACTCAGCTCCAATAGTTGCACAATACTCCTTCACACCACCTGGCACTCCAATGGACCTTCAAATTACTCATGCTACAAAATCAGGCATGCTGGTCACATGGAAACGACCAGCCAGTGATGGTGGAAGTCCAGTCATTGGATATCATTTGGAATGCAAGGACCAGAGCAGCATTCTTTGGACAAAAATTACCAGGGGTCTTGTAACTGATACTCAGTTCAAAGTAACTGGTCTTGAAGAGGGTCTCTTCTATCAGTATAGAGTATATGCAGAGAACATGGCAGGTATCGGACCTTGCACAAAAGCCTGTGAGCCTGTTGCTGCAAGAGATCCATGTGATCCACCAGGTCAGCCAGTTGTTATGAATATAACAAGAACTTCGGTTTCTCTCTTCTGGGCAAAACCTGAAAGTGATGGTGGAGCCAAGGTGACTGGTTATATTGTTGAACGTAAAGAACTTCCAGATGGTCGCTGGTTGAAGTGCAATTTCACCAATCTCCAAGAAACATATTTTGATGTGACCGGCCTTATTGAGGATCAAAGATATGATTTCCACGTAATAGCAAGGAATGCAGCTGGTTTACTCAGTGAGCCATCGGAGGGTACAGGCCCTGTTACAGTAAAAGATGATGTGGATCCACCACGTATCACAATTGAGGATAAACTAAGACAGCTTGTTGTAGTCAAAGCAGGAGAGATACTGAGAATCGATGCTGAAATTTCTGGCCGTCCACTTCCTGTGGTCTCATGGACAAAGGATGGCAAAGAAATTGAAGCTAAAGCAAGAGTTGAAATTTCCTCCATGCTTACATCTTCCACATTGATTGTTAGAGACACCATCAGAAGAGACTCTGGACAGTATGTTCTGACATTACAGAATGTTGCTGGTACCAGATCTTTAGCTGTGAACTGTAAAGTCCTTGACAGACCTGGCCCGTCATCTGGACCACTGGGAGTTACTGGCTTGACAGCAGAAAAATGCACAATAACATGGGGACCGCCTCAAGAAAACGGTGGTGCTGAAATTCAGCACTACATTGTTGAGAAACGTGAGACAAGTCGTCTTGCTTGGACCCTTGTCTATGCCGACATGAAGGCCACAACATGCAAAGTCACAAAACTGCTCAAGGGCAACGAATACATTTTCAGAGTTCGAGGAGTAAATAAATATGGCACAGGTGAATCTCTGGAAAGTGATCCCGTTAAGGCCATGGATCCGTTTACAGTACCTGCTGCACCAACAGATGTAGAAGTCACCAGTGTAACAAGTGAAGCAATGACAATCTGCTGGGAAAGACCTGTCTCCGATGGCGGCAGTAGTATTAGCGGCTATGTAATTGAAAAACGTGAAAAAACTGGTCTCCGCTGGGTCCGTGTCAACAAAAAGCCGGTTTACGACCTCAGAGTCAAAGCTTCCAATCTCCGCGATGGATGTGAATATGAGTATCGCGTCTATGCAGAGAATTCTGCAGGCTTAAGTGCACCAAGTGCGCCTTGCCCCTTGACAAAGGCAGAGGATCCATTGTTTTTGCCATCACCACCAGCTAAACCAAAGATAATCGATTCCACCAAAACCACAATGACACTCTCTTGGAACAAGCCATTGTTTGATGGTGGTTCTCCAGTCACAGGATACTCAGTTGAGTACAGGAAAACCAATGAAGAGGACTGGACTGTTGGAGTCGGACACACTAAGAACACCGAGTTCACCGTTGTGGGGCTGACATCAGGAGCAGAATATGTCTTTGTGGTTAAATCTATCAACAAAATCGGTCCAAGTGAGCCAAGTCCAGAAACTGATCCACAGGTAGCAAAGGACAGAGAAGATGAGCCTGTTTTCCTCATCAGCAATGAAATGCGAAAGACATTGATTGTCAAAGACGGCAGCTCATTCACTTTAAGAGTTCCATTCAAGGGGAAACCAGTGCCAAATGTCATGTGGAACAAACCTGATGTGGATCTTAGAGTCAGGGCGGCAATCGATACCACTGATACTTGCACATCTATCACAGTCGAGCAAGCTACAAGAAATGACTCAGGCAAATACACTGTGACTCTTCAGAATGTTGCTGGTACAGCTACTCTAACACTGAGTGTCAAAGTTCTTGATTCACCCGGACCGCCTGCCAGCATTACAATTAAGGATGTGACCAAAAATTCTGCAACTATCACATGGGACACACCAGAAAACGAAGGTGGTGCCCCAGTCAAGAACTACCTTGTAGATCTGCGCGAGGCAAGCAAAAAGGGATGGACCAGGGTCACAGATACCTGTCCTCGCCTTACCTTTAAGCTACCTGACCTTCAAGAGGGAGGTGTTTATTATTTCAGAGTGACTGGTGAAAATGAATATGGAGTTGGAGTACCGCTTGAAACCAAAGAGGGAACCAAGATCACAGGTATGTTTATGAAAATAGTAGGCCTCTACTACATTTCTAGGCATGTTTTACATTTATTGTTGCTTTTAATCCATTCACAATCCTTTCATTTCAGAAAAACCAAGCCCACCAGCAAAACTTGGTGTAACAGAAGTCACAAAAGATAGTGTCTCCCTAGCCTGGAGTAAACCAGAGCATGATGGTGGTAGCAGGATCACCAATTACCAAGTTGATGCACTAGAAAAAGGACAGCAGAAATGGATCAAGTGTGGTGCCACCAAAGTAACTCATTTTGTTGTCTATGGATTGAGAGAGAACGGTGAATACTACTTCAGAGTTCGTGCTGAAAATCATGCTGGACTAAGTGACACTAAAGACATGGTTTTGCCTGTGCTTGTCAAAGACCAGATAGGTAAGTTATGTCCTGTCATGCTTGCATCCAATATTTCTTTTATCACTTCTGAATAACATTTAATTATGGATAAATCAGTCTGACGTTTCTCCTCCTCTATCTCGACAGAGGCACCTGAGATTATCCTGAAGGACTTCCAGCACAACACTGTGTATGTAAAAGCTGGATCAAATCTTAAAGTGGAGATCCCACTTACAGGAAAACCTCTACCAAAGGTTTCTCTGTCAAAGGATAATCACATTTTGAGATCAACCATGAGATTCAATTCTGAAGTAACACCTGACAGTCTTATCATAACCCTGCGTGAGAGTGTCGCTCAGGATGCAGGCAGATATGACATTACAGCCTCCAACTCCAGTGGAACCACCAAGTCCTTTATCAATATTGTAGTCCTGGACAGGCCAACTCCACCTGTTGGCCCAGTTGAGCTGTATGACATCACAGAGGACAGTGTTAATCTGAAGTGGCTCCCTCCTTCATATGATGGTGGTAGTCCAATCACAAACTACGTTGTCCTAAAACGTGAAACAACCACGGCAAACTGGGTCGAAGTTTCATCTGCAGTTGCAAGAAGTACGATCAAGATTATGAAGCTGACCAATGGAGTTGAGTATCAGTTCAGAATCAGGGCAGAAAATCGCTTTGGAATTAGTGACCAAATTGATTCTCCACCTGTCACAGTCAGTCTCCCATATAGTAAGTATCATGTTTTCATTACTATTTTATTTTTCATTTTACTGCATTTATTCATTTAGCTTGGAGCAGATGGCATGTAAACATAATACTATTGCACTTTGTTTCAGCGATCCCCGAGGCACCTTCAACACCATGGATATCGAATGTCACTAGAGAGAGCATTACTGTTAATTGGAAAGAGCCCTCTTCTGATGGAGGAAGCCATGTATTTGGATACCACCTTCAAATGAAAGACAAAAACAGCATCCTGTGGAAGAAGGTTAACAAAACTGTCATTCGTGCTACACATTTCAAAGTGACAGACGTCAGTCCTGGCCTGATCTATGAGTTCAAGGTGGCAGCAGAAAATGCAGCTGGCATTGGCCCAATCAGCAAGATCTCAGAAGCTGTGCTGGCAATCGATGCCTGTGGTAAGGATATTTGAAAATGTGAACCCTTTTGGCTGAAAATTGCAGACTACCTGTGGCTGAAATTCCTATTTAATGATGAAAATAAGAATATTTGCTTTTGTTTTCCAGAACCTCCAACCAATCTTCGTGTCACCGATATCACAAAGCATTCAGTCAGCCTCGCCTGGGAGAAACCCTCATATGATGGTGGAAACAAAGTGACTGGCTACATTATTGAGAAGAAAGAGAGTCCCAAAGGCAAATGGTCAAAGGCCAATTTGACAAAGGTTTCTGACACTAAATTCACTGTGTCAGGACTGCATCAAGATGAGTCTTATGAATTTAGAGTGTCGGCAAAGAATGCCGTTGGTTCCATCAGTAACCCTTCAGCCACTGTTGGACCGGTAACATGTGTGGATACTTATGGTGCTCCTGAGATTGAACTTCCTCAGGAATATCTCGAAGTCGTTAAACACAAAGCGGGAGCAGCAGTCCAGCTTAAAGTTGGTATCATTGCAAAACCTCAGCCAACGATTGAATGGTACAAAGATGGAAAAGAGCTTGAGTCTGGAGCTCAGGTCACGATTTCAAACACCACTGAATATGCATCTATCTCATTCAAAGACGCCACACGTTTGAACTCTGGAACATATGAGCTCAAGATAAAGAATTCTCTTGGCTCAGCATATGCTGCGATCAGAGTACTTATTCAAGGTATGTTGCAACCGATGCTTTTATAAGCAATTTTATTTTTAATGAATAAAAAGTAACACATACTTTGTCTTCATCAGACAAACCTGGACCACCTGCAGGAGAGATTCAGTTCAAGAAAATTACAGCAGACGCTATAACTATCATGTGGGATCCTCCAGCTGATGAGGGTGGTGCAATGGTTACCCATTACATCGTGGAGAAACGTGAAAGTAGCAGGATCATGTGGTCAATCATCTCTGAGAAACTGGAGGAATGCATTGTCTCTGTTCCAAGGCTGATCAAAGGCAATGAGTATATCTTCCGTGTGCGTGGAGTGAACAAATATGGAGTTGGAGATCCTTTAGAATCGGTGCCTGTCGTTGCTCAGAACACCTTTGGTAAAGGAATTTACAGTCATTGTTATTTAGCTGGCTTAATAGGTTTGTCTTCGGAATTAACCCTAATAATCTATTTTTGCAGTTGTTCCCAGCAAACCTTCCAAACCTCAAGTCACCATGATCACCAGATCAACAATGACAGTGGTATGGGAAAGGCCAAGCCACGATGGGGGCAGTGACATTGATGGATATTATCTGGAGAAACGAGAAAAGAAGAGTCTTCAGTGGTTCAAAGTCATCAAAGATCCAATTCGTGACACTAGGCAGAAAGTTAGCAACCTCACTGAAGGAAATGAATATCAGTATCGTGTTTGTGCAATTAACAAAGCTGGAGCAGGCCAATACTCTGATGCGTCCATCTTCTATAAAGCATACGATCCAATTGGTAAGATGACTATTTCTAATGAACCATAACTTACATTTTTTACAATAGCCTGTGGAATAAGCATTCGTTTTCATTCAGTGGATATAACTTGATTGTGTATACTCTTAATTATCATTTCAGACCCACCGAGTGAGCCAACAAAACTTAAAGTTGTTGATTCAACCAAGACCTCAATTACCCTCGGATGGGTGAAGCCTGTTTATGATGGTGGTAGTGAAATCACAAGCTATGTGGTTGAGCAAATGGTGGCTGATGAGAAAGAATGGGTTACTATTAGTTCTAAGGGTGAAGTGAGAACAACTGAGTATGTGGTGTCCCATTTGAAACCAGGAGTGTACTACTTCTTCCGTGTCTCCGCTGTTAACTGTGCTGGTGCTGGACGTCCGATTGAAATGATTCAGCCAGTGCAAGCCAAGGATATTCTGGGTTCGTCTTACATCTGTCCCTAAAAGATCTAAAATATGAATTAAACGATGCCAGTGTGGTTACATATATGGGTATGAATCTAAACGTTTCTCTTTCCTTTCTGCAGAGGAGGCCGATGTCGATCTGGATATCTCAATGTCAACTCAGTATACGGCAAAGGCTGGACGGGATGTGGAAATCATTATACCTCTCAAGGGCAGACCTGCACCAAATGTCACATGGAGAAGGGGAGACAGAAATATTGGTGGCGATGCAAAATACACCATTAATAACACAGAATATTCAACAACACTCATCATTCCAAAGGTCACCCGAGACGATTCAGGCAAATATCTTCTAGAGATTGAAAATGGAGTTGGGGAGCCAAAGACAATTACTATATCTGTGAAAGTGTTAGACTCACCTTCCGCTTGCAATAGGTTAGTAGTAAAAAATGTTACACGTGGAAAACTTACTCTCAGCTGGGAGCCTCCTCTTATTGACGGTGGTTCTCCTGTTACCAATTACATCATTGAAAAGAAGGATGCTAAAATGAAGGCCTATTCTATAGTAACGACAGAATGTGCCAACACATCATACAAGGTTGATGGTCTCTCTGAAGAGATTGCTTATTTCTTCCGTGTATCTGCTGAAAATGAAAACGGCATTGGCGATACTTGTGAGACCACAGAACCTGTCAGAGCAACTGAGACTCCTGGGCCTGTGAAGGGCCTTGTCATGGTAGACTCAACTAGTAAATCAGTAACTTTGGCATGGACAAAGCCTGACCATGATGGTGGCAGCCACATTTCTGAGTACATAATTGAAAAGAAGGCAAAATCTGAGGAGACTTGGACACTGGGAGGAACATGCAAACGCTGCAAGTGTGAAGTAACTCAACTTAAAGAACATTCTGAGATGTTCTTCCGAGTGTTTGCCAAGAACGAGAAAGGCCGCAGTGATTTCTCTCAAATCGGACCGATTACTGTGAAGGACCTGCTTATCCCACCTCAGGCTAGCCTTATAGATTATCCCAACAGTGAATTAAGTGTTCGTATTGGACAAAATGTGAATATTGAATTACCATACAAGGGTAAACCCAAACCAACGATCCAGTGGATGAAAGATGATGTTCCACTGAAAGAAAGTGAACAAGTTCGCTTCAGACAAACAGAGAACAAAGCAAGTCTGATTGTGAGGAATGCAAGAAAAGAGAATGCAGGCAAATACACTTTAGTCCTTGACAACAGGCTTGTCAAGAACTTCTTTGACATCAAGGTTATCACTCTTGGGCCACCCTCTGTGCCAGTAGGCCCCATCCGCTTTGATGAAATCAAAGCACAGAGCATCATTATCTCATGGAATGAGCCACTGGAAGATGGTGGTGGAGAAATCACCTGCTACAGTGTGGAAAAAAGAGAAACATCTCATGCAGCTTGGAAAATTGTTTGTTCAAGTGTAGTCAGGACCACATTCAAGATACCCAACTTGGTTAAGGGCACTGAGTACCAATTCAGAGTGCGTGCCGAAAACAAATACGGAGTAAGCGAGCCTCTCACTTCATCAGATGTTGTCGCTCAACACCAGTACATGCCACCAGGCCCTCCTGGAAAGCCTGTAGTATTCAACGTTACAAGTGATGGCATGACTGTATCATGGGATGCCCCCAGCTTCGATGGTGGCTCTCCGGTTACGGGCTACCATCTTGAGAAGAAAGACCGAAACAGCGTTCTGTGGACCAAAGTGAACTCCAGCGTCATTTCTGGAAGGGAGTACAGAGTGATCGGCCTCATTGAAGGTCTGGAGTATTCTTTCAGAGTGTACGCTCAAAACAATGCCGGAATGAGTCCAGTCAGTGAGCAAAGCAAGCACAAACTGGCTATTTCCCCTGTCGGTGAGTCAAAGTTTCATAAATTCATTTCTCAGCATGACAGAGAAATATCATCATTAAGAAACTAATTAATATTTATTTCACTATTTAGATCCTCCTGGCACACCAAACTGCATTGATGTTACAAGAGATTCTGTCACACTTCAATGGGACCCACCTAAACGTGATGGAGGCAGTAAAGTTGTGGCATACAGTGTTGAGAGGCGCCAAGGAAGAGCACGTTGGCTGAGATGCAATTTTATTGATATCAGTGAATGTCAGTTCACAGTGACAGGCCTTGCTTGCGGTGACCGCTTTGAATTCAGGGTAATTGCCAGGAATGCTGTTGGAACAGTTAGTCCACCATCACAATCCTCTGGCTATATAATGACCAAAGATGAAAGCGGTATGTATTGATTATCAACACAAATATGAACATAAATTTTCGCATGTACTGATCTACATGATTGTCTCGATTCACAAACAGACAAATAGACCATTGTTTTTTTTTTGTTTTCAGTTATTCCTGAGATTCAGTTCGGTGCTGAAAAGAGTCTGACAATCAAGGCTGGAGAAAACATCAAACTGACTTGCACTATTAGCGGCCGCCCCGTACCTCAAGTAACATGGTTTAAGGATGGGAAAGAAATCAATAAAATGCTTGTTGAAATAATAACAATTATTGGATCAAGCTCACTGTTTATTAGAGATGCTGGTCGTAATGATCGTGGCATCTATACTGTTGAAGCGAAGAACAGCTCCGGGACAAGGAAAGAGGATGTTCTCGTGAGAGTGCAAGGTTTGTTGAAACTAATCTGTATTATTACACAATGTTTGAAATTGTAAAATTATATTAAAGGAGGATTGCGTTTATGTCTGATTCAGATACTCCTGGACCTCCTGAGGGCCCACTTCGCTTCACAAATATTTCTACTGAGAAGGCTACACTTTGGTGGAGTCCTCCAGAAAATGATGGTTGTGCAGCTATCACTCACTATGTGATTGAGAAACGTGAAACCTCCCGCATTTCCTGGGCGCTTGTTACATCAAACTGTGAAGCCTGCTCTTTCAATGCCACCAATCTGATCAAAGGAAATGAGTACCAGTTCCGTGTTTCTGCTGTAAACAAATTCGGTGTTGGCAAACCACTGGAATCAGATCCATTTGTTGCTGAAATGCAATATAGTAAGTAATATTTAGAACCATATCAAAGTATGTTTCAGTTTTGTATTCTAGACATCTGTAATTTAAAATGTTGTTTTCCAACTTTACAGCTGTGCCTGACGCTCCAGGAACACCCGACTGCACTCATGTGACAGGAGACAGCATTACTTTATGCTGGACAAGACCCAGATTTGATGGTGGAAATGAGATCAAGCATTACATCCTTGAGAGAAGAGAGAAGAAGAGCTTACGATGGATAAAGGTTTCAGCAAAGAGGCCAATCACTGAGCTTAGACAAAGAGTCACACACTTGACTGAAGGATATGAGTACGAATTCCGTGTTATGGCTGAAAATGGTGCTGGTGTTGGACCTCCAAGTGGCACTTCCAGACTGTTTAAATGCAGAGAACCTACAAGTGCACCTAGTGCACCAACAGTGGTGAAAGTGGTTGACTCATCAAAGACATCGGTTACCCTTGAATGGACCAAGCCAGTGTTTGATGGTGGTTTGGAGATCATTGGTTACATCATTGAGATGTGCAAGGCAAGCCTTGAAGAATGGCACAGAGTCAACAATCAAACTTGCTTACATACAAAATACACAGTTACTGATTTGGAACCGGGCGAAGAGTATAAATTCCGGGTTTGTGCCGTCAACGGGGCTGGAAAGGGAGAGACATCTGAGATTCCAAATGCAGTCCAAGCTGTAGACAGATTGACATCACCAGAGATTGACATTGATGCAGATTTCAAACAGACACATATTGTCAAGAGCGGAGGAACGGTTATTCTTCATATTCCATTCCGAGGAAAACCTGCTCCTCTGGCTACTTGGACAAAGGCAGATGGAGAACTCGGTGTAATGGTAGACATTAATACCACAGAAACATTCAGCACCTTAACAATGGAAAACTGTACCAGATGCGATGCCGGTAAATATACGCTAAGTCTTGAGAACAACAGTGGTCGCAAATCCATTACATTAACCGTGAAAGTTCTGGATACACCTGGACCACCTGGTCCTCTCTCATTTAAGGACGTGACAAGAGGAGCTCTGACCCTCATGTGGGATGCTCCGGCTAATGATGGTGGTGACCGGGTCCGTCACTACAGTATTGAAAAACGTGAGGCCAGTCGCCTAAGTTGGCAAGAAGTAAGTCCCAGGTGTACTCGTCAAATTATCAGAGTAACCAATCTTGCAGTTGGTGTAGCTTACTTCTTCAGAGTAATTGCTGAAAACCAGTATGGTCAAGGAGAGCCTTATGAAATGTCAGAGCCTATTATTGCCACCGAAGAGCCTGCACCACCCAAGAGACTGGATATTATTGATACTACAGCTTCAACAGCCACCTTGGTATGGATGAAACCTGAACATGATGGAGGAAGCCGCATCACAGGATACATTGTTGAAACCAGAAAGAAAGGCTCTGACCGCTGGGTTGTTGGTGGTCAGACAAAGTCTTTGAAGATGGTCCTTGAGGGCTTGGTTGAGAACACGGAGTACGAATTCCGTGTCAAGGCCCAGAATGACACTGGAGTCAGTTATCCAAGAGATGCTCTTACCTCTGTGATCATCAAAGAACCTCGCATTGAACCAACTGCAGACCTCAGTGGCATCAACAAACAGCTCATTACTTGTAAGACTGGCAATACCTTTGCCATTGATATTCCAATTAGCGGAAGACCAGCTCCTAAAGTATCATGGAAGCTTGAAGAGATGAAACTCAAAGAAACAGATAGAGTCTCCATCAAGACTACCAGTGACAGAACAACTCTGTTAGTCAAGGATGCCAAGAGAGGTGACAGTGGAAAATATTACCTCACACTGGAGAATGCTGCTGGATCAAAGACATTCAGCGTAACTGTTATTGTTTTCGGAAGACCTAGCCCAGCAATAGGACCAGTTGACATTTCAGGAATCACATCAGAGTCTTGTGTATTGACATGGGCTGAGCCAACAGATGATGGTGGTACAGAAATCACCAACTATATTGTTGAGAAACGTGAATCTGGTCAAACGTCATGGCAAGTTGTGAACTCAAGCGTGAAACGCACCACAATCAAAGTGACCCACTTAACAAAATACATGGAGTACACTTTCCGTGTCTGTGCAGAGAACAAGTTTGGTGTCAGCAAGCCCATTGAGTCACAAGCCATGGTCGCTGAGCATCCATTCAGTAAGTATAATTCATATTATTCCCTTCCTATAAAAAAGTCCATGAAATGGGCCTTAAAATAATGAAAATATTTTCTTCTTCCAGTCCCACCAAGTCCACCAACCCGCCCAGATGTGGTATCAGTGTCTGCTAATGCGATTTCTATCAAATGGGATGTGCCATATCATGACGGCGGAAGTCAGGTGACTGGATACTGGATTGAGAAGAAAGAGCGCAACACCATTTTATGGGTCAGGGAGAACAAGATCCCATGCGTTGAATGCCATTACAAGGTCTCTGGTCTTATTGAAGGACTTGAGTATCAGTTCAGAGTGTATGCAATGAACCTTGCTGGTCTGAGCAAAGCCAGTGAAGCCTCAAGACCAGTGCTGGCTTTGAATCCAGTTGGTATGTATTAAGTTTTCAAATGTGTTTTATGATCGTTCTTATCACTGCTCATTAAAGTCATTCGTTTATTGACATAGAACTTACAGAGAACCTTTGTGATTTAGATCCACCAGGAAAACCAGAGGTATATGACGTCACAAGAACTTCAGTTTCCATTAAGTGGTCTGTACCATTCAATGATGGTGGCAGCAAGATTGTGGGATATGTAGTTGAACGCAAGGCATCCACCGATGATGATGAATCTCGCTGGTTGAAGTGCAACTACACTACCATCACAGACAACTTCTTCACTATAGCATCGCTTGAGGAGGGAGCAGTGTATGAATTCCGTGTCATCGCCAGAAATGGTGCTGGGGTCCACAGTATGCCATCTGAAACAACTGGGCCGATCACATGCAGAGACGAATACAGTAAGATCCTAACCAATACTATTTGAAATCCTATTACATTATTCACAACAAGAAAAACATCTACTGTTCTAATATGTACTATTTACCCTTCTAGCACCACCTAGGGCTGAGCTTGACAGCAAACTCGTGGGAGAGACAGTCACTATTAGAGCTGGATCAGACCTTGTTCTTGATGCTGCAGTTGGTGGCAAACCTGAACCCAAGGTCTTCTGGTCCAAGGGTGACAAGGAGCTTGAGCCTGGTGACAAGTACTCACTGACATACACCAGCACAAGAGCCATGGCAATCATCAAGTCATGTGACAGGAACGATACTGGAAAATATGTCTTGACTGTTAAGAACGCCAGTGGAACTAAGACCGCAGCCGTTATTGTTAAAGTTCTTGGTAAGGATTTAATTACACATTGCTAAAATAAATGATGTTTTGTAGGTTTGGGATATCATAAGATGTTTGATTACCTTTCTCCATAGATACACCTGGGCCTCCGGATGGCAAAATCACAATCAGCAGGGTTACAGAAGAAAAATGCACAGTATCATGGAAGATACCAACTGAGGATGGAGGAGATCGTGTTACCCACTACATTGTTGAGAGGCGTGAAACCAGCAGGCTTAACTGGGTTGTCATGGAAACCGAATGCAAGACATTGTCATGCGTCAGTACCAAGCTAATCAAGAACAATGAGTACATCTTCCGTGTCAGAGGTGTCAACAAATACGGACCTGGGGTACCACAAGAGTCTGAAGCAGTTGTTGCAAGAAATGCATACAGTAAGTGTTGCACGTAATGCACGTAATTCGCAGTGACTGACACTTTCAACAGTGACCACGTTACGACTAATATTGCTTATGCCTATTATAGCTGTTCCTAAACCCCCTGGAGCACCAGAAATTACTGCTGTTGGAAAGCAGCACGTCATTATTGAGTGGATGAAGCCAGAGAGTGATGGTGGAAGTGAAATCAATAACTATATTGTGGATAAGCATGAGAAGAGCAGTGTGAGATGGACAAGAGTGAACAAAACCTTCACCATCTACGACACTAGACTCAAAATCACGGGTCTCTTAGAGGGTAGCGAATACCAGTTCCGCGTTGCTGCTGTCAACACAGCTGGCTCAAGCTTGCCAAGTGAAGCATCTGAATATGTTCTCTGCAGGGATCCAACATGTGAGTGACTGTATTTACTACCTAAGCACATCCTCCTATTACTTACTTTCAACCTCTTCGTTATCCTTTCACATATACAATGTGTAACTGTTGTTTTCTTCTTACAGATACCCCTGCACCTCCGTCCACTCCACGTATTACAGATTCCAGCAAACACAGTATCAGTATGACATGGACCAGACCAATGTATGATGGTGGTTCTGATGTTACTGGCTATGTCATTGAGATTTTGGAGGAAGGAACAGAACAATGGTATAGAGCCACCCAGAAGATCCTGACCACCAATGAGTATACTGCAGCTGGTTTGACAAGCAATAAGAAATACTGTTTCAGAGTTGCTGCAGTGAATGCAATGGGCACAGGAGAATTCAGTGAAGGCAGTGTAGAGACTGCCCCATCTGAAAAAGTTGGTGAGTATTCCGCAAGGTCCTGCATATCTTATTTTTATATATGTACTAATTTTGAGAGTCAGGTTTGGGATCATCAATAGTGTCAGGTTAATTTATTCAAAATAATTTATCTTAACAAGTAACTAACTGCCAGCAAATATTAAATATATCACAATTTACTCTTCTCAGAAATCCCTGATATTGAATTACCTGAAGAACTGAGGAAAACTATTTGCCTGAGAGCTGGCAGCACTTTGCATCTGAGTGCAACAGTATTTGGAAGACCAGCACCAGTTATCACCTGGAGGAAACCCGGCATTGACCTCCAGTCTCGCGGATACATTGATACATCAGACAGCGTTACAAGTTTGCTGGTGGAGAAGGTACACCGTTACGATGCTGGAAAATATACAATTGAGGCCGAAAATCCATCTGGCAAGAAGACTGTTACTATTCTTGTGAAGATATACGGTGAGATATATGGAGTTCTGCATTTTTTCATAATATACTATATATAATATAATTATATATAATTTGTATTATATATATATATATATATATATATATATATAATGTGTGTGAGACATAGAGATGAAGGTCTAAAATGCTTTCTTTATATGTATTATAGATTCTCCTGGACCATGTGGTGCAGTCTATGTCAAGGATTACACAAAAGAATCTGTCGTCATTACATGGGATGTACCTACTGTTGATGGAGGCGCTCACATCAACAATTACATCATTGAAAAACGTGAAGCATCAATGAAATCTTACAAAACGGTGACAACTGATTGCAAGAAGACACTGTACAGAATCACTGGATTAGAGGAAGGAACACGATATTTCTTCAGAGTATTACCTGAGAACATCTATGGAATTGGAGAACCATGTGAAATCAGCGATTCTGTACTGGTATGTGAAGTTCCATCTGTTCCTCAAGATTTGCATGTCATCGATGTGACAAAATCCACTATTCTCCTTGGATGGGAGAAACCACTTCATGATGGTGGCAGCAGAATTACTGGATACCTTATTGAAGCCTGCAAGACAGGAACTGACCGATGGATGAATGTCGCAACTGTGAGATCATCAGTTGTGCAGCACACCATAGCCTCTCTGAATGAGAATGAGCAATATCTGTTCAGAATCAGAGCTGAGAACAGTCGAGGTGTTAGTGAGCCCAGAGACCTGATGACACCTGTAACTATTCAGGAACCAATAGGTAGGCCCCATTTAGGCACCCCTTCAAGAGTTCAAAATGTGAATACACACAGTGAACGTCATATGAAACAAACATACGATAAATTAATACGTCATTGTTCTTTCAACAGATAAGCCAAAGATCGACCTACTTGGCATTCCTCAAAAGATTCTCAATGTTCCTGCTGGCAAGCCGATTGTGCTCAACATTCCTGTTAAAGGAAGACCTGCACCTACTTGCTCGTGGTTCTTTGGCGGAGTAAAGATGAAGGACACACTAGACCGCATTAAGATTGAAACAACCACTAAATACACTAAACTGACCGTTCGTGAAACCACAATTGATGACACTGGAGACTACACTCTTGAAGTAAAGAATGTCTCAGGAATAGCTACGGAAATCATTAAAGTCATAATTCTTGGTAAGAAAGATTTTATCACTTTCTATTCTATTCTTCTTTTATTCTATACAGTTAATTGAGATTGAGGAGGAGGAGATAAAGTATAACTGAAAATGACAAACACATCTTCTTTGTAGATAAACCGGGCATACCTATTGGACCTATGCTAATTGATGAAGTTGATGCCACATCGGTCACATGTAGCTGGAATCCACCAGAGAAGGATGGAGGTGCCAATATCAGTGGCTATGTTGTTGAACAGCGTGATGCTCATCGCCCTGGATGGCTACCTGTTTCTGAGTCTGTCACAAGACCCACGTTCAAATTTACTAGACTGACTGAAGGAACGGAATACGTGTTCCGCGTGGCTGCAACGAATCGTTTTGGCATTGGGGCGTTCCTTCAATCTGAAGTTGTGGAGTGCAAGAGTTCTAAGAGTAAGCTCTTGATAAATTTCAGATATCATGACTATCTTATCCTAATGAAGAAGCAGATTTTTATGAATCTCCTGCTCCTTTACAGCTGTTCCAAGTGCACCAAGCATACCTGAAATATTTGATGTGTCTCATGATGGCATGACATTAACTTGGAAGCCACCAGCGGATGACGGTGGTTCTTCAGTGGCTGGCTACATCATTGAGCGTAAAGAAGCTGGTTCTAACAGATGGGTGCGCATCAATAAGAATCCAGTGACGATGACAAGATACAGATCTACAGGACTTATTGAAGGTCTTGAATATGAATACAGAGTCACAGCCATCAACTCCAGAGGCGCTGGCAAACCAAGCTTGAACTCTAAACCAGTAATTGCTATGGATCCCATCGGTACGTAGAAAAACATTTTGATTGTCGCACATCTGGAAAACACATCTGGAAATAAATCATATAATAATTCTGAACTTTTCTGTTAAAACAGAACCTCCTGGCATACCACTGAACCCAAAAGTCACAGATACCACCAGAACATCTGTGTCCCTGGCTTGGTCTCCTCCAGAGGAAGAGGGAGGGGCTGCTGTTACCGGTTATCTGATTGAAATGCAGAAAGTTGACCAAGTTGAATGGACCAAATGCAACACAACACCAACCAAGATATGTGAATACACCTTGACACATATGCCACAGGGTGCAGAGTACAGATTCCGTGTGATGGCATGCAATTCTGGTGGAGCTGGAGAACCAGCTGAGATTCCAAGAGTGGTCAAGGTTACAGAAATGCTTGGTAAGAATTCAAAGCTACTGTTTAAGAACTGTCCTTATTTAGGATGCTCAGCTCTGCATGAGCACTCTAACATGATGCATTGCTCTTTACAGAATATCCTGATTATGAGCTGGAGAAGAAGTACCTGGAGGGTTATATTGTCAGACAAGGTGGAGTCATCAGACTCTCTGTGCCCATCAAGGGAAAACCATACCCAACCTGTAAGTGGACAAAGGAAGGTCGTGATATTTCACACAGAGCTATGATTGCCACCAGTGAGGAACGCACAGAGCTGGTCATCAAAGAAGCCCACAGAGATGACACTGGTACCTATGATCTTGTGCTGGAGAACAAATGTGGAAGGAAAGCAGTATACATCAAAGTTAAAGTTATTGGACGCCCAGATCCACCTGAAGGCCCACTGGAGTTTGATGATATTCAAGCTCGTTCAGTAAGGGTCAGCTGGAGACCTCCTGTAGAGGATGGTGGCTCTGATATCCTTGGTTACATTGTGGAGAGACGTGAAGTACCAAAGGCAGCCTGGTACACTGTGGACTCTCGTGTTATTGACACATCACTGGTGGTCAAAGGACTGAAGGAAAATGTTGAGTACCACTTCAGAGTTTCTGCAGAGAACCAGTTTGGAATTAGTAGATCCCTAAAATCAGATGAATCTGTTATCCCAAAGACTGCTCTCTGTAAGTACCTTTACAGTTTAACTACTTCTCATATTTCCTTTTTTTCCCTACAATATTGAATGTATTAAATTTCCTTTTCTTCACTTTGCAAAAAGGTTCACCAGAGCCTCCCAGCTTCCCTCCAGAAATTATGGATGTTACAAAGACCACCGTTGGCCTATCTTGGTCAAGGCCAAAGGATGATGGTGGCTCTCGTATCACTGGATACTATGTTGAGAGAAGAGAGACGTCTACTGAGAAGTGGGTGCGTCACAACAAGACTCACATCACCACAACAATGTATACCCTCACTGGTCTCATCCCAGATGCAGAGTATCAGTTCCGTGTGATTGCTCAGAATGACATTGGTCAAAGTGAGCCGGGACCTGTATCTGAAGCAGTTATATGCAAGGATCCATTTGGTAAGTTTCTGCAACCATTCCAAGCAGGTTTCCCAAGAATTGATTCAAGGTCTGGATTCTTATGTTCTTTATTCTGTCACTGTTACAGATAAACCCAGTCAACCAGGAGATATTGACATCATCTCCATTACCAAGGATTGCATCACTATTCACTGGTTGAGACCTGAATATGATGGTGGCAAAGAAATTCTGGGATACTGGATTGAGTTCAGACAATCAGGTGAAAGTGCCTGGAAAAAATGCAACAAGGAGCGTTCCAAGGACAGGCAGTTCACCATGGGTGGTCTCATGGAGGCAACAGAATATGAATTTAGAGTGTTTGCTGAAAATGAAACTGGACTGAGCAGACCCCGCAGAACTGCCATGGGCATCAAAACTAAACTGAGTGGTATGCTGATGAGATATTTTATTTATTTTTAATCGATCGTGGATAATTAGCACAGACATAGAAATTTGTGATGATGCAACATTACTCACATCTTGTCACTTCTTACAGTTGGTGAGGCTCCAAGTCTGAAGGAAGAAATGAAAGATACCACAACTAAACTAGGAGAATCTGGAACATTGACATGCCAGATTATAGGAAGACCACTTCCTGAAATCAAGTGGTACAGATATGGAAAAGAACTGATCCAGAGCCGTAAATACAAGATGAGCTCTGATGGCCGAAACCATTCTCTAAGCGTTTTGACCGATGAACAAGAAGATGAAGGTCTCTACATTTGCAGAGCCATCAATGACGCTGGTGAGATTGAAACAAGCGGCAAGCTTCTTTTGCAGGCTGCACCCCAGTTCCATCCTGGCTTCCCATTAAAGGAAAAATACTATGCAGGCTGTGGAACAAGCCTACGCCTTCACGTTGTCTACATTGGGCGTCCAATTCCACAGATCATGTGGTTCTACGGCAAGAAGCCTTTGAATCCATCAGAGAATGTCATTATTGAAAACACTGAGAATTACACTCACCTGGTTGTCAGAAATGTGCAGCGCAAGACAAATGCTGGCAGGTACAAAGTACAGATGAGCAACAAGTTTGGCTCAGTAGAGACAGTGCTTCGTGTTGAAATCCAAGGTAAAGTGAAACTAAATTAGGTTAATGTATGTTACTATAGGGTTACATTTGGTTAGAAGGGGACAAATTGTATACTGATGTTTAACTCCATAATTGTCATTCCAGATAAACCTCTGATTCCTGAAGGACCAATTGTTGTTGATGCTCTCCTAAAGAACTCTGTTATAATTAGCTGGAAACCACCCAAAGATGATGGTGGATCAATGATCACAAACTACATCATAGAAAAACGTGAGGCAAAGGAGGGCGAGCAATGGCATCTTGTGTCATCATCTGTCTCTGGGACCACTTGCCGTATTCCAAATCTAATAGAGAGCGCTGGATATTACTTCCGCGTTTCTGCACAGAATCAATATGGTATTAGCGAATCCTTGGAGATCCCTAGTGTTCTGATTATCAAGAGTCCATATGGTAAATGGCACAAACAATTTTTTTCATATATATTTGAGTATTCACGCCAAAAAAAAACCATTGAGGAGCAATGTACACGGCTTGAATATAATTTCTTTTAATATTTTTCAGAAAAACCTGGAATCCCACAACAGCCAGTTGTGTCATCAGTCACAAAGGATTCCTGTGTTGTGACATGGAAACCCCCATCCAGTGATGGAGGTGCCAAGATTAAGGCTTACTATCTTGAGAAAAGAGAGAAGAAACAGAACAAATGGATTGCTGTTACAACCCAGGAAATTCACGAGACACATTTTCTAGCCAAAGGCCTGATCGAAGGCTTTGAATATGAATTCCGTGTCAAATGTGAGAACATTGGTGGCGAGAGTGACTGGAGTGAAATTTCAGAACCAGTCATTCCAAAATCAGACACAGCACCTCGTGCTCCCTTCTTCAAAGAGGAACTGAGAGACATGTGCGTCAAATACAAAGCTAATGCAACATTTGTCACTAAAGTCATGGGTCATCCCAAGCCAGTAGTGAAATGGTATAAGGGTGGCAAAGAAATTTTACCAGATGGAGAAAAAATCAAGATCCAGGAATTCAAAGGAGGCTACCACCAACTTGTTATCAGTCATGCTGATGAGAACGATGTGGCTGTTTACCAAATTCGAGCCACTAATCAAGAAGGGTCCATCTCTACAACCGTAAACCTTGATGTTGAAGGTAAGTTTCCATGTTTCTAAAAATTTCAATCTCGAGTCATTATTTAGTGGCTAGGAGTTTTTATATTACATATGCTGCTGTCAACTGAAGTTCTGGTTCTGCTCTTTTCTAGTTCCTGCCAAGGTTCACTTGCCACTGCATCTCCAAGGAATGGGAGCTGTTCATGCTGTTCGTGGCGAAGTGGTTACCATTAAGATTCCAATCAGTGGTAAACCTGATCCTGCAATCACGTGGCAGAAGGGTCAAGAGATTATCAGTAATACAGCACAACATCAAGTGATTGTTACAAGATCATTCACATCCCTTGTATTCCTAAAAGGAGTTCAAAGGAAGGATGCTGGTTACTATATCATTTGTGCCAAGAACCGGTTTGGTGTTGATAAGCAAACGGTTGAACTCGATGTTGCTGATGTACCTGAGCCACCTAAAGATGTTAAAGTTAGTGACATTGGTAGAGATACCATCACACTCACATGGAGTCCTGCAAGTGATGGTGGAAGCGAAATCATTAGTTACATTGTAGAGAAGTGCCCAACCTCTGGCGACAGGTGGATCCGTGTTGCCCAGACAACTGAGCCACAATATACTGTCATGAGTCTATTTGGAAAGACCAAGTATCAGTTCCGTGTCATCGCTGAAAACAGATTTGGTCTCAGTGAACCATCTATTCCAACTGAACCAGTGACCCCAAGGGAAGACAAATATGCCATCAGAAATTATGATGAAGAAGTGGACGAAGCAAGAGAGGTCACAAAGGAAGAAGCACCTCATTCTAAGGTGAAGAACGTTCCTTCCCTTTACAAAATCTCAGAGGAACTTGCAAGGTGTGGACAATTTGGAATTGTTCATCGCTGCGTTGAAATTAGCTCCAAGAAGACATTCATGGCTAAGATAGTTAAGGTGAAAGGAGCTGACAGAGAGCTGGTTGCCAGAGAAATTGAGACCCTTAACATAGCAAGGCATAAGAACTTAATGTATTTACATGAGTCCTTTGATAGCTTGGAGGAATATGTTCTGATTTATGAATTCATTTCTGGCATGGACATGTTTGAACGTCTTGGAACAAATTTTGACCTCACTGAGCAGGAGATTGTCCTGTATATGAGACAAGTTTGTCAAGCTCTCAAGTACTTGCATGGCCTTAACTATGGTCATTTTGACATTAGACCTGATAACATCATCTATGCCACAAGGAAGAGCAGTACCATCAAGATCATTGAAATGGGCCAGGCTAGACTGTTGACACCTGGAGAAAATATCAGAATTCAGTTCACGGCCCCTGAGTACTATGCACCAGAAATCCACAACAGTGATTTTGTTACTACTGCTACTGACATGTGGTCAGTTGGTGTCCTTGCATATGTACTCCTCGGTGGCCTCAACCCATTTGCTGCTGAATCGACTCACAAAATGATCGAGCATATCTCTAATGCGGAATATGTATTTGACAGTGAAGCCTTCAAAGAGATCAGTATTGAGGGCATGGACTTTATTGACAGGCTACTAACTAAAGAAGCCAAACATCGTATGACTGCATATGAGGCTTTGGAACATCCTTGGCTTAAGATGAAAATAGAACACGTTAGTTCTAAAGTGATAAAGACATTGAGACACAGACGATATTACCAGTCGCTAGTCAAGAAGGACTGGAGCACTGTTATCTCAGCAGCTCGCATTGCCTATGGTGGCGGTTACAGAAACCAGAGGAATGTGTCATTTGGCAGAGTGAAAGTTGCACACCCAGAACAAGGCCTGAGAGCAGGACCAGTCATGCATGGCTCTGCTGAAGAAGGTGGCCATGTCCGATTTGTCTGTCACATTCAAAACTATGACAGAAACACAGAGGTTACCTGGTACTTTGGCTCTCGTAAACTGACTGCCAGTCATAAGTATGAAATCAGCTATGCCAATGGAGTTGCAAGCATCTATGTTAAAGACATTGAAGAATGTGATGATGGGCTATACAGGTGCAAAGTTGTCAGTGAAGACAGGGAGGACAACGCTTATGCAGAGCTGTTTGTTGAGAGTGTGAGGTCTCATCGTGAGTATTTCTTGGGACGTTCACTCAAGAAACCCAAGCGTAGAGTTGATAAAACAAAACTTCTTCAAAGGCCTCCTGAGTTTACTCTGCCACTGTATAACCGTTCAGCATACATTGGTGAGGATGTCCGCTTTGGTGTAACTATAACGGTCCATCCTGAGCCACAAGTAACTTGGCTGAAGGCAGGACACAGAATCAAGCCTGATCCCAAGAAATACACATTTACAAGTGACACGGGTCTTTACCAGCTAATGATACACAATGTAGACCTTGAGGATGATGGTGAATACACTGTGGTGGCCAACAACAAGTTTGGTGAAGACAGCTGCAAGGCACGCCTCACAGTAACCCCTCACCCTGTTTCTGAAGACACAATGAGACCAATGTTCAAACGCCTCTTGGCAAATATTGACTGTGTTGAGGGACAAAGTGTCCGCTTTGATCTGAGAGTGTCAGGAACTCCACCACCAACACTGAAATGGGAAAAGGATGGCAAGATTCTTGAGTTCAGACCACAGGTTGAAGTTATCCAAGAAGACGTGGAGCATTACGTCCTCTACATCAGGGAAACGCTCATTGAGGATTCCGGCACTTATAGGGTCACTGCAACAAATTTGGCCGGCTCAGCAAATTGTCAAGCCACACTCAAGGTTGAACGCCTAACTTATACCAGAAGGGAGTTCAAGAGTGAGGAAGAGAAGCGGAAGCATGTGCAAAACCAAATAGAAAAGACTCTGAAAATGGCACAAATGTTTTCTACAGCGGAAGTGATCACACTTAATCCTGTTGCACAAGAGGCACTGAAGGAAGCAGCTGAACTGTATAAACCTGCAGTAAGCACCAAGAATGTGCAGGGCGAATTTGACATTTCTGTTAAAGAAGACAAAGAAATCAAGAAAATTAAAGAGGAGGGAAGGAAGATCAGAATGCCCTATGAAATTCCAGAGGCCCGTGTACATGATCCAATGGTTCTTGAAGAAGACAAGGGTATTAAACACTTTGTGCCTTTATCTGACATGAAGTGGTATAAGAAACTCCGTGACCAGTATGAGTTTCCTGAACGTGTGGAAAGAGTTGTGCAGAGGAGACAAAAACGCATCCGTCTTTCCAGATGGGAGCAGTTCTATGTCATGCCTCTACCCAGAATCACTGATCAGTACAGGCCAAAATGGCGCATTCCCAAGCTTACACTAGATGATCTGGAAACTGTAAGACCAGCAAAGCGCTCACCATCTCCAATGTCAGAAGTCTCTTTCAGACAGAGGAGACGTTCCCTAAGTGATCTGTCAGACGAAGAAATTCTAGTGGACTACCTGGCAAAGAGAAGAGCTGATGAAGAAAGGCTGGAGTTTGAAGATGAGCTTGAACTTGGCTTCTCGGCTTCCCCTCCAAGTGGTAGCCCTGTACGCTTTGAACTATCTGCACTGCGTCATCCATCACCTAGGGTTGTCCACAAAGCTGAAGTCAAACACCTAGAAGAGGCAAAACATATAGCAGTGGCAGAAAAACCTCGTGGTTCTCCACCACCTATTTCCCATTTCATGAGAAGGAGGAGATCCCTGTCTCCAACATATATTGAACTGATGCGTCCTGTCTCCGAGCTGATCCGACCTTCTCGTGCCCGAGTGGCAGTGGAGACCGAAGTTGAGATTGTCGAGAGAAGGTCTCCCACTCCTGAGAGGACACGTCCACGCTCTCCAAGTCCTGTGTCTCCTGAGAGAAGGTCCTCAAGGTCGTCCTCTAGATTTGAAAGATCTACCAGACTTGACATCATGTCTAGATATGAGGCAAGAAAATCAGCCCTGAAGTCTGAGCGCAAGTATCAAGTTGTTACACAACAACCTTTCAGTCTTGATCATGCTCCACGCATTACAGTTAGAATGCGTTCACACCGTGTACCATGTGGCCAGGACACTAAGTTTACACTGAATGTCCAATCAAAGCCAGAAGCAGAGATACAGTGGTTCCATAATGGACAACAGATTCAAGAAAGCAGCAAATATCACTTTACAAACATGAGTGGTGTTCTGACTCTCCACATTACCGACTGCAACGCAGAAGATATTGGCACATACCGCGTTGTCTGTGCAAACTCAAAAGGAGAAACATCAGACTATGGAACACTTGATGTCTCAGGAGGAGCATTTACCACATATTCTTCAAGACGCAAAGACGATGAAGTTCCAGCAGCATTCGTGCCTGATATTACGAAGACTGACTATTATCATGCAACATCAGTCAGAGCCTCTTCTGCTTCAAGGACACACTTAGAGATCAAAGAGTCCAAGACAAAATTTACTGAGAGACATGAAGTTTCGGCTTTTGAACGATACGAGTCTGAAAGGCTTACATCTTCACCGGTCAGACATGCATCTACTGAATACCTATCCTCAACTTCATATTCATCCTTAGAACGACATGCATCATCTGCAACTAAAACAAAAACTGTTGAGTCTACAGCTACAGCAGAGGTATCTGCTAAGAAAATCAAAGCCACCATGTCCGCCAAAATACTTACCAAACCCCATTCTCTGACCGTCTCTGTGGGTGAGGCTGCAAGATTTACCTGTGATATCGATGGCGAACCAGCACCAAGCGTCACATGGATGCATGAGGGACGTACTGTTGTCACTTCCCATCGTGTGCATGTGACAACAACACAATACAAATCTACATTTGAAATATTGTCAGTTGAGTACTCTGATGAAGGTAGCTACTCTGTAGTGGTGGAAAATTCAGCGGGAAGGCAAGAGGCCAAGTTTACTTTGACCATAAAAAAACCAGCACCAAAAGTGGAGACTGTCACACCTTCTCCACAAGTTAAATCTCCTGAGCCTACAGTCAAATCACCAGAACCCACAGTAAAATCTCCTGTGTCTCCTGTTACATCACCAGTGCCATCAGTCAAGTCTCCAGAGCCTTCGGTGAAATCACCAGAACCCACTAGTGTCAAGTCCCCTGAACCTCAGATAAAATCACCCGAGGGTGTCAGATCCCCACTGAAGGTCAAATCTCCTGAGCCAGGTCCTGCTTCTCCAAGAGTTAAGTCTCCAGAACCAATTACCTCCCCTCTGAGAGTAAAATCGCCTACAGGCCTGAAGTCTCCTGAACCTTTAGCGACTCCACCAAGAGTGAGATCTCCACCTCCAGTCAAATCTCCAGAGCCAACAACCCCACCTCAGAGAGTTAAATCTCCATTTGGCATGAAATCTCCAGAGCCAGTGGGTTCTCCTCTAAGGGTTAAATCTCCAACAGGTATGAAATCACCTGAGCCTTTGACCTCTCCTCAAAGGGTCAAATCTCCACTAACAGCCAAGTCTCCTGAGCCAGCAATGTCACCCAAAAGGGTTAAGTCCCCAGTTCCACTGAAATCCCCAACTCCTTCAAAAGAGGCACCTCCAAAGATCCTCCAGCAACTCAAAGCCGAGGCCTCTGAAGACAAGGTGAAGATGATCTGCATTGCTGAGAGCTCCGTGAGGGAGGTCGTGTGGTATAAAGGAAGTAGAAAACTGAGCCAGAGTAGTCGCTATCAGATACAAACATCTGCTGATGGCACTTGCTGTCTCTACATCTCTGATGTATCTGACAGCGATCAGGGTGAATACTCCTGTGAAATGATTGCACAGAGTGGAGCAGCTTCAAGAACATCATTCTCCTTCACTGGACAGGTCTTCCAATCCATCTATGCAAAAGTAACAACTTTTGTGTCTACACGTATGGCTATGAGAGGTACAAAGCATTTCATGTTCAAACCTTCTTTAATATGATAATCATTGTTTTCATAATCCAGCATTTATATAAAACCACCCTAATACTAATGCAAAATTCTCCAATCACACAGAATCATCTTCCAGGATCCATGAAGGTGCTGAAATGCTGATGAGGGAGAGCACTACTGTCAGCAGCATGCATGAAAGTTTCTCCGCAAAATCTATGCACATGGAGAGCACAATGCAAGAGACATCCTTCAGCAGCTCCAGCATGGCTGAAATGAAGTGCGAAACAATGTCTATGTCTAGCATGTCCTCCATGACTTCTGAATCAGTGTATGCTAAGAGCTCGAGCAGCGTAATGTCAAGTCACTCACATGCTGAGGGATCTTCAATGCGAGCCATTTTGCATAGCGGTCAAGGTCAGTAGATATTTCGAGTGTTACCATTTTGAAAGCATTTTTATTACTTTCTGGGTGCCTTCTTTTCTAAAAGACAAACATCTTGATTGCGTTTCTTTTTTAAAGGTGTCGCGCCAAAAATCGAAGCCCTTCCCGAAGACATCAGCATTGAAACGGGAAAGGTTCTGACTGTAGCCTGTGCTTTCTTGGGAGAACCCGTCCCACGCATTGAGTGGTCCCGTGCTGGAAAGATCCTTCCAACTCCGGAGGAGAGCGGAAGGTTCCACATTGAGACCACGGAAGATTTGACTACACTCATCATCACTGGTGTAAAAGAGAGCGACGCTGGGGTGTACACCCTCAAACTTTCCAATGAGTACGGATCTGACACAGCAACTGTTACCATCAGCATTAGATCGCTGTAAAATCAACAACGAGAAAATCTATCCCCGTTTCCTCATTAAGTGCCTTTTTATGTATTGAATGAGCAAATAAGATAACATTTACTTGGTAAATGCCTGGATATCTGTTCCTGTAAATATATCTATTTTTATACCAAACCTGACATTAATTTATGCCAAACTAGACTAAAGTCTAAAGTTGTTATAAAATGTGCTATATTGGATAATTATGACTAGGATTTTTGATCCATTTTTCTGTGACGTGTACATAATGTATATAGCCGAATTTAACGGTTATGGGAAATGTATGAATTGTTATTTATGACAAGATTAACTGAAACAAATGGAACTACTTGTTTATCAGGAGAAAGTTTCTCAAGGAACGAATACCCTGTTAAACCTGAAACTAAACTACGTGCCTCAACAAAAAGTTGAAGTCTTAAGATTGCCTCAGCAGGTAGAGAGGCTCCCTGTTGAAGTTTAACTGAATCTGAGAGACAAAGTTTTGCACTGTATGTATGCACATGCAGGGATAACACCATACTCATATGAATTTGTAACTTGACCATAAGACCTTGAGTGCTGTTTGCATCTTACCCTCATGTAAGCAGCACGACTAGGCCTTGTGTTCAGACTGACGATGTCATACCACGACTTTAATGACAGGCTCAAGGTGCGAGCGGCCTGCACTTCATGAGCTAAAATGTTAAATGTGCTCTGTTTCTGGCAAGGGACTGCTTGAATGCACTTTCAGAGTTAACATCACCTGGCCAATATAGAAAGTCTATCTTGCACTTCCTTGCAGAAGCAGAGCCTCCTCTTGGAGGATTGCTTCGTTGCATCGTGTGTTTGTGTGCTAGCTTTAGAACTCACCTTTACAGTGTTTGGGCGAGCATCAAGATCGTGTACCACAGTGACGACATCTACTGTGTAAAGAAACAAATGGATGCATTCACCACAGGCCCTGCACTTTGGTTTGATTTTATTTAGAATCGTAGTATTATTTCTAAATGCAACCTCCTCGAGCATTATTATTGATTCAATAAAGCATGTTTCAGCACTAAAATGGTTTGTGTTCTCAATCCCATGAAGACATATCTAGAACACTTAGAAACAATTTTAAGGTTTCATAGTTTAGTAACGTCACACACATTTAATCAGCTGTATTTTGCCAGGGTTATCCTTGAATTTTTATTTTTCATTTTTGGTAAATTCAACACAGTCAACACAAATGAAATAAGTGCTAAGCTTAACCCCACAACTACCCCCGGACAAAAGTATTGCATCCCATTGCTACTGCGTCTGATGCGTCTGATGGGTGAGTGTGTGACGGGTTACAGGCAGGGGGTTAATTCACCCACAGGCTGGGGATACATTCACTCATTTAATATTAAAATTATATTATATAACCAAGAGCATCACTGCACTTTAACTTAAAATTAAACTTTTACAAAAAAAATAAAAATACAAAAAAAATTTAAAAAAATAACGCAGTATATATATATATATATACACAGTACTGTGCAAAAGTTTTAGGCAGGTGTGAAAAAATGCAGTAAACAAAGAATGGAGGGGGCAGCGGTGGCCTAGTGGTTCGGGCGTTGTCTGCATGATCGGAGGATCGGGGGTTCGAACCCCATCCCAATAGGTTGCCCTGAGGTACCCTTGAGCAAGGTGCCGTCCCCGTCTCGCTCCTCCCTGCGATGGTCTGGCGACCTGTCCAGGGTGCGTCCCCCGTCCTCGCCCTGTGTGAGCTGGGGTGGACTCCCCCGTGACCCCGTTTGGGACAAGCAGCAGAAAATGGATGGATGGAGATCAGGTTGGATGATTGTGATCAGGAGAAGGATGTAGAGGATGGAGCTGCCAGACAAGAGAAGAGGAAGACCAAAGAGGAGGTTTATGGATGTGATGAGAGAGTGGTCACTGTGAAAGAGCAAGATGCAGAGGACAGGAAGAAATGCAAACATAGTTGCATAACAAGCATAGTTGCATAGCTGATCCTATAAGTGGTACCAATGGTGTATTTAGGGACCAGGGTCCAGGATCAGAAAGTCATGGGTTTGAATCCTGGACCAGTTGGTTGACCTGAGGTACACTTGAGCAAGGTACCGTCCCCATCACTGCTCCATGGGCACTGGGTTTGTGAGTGTGGAGTCATGGAGCGTGTGGGCTAAATACGAAGGATGCATTTCATTGTGTTTCCCTGTGTGCGGTGTTTCACGATGCAAATAGGCACTTTCACTTCAGTAATGTTCGGCAGCTGCTAAGCTGTTTCATGACTTTGTTGGAGGGGGAAATCCAGGTCCAGAAAGAACAAATCCTCTCCAGAGTTTCGCTTCAACCGCCCAGAATCATCGATGAGCTCGAGGCGCCAGTGCGGGGCGGTCATACAGTTGGAACAAAATCCTGGAGTGGATTCTTGCTTTCTGGAGTTGAATTATGAAAGGATATGAAAGGACCTCTCTCCCTCTCTCTCCGCTAAATTATATTACAAAGCTTTAATAAACTAATAAGTATAAACTGTAAAATCCAGTGTACAACGATCAGTTTGTTTTTTTGTTATTTTTTCTGAAAAGCTCACTGAATATTTATTTCAGTATAAAGTGATACAGATGGTGTGATTCTCACGCCGTGTTTCAGCTTTGAGAGTAAAGCTGTTGTGTTTTGTTTTGCAGAGGTTTCTTACCTGAATATCCGCTTCCATCTTTAACCGTGTAGCTCTTACACTCTGCCGCCTGCAGGTGGCGCTCCGCCCCTTTAACACAGTAACGCTGACCCGGAAGTGCTCGTGTGTTTTCGTTCGCGCGCGCGTGTGGAGAGTGTGTGAAGTGGTTGAAAGAGTGTCTGTGTGTTTTAGACTTAATTACTTTAATGATGAATATTCCTGCACCGTTTTTACTCTCAAAAATAAACACATTCATATTTTCTTATGTTTATTATACATATTCATATATTTCTTACTAATTTAATTGGGACTTATGTGGAGAACTAAGAATTGTTTTTATATTTTATGGATCACACACACACACACACACACACTCACACACAACATTCTGTGTGACTGTGTTCAGTGCCTGTTTTACTCGCCATTACCTTTTAATGGGGCAGCGGTGGTCTAGTGGTTAGGGAGTAGGCTGGCAGATCGTGGGTTCAAATCCCAGACCAGTAGGTCGCCCTGAGGTAACCAAGAGCAAGGTACCGTCCCCATCACTGCTCCCTGGGCGCTCTCAAAAATGTAATTTCATTGTGGTTTACTGTGTGTTGTGCTGTGTTGTGTACACACAATGACAAGAATAGTCACTTTCACTTTTTTCAAGGTTGCCGAAAGAAGAAGAAGAAGTGTAGGTTACTAAGTTCCTCCTTTGGCTGCTCCAGTTCAGTGTCGCCACAGCGGATCAACTGTCTCCATTTCTTCCCGTCCTCTGCATCTTCCTCCTTCAAACCGACCACCTGCTTGTCCTCTCTCACCGCGTCCATAATTCTCCTCTTTGGTCTTCCTCTTCTCTTTCCTGGCAGCTCCATCTTCAACATCCTCATCTCTGGATGTGTCCATACCAACGCAGCCTTGCAGAGGTTTTAAAGGAGCTCTGTCTCACTGCCTTTTAGGGAAACGTTCAATGTGTGATGTTTGCTATTTTGAGAAGTTTGAATTTATTTCTAAAAAAAGAATAAAGTGTCAGCATTTATTTGAGGCTTTGAAATAGAAGATAGATGTTAATTTTAGATAACTACCTTATAAATGTTTAATGGCTAACCAATAGGCTCAGGCTTTAGACAATCAGCACTGATCAGATTTACTGAATTTATTTAATATATTTAATTAGTTAGTGAAAAGTGAATATTCTTGTCATTGTGAGTACACACCACAACAAAATTGGATCTCTGCATTTAACCCATGCACAAACACACACCGTGCAGCAGTGGGCACCTGTGAAAGCACCCAGGCAGCAGTGATGAGCACGGTACCTTGTTCAAAGGTGCCTCAGCACAACCTACTGGTAAGGGCTTTGAACCCACAAGCTTCTTATTCCGTGGCCGACGCCCTAACCGCTAGGCCACCGCTGCAGTGTGGATGTTATCACAATGTGGAGACTTAACTTTTAACCACTTTCTGTTATTCTAAAAGTTACATTTGCAACAAGCAAATACATTGTGACAAATTGCCACTTACTAAAAATGCCTTGTGAATTAAAAAAATTACCAATTATCAAGCAGAATTATAATTTTGCAAAGGAGTTCGGGTCTCTGTGTGGTTGCAGGTACAACTCGGTTCTGAGCGACATCACACTCTCGAGTCGAATCTTTCAAACTATTGAGACTGACTTCACGTTTACTGATCTACTCTCAGAGCTTTCATCCAATCAGGACAGACCTTTCTCCTGGGCTGATCTCCCGTGCTGATCTGTAAGTAACTGTTCTACAAGTTCTGATGATCTTGATGTCAGTCTTATATCGTATATGGGTTAGAATCTCAGACCAGTTGGTTGCCCTGAGGTACCCTTGAGCAAGGTACTGTCCCATCACTGCTTCCTGGGCGCTTTCAATAATTGCACAAGAAAATGAGCATCAACAGATCAAGAAACTGACCGACTGAAGAATTATGACAGTTATTGAGAAGAAGGGTGGCGATATTGGTCAGTGATTTTTTTTATTTGTATATTTTGAGTTGTTTGTTGTTTGTTTATTCTCTCTCACGGATGAAAATAAACAAGTGAGATGGTACAACTTTAATTTTTCATTTAGTTGTGTAATAATTCTGCACTAATAGTTGCCTAATAATTGTGCACACATATGTATCCCCTGAGAATGTTCACGTAACATAATGTTCACATAATAATTGTGCACACAGTGTAGAACTCTGGCATTATAACAAAGAATGGTACAGGTTCCCTGTCTGCTGGACGGGTCCCTGTAGGCTAGGCCCCTTTATCGGAAGGTTGTGGGTTCGAATCCCATACCAGTAGGTTGACCTGAGATACCATTGAGCAATCATAGGCACCTTTTCTTTTGCCTCAAAGTACTTTGTGTAATTTGTGTTTAGATCATATGGTCTCTATCCTGGCAACTATGTTATTACATTATTACATTTTATTAATTTGTTATCTTCTTATCATATATTTATACCATTTTTATCAATTCATTTAGGCTGTTCTTTCATTTGCAGGAGTTTTCTACATCTCTGTGTTGACCTGCTCCTGCCTGGTCTGGGCTGAGTATCCACCCTCTCCTATGGATGACACTGACAATAAGTCTTGTGGTAGGTCCTGTAGCCACATGTCACAAGTGGTCCTCAGGGGAAATAAGGACATTTAGTAAATTGACCTTTTTTTTAAGCGATAAGAAAAAAGATACAGCATGTGCAAACATGCACATAAATCCAGTCTCAAGCACAAAGATAGTTTCATTCTTACCAGCTTTAAAATCAATATTTGTTTTGACCACCGTTATTGTTTCTTTAAGTCCTCTTCAACATTTCTCTGGACTTCATGAAGGACAAAGCTCTTCATTGGACGTTGGTTGTCTTTTGTTCTTCGTTCTCTGTGGAGATAATACTGCTTCTGCTCAGGTACAGGGACTGTATTAAAAATGAGAGACAAATCTTTGTCCTTCAGGAAGATCTGGAGAAATGTTCAAAACAAAAAGACAGGAGGTGGAGCTGGAGGTGTCGGAGTTCAAGATGCTGAGATATTCGTTGGGTGTGACGAGGATGGACAGAGAAGCAAGATTGCGTTGGTTTGGACACGTCCAGAGGAGAGACGAGGATTATATCAGGAGAAGGATGTTGAAGATGGAGCTGCCAGGAAGGAGGAGAAGAGGAAGACCAAAGAGGAGGTTTATGGACGTGGTGAGAGAGGACAGGCAGGTGGTCAATTTGAAAAAGGAAGAAATGCAAACGGATGATCTGCTGTGGCGACTCCTAAATAGGAGCGGCAGAAAGAAAAAGGAGAAGATTCAACTGAGAACAAAAAGTTGTTAGAATTAGAAAACAGATCATTCTGGAAACGTCTATGAGTTAGTTTTTTCAGAGATCTGTGATGTTGGTAAAGTATTTTTCAGCTTTTTTCAAATGATTCAGTGCAGGCTGCTGAACTAATTAACAGATGAATTATGAATCGCAGCGCTGTTGAAATAAGACTCAGTAAAAATAGGTTATCTTTAACAAATATTTTCAATAAACTACAACCCTTGTCATTGTGAGGTCACAGCACAGCAGACAGTGAACCACAACGAAATTGGACCTCTGCATTTAACCCATGCACACTCAAACACCGTGCAGCAGTGGGCAGCTATTGAAAGCGCCCGGGGAGCAGTGACGAGGACGGCACCTTGCTCAAGGGTTCCTCAGGGCAACCTATTGGGAAGGGGTTTGTACCCCCGATCCTGCGGCCAACGCCCGAACCACTAGGCCACCACTGCCCCTTTATTCATGAATAAATAAATAAATTAAAAAAGTAATGCTATGTGTGGAAGACATCAATTAAATTAAATTATCACAGTAATTATTTTAGGGTCTATTATGTTATATGACCACAAGAGGGGGGTATTTTCAGTGTGAGAACTAGGACATCTTTTTAAAATAATTTCTGTTACATTCACAGTTTTTAAACTGGCCAGGAGATGGCACTTACAACACTTTATATATACATTTACAGCACTGTGCAGAAGTTTTAGGCAGGTGTGAAAAAATGCTGTAAACAAAGAATGCGTTCAGAAATATAAATAATGATTGTTTATTTTTATCAGTTTACAAAATGCAAAGTGAGCGAACAAAAGAAAAATCTAAATCAAATCAATATCTGGTGTTTCTACCTTTTGCCTTCAGAGCAGCATCAGTTCTTCTGGCCCCACAGAGCCCTGATCTCCACATCATCCAGTGTGTCTGGATCACATGAAGAGACAGAAGGATGTGAGGAAGCTACATCCACAGAAGATCCGTGCTCAGTTCTCCAAGATGTCTGGAACAACCTACCAACCGAGTTCCTTCAAAAACTGTGTGCAAGTGTACCTAGAAGAACTGGTGCTGTTTTGAAGGCAAAGGGTGGTCACACCAAATACTGATTTGATTTAGATTCTCTTTTGTTCATTCACTGCAATTTGTTGATCGATGAAAATAAACGATGAACACTTCCATTTCTGAAAGCGTTCTGTTTACAGCATTTTTTCCCACTTGCCTAAAACTTTTGCACAGTGCTGTAGATATATATATATATATTTATATGTCTACAAATACAATAAATGTTATCTTTGGCATGTTGATATACATAAATGAAAGAAACTTGGAAAATGTTTTCTGCAAGGCTGCAAAGATACAATGGTCACCAGTAAACTAATCACTTGATCATCTGGAATCATCTGCTCCTGTTTCTTCACTGCTTCATGTCTTAAGTTAGACGCTTTGTTCTGCTTGAAGGTTCAGACGTAGATCACTGTGTGGATTAACCAACACAGAACTATCAAACTGCTCAGGTACAGAGACTGCACTGAAAATGAGAGACGACAACACTGTCCTTCAGGAAGATCTGGAGAACTGCTCAGGTACAGAGACTGGACTGAACATGAGAGACAACAACACTGTCCTTCAGGAAGATCTGGAGAACTGCTCAAGTACAGAGACTGGACTGAACATGAGAGACAACAACACTCCTTCAGGAAGATCTGCAGAACTGTTCCTCAACAATACATTAAACATGCAAGAGTCTTTGGAAGCAAATGGGAAGAAATGAGTGGTAGCTGAAGTCTTTTGCACAGGAATATGCAATAATAAACTGTCTATTTGACCGTCTCCTTACAATCTGAAACATTTCTCAATTTTCATGTTATTGTTGTGAAGTTTAAGTGACTTATTGTCATTTTGAGTCATTAGAGTTACAGCACATATTGCACCACACAGAAATGCTTCTTGTGCATTTACCTCACATGCACTCAGTGGAGCAAGAGGCAGGCATACATCCAGTGCCCAGGGAGCAGTGTTAGGTACGGTACCCTGCTTAAAGTTGCTTTAAAGTAACCTACAGGTCCAGGCCTTGAACCTGCAACCCTCAAATCACATAGAGTGGAATGCATCCTATTTAAAAATGCTCGTCCCAGGACATTTCTTTACTAAATGTGGAGGCAGTGGTGTAGTGTTTCGGCACTAGGCCCCAGGTTCTGAAGGTCGTGGGTTTGAATCCCAGACCAGTAGGTTTCCCTGAGGCAATGTACCTCCTCCATCGCTGCTCCCTGGGTGCTGGATATGGCTGCCCCCTGCTGCAGTGTGTAAGCAGAGAATGCACTTCACCATAGTTCACTGTGTGCTGTGTGTACATGAAAGCAAAGAGTCACTTTCCTAATTATATACATGATTTTTTAGGTATCGAACTGGTCTTTTTGTCTCTCAAAATCTGCACATGTGCTCAGTTTTACTCCTGCTAGAAGCACCATTTGAATATATATGAGTAAACATGCTGACACCTAAGGAGGTGCAGTTGCTGCTGCCTGTCAGAGGGTATGCAGTGCTATTTTAATGTTAGGAGATAATATGCTTTAGAGAATAGGAGCATGTGCAGAACACAGAACAACTGTAATGCATTTGCGTTTTATTCCTTTTTTATCACAGCTTTACCTACAGTGTCATTTTGATCAGAAATCCTGCTCGCTTGGTATGAACAGTTAATATTTGGGACTCTTCAGCACAGAACCTTCATAAACAAACATGAAAATCTTTTTTCACTCATTCTGTCTCAGATTATCCTGATTTAAGATCAAGCTGTGTTTCTATGATTAGACAGATGCCTGTTTGGAGTTTCTCTGAATACTATTTACAGGTGCCCAGTGCTGTAATGACCCCAATTTGACACAAAGCACCGGCATTATCTACCTCCACGCTCCTCCTCCTGAAGCCTGTGGGGTTCAGCCTACATGTGAAAGACAACCCCTGTCCTTTTTACCCAGGAAAAAAAGCTAGAGTGACAGTTATAAGCTTCCCAAACTTGGATTTGGAAGGCTGCAGCTGTCTCTGGGTGACACATGAGCTGTTGTCCTAGAGACTCTACACCACCGCAGGACACTGGTGAGCTGGACTGAAATGGCTGCCGTGTAAATGACATCTGTGGTCTCCGATGCTGAGCTACCAAAATTACCCTCTTCACAGAGCATGAGCAAAGAGAGAGTTGTTTAGGATCAGCTGAGGCCCGTTGTGCGGAACACACAGCTGCACAATTCACTAAAGTTTAAAAAATATATCCTTAAATTAATAATGCGTATAAGTGCTTTGTTCCTTTTGGAACAAAATCCTACAGCTCCATAAAAGTTACTTGCACCGGAAAAGGAGCTTTTGGCCTGTTCGTCATGGAATTTTGACACTGTGGCCAGAAGATAGAATTTTCCGATGATAAAAATGGAGAAAAAAATTTGTTTTTTTACAGTAATGTTAGGAAACACCATATAGTTTCAGATCAGAAAGTGAAAGAAAAAAAGCTGTGTTCAGTTCCATTTTTCTTTCTTTCTTTCTTTCTTTTTTGTTTTGGAAACCTTGTTAAATTGATTTTTATTGCAAGTGAACACACCTGAAACATAATTCCTTTCATCACATTATCAGTAGTTACTAAAAAAGCTAAAATAATCTGGTTGAATGAGATTATGTAATTGATATCATATTATATAATTTGGAAAATAAATCACTGGTCACAAAAAGCAAAGGCAGCAGCAGGGAGCAGTGATGGGAAGGGAACCTTGTAAAAGGTAGCTTCCGATCTGACCTTCCGATCCTGGGGCCAGCTCCCTAACTGCTAGTCTGTTACAAAACGTGTTTTTAGCTGTCGGCAATCCAGAAAAGGAAACTGAGGCACCAACCATCGTTTATTAGATTATTGAATGGCTGTGAGTAGATTATAAATGATGTTCATGGTGTACTTCTGGACAAAAATGCATCACAGTAAAGTGTAGACCTTATATTCCTCATGTTAACACTATAAGAGACACCGCAACCTCCCTAGCCATGACAGATTCTGGTTCAGTGGGTGGAAACAAGATGGCCTACAGTGTTCCAGCCGGTATAATGTTCCTCATACGTGGTGCAGATCCTTTAACATATTGCAATATTTCTTAACTTCATCTTTCTTTTCATTTCATTTGAATTAAATGAACTGGCTTTTTAGGCATGGCAAGGAAAGTTTACCTATATTGTACCTTTCACCTCAGTCTGGGAGATGGGAGACTGAGATTGCCATGGGAGAAGCTTGATTTTGTCTGCTGAGCCATTTTTGTGTAGATTTTGCCATATGTTTAGGGTAATTATCCTCCTGGAAGACCCAGTGACAACCCATCTTCAGCTTTCTAGCAGAGGCCACCAGATTTTGATTTAAAATGTCCTGGTAGTTCAAGGAGTTCATGATGCCATGCACCCTGTCAAGGTTTCCAGGGCTTTTGGAAGAGAATCAGCCCCACAGCATCACAGATCCTCCACCATACTTTAAAGTGGGCATGAGGTGCTTTTTTGCAAACTCATTCTTGGATTCATGCCAGACCCACTTAGAATGTTTGTTGCCCAAAAAGCTCAACTTGAGTCTCATCTGACTAAAGCACACATTCCCAGTTGACGCCCCAGTACCGCTTAGTAAACTCCAGACGTTTATGTTTGTGATTGTAGGTGAGAAAAAGCATTTCTCTTGCATGTCTCCCAAACAGCTTGTTGGCATGGAGATAGCATCTTATGGTTGTCATGGAGACTTGGTGACCCCACGATACCACTCTTTGGTGCAGTTCTATTACAGTGAGCTTTGGAGAATTATTTTACTTCTCTTACCGTCCTCCTCACTGTGCGTGGTGATAAACTTGGGTCCTCATCCAGCCTTGTTTCCTACTGTTCCCATCGTTTATCACTTTATTATTTCTCTGACTGTAGATACAGGCAGGTTTAGGTGAGTAGCTGTTTCCTGACTTATGAAGGTCAACACAGATCTGCGTTACTTGAACGGCATGCTCTCTTGTCTTGTCTGACTCTGTGTCACATCATAGTTATACCCCAGGGACACAGGAAGTAATTAATTACCAATTAAAAGTTCCAATTTACTCTGATCAACTTTAAAAACTAAAAACTTTATGTTGTATGGGTTTGAGACGGTGGCACTGATGAAAAAACAGAGGCAGAGCCTGAGGTATCAGAGTTAAAAATGCTGAGAATTTCTTGGGTGTGATGAGGATGGACAGAATTAGAAACAAATATATTAGAGGGACAGCTCAGGTTGGATGATTTGGAGACAAAGTTAGAGAAGTTAGACTGCATTTCTTTGGACATGTCCAGAGGAGAGATGAGGAGTATATTGTGAGGAGGATGTTGAAGATGGAGCTGCCAGGAAAGAGGAGAAGAGGAAGAACAAAGAGGAGTTTTATGGATGTAGTGAGAGGGGACATGCAGGCAGTTGGTTTGAAGGAGGAAGATGCAGAGGACAGGAAGAAATGGAGACAACTGATCTGTTGAGAGCAGCTGAAACAAGAAGAAGTAGAGGAAGATATCCAGAGTGTTGCAAAGGCAGTGTGTATTGCTAGATGCATGCTAAAAGTACAAATGTATCAGGAATGGTATGAAGTTCCATGGGACTATCAATATGTTTGTTTAAATCTCCAGCATAAAGAAAATGATAAAAATCAGGTGAAATACCTGAAAAAGATCAAACTTCTGAAAATTGAGTGATTAACTTGGCTTCATGCTTTGGAGGCCTGTAGACAATGACTAGGAATAGCTTTGGAGCACCTTCTCTTGAAAGAGTGTACAGGACACTAGTGTTGGCAGCTATGCTACACACTAGAAGTATCAAGTCTACAGTTCCTGCCCTTGTCCTTGATTATGTCATCAGCAGCCCTGCAGGATCAAACATGATTAGGGTGAAAAACATGAACTTTGGGGAGGGAAGAAGCATAGGCATCAGGGGGCGACCATGGGCAGCGGTGGCCTAGTGGTTAGGGAGTTGCCCCGGACCGAAAGACTGTGGGTTCGATTCTCTCACCAGTGGGTTGCCCTGAGGTACCCTTGAGCAAGGTACCGTCCCCGTCACAGCTTTCTGGGCACTTTCAATAGCTGGCCCTTCCTGCATGCATGTATGGGTGAAACGCAGAGGTTGAGGTTTTGTTGTGTTGTGCTGCGCTGCGTTTCACAATGACTAGGGTTGTCACTTTCACTTTCTTTTTTTCTTTCAACAAGCTGTAGGTGTGTGTACTAGCAGAAGGTGCTGAACATTGTTGATTGGACGAGAATGTTGCTCTCTTGGCTGTAGCGTGAGTGGGAATGGCTGAAAAGTCAAATACATCCAATGGTGTTCCAGAAACATCGTCAAAATTTCGCTAGTCAGCTTGATTTGCTTGTGTTATCATTCATTGGTCAGAAGTAAAAAGCGGACACTTCTGGTTCTGGAAGAACAGCACAGGGGCAGCCAGGCCTGAGAGCTTGCAACTGGAGGATAGCAAGTGAACAACACACTTTGGGTGAACAACACATTCACCTTCCCACATCCTGGCTGAAGAGCGTTTGGGTGAGTTGGGTAACTGCCCTCCCCAGATAGAGACATTGCAGCCTGCTGCTCCCGGTGTGTGTGTGTTCACTACCGGTGTGTGTAGGATGAGCAGGTAAACTCAGTTAAACCAATCATGTTTCAGCAGGAAAATCACCGAACAGTGCAGGGCACCGGCTCGCCATGACTAGGCACCCCTGCCCTGGAAGAACAAGGGGGTGGGTTTTAGAGGTGTTGTACCCTGATTAGCATCAACAGTTTTATCCTTGGCAGGCAAACGTTGCCTAAATGGAGAACTGGCAGGATTTACACTCTGCTCATCTAAAACCTTCCTGATTTTAGTGTTCTTCTGTGGTCCTGTTTAGATCTCCTGCTCATGTTCATGATGTTCATGTTGCTTCATGGATATCTGGAGCACATGTATCCACCCTTTCATTCTGAAATCTTGCAATTACTTATGTTTCTAAACATGCTCTCTTCATCCGGTAATGTTTCATGTTAAAAGTAGGCTGGGTTTCGGTGGATCAAATTAAACATTTATTTTTGAAATGTTGCTAATCGGCTTTTCATCATCTGTGCTGAAAATAGTAATTTGCTCTAAACTAGTTTAAGTTTTAGAATATTAAGAACCAGTGAATAAGATGTATTCTAGTTCATTTTATATGATTTATGTAAAATACATTTTTCCTATTTTTAAACCCAACATGGTTTCCTATTATGGTAAACAGTTTAATTTGTCCTGATATTAGACTGACAGCCAGTGTAAACTGTGATTTCATTCTTAGTGTGTGTGAAGAGCCAGGTTAGGGTTAAATTTAGGGTTGGTTACTTTACCAACTCTTATTTCTTATTTGCTAGAATTAGCTACCATGAAAGCTAAGTGAAGTGCCTTTTGCCTTCAAACCAGCATCAGTTCTTCTGGCCCCACAGAGCCCTGATCTCAACATCATCCAGTGTGTCTGGATCACATGAAGAGACAGAAGGATGTGAGGAAGCTACATCCACAGAAGATCTGTGCTCAGTTCTCCAAGATGTTTGGAACGACCTACCGGCCGAGTTCCTTCAAAAACTGCGTGCAAGTGTACCTAGAAGAATTGATGCTGTTTTGAAGGCAAAGGGTGGTCACACCAAATATTGATTTGATTTAGATTCTCTTTTGTTCATTCACTGCGTTTTGTTGATTGATGAAAATAAATGATTAACACTTCCATTTCTGAAAGCGTTCTTTGTTTACAGCATTTTTACCACACCTGCCTAAAACTTTTGCACAGTACTGTAGATATTTTATAGACTGTATATGTATCAAATAATTTGTCTTACCATTTCACATATATTATAATTACTATATTACAGCTTGTCATTAGGAAACACAGAACAGCACACAGTGAAATGCAGCCTCTGCATTTAACCCATACACATGCAGCAGGGAGCAGCTATTGAAAGTGCCTGGGGGGCAGTGATTTGGACGGTACCTTGTTCAAGGGAACCTCAGTGCAACCTCTTGGTAAGGGATTCAAACCCATGACCTTCCCATTCTGGGGCCAAGTCCCTAAACACTAGGCCACCGCTGCCCCTATTAAAATGACCTATAATATAATAACTATAATTATTATAGTAATACAGCCATTCGAGTTATTCTGTTATATGATTGTTGTACATTTAGGTGCTAATTTGATCTTAATAAATAAGTGAAGTGAAAGTGACTACCCTTGTCATTGTGAAGCACAGCACAACAAAATTCAAACGTTTCACCCATACACACACCATGCAGCAGTTGAAAGCACCTGGGGAGCAGTAATGGGGACGGTACTTTGCTGAAGGTTACCTCAGGGAAGCCTACTGGTGAGGGAATCGACCCCACAATCTTCCGATCCGGGACCATCTCCTTAACCACTAGGCCACCTAACTTGCATCACATTCTCTTAGAGTGCAATTATAGGTGATTTTCATTTAGCAGCCCCCCAATAAGACACAAATACAGGTCATAACGATTACAAATGCACATAATATGAAGTTTAAAGATTCTAATTAACCATTAAGAAGTGTCTAATTGAATTTTAAAGGATAAAGTAAAGGACCTTAATTAACCAGTGTCATAAGTCTTGCATAAAATCAGCACATTGTCAGGAATATGTGAAGAAAGGAAGTCTTTTTAGTTGAAACAAAAAGGACATATAAACAAGCGTGGTAAGTGGGCATTCTGTACTGATTACAGCTGACCCTTCCTGTGGGGGGTTGACTTCTGTTTGAGTGACAGGGACAGCCACGCTCTCCTTTTGGTCATCGACAGGTTAATGCTTGCCATGAAGGCTTGGCCAAACAGTGCGTTTGAACGAGACATAAAGAGAAATATTGGCTGGCATGAGCAAACAATAACTTTAGCAAGCAATTCTGAATGAAGTGACTTTTCAAGGCATAGCTGTGCTATATCACACACGGGGGTTTATGAGTGACCGTAGTGAGGTTGCATAAAATGCATCAGTGTCCCATGATCCCTCGGCCATGGGGACCATCAGGGAGTGGCCAAGGGGTGATGATGCAGGCGAGGTTAGGGGTATATAAAGTAAAACAACTATGTTAGCACTTCTGAGCAGTTGGAGCATTCCCAGCCTTGCCTCGGGTGTAGGGATTGCAAGGAAAAAGCAAAACTACACGGATTTAAAACCTGTGTAGTTTTGTTTTTTTGGGTCATATTGAGGCTCACCCGTTCTCACCTTGGATACTCTGGAAACATACTGGATACGAGGATTGTTGCTGAGGCAGTAGCCCTCTGGGCGCAGTCCCATCAAGTATAGGCACCATTGTGATACAAGTAAGTGCCAGGCGCTCTGTGGAAAGCACAGTTGCTTTTTTCCATTTTATTGATGCATGATGAACCCTTTACCTTTTCAAATGGCATTTAATGACTGTACAGTGTTGCAGATCTGATCTGTTGAGATTCGAGGGGATGCTGCACTACTTTTCTGATGCTTTTCCAAAGGTTTTAGTAAATAATCACTCTGATTTAAACCTTCAGAATGAATATATGTCGCAATGATTTCAGAAACGCCAAGAATAGACCGTGATAGCATATGAGTGGTGTTCCAGCTGGGCCGCAATGTCTTTTTAAGGGAATCAGCAGCAGGGCTATCAGTTGCACCTCCAGCTATGTGCCACATGGTGACTGTCAATCATGTAAAGGGACCGATTATTTTTGGAGATTGCCATTTCTGGGATATCAGTCCTAATATATGAGACCAGTTCTTGTGTGCTGGGAACGTTTTGCAGTTATTTCAGGAGATTTGAACATTTTTTAGGGATTTGAAAGGAAAAAGGTGACTGATTATCAAATGCTGGAGAGCCTGACCTCACCTGTTGGCCCTTAACAGATCAAACGAAGACAATTAAAGAACAGGAATTAGAATTTTCATAAATTCACATGAATCAAACGGCTGCTGTGAATCTCTCTCTATATATATTCACTGAAACTGTTGATTGATATGTTGACCCTCTTGTTGACCGATTAGTGACTTGTTTATCATTCTGGGTGATTATATTGCCAGTATTGTTGGGAAGTAATGAGGGAAACAAATATCGTCCATTATCTTGTCCAGGATTGAATCAGTTTATTGCTGAGAAGGAATAATTTTGACATATTTATCCTGTGATTTTGATTTCTTTTGGGTTAGTTCACATTTTACTTCAAATGAAACGCTTCCTGCACTATGCCTCGGACTGGCTGTGGGCCTCCAGGTATTTTGGTGATGGATAGAGTGTGGGGATGGTTTCTGGTGTCCTAAGCAGTCTGATGGCAATCTGATACAAGAGTGCGAGAGCCATACTGGTGAATAGGAAGGTCCTAGTGGAGTTTCCAGAATTTGTGTATGTAATAATAACTTTATTATAGAAGCAATGGGAAATAGGCTCAGCTCAGATATTAAAATGCTCAGTTTGTTTTGTGCTTGTAGTTAAAGTGAACCTGAAAGCATTACACACTCACATTTGATATGTACTGGGTGAATCCGAGACTCTTTTCATTATGCTTTTTTATATTTATAACTTTTAAATCCACATCTATGGAACTGAGTGACGGTATGGCAAAGGGCTGTAACAATATTAGCTTTAAAGCTGTATGAGAAAACTGAGAACGTAATGTATTAAATAATGTATCATTAATTGTTAATGTATCATATGTGATTCTTTCAAGGTTATATTTAATTTGGGTACAAATGTCAGTATTGCTCAACATTTGGTCACTTTTAACGTAATAATATGAAGATTATCAGTATACAGTGTTGCAAATCTGTAGCGAAGATGATGGGAAATGGTATTTCGTTCAGTTCGTTCCATTTGTATTTCATGAAAACTCAAATTTCTCCAAAAAAGGGGATTTTTTATAGATTTTTTACGAAACACAGGCCCCAAAACGGTCAATCTTAAAGTATTTTTCACACCAAAAATAAAGAAACTTAATTTAAGTCATTGTAAAATGTTTGTGGTGATATGACTGAAAATAACTGTAGTTAAAACTAAAGTTCCCAGAACAGCTTTCATTGCATGAAATGATTCATTTTGGCTGGTTTTGTTGGAATATTTTGACCTGTTTTTATTAGCGCTTTGGTACTTGCATCTGGAAAGGTGATTTGTTCTAAAGCTTGAAATAACAGCTTGCAGTTGTACTTGCGTGTCTATTAGCTGTCAGTTAGGTGCTTAGTGTGACACGCAGACCCTTTGGAGCCTCTGATCTCTCAGATGACAGCTTCTCTACAGCCAGATGGAAAGCTGGACGCCTGTAGATACTCTATTAGTCAGTTCATTCCCCTGCAAATGGAAATAGCCTACAGATATAATCTCAGGCAAAATATGCTGCTGTTTTTGTGTTTTTGCATACAAAACCAGGTTATCATCACAATTTCAGACATTCATATATCAGTAGACAAGACATTTTAGAGGTTTCTCAATGAGCCGAGCTAAAATTATCCTGAGAAAGAAGAGATCAATGTCAAGCAAAGTGATGCTCAAATTATGAGACAATTCGGGTAATCCTGTAAACGGTCAAAACAGGTTATTAATTATGATCTTCTCACTGTTTCGAAGTGCAGGTACTATTGGACCGAAGATCTAAAAGTATCTTCAGGTGCCTGGTTTATAACATTTAAGTCAATTATTAGTGAATACAATAGTGGCATTTATGAAAGCGATAGGTGATTCCAAACATTTTCATATAGTGTGGTTTTATTGACTTCATATTGTTTATTAAGTGAATTTGGAAGTGTAGTGCAGCTAGACTATGATGAATTCATTTGTTCTTTGTCTTTTCCAGGGTGCCTTCCAGCATGTCAACACAAGCTCCAACATTTACGCAGCCGCTTCAGAGCGTTGTGGCACTTGAGGGTAGTGCCGCAACGTTCGAAGCTCAAGTTAGTGGTAAGAAAAAGAATATATATATAAATAAAACATTTAAATAAAAAGAAAGCATACAAAATAATATAAAAATAGAAAAAAAATTGTATGTCTTTGACCTTTTTATATATCATACATATGTATTATTTAGTCTTATTCTTTAAAAATGCAGCATTTTACAGTTTGTTAAGTTCACCTAATTGTTCTACCTGTAACCTTCCAGGTAATCCAGTTCCTGAGGTGAGCTGGTTTCGTGATGGCCAGGTTCTTACCGCTGCCGCTCTGCCCGGCGCTCAGATCTCGTTCAGCGAAGGCCGCGCTGTTCTGAGGATCCCCGCCGTGACAGCCGCACACAGCGGAAGATTTTCTGTGAGAGCCACCAATGGCGCTGGACAAGCCACTAGCACCGCTGAACTCCTGGTTACAGGTGACCATGCTGTTCTACGTCTGCTTTCCAACTCTAGTCCTTAGTTCATCTGCTAATTTAGATTCTTCTTGCAATAAAGCATATAACAGAAAAGGTTTGCAGTGCGGATGGGCCTGCAGGACTAGAACTTGGTTACACTACTTGATGGCCCTGTCATATTAAAACTTTATGCAGATGAGATTTACCCTTGTGTTTTATTCACAGCGGAGACTGCGCCACCAACCTTCATACAGAGACTACAAAGCATGACCGTGAGACAAGGAAGCCAAGTAAGACTGGATGTTCGCGTTACAGGAATCCCTACACCTGTGGTGAAGTTCTACAGAGAGGGAGCTGAGATTCAGAGCTCCGCTGACTTTCAGATCATTCAAGAAGGAGATCTTTACAGCTTGTTGATTGCCGAAGCCTTCCCTGAAGACTCAGGAACATACTCTGTCAGTGCCTCCAACAGCAGCGGACGTGCCACCTCCACCGCTGAACTTTTGGTCCAAAGTATGTTTATGAACATCTTCCTTCCACTGAACAAGTTTCTCTGATTCATGTTTAAAGTACAGCGTTGTGGAGGTTTGAAATATTATTTCCTTGCAGGCGAAGAGGTTGCAGTTCCCGCTAAAAAGACCAAGACAGTTGTTTCTGAGATTTCACAGACACGCCAAACCAGAGTGGAGAAGGTGAGCAGAATCTACGCACTTGTTCTGTATTGGCCTTTTTAATGCTTGAATGAATGCTCATGTTCAGGGTCCAGATATTCCAGTTTGAAAAAAAAAAAAAATTGTAACTGTGTCCCGCATGGGACATGGCTCTGACCTAAGGTGGGACTATCTGGGTGACTTTAAAAGGGTGAATTGATAATAATGTCTTTCTTCACAGAAAGCAGAAGCTCATTTTGAGTCGTCAACCATGATGGAAATGGAAATCGAGGGAGGCATTGAGATTCAACATTTGGCTCACAAGACCCCCCCTCGTGTACCTCCTAAGCCCACCTCCAAATCCCCAACGCCTCCATCAGTGGTGTCAAAGATCACAAGTACCCGACACCAGTCCCCCTCCCCCGTGAGACATGTGAAGGGTCCCATCTCAGCACCTGTTCGGTAAAGTGATTTCATTTTGTCATTTTTACTTATCTAACCATTAGCTTTTAACTTTATTATCCTTAATGAAACGGAATAAATCGAGACGTTCAAGACAACCAAGACATTCCCTAAAGTAAAAGATGAAAATGAAGCGGATTGAAGTGGATTTTTTATTGTACTTAGTAATAATAGCATCAAATATGTCATTTTTATGAATTTTTTATCAACTCGAACAGTGATAATGATCATAAACCTTTTCTTCTTGAGGTGTTTTTGGTCCTCCTCTAGCATACAAAAATAAAACTGCATAAAAATAATAATAAAAAAAACATTAAATAAAATAAAACAACACTGCCACATTATATAAATTCTTCCACATCATATAAATTCTTTTACTTTCTTTTAGACCTTCCTCTCCAACCTCAAGACTTTCTGTGTCCCCTATCAGACCAGTGAAGTCTCCAGTAACTATACGTAGGCAGGTCGCACCAGGGGCTGATGTGTTGCCTCCATGGAAGCAGGAAGGCTATGTTGGAGAGTACAGTACCTTGGCTGCTGGGTCCACATATGTCCAGATGTCCACACATGTTCAGAAGGAACATTGGGAGGGCTCTTTTGCAATGCAGCAGCAGGTCAGCGGAGCTGCTGTCAAAGAGGTGAGGATTTTTCCACACATTTGAGCATCCTCTAGTGTTGAAAACCTGGAAGTGTGCCTCGGTGGATGTGCAGGCAGAGGTAACAGGCAAAAGAAACAAGCAAACAATCCTATAATTCACAGCTGTCGTGGTTATTTATGGATGCATATGTGTAATTGCCCCTTTCAACAGTGTGAACAGGGTCAGTATGAAAAGGATGGAAAATCTATTGCTGTTGCCACTGTGCTAGCGGCAGTGGACCAGGCTCGAAGTCGCCACCCACACTGTGACACAATTGAGTTGTCCAGGGCAGAGACAACAGTGCAATTAATGTCTTTTCAAGAGCAGGTAGAAGAGTTGGTTTGCTCATTTCCCATCACTCTGTGTTCCTCATTATTGTTCAAAAATGATCTTAACATCTCCCATAACCACATATCCTCCTTTAACAAGTTCCCATCATTTGACACCCATTTTTTTGGTCATTTTAAATTTTTACATGTTTTTCCTCTTCTTATACATATGTGGGCAATACATTAATCTGCACAAGAGATCACGATGTTGAGAACACCTGTCAGACGCTCTTGGGGGTATATTTGATACTGAGAGCAGCAATGAAGAAGCTGAGTGATACGGATAGAGTACATTAAGATGAAAGCAGCCTTTTTAAACTCATAATACTGCAAACTAAAGATGAATACTGCACTATTTAAAAGTGCAGTTGTTAAATAGTGTTTTATTTTGAAAGCTGCGCCATCACGATGCTTCACGATGCTTCAGATATAGCTGGTGTCAGATGTCAAGGACCCCGCAGCCGTGCTTTCAAAAGAGGAGCTGATTAATCCCAGTGATAAAAGACAGATTTTGATGGTGCTCTAGCGAGAGAGGAAAGCCCACTTGGCACTGAAATGTGGCCTGTTCAGGATCCAGTAGCCATTTGCTTTTGTGGAGATATGATGAGAAATGCCATCGTGTTCCTAAACTTCTCCTACTTTATGAAAACACGGTTGATGGGATTTACACACATCTCTCACTTCTGCATGTCCCATTTTTTCAGCCAAACCCAATAACTCATCTGGGCATATTTCTCATCAGGAAGTGTTTGTGCCTTTGAAGACAGTTTCACCTTTTTAAAGCTCACTTTTAGGGATGATTTTTAACTTTATTTGCAAAATCTGCCAAATAAACCAGAGCTTCTCATACTTAGGATGGAGAGAAACAAGGTCCCGTGGCTCCGGTGCAGATTCCTGGTGATCGAGCTTATTTATCAGACCCAATGCATGCTGAGGGTGATGGTTTTGAAGAACAATTCTTAGAATCGGAATTGCACCAGCAAGCCGGACTAGCTGTGGGGCAGCAGGCCATACAAACCAAGGCTGTGCATAAACCCACTGCTTCCCAAGCAATCACCATGGAGCGAATCTCTCAGGTTAGAGAGAATCTTAACAAAAACCTACTTTTTTATAAAGGTTTTATTTTTTTATAAAGCAATTACAAACGCTTATGTACCCTGTGGGTTTCTTTAGATTGAAAGAACTAAAGAGATTACATCCCAGGTGGATACTGGATACCTTGCACCATCACCAGTTCCACATTTCACAGTTTCAAAAGTTACTGTTCCTAAAACAGATCATAGCAAAGAGGTAAGCTCGGGTTAAATAAGAAAAGCAGCTTTATAACTACAGTATCTTACAGTATCTTACAGTATGCATTAGCAAGCTGCAGATCATTCTCACACAACTTTACTTTTGCAGGGTTTAGAGTCAATCTTCAGTAAATATAGTTTTGTCTTTGAGAGCACATGAGTTTTGTTTGAATGTGGGTGGGGAATGAAATGTGCAGAAACAACACCCTTATTTAATGACCGTGCAGAATTCCACAGTAGTTCTGAATTGCAATGTGGATTCAAGAAAAAAGACAAGCAAAGTGATTCCGAGACCAATTTGTAATGTAAAACAAATCCTGCAAGCTGTTCCCTTCTTAAAACAGTTGGTGTGGTTCAGCTCAGCTTTGTATTTTTAAATGAACATCAGCAGGATGGGAACAAATGCAGGGCACTCAGTTCAGAAATAACAGATGAGCAGTGATGGTCTTATAATAAAGTGACGTGCTATGAGGTGATAAAGACTTCTGCTCAGTGATTTACTTTAATTATCATCGATATGAACTAGTTTTGATTCTGATGTTCTCATTATTTCATTAATCTTCTCATTATAAGTCAACGTGAGGAGTGCTTTCCAAGTCTGGTCATGAAACACTTCCAAGTCCTGCATATTTTAATGCTCGTCTTACAAACAAAACCCCAAAAATGTCTGGTTAAGCATGCTGATTATTTGAAACAGAGGAAAAACACTCAAATTTGCAGGGGACCAGAGTTGGGAAGGTAATGCTCTAGAACGATATTTGTCGTTCACTGCTCTGATTTCTTTTCAATGAACTAAGCCTGCTTTTATCGCTGTTTGGTGGTAACGTTGTTCTCCTTGGCTTGGTCAGGTCTCAATAGCAGGCTCTGCTATTGCCACCCTGCAGAAAGAGCTGTCCTCCACCTCTGCAGCTCAAAAGATCATCAAACCCGTCAAGGCTCCAACTTATGAGACTGTGGAGACGAAAACGACTCAAGAGCCGTCTCCTTTTCCATTTAGAGATGCCACCGAGAGTTATCAGTCCATTTATGACATCCAGTTACAGAAGGACTTTGGCACTTCATTTACAGGGGGGTTTGCACAGTCGTGCAGCGGTTGGGACACACAGGTTCGTGGTGTGGACTTTACGATGGCGTCTACTAACCGAGCTAACAGAAAGTCCTCTCCCTTACAGAATTTGCCACTGATCTCTCACAGCTCTCCCTTACAGATCCTCATCCACTGAAGATTCATTCTCCCTCACGTGTTCTTCCTAGAACTCATCTGTCATTGCTTTTGTCAATAATGATCATCTTTTGTCCTTCTGACCCTGCAGACTCTTTATGACTTTATGGAATTGTAGCATGGGAGGGGGGAATATCAGCCACATTTTTGGATTATTCCAGCAAAAACATGGGAGTGGTTCATTAAGCAGACTAAAATATGCAAGGACTGCAAGGATGTCCTCAGGGTTTGGGAACTTGGTGTAAAGGTTTTCTCTAAATTTAACACTAATTATTTTGCAGGTGGTTGAGGCTGCCATGGTCCCGTCACTTACACAAGAGCAAGTGATGCCACCAACTGTTGTTGCTGTATGTATTCATTTTAAATGGAAATTCAGAGCTGTTGATTTTTTCTTTTGTGCCAAAAATAGGCCATATTTTTTTACACAATATTTTGTTTGATGTTATGAGGCATTCCAGCCCCAAACAGACATTTATAATGTTTTCTTTACCTACGGTTTAGAGCATATGTTGTGCAAACTGGTACACTTATTGGGGCAGTGGTGGCCTAGTGGTTAGGGACTAGGACCCAGGATCAGAGGGTTGTGGGTTCGAATTCCAGACCAGTAGGTTGCCCTGAGGTACCCTTGAGCAAGGTACCATCCCCATCACTGCTCCCAGAGTGCTTTAAAAAGCTGCCTCTGCTGCATGTGTGTGTTTGGGTGAAACGCAGAGGCTGCATTTTATTGAGTTGCGCTGTTCTGCGTTTCACAATGACAAGAATAGTCACTTTCACTTCATTGGAAATTTCACTTTTCTCTTAATTGACGACTTGTAAGGACACTAGTAAATACAGACATTCAGCAGTAAAGTTATTCATTTGCTTTTACCAGATACATTCCAAACACACCATCCTCACATTTCTGTCCCAAAGCACTGGTTAGTTTCCAAAATTTTGGGCTTAGTGATACACCAGTGTATGAAGTGAGTGCAGTTTCATTTGGGTTGGGATGCCCCTTAAACAGTAACTGTAATTAAAATTTTAGCAATCTTTAATATTCAAAGTATCATTCAGTTGAGTGAAATATTGAAGATTTCTAAAAAAATGATGCTTTTCTGGGATTCAGGGTTTGAAGAACATGACTGTTACTGAGGGAGAGTCTGTGACTCTGGAGTGCCAGATCTCAGGACACCCCACTCCTGGCATCATGTGGTTCAGAGAAGACTACAGGATTGAGAGCTCCATTGACTTCCAGATCACATATGAGAACAGCTATGCCCGTTTAATGATCCGCGAGGCCTTTGCTGAGGACAGCGGTCGATTCACCTGCACCGCTACCAGCGAGGCTGGAACTATCAGCACCTCCTGCTACCTGCTTGTGAAAGGTAAGAATCGGGTGACAGTTCACTATTCACGTGCTGAAGGTTTTGGATCACGCTGAGAAAGTGTTGTCTTTCTCAGTCTCTGAGGACATTGAAAGCAGAGAGGAACTGACTGTCGTCACTGAACACATTGAAATGTCTTCTCAAGAAAGACAGTGAGTGAACTTTGTTTTTGTCTTATTTTCAAAATTCTTATTTTCAGTTACCCAGTTTTGTATATTATTATTTTATCTCCTTATAAAGGCAAAATATTGCGTTCAAGTGCATGTTCAATATATTGTTCCAGAGCTGAAGCCAGAGAAGAGACCATGTCAGAAGTGAGTGCTGTTTCTGAATCCACGGAAGCTGCAGCTCCCTTCTTTTTGAGGAAGCCCACAGTGCAGAAACTGGTAGAAGGGGGCAGTGTTGTTTTTGAATGTCAGATTGGAGGCAGCCCTAAACCCCACATCTACTGGAAGAAGAGTGGAGTTCCTCTAACCACTGGATATAGGTATCTATAAATCGTACACAGTTGTGTATCGCATGAGCTATTTAAGACTAAAGTGCTTGCATTTACAAAATATTTGAAATGTAAATGCTAATGATTTGTCATTTTCAAGTCACTGACTTGTTTTTTGTCTTGATCTTTCAGGTATAGAGTAGCCTACAATAAAGAAACAGGCCTTTGCAAACTGGAGATCTCCATGACATTCCCAGATGATGCTGGAGAGTATACTGTCTTTGCCAGAAATAAGCTTGGAGAGGTATCTGCCTCAACCATGCTACTTGATGAAGGTTTGTCAAACCAACATTTTAAGATTGCAAACCCACATACAGGACCGTGCAAAAGATTTAGGCATGTTTACTTTGGCATAAATCTCATTTTTGCTTATTCCAGTAACACAAATACATCATCAGAATAAATTCAAATGAAGTCAAGCCAAGTAGGCTTTATTGTCACAGATTACATTTACATTATTTAGCAGACGCTCTTATCCAGACTTCCATGTCCTAATTACAGGGACAGTCCCCCCTGGAGACACTCAGGGTTAAGGGTCTTGCTCAGGGACCCAGTGGTGGTAGTGCTAGAGGTGGGATTTGAACCTTGGACCTCTTAAGCCATAGGCAAGCATCCTACCACGAGACCACCGCCACCCCTAGAATACAATGAAAATAACAAAAAAATAGCAAAATAATGTTCTTTAAGGACCCTGCTGCTACACATGAGGCAACATAGGGGCATCGAAGACACCATTGGACTAAAGACTAAACAAGTGCAGACAGAACAACATACAGTGCAGACAATATCATGACAAAGTACACTGATCCGATTTTAGGCAGTAGTGTATATTTGTGTTGAATATGGTGGAGAATGGCAGGTGAATGAACTGTGTTTAGCAGCATGGGGCAGCGGTGGCCTAGGGGTTAGGGAGTTGGCCCTGCATCGGAAGATTGTGGGTTCGATTCCCTTGCAAGTAGGTCGCCCTGAGGTACCCCTGAGCAAGGTACCGTCCCCGTCACTGCTCCCCGGGCGCTTTCAATATCTGCCCACTGCTGCACGGGTTTGAGTGTGCATGGGTTAAAAGCAGAGGTCCAATTTCATTGTGGTTCACGCTTGCTGTGCTGTGACCTCGCAATGACAAGGGTTGTCACTTTCACTTTCATTAATAAAGATAAAGTACAATGGCTTAATATTCCATTACATTCAGAACATGAATTCAGAAAAAAAAACTCTCAAGAATTTCTTTTTATGAGCTGGTTTTAAGAATAGAGGTTTGGTGAAAGATTTCTTGAGCCGTTAGTAAACTGTTTGCGTCCATCTGCAGTACCTTATCTAACTTTCTGAAGAACTGATTAACCGAATCAGGTATAAAACTGGAAATAATAATTATACTGGGATTCCTTGACATGACCATAAACAAGATTTAGAAATACATGCAATGCAGAGCATGCATGTTTATAGATTTGTCCTTATTATTGAATAAAGCTTTTTAAATGTAGTTCTTCTGGTGCCTAAAATCTTTGCACAGTATGTCATATGAACAAAATGTATTTTGATAAAAATTCAAATAATATAACTGAAATGCATCATGTTCTAATGTTTCACAGATGCATATGAAGCTTACATAAAGGAACAGGAAATGACTTACAAGGCCGAAATGACTGCAATAGTGGGGCAGCCCAAAGTGGCTGATGTGCCCCCTGTACTAACAAGTGAAACTGAAAAAGAACAAATACTCATTCAGAGGAGGCTGGTTCAGCAGGCACAAATGATGCAGACCTTCACCTCTGAGCAAGTATGTTAAGCAAATGCTTTCTTATCATTTCAACAAAGCTCGTTCGGAACCATCTAACTGCTTTACGTTTTCACAGGATTTCCAGATATCTACATCTGAGCAGAGGTTGATCTACGAGATCGAGTTGCGCCTTCTTAAGATTACCTACCAGGAACTGGTGACTGAAGACAGGGAGCAAATAGATGTTAGCGTTTCGGAGCTTGCAGCTGTCTCCCCAGCCTTCAACATTCCTGTGAAAAATTACAGACTCAGGGAAGGAATGAGTGCCACATTCCACTTCAAAATGTCAGGAACTCCACTTCCTAAGGTTGGTGACAGAAAGCTCTGCCATTGCTCTCTTTAAAAGCATGTACTCTTCCTTTGTACACTACCATCTTTCCTCTTCTGGAATTACAGATTGCATGGTACAAAGATGGCAAACGCATCAAGCATGGAGAGCATTATCAGATGGAGGTCCTTCAAGATGGAAGAGCCAGTCTGCGCCTTCCTGTGGTGCTGCCAGAGGATGAAGGTGTCTACACAGCTTTGGTGAGCAACATGAAGGGTAATGCTGTCAGCTCTGGAATGCTGTATGTAGAACCAGCTGTTCCACAGACACAGATCCCTCAGCCGGAAGCAGTTCAGAGAATCAGGTAAGTTCCATCAGAAATGATGAAGCCTTGTTGCTTCTGCAGAGGAGCACTGAACTTTTAAACGTACTTCTTACTGAGCATCCATTGGTCTCTCTCACTGTGTCTTAGGTCTACATCGCCACGCTCCACGAGTCGTTCTCCTGGACGTTCTCCAGGACGCTCACCTGCTCGCAGGCTAGATGAGACTGATGAAGCCCAGCTTGAGAGACTTTATAAGCCTGTATTTGTCACAAAGCCATCGTCTTTTAGGTGCTCTGAGGGTCAAACAGCAAGATTTGATCTGAAGGTTGTTGGTAGACCCATGCCTGAAACTTTCTGGTTCCACAATGGTAAGCAAAAATACCTCACGGTTGTTTAAAAGGATTAGAAGTATAAGATTTTGAATTAAAAGGAAAACATGTCTGTTTAATCAGGACATCAAGTGGTTAACGACTACACCCACAAGATTGTGGTGAAGGAAGATGGCACACAGTCATTGATTGTGGTTCCTGCAATGCCTCATGACTCTGGAGAATGGACAGTGGTTGCTCAGAACAGAGCTGGGAAGACTTCTGTTTCTGTCACCCTTACAGTGGAAGGTATGTTGTTGATTGATATACATACTTTTTTTCTGTTTAAAGACAGGATAGAACCCAAGAAGTGAAATATGCCATTAATGTTGAATGTTAAATTGCAGCAAAAGAAAACTTGCTGAGACCCCAGTTTGTTGAGAAACTGAAGAACATCACCGTTAAAGAGGGCAGTTTGGTTGAGCTGGCTGTTAAAGCAATTGGTAACCCCCTTCCTGACATTGTTTGGTTGAAGAACAGTGATATCATCTCCCCACATAAGCACCCCAATATCAAGTGAGTATTTGCTCAGTGTCATCCCAGTAAAAAAAAAAAAACTACATTTTTATGACCTTTATCTCTCTGACACAACTGAAATTCTATTGTATTTCAGGATTGAGGGTGGCAAGGGAGAGGGCACTTTTAAGATCCCTCAGGGCACTGGTTCTGATAGCGCATGGTACACAGCCACGGCTATAAACAAAGCTGGCCGAGATACAACGCGGTGCAGAGTGAATGTTGAAGTAGCAGCAGTGGAGCCTCAGCCAGAGAGAAAACTGATCATTCCTAAAGGAACCTACAAGGCCAAGGAGATTGCTGCACCAGAGTTGGAACCGCTGCATCTTCGTTATGGCCAGGAGCAATGGGAAGAGGGTGACCTTTATGACAAAGAGAAGCAGCAGAAGCCCCACTTCAAAAAGAAACTGACCTCTGTCAGACTCAAGCAGTTTGGCCCCGTGCACTTTGAATGCCGACTGACTCCTATTGGAGATCCCACAATGATTGTTGAGTGGTTGCACGATGGTAAACCCCTGGCAGCTGCAAACAGACTTCGTATGGTCAATGAGTTTGGTTACTGCAGTCTTGACTATGAAGCTGCTTATGCCCGGGACAGTGGTGTTATTACCTGCAGAGCTACTAACAAGTTTGGTGTTGACCAGACCTCTGCTACCCTGATTGTAAAAGATGAAAAAAGCCTTGTTGAGGAAAGCCAGTTGCCAGAGGGTAGGAGAGGACAGAGAATAGATGAAATGGAGCGTATTGCTCACGAGGGAGGTCCCTCAGGAGTGACTGTAGATGACCTGTTTGAGAAAACTAAACCTGAGATTGTCTTGCTTCCAGAGCCAGTAAGAGTATTAGAGGGGGAAAGTGCAAAATTCCGCTGCAGGGTGACTGGCTACCCCACACCCAAGGTCAACTGGTACCTCAATGGACAGCTTATCCGCAAGAGCAAACGATTCAGGCTTCAATATGATGGTATTCACTACTTGGAGATTGTAGACAGCAAGTCCTATGACTCTGGTGATGTTAAAGTTGTGGCAGAAAACCCTGAAGGTGCAATTGAGCATGTTGTGAAGTTTGAGATTCAGCAGAGGGAGGACTTCCGTGCTGTTCTTCGCCGAGCCCCAGAGGTTAAACCTGCTGCACCTGTGGTTCAAGAGCATGGCAAAGTGTCCTTTGCAGTCGTTAAACCTGAAAAGCCCTCAGAAGTCACCAAAGAACCCAAAGAGATAGTCAAGTTGAGGAAAACTGAAAGGGTTATCCATGAGAAATTAACAGAGGAAACTGAAGAACTAAGAAGCAAATTTAAACGCAGGACTCAGGAGGGATACTATGAAGCCATAACTGCGGTCGAGCTCAAATCCCGCAAGAAGGATGAGTCCTATGAAGATATGCTTAGGAGGAGAAAAGAAGAACTCCTTCATCATACCAAAGAACTAACTGAGGCTGAAAAGCAAAAAGAAGAGGAGCAAAAAGTCACTGCTCCTAAATTCAAAGTAGAGAAAGTCGTTCTTTCACCAAGCATGGAAGCTCCAAAAATTATGGAACGCATCCAGAGTAACACAGTCGCTCTGGGTGATGAAGTGCGCTTCCGGTGCAGAGTTGTTGGTAGACCAGATCCAGAATGCCAGTGGTTCAAGAATGGCATTTTGCTGGAAAAATCAAACCGTGTTTACTGGCACTGGCCCGAGGACCATGTCTGTGAACTGGTCATTAAAGATGTGTGTGCTGAAGATTCAGCTAGCATCATGGTCAAAGCCATGAACATTGCTGGAGAAACCTCAAGCCATGCCTTCTTACTGGTTCAAGGTAAAGCACTTTTACTGCTTCAAAGAACAAAGCTAAGCAAACAGTGTACATAACTTTTCTTTTTTGCTTGCTTTCATCTTTGCCCATTTTCTTCCTTTCAGCAAAACAAGTTATTTCCTTTACTGAACTACTAGAAGATCAAAGTGCCAAAGAGAAGGACACCATGGTGACCTTTGAATGTGAGACGAATGAGCCTTTTGTCAAGGTCAAATGGCTGAAGAACAATGCAGAGATTTTCTCTGGGGACAAATACAGAATGCATTCAGACAGAAAGGTGCATTTCCTGTCTGTGCTGATCATTAGCATGAGCGACGAGGCAGAGTACAGCTGCGTTGTTGCTGAAGATGACCACATTAGAACATCTGCAAGACTTTTTGTAGAAGGTAACAGTATTAAGCCAAAATGTTTGCTTTGGCAGCTAGAACATAACACTAGCAGCACAATGTTCCTTCATATTCTCTTACGTTGAATTTAGGACACTATGCAATGTTTCTGTAATGTCAATTAGTATTTTTACTTGTCAAACAGGTGCACCATTGGAAATTGTGAAAAACCTTGAGAATACTGAAGTTCCAGAGACGTACTCTGGAGAATTTGAGTGTGTCTTATCCCGCGAGGATGCTGAAGGCACCTGGTACTTTGAGAACAAAGAGATCACTCCAAGCTTGAAATATGTTGTAACCTCACGTCGTGGCCGCCACAGCCTTTCTGTAAAAGACGTGAAGAAAGAAGACCAAGGCAAATACACGTTCAAAGTGGGCGATCTCCTGACCAGCGCCTCACTAAAAATGAAATGTTAGTATACCGAAAAGAGGTACAAGGAATTGAAAGCTACATCTGCAATAACAAGGATACAATCTAATGTCTCAGTATTTTCCTTAACTTCACCACAAGCACTGATTCATTGATAGATTGATTCATTGATTGATTCATATGAATTTATGTTCACTTTAGTGCGTCCAGTTACCCTGATGCAAGGCCTGTCTGACCTGACAATCTGCGAAGGTGATATTGCCCAACTGGAGGTGCGATTCTCTCAGGAGAATGTGGAAGGAACCTGGATGAAGAATGGTCAGGCCATCTCTGCCACAGATCGAATTCACATTGTGATTGATAAGCTGACCCATAAGCTTCTCATTGAAGATGCTAATAAAGAGGATGCTGGCGCATACTCCTTTACTGTTCCAATTCAAGACATTTACACAACCGGGAAGCTCGTTGTTCAAAGTAGGTCTTTGCAAAGTCCTGTGGTTGCCCCGGGTTCTTCTTCATTATTGTTGAATAGTTTTGTTACTGAGTAAATGCGTCTCTTTTTCCTTTACAGCCATTGACTTCTTGGTTCCATTAAAGGATATCTCTTCCACTGAGGGCACAAAATCTGTCTTTGAGGCTAAGATAACTGCTGCTGATGTCAGCTCAGTGAAATGGTACCATGATGACAAACTGGTAGTGCCAGATGAAAGAGTGCAAATGGTTGCCAAGGGATCAAAACAGCGTTTAGTACTGAACAGGACCTATGCTTCTGATGAAGGACAATATAGGATGGCTGTTGGTAGAGTTGAATCTTCATGCAGACTAACAGTTGAAGGTAAGTTCTGTGCAGGTGTTTAAACTTTAATATGAATTTAATGTGTAGCTTGTTGGCAAAAATGCAAATGAAACGCTGCCCTGTTGCTGCCCAGGAATCCAAATTGTCAAACACATGGAGGATTGTGTTTGTACTGAGACCCAGAATGTCACCTTCGAGGTTGAAGTATCGCACCCTGGGATTGATGCTCTTTGGACCTTTAAAGATCAGCCTCTTAAAACGGGTTCAAAGTATAAGATCGAGGCCAAGGGCACCCATTACAGCCTCACTGTTAACAATACTATGAAGGATGAAGAGGGAGTGTACATATTTGCTGCCGGAGAGAAGACATCCAGTGCCAAGCTTGTTGTTTCAGGTATGAAAACAGTCCCTATTAGATCTGAGAGATGTGATTAGAGTTCTGTTTATATGACCTGAAGGAGGACTTCATACTTCATTTGATTTTATTGTTTCTTTCTGCTAGGTGGCGCCATAAGTAGACCGTTGCAGGATTTGACAGTAGCAGAGTCACAGACTGCCGAGCTGGAGTGTGAGGTGGCCAATCCCACTGCTGAGGGCAAGTGGCTGAAGGATGGACATCAAGTTGACTTCAGTGATAATGTCAAGACTGAGCAGATAGGCACTGTACGACGCCTTGTCATTGTCATCACTAGGCCCCAAGATATCGGAGAGTACACCTACCAAGTGGCAAACTCCAAGACATCAGCCAATCTGAGGGTTGAAGGTACTTTCTTATATCACTGCACATTTGAATCTTCTTTATTATATTTGCACCCTCATTCAGTTTTTGGATAATCAAATGTTCCTTGTTTTAGCGGTTAAGATTAAAAAGACCATCAAGAACCAAACTGTCACCGAGACACAGGAAGCAGTGTTCAGTCTTGAACTCACCCATTTGGACGTGAAAGGGTCCCAGTGGATCAAGAATGGAGTGGAGATCCTCCCAAGCGACAAATATGAGATCACAGTTGATGGCACAATTCACTCCTTGAAGATCAAGAACTGCAACACCCAGGACGAATCTGTGTACGGATTCAAACTGGGAAAACTTTCTGCTAATGCCAGACTGAATGTTGAGAGTGAGTATTTGTCGAGGAAATTTTCACCAAAATGCACATTTGGGCTTGAATTCTGACGTTTGTCTTCTCTTGTAGCTATCAAAATTGTGAAGAAGCCTAAGGATGCAACATCACTGTTGGGGGATACTGCATCTTTCGAGCTGAGCCTCTCACATGATGACATTCCAGTTAAATGGAAATTTGGGAACCAAGAACTCAAACAGAGCTCCAATGTAAAGATTCTCTCAGAGAGGAAAGCTCATAAGCTGGTCATCCAGAATGTAGAAGAAAATATGGCAGGAGAATATACAGCTGTGTTTGGACATCTGCAATGCAGTGCCCACCTCCATGTTGAATGTGAGTACGGAATCATACATTTTCTACACTGTGATGTAGCCCTAGCCCTATTGTATACTAATTTTAATGTTACCATCCATCCAGCTTTAAAGGTCACAAAGCCATTGAAGAATGTAGAGGTTCCAGAGACCCAGGTGGCCACATTTGAGTGTGAAGTGTCACATTTCAATGTTCCTTCCACCTGGCTGAGAAATGGAGTTGAGATTGAGATGAGTGAGAAATTCAGTATGGTGGTGCAGGGCAAGCTCCACCAACTCAAGATCATGAACACCAGCAGGGACGATGCTGCTGAGTACACCTTTGTGTGTGGAAATGACCGAGTATCTGCCACTCTGACCATTAACCGTAAGTCAATTCTGTTTATGTATTGTTTATATCTGTTTATATTTCTTTATGTATTGGGGCAGCGGTGGCCTATTGGTTAGGGAGTAACCCCTGCATCGGAAGATTGTGGGTTCGATTCCCTCACCAGTAGGTTGCCTGGAGGTACCCTTGAGCAAGGTATCGTCCCCGTCACTGCTCCCCGGGCGCTTTCACGGCTTTCACTGCTGCACATGCTGCATATATATATATATAGAATAGAAGTACTGTGTAGTACTGTTCCATAGGATATGGAACAGTACTTCATACTGTATAGAATCCAACATACAATATACAGTACAAAGACATCATCTGTTTCTTTTAAAATCTTTCAGCCATCCTGATCACATCTATGCTCCAAGACCTGAACGCACAAGAGAAGGACAGCATTACATTTGAGGTGACTGTCAACTATGAAGGAATCACCTACAAATGGCTGAAGAACGGTGTGGAGATCCGATCCACTGACAGATGCCAGATACGCTCCAAGCAGCTCACTCATACTCTCACCATCCGCAACGTGCACTTTGGAGACAGTGCTGAGTATAAGTTTGTCGCTGGATCTGCTGAGACCTCAGCAAACCTGTTTGTTGAAGGTAAGTTCTCATGTAGGTTCTTTGTAGTTCATTGTGGGACTGAGCTTACATTTCATGTCACTTTAGGGCAGCACTGTTTAGGGAATTGGCCCCAGGACCAGAAGGTCATGGGTTCAAATCCAGAAAGAGTAGGTAGCCCTGAGGTACCCTTGAGCAGGATACCGTCCCCATCACTGCTGTCTGGGCACTGGATATGACTTCACACGGCTGCACGTTGTGAAATGGTTATATGCAGAGGGTGCATTTCATTATAGTTCACTGTGCTGTTTTTCACAACGACAATTAGTCACTTTTTTCTTCTTTTTCGCTTCTTCAGCTCGTGTCATTGAGTTCACAAAACACATCAAAGACATCAAGGTCACCGAAAAGAAGAAGGCCATCTTTGAATGTGAGCTTTCTGAGCCTAATGTTCAAGTCACATGGATGAAAGATGGACAGGAGCTGGAGCTGTCTGACAGGTGTTTTCTTTTCCCAACATTTCCACATTAGCGCATATCAATTTGATGAAAAGTCATGTATTTCTTTTATAAATCTTGCTCACGTGAAACTGTTTCTCAATATTTCAGATTCAAATCGACCACCGACAAATACATGCAGCGCTTGATGATCCAGACTGTTCGCATGTCTGATGCAGGCGAATACTCTGTGGTTGCTGGCTCAAGCATGTCTAAGTGTCACCTCACAGTAGAGGGCAAGGACGTCCACATCTCTGAGCCTGCTGAGAAGGACATCACTGTAATTTGCTTCACACTCATCACGATTTATTTCAGCTCAAGCTGGCAAACTTATTTTGCTCAAAACTGTTTTCTTTTTTTCTTAAACTAGGTGGTTGAGAAGCAGAGAGCCACATTCGAGTTTGAAGTCAGCGAGGACGAAATCGAAGGCCGATGGCTAAAAAACGGAACGGAGATTCAGTTCTCCCTCGAGAAGCGTTTCAACTATGCAACTATAAGAAAGCTGCATCGTTTGACAATCGCGGAAACGTATAGAAATGATGCTGGAGAATACACTTTTATTGCTGGGAAGAACATGAGCACAGTCAATCTACATGTCAAACGTGAGTGCCTTCAATACGCAAACGGTTCAGCCATTAGATGCAAATATCTTATTATCAGATATCATTTGTTTTAAGTTTTATTTGGTCAAATATTTTAAGCAGTAGTGCAAAGAAGTATGTTTTTTCTGTTTTCTGATTAAATCTATTTGATATGATATAGTTGGAGAGCATTCTCAACTTTCTCCATCATTTTTTTCTTATCTTCGATGAAGTCCCTGAGCCTCCTCAGGTTATCAAGCATATGCAGACCTTGTCTGTTGAGGCTGGTAAACCTGCTCGCTTCGCTGTGGAGGTGACTGGCATCCCTCAGCCCCAGGTGACCTGGTACAAGGACTCACAGGCGCTGTCTGCTGGCTTCAAGTGCAAGTTCAACAGAGAAGGGAATGAATACACTCTGCTCCTCATCGAGGTCTTCCCAGAGGATGCAGCTCAGTACACTTGTGAGGCAAGCAATGACTATGGTCAAGCCTCCAGCTCAGCTGTGCTCAGTGTAGAAGGTAAGTGAAACAAGAGCTGATTTTTCTATTTTTGATTACATTTTTTTTCTATTTAACACCCTATCCGCCATGTTTTTGTCTTATATTTACTGACTCGGCTGTAACTTTTGCTCCATTTTTGCACATTTTGTACAATATTTTCATACCCTACTCTGGACTCTTGTTGTATAGTGTCCTTTGTGTAGTTGTCCACTATTGCCAGCAATCTGCACTTTGTAGTCTTATTTCTTCTCTGTAGCACCATGTTCCTGCAGGAAGGTTGTCTCGTTTTACTGTGCACTGTGCATTAGGTTGGAATGGCTCCTATTTGAGCTGGAAAAAAAAAAGTTTTTTGTAAAGGGAAATGTATAAGGCACTATATTTTTCCAACAGAATATAGATTTACAGGTTTTCTCTTGATCAGTTCCAGAAGTGGTTTCTCCAGATGCTGCAGTTCCGCTGTCCCCACCTGTGATTATGTCTCCTATACATGATGCCTCTGTTGAGGAGGGACATTCTGCCATTTTCCAGTGCCAAGTCTCTGGAGAGGGTAAGCCTTAGCAGTGTCCAAACATGGCTGGAGTTGAACTTTTGAGAGATTATGAACCTCATTTGTGATCAGTAGAGTAAGCTCTTCCTTGCCATCTGTTTTGTAGATCTGACGGTGACCTGGTACCACAGAGATATGGAGATTAAGCAGTCTGACATCTTTAAAATGTCTCAGTATGACAACTGCCTCCAGCTGGAGATTGTCAGGGCGCTCGCTGAAAACGAGGGCGAATACTCTTGCGTTGCTCGCAATGCCACAGGGATGGTCTCTTGTTCTGCAGTTCTGAGAGTCAATGGTCAGTTTATTTAATTTGCTCATATTCATATGTCCAATTTATTTTAAAATATTACCTATATGTGTCTACATGTTCTTTGGTCATGCTAAAGTAGGACTGAGTTAACCTCAATGTATTTATTTGCTGAAGATGTTTACTTATTCACCCACTTAAACCTATGGATAAGTATTTAACGGTAACAGTTTATAAACTGCCCTGAAACTAATACGCAAAGTCATAAGCCATGCATGTTCCTTTCTGATTACAGAGATAAACCCCACGCTCTTCTTTCTTGGCTCTGCTGAATGTTTCATAAGGAATAGGTGGTTAATTCCCCAGATCAATAATAGATTTCATTCCGATCGCTAGATTACATCTTAAAATTGACTCTTGTTTCTTGCATTTTTAAAAATTCAAAAAAGTCTCCTTAAATGAATGAACCTTGTTTCTTACAATCTTGTGTGAAGACACTTTGTCTATCTTTGTTCGTGAACTGCGACACCTCAGTACCAACTCTACCAACCCCACACTGATGTACCTGCCTCGACAGGATCGACTGAACGTTATAAGACATTGAGATGTTCATAACTGTCTAATTGTATTTTTTATTGCTCAGATCTCAGTGTGAACACCATAAATAGCGTGTCAAGCACTGGAGTATCTCTTTCGGAAAGGGTCACCACGCACACCATGACTGAGACTCGTTCTTCGTCCTCTGTTCAAACTTTTGAGACAATTTCCACCGTGAAAACATTCACAGCGTCCGGACAAAGCATCAATGTCCAGCTGCAAATGACATCTGTGGAAGAATTGAACAAGAGTCCTGTTTTGACTCTGAAAATGAAGGATCTGATAGTCTGCCTGGGTGACATGGCTCAGTTCAACTGCTCTTTCGATGGGCAGCCTCTTACCGAAATCGCATGGGACCATGATGGAAGGATGCTCACGAATACAGAGAGAGTACAATGTCTGCACCATGGAGACATCTTGTCTCTTGTCATACTGAACGTGCAACTCGCGGACCAGGGGATTTACTGCTGTACTGTTAAAAATAGAAATGGCGAAAATCAAACATCTGCGCATCTCACAGTGGAAGGTGGTTACAGGTTTAATTTTCTCTTCGATGACCATTCCATCCCATCCTGCTTGAAGCTGATATTTAATTGTTTTCCATATGGCTGTAACAAATTGTAATTTACAATGTAATATGTCATGTAATTAATTTTAATCCTGTAAATAGTTCATATTCTACCAGCCTGCCCTAACTACATCCTCTCATCCAACTAACTCCTTCATCAATGCTTAAATATCCTTACTGATGAATAATCCTTAATAAATGTCCCTAACTTTCTCACTCAGCTAAGGAAGCAACCCCCAAAGCTGAAACCCCCATCCCTTCTGAATATGTCAGTAAATCTGCTAAGAGTGAAAATGAGTCCAATACAAAGGCTTCTGGTCAAGAAAAACAGGAGTCTATACAGAGCGTCGGGCCGCTTCATTCCTCCTCCCTGAATGCGAAGTGGTCAATATGCAGGCATTATTTCCCTGACGTTGTACCATTGGTGGAGAAGGAGATATATGAAGCACTTGAGCCAGAGTTTCTTGTGGAACTGCCCTCAAAAATCCTTGGAAAGCAACAAGACAATGGCTCTCTTTATTGTGTAATCAAAGGAACTCCCTCTTCATGTGTGGTTTGCCTACATAACCACTTTATCGCTGAAAAGTCAAGGTCATACTCCCTGAAACATGACGGGCCTTTGTGCTGCTTAAACTTAATGAGCATTGATCCCAGGCAAAGCAAACTTACTAATGCTGCAGAAGATGTGTGCATCACTCAACTCAGAATGAAGACAGGTTGGCATTTGCATGCTTTGGTCCTTATCCTCTTTTCTAGTTCTGGATTTCTATGTAAAATCTGTAATTTCTCACTCTTATCCTCCAAATATGGAAAGAGAACGTGACATCTCTCAAGAAACTGCAGCAAAAAGAAAATCTCTTTATAGGGAGTTGACTGTGACTTTTAGAAAATCTTCAAGGATGCTCTTCAAGGGAGATGTGGTCCATTTTCATACGTTTTGAATGGAAAATGGATATAAATGGATAAATCATCGTCCTTTTTATCCAGACATTGCAGAAGTGTTTCCCAGCCACTTACATTTGTTTTTTCTTTCCATTTTGCAGTGCCAAAGGTGGAGGAGGAGGCACCACCTGTGGAGGAAAAAAGAGGTAAACTTACCTTGCAAAAAAATCTTGATTTGTTAATAACAAATATGATAATAAGAAGAATGCATTTTTCTCCATTCTATATTTCAAAGTTAATTATTACAGTGACATGCATGCAAATTATTAAGTGGCTAAAAAATGATCATAAAATGAACCCTGGATTGTTTTGCCACTAGCACAAATACTGTAATGCATAAAAATGTACTTTTTTGTGCTCAGCTTTCTCTAGCTTGGCTGCGTCTACTGAAGAGGACTTGTATACAACAAGCCTTCACATAAAGGAAAAGGGCCAAACCTTTGAACCTGAGCCAGAATCGAAATTATTCTCTGAGACTTTAGAGAGACAAATTGAAAAGCCAGTTTTTGTAACCAAACTCTCCCCAGCAATAGTAACTGTTGGAAACACAGCCAAATTTACTGTCCTCATATCTGGTTTTCCAAAACCCGTTGTTCAGTGGTATCACAATGGTCAGGCAATTACCTCCTCGTCAGTTTATAAGTTTGTCCAAGAGAATATAGAACACACTCTGGTGATAAGCGACGTTAAAAAGGAGTTAGAAGGGGAATACTCTTGCACCGCATGCAACAGATTTGGCAAATCAACTTGTACCTCTTATCTTCATGTCAAGGTGAAAGACACAAAGGAAATGGAAGAAACCATTGGACAACCGCCATATTTCACTAAAGCAATTGAGTCTCTACAGTGCACAGCTGGGGGCAACATTGTCTTTGAATACAAAGTTTCAGGGTCTCCCCTGCCCAGTGTTCAGTGGTTCAAAGGTAGCTGTCATATTCAGCCTAGTACACATTGTAGTGTTATCAGTAATGTTGATGGCTCTGGCTTCCTGAAGATAAATGCCATCAAGCCAAGTGACAGTGGTCTCTACTCTTGTAGGGCATCCAACAAGCATGGAGAAGCTTCTTGCGGTGCTGAACTAATCGTCTTTCTTGAAACTATCTCTGTGTCTCAAAAGCAAGAGAAAGACCTTCCATTGAGACAGAAAGCTTACAAAGTATCTGTGTGTGAACAAGCCATTGAGTCCCGTTTGTACAGAAGTAGTTTTCAGGAACAAACCAAGAGGATTTCTTCAGTTGGCACAGTAGAAAGTCAGATTGTCTGCGATGAATATGTTGGTATTATAAGTGAATTAGATGTTTCATCTGCAGCTAGGCAAACTGAGCAAGTAACTCAGCAAGCTGCAATTCTGCAGGCTCACGAAACTCAAGAGATGGTCACTGTTACTCCAGTCCAGCCACATCCAGCTGTGGCAACATCTTTGAAACAGCTGCATTTAGCTGCATTGTGCTCTGCTGTTCAAGAAGGCCAAGGATTCACAGAACAACACTTTGATCGCATCACAAGTCCTGAGGTCATTGAGCTTAAGCTAACTGAGGAAATGCCCTCAAGAGTGATGTCTGCCATTTCAGAGAGTATGACACCTCTTACTGTTGTAAAAGCTGAACCTTTAACAAGCCCAGGAGGGGAAAAGATCTGTGTTGTTGCAGAACCAAAGCATGCCATCAGCAGTCATGAAGTTGAGATGAATTTAACATTTTTACAAGAAGAATTTAAGAATATCCCATACCCTGAAGAGGAGAAAACCTTCAGAATTAAAGAAGGAGTTAAAATCTTGCATTCTTCAATAACTTCAGAACATCTGCAGCTTGCAGAGGCTCATTCTTTAGCTCTACCGATTGTGGAAACCAATGAATGCTTTGTAGGAAAGGAACAAACCAAGCCAGTACTTACATCTGTCAATGATATTCAACGCTCTCTTTCAAAAGAAAGTGGTTTTGACTTAGAAATACCAGATGAGGAAGCTGCACAGTTCTCCAAAGACCAAATGTTAAAATCTGGCCTCATTATCACAGAAAAGCATAAACTTCAAGCAGACAAAACAACAGCAATAGCAAGTTTAGACAGTGCTGTTTTTGTGCATTCTCAGAAAGAAGAGGACCAAGTGCTCAATTTACAGCTGATCAGTGATCAAGGTACTCTTTCATCTGAAGGTAGATTCACCAGTGAGAAACCTGCAACCGAACAAGCTGAATCCAGAAAAAGCCCGATTCTTGTGCACGCAGGATCTGTAGATGAGCAGGTAGCTTTTAGCTGTGAGCAACTGGCTGAGATTTCTTCTCAAGGGTCCACAGTAGTCCTAAAACCATGGGAAGAGGCTCCAGCCAAATTACATCTTTTGTCAGTGCAGTCAGAGACTACTTTATTTAAAGAAGGTCTACTTTCTGTACAAGAACCAGACCAACAGATGCCAGTTCAGAAGAAGGAAAAGGCTCGTATGCATGCAGTTACCATTGAAGAGAAAAGGGAACTGAGAGCCTCTACGTGCAAAGATCTTGATGTTTCTGTAAAAGGGTTCAAGCCTGAGCATAGAAAAGAGCCCAAACCTTTGAGCATGCTTCATGTTGTCTCAGAACCCATGCAGCTGCCAAAGGAGACTCCTGTTGCAATGAGTGTGAAAGAGCAGCATGCACTTGTGCAAAAGGAGGACTCTTGGAACATTATGCATGCCATGTCCGTGTCGGACAGAGCAACTTTAGAGGAAGGTCACACTGACAATATGGAGGCAGTGGAGAAGCTTGCTTGCAAAATAAATTTAGAGCCCAAGCTACCTGTTCAGCCTCTCCATATCGAAGAGAAGGCCATTTCCACAGAACACTGTGCCACCCTTGAAGCAGCAGAGCAGGATTTTGCTGTTCAGATTCAAGAGGGTCAATCTCTGAGGCAAGCAGTGTTAATGGAAGAGAAGCAAACTCTGAGAAGCGAAGAATCTCAGGACATTATCAAACCAGAGCCAGAAGAAACAAATTTTATCATTCAGCCAACAGAACCTCTTCTATTGACAGAGTCTCAAGAAAGCCAAACCCTCCCAAAAGAATGCAGGTTTATGGTTGCCATACCAAAATCACACTCACTGGACATCAAGAGGCAGCTGAAAAATGCTCTACAGTGTGCCGTGGCCTGTGATCAACCCTTAATCCTGGCAGATGTGGTGCGTAACGTCGGAATTGTGGAAGTAAAGGAGGTCAGGATGCTTAAAGAACCGAAGCACACAATGTTCTTTTACCTTATTACAACAACATCCACCCCTATAGAAATAACAATTTCCTTTGAGGGTGAATATCCTCAGACAGCTGACCTCAGAAGTGAACTTAAAGCTGCCTTAAATTCTGTTATCTATCAAGAAAAACTGGTCTTCACTCCTGAGCAGCTCGACACGATGCCAGTTGTCAGACACCAGAGAGTACAGCCTAGTATGGCTCCCTCAGAAGAGTTGCAGCCTTCAGTTGTGGAGACAGAAAACGTGAACATTTTCGCCCCTCCAAAGACTCAACGTGCCACTCTGAAGACCGAGACTAAAGATTCCTTACATTATATAACTGATCGTGAACGAATCGTTGTAAAAGATTCAGCAATTGAGTCGACACTGAAAATTTCTGAAGCGAAAATGTACTCTGAAATTGTTAAACAGGAAAGTAAATCTGTATCACTACAAGCCTATCAAAGAGATGTAGGTCTTGCAGATATCAGTACCATTGTCCCGACGCCGCCGGCTCTAACCGGAGAGTCAACAGAGGTGCTTGTCCAGAGAGAAAGAATGGAGGAATTTCTTAAAGAGGACATAACAACAAAAAGGACATCAGAAAAGTCGTTGGCTGTGGAGCCTTTGTTTGAAATGGATTTAGAAGATATTGCTGTGGTGGAGGGTTCTGTGGTTACATTTAAGGTTAGAACAAAACACGTCATCAGCGTTAGCTGGTTTTTCAATGGTGACCTGATCGAATCTGGCAAAGAGTTCAAATGTTCCAAAGACCATAACATGTACACTTTAGTAATCAACAAAGTTATGAAGGAAAAACACGAAGGAGAGTACACATGCGAGGCTGTGAATGAAGCCGGCAAGGCCTCAACATCATCCAGGCTCACAGTGGTCTTGAGAGGTTGTATTTTGGAGATATTTTTTCACCATCTCTGAGACGTCTAATCATTAACCGTTTTCAGTGTAGGTGTAAATGATTCAGATCATCACTAATACACCACTTGCATCACCAGTATATTCTCATCACCATCTTTCACTTTTTGGGGTGCGCCATGTGTGGAAACCTTCACCTCTTACTATATAAAATGTCTATTTCTGTGTCACCTGTGTTCTCGGTTCTTCAAGCATGTTTTGGTACATCGTGTCCACTCTTCATCAGCTCCTTGTGAAAAACAGCCCTGTCTAACCTTCACGCCATTTCTTTTTCACAGTCACTCGAGGACTACCATTCCCCTCCCTATATCCTTACTACATCCTGCTGAACACAGTCTTGATACTTAATTATATTTTGTAGGAGTATTCATTTTTGTATTCTGTCTCACAATTCAGTGCCACCAGTTTTCAAGCGAAAAATCCAGGATCTGGAAATCAACACTGGCAGCCCGGCAAAGTTTGAGTGCGAGACTGAAGATGCGCCGAACGTGACCTTCAAATGGTTCAAGTCTGACTCTGAGATCAGACAGAGCGACAAGTACAGGATCATCAGCCACCATACCACGTCAACTCTGGAGCTCCTGAAATCAACCAAGGACGACATTGGACAGTACATCTGCCGTGCGTCCAACAAGGACGGCAGCGATAGCTGCACCGCTAACTTGAACATCACTGGTAAGTCAATGGGGTTCTTTTATTTCAAGCTTTGCTTCCAAAGCAGAATGAATATAACTCAAACCCAAGGCTTCTGAAAAGTGAACTTACAGCATCAAGAAAGCTTACAGAGGGTAGCAATTTTCAAACCATTTTCTCAGTGATCATTTGAAAGTGAATTTTTTATTATAAGCTTTACAAAATGGTTGGTAAGAGAACTGCTTTACGCATTAAGTGTTGCTGATGTGTAACCGATTTGTCCGAGTGTACAAGCTGGTGTCTGTCATTGTTGAGTGTGAAGACATCTAATGTTGGTCAACAGTGTGTATTTGTGCTGCAGGACGTGCAGTAATCTTCTTTCACCGAAATGTTGATGTTTTTTTTTTACTTTTAAAGCTTTGCTTTCAATATTTTATGTGTTTTATGTGGGTTTTTTGTGTTTTTTAATCTTCTTGTAAGTCTTTACAAGTCGAAAAGCATGATATTGTGGTACTGGATCTTCAAAATAAACTTTGTCTGGCCCTTAGACAATATATGTATCTCTTCTGGACTTTGATTGAGGATTGAGGTCTTTATGAGGCACCCATCAAATAGTGTTGGTTGTGCAGTTGTTGTTTTAGACAAATCCATAGTAGGTTTGGAGAATGAGTGCAGCTGAGGAAGCCCCAATACATCTTGATTGTTCAGTGGATGCTATCCAGGACTCTAAATTCTCTTAATAAAATGAGGTAGTTAGACTAAAGCAAAGCTAAAAGATGTGTCTATATTTTGACTGGTGATCCTGAAAGCCATATTTGGGAAAAAGGAAGGTAAGTACTCAACATGTTCCATATATATGGCATTTTTGTGAAAAACACGTATGTACCGTGCTGTAAAAGTCTTTGTGTCCTTGTGATTTTGTGAAAAGATTAGCTGTACAGTGGATAGTTGTTGGGTTTGTAGTGTTTCTGCTTTCTTAAGTTCTAAAGTTGCTTTGAATGATAAGACTTCGTTTGAGGGACATCTTGTGATTTTGGAGATTGTTGTCGTTCAGTCAGTGAAACGTTACATTAGGCCGATTGTGAAAGTTGTATTCCTGCTAGTAATAAACTAACATTAATATTCATGTCCATAAGACTTAGGAACATGATTTTGATACAACATTTCCATTTTCATTCTCAGAACTTCCATCCGTCACAAAAGAATTACAAGTGCTGGATGTAGAGAAAGGACCCAGTTCTGTGTTTCACTGTGACGTTCTTGGTTCTAACCCATTTGGACTTAACTGGCTTTATAACAAAAGACCAGTCCCGTTGGATAAAATGCTTCATTTTCAAGATTCATTGGCTCATTTGGAAATACATTCTTTTGAAAAATCAGATACCGGTGTGTTCCAAGGTTATTTATCAAATGATGTTGGACAGATCACTTCAGAGTCAGTAGCAGAAGTGAGAGGTTAGTATCTCAGAGAAAGAGCAGCCCCTGCTGGTTTCCACACCACTAACAAGTGTGTCGCAACTAACATGCAGCGTGGACTGTAGTTTCCAGCTTTAAGCAGCTAACAAAGCTTCAGGCAACTTGTGGATTTCTGATGTTGGCATGGCCAAAAATAAAAAGCGCAGCTCTACTGGGATGAGAAATCTGCAATATCAAAATGTTTCAAATAGGATAAAAAGGGCTGCAACACAAGACAGGATGCTGACGATATTGATGATTTATTAGGAGCATTCATGTCGCTGTGCTGTTGATAATGGATGATGATCTCAGAGTTGATAATGAACATGGATGATTCAGTGCCATGTTGCACTTTTGCATTATAATTTGGTGCCATACTGTAGAGGACTACGGAGCACCTAGTTGCATTTTATTGAAAATGATGCAGCCATTAGTCATGAGTACATTTCTAGAAGCCCTAGAGCATACAGTGTATCCGCTGTGTTCAGCATATCATTAACACATAAATAAAGACAATAAGAATATATAAGAACCAAAAGGACAAATAAAGCTCTGTTCAGTGCCTGTGTGTTAACTCTTGTGTTACCTAGTTCTGGAATGAGCGTTGTGTGTTGAAAGCTACAAATATGGTGGTTTGTTGGTTCAGCAGACACTTAAAGCAGAACCAGGACTCTTGTCTGGAAACAGAACTCATGAGAATCTTCTTAAAAACAGCCAGCTGGGTTTGTATTCTTACGCTTACATCAGGTTTTGTTCATCTTCAGATTCTTGTGTCTTCAAACACTCTTGAACTCTTGAAGTTTACATTTCAGTCATTTGCTCCCTCTTTCGCTTGTCCTCCTTGATCTCTAAAACATGGGATGATGCTTGGACCTTTCAATTTGGATGCTGGGAAAGGATCAATATCCAGTGATGGTGTTGATCAAGATGTACTTTTTGAAATAAATCTTTTTCAAAGAAGCTGGTAGCCTCAACGTTTTACAAAGAAGCTGGATACGTTCCTTCACCGGTGAGCTGTAAACTAGGACTTCATTAGACACAAAAAAATCACTTGGTACAAGGATGGAATGTGGCATCATGCAGATACAGGGACAAAATAACAAAGAACGCATGCATTTTTGGATGGTTTTGGGATGAGAGTATACCAAGGAAGGAAGGAAACTAGTGGAAGACAAAGTGAAGACGCATCTTCCAATTCTTCAGCAGTCCTTTTTCAGTCTTTCTTGATGAAAGTACTGAAAGGGTTGCCTGCCAGTATACGACCACTGCACAGATGTCATAAGTTGCTTTTTCGTTTCACTGTCTAGATGTTTGGTCACTGTGTTGAGTTCACTTCTTATCATCTGCTTACCAGAAAATTCATTGTTTCTCTTTGGATCTGGGGAGGACACTGGACATGGGACTTCTCTTCTCGGGACATTCTCTTAATGCTTCAGCATTACTGTCCACAGCTGAGAACAGGGACAGGTATCTTTATGGAGCTGCCAGGCACATCACTGCCCTTATAGTGCTTGAAGAATAAAACGAAACAATAGGATTCAAGGACAATTTGTCAGATTTCTGAAGAAAGAAAATGAATTCTCTTGTAATGTCTTTGTAACTTCAAGTCTCTTGTTGTGTCAAATCTCCAGTGAAAACAGATGAAGAGCCACCCTGGTCAGTGGGTCTTGAGTGCACTTTCACTGGATCCCAAAAGATGTTTGTTACTTCGTACAAGGATGGAAAACAGCTTTATGCTTCTTACAGATACAACACCAGAGTAACCCAGAACTCCTGCATTTTGGAATGCCTCCATGAGTGTACCAAGGAAACTACTGGAAGATACTCTTGTAAAATTTTAAATGCTTATGGAACAGATGCTTGTCATGTGCAAGGTATTGCCATCACAGGTTGATATATGGCATCCCACTCCAAAGGAGTTCAACTCTTTAAATCTGAAAGCTCATCTGAAGTGACCATATGTGCAAACATACCCATGTATTTGATCATTAAGTATATCAAAGCCACCATTGTTCTCAGGACCTGCTCTTTTTAAGGCTTCAAGGATTCCTGACATCAATACCCCCATGAGTGGAAACCTAAGGCTTGAATGGACATTCTCTGGTTTTCCAAAAATGTTTGCTATATGGTACAACCAAATGTATGCCTCATAGATACAATAAAAGGTCATCAAGAAAACTTGCATCCAACGTGCAACAGATCTTAAACACTTCTTAAAATATAGCACAAAGGTATTAAGGAATTCACGTTTTCTAGAACGTCCAATAGTCTACAACACAACACAAACCAGTAGATATTCATGCCAAGTTTGGAATGCTCATGGTTTCAACATCGGTCATGCTAACACGGTAGCAGGTCTAATGGATCTTGGATGGGTGGCGGTGGTGTAGTGGTGGGTACTTGCCTATCTGGATCAATAGGTCCCAGGTTCGAATCCCACCTCCAGCACTATCACCACTGGGTCCCTGAGCAAGACCCTTAACCCTGAGTTGCTCCAGGGGGACTGTCCCTGTAATTAGAACATGTAAGTCGCTCTGGATAAGAGCGTCTGCTAAATGCCGTAAATGTAATGGATCTTGGAAATCCCAAAGCTTCCACTATTGCATTCAACCGATCATTCCAAAATGACCATCACATTCTTTGAAATAAGAAGCACATGGTATATATTGAAATTCATCTTACTGGTCTAAAGATTTTCCTAGAGCCTGCCCATTTTGAAAAGACGCTAAAGGATATCACGATCCCAAAAAAGCAGCAATCTAAGACTGCAGTGCACGTTCAAAGGAGCCCCAAAAATATTTAGTTCCTGGTACAAGAATGTTAAGCAACTTAATGCTTCATACAGATACAGCACTAAAGTAACCAAAAATGCTTGCATCCTTGAGTGCCTCCATGCATGAAATGAAGACACCCAAGGAAGACACTCTTATGAAGTTTCAAATGCTTATGAATCTGATATCCGCCATGCTACAGTGACTACAACAGGTTCATGGATAAGGATGGGCTTTTGATATTTTATTAGATATAAACTATGGAGAAGCTACTGTTTCTCCCTCAGATTCTCCTCGTTTTATGAAGAATCTTAACGGTGTTATCATCCCTTATGGTCAGAAACTTAAATTGGAGTGCACATTCACTGGAGCTCAGAAAATGTTTGTCACTTGGCACAAGGACGGGAAACAGATATACGCTTCTTACAGATACAACATCAGAGTCACTGAAAATTCCTGCCTTTTGGAACGTTTACATGGAAGCACCTACTGGAAGATATTCTTATGAAGGTTCTTGCAGACTTGATGCTTTATTGACATCACATAGTTTATCATGAGCTGCTGATTGTGCATCTTCAGTATGCAGAACATATTATACTGACACAATGTCAACCTTCTCAGATACTCCCTGCTTTGGGAGAAAACTGAGACATTTCCATCCCAATGAGCCTCGATTGCTCAATCCCTGGAGCCCAGAAAATGTTTGTCACCTGGTACAAAGATGGGAAACAGAAGCTTTGTACAGATACAGCACTAAAATTACAGATAACTTGTGCACCTTGGAATATCTACATGGGTCTACCAAAGACACTGCAGGAAAATATTCCTGTGAAATCTCAAATGCTACTGGAAGAGATGTTTGTCATGCTAAAATGATTGCAGTCACAGGTTCGCCAAACCTCGACACTATTGCTTGCTGTCATGCTCCTAATATTTAGTTGGAGTTTTTGCACATCCAGTTGTTTTTACAAAACTGAAACGAATACAGTTGATTAGCATGTCATTGAAGCACTTATCTCTGATACCAGTCGCCAGGATGATGCTGAAGTGTGTCTTCTTTCTCCCAGAATCTGCCTGCTTCGAAAGGACATTGACAGATCTCACAATACCAATGAGCAAGAAATTAAGACTTGAATGCTCATTCACTGGAGCTCCAAAAATGTTTGTAACTTGGTACAAGGATGGCAAACAACTCTACGCATCTTACAGATACAACACCAAAGTCACATCGAACACGTGTATCTTGGAGTGTCTCCATCAATCCAATCAAGAAACCACCGGAAAATACTCTTGCGAGGTTTCAAACATGTGGGGAACCGATATCTGCCATTGTCAAGTGACTGCAGTCACAGGTTTGTAAATTGCACAGGATTTCGGAAGATGTTTGCTTGCATTTCGGAACACGTCGTCATTCATATCACGCCCTTGTAAAGTCTTAAATCGGGGTACCTTACAAGAGAGCAAGTTGATATTGCAGGATTGGACAGCATGGTGCTTGGGGTTATATTGCTCTTTTTTATGCTGTTGTTCAATGGCAAATTGGTGTGATGCTACGACTGCCAGTTGCACGAACGTGGAAGAAATTTTTTTTAAATCTTAGCTGAAATCACCCTTTTTTCACCAAAGACTCAGTTCTACAAGGATAGAGGGCATGCGTCTTAAGAGTATGATATTTTTAAATGCTTGTTTTGTGGACGTGATTGGACTGACTTGGCTCCGTTTGTCTTCTTGTCTGCACGTTTTCTTTGAAGAGCTTGAGAGATGTTTTTCCCTTCCACATCTGGATTTCCTCGCAGAAAACTGGAAATGGAATGCTTTGTTCTAGCCTGTTGTTCAGGGTGTGCTATAGCATGTTCATCTGCTGCTTGCCATTTTGACCAAAGTGATTTAATGATTCTGCTGTCCCTCTCAGAACCTGCTCACTTTGTGAAGAAGTTGAAGGACACAGTTTTCCCAATGAGCAGCAGACTGAGGCTTGAGTGTACTTTCACCGGAGCTCCAAAAATGTTTGTAACATGGTACAAAGACGGAAAGCAACTGTATGCCTCATACAGATATAACACAAGAGTGACAGAAAATTCCTGCATCTTGGAATGTCTACATGAGTGTAACAAAGACACTTCCGGGAAATACTCTTGTGAAGTCTCAAATTCCTTGGGAACTGATATCTGTCATGCGAATGTGACAACAGTAACAGGTTTGTATTACTTTGGATTCCTTATATTTTCTGCAGGCCTATATTTATAGTCTCCAGTTGATGTTGTCATCATTTTTAGGAAGGAATTACATAACGGAAGGCAACATTTCATTTCATTTTACCCCAAAATTATTACATTTGGGGTAGACGTTACATTGTTACAATTATAAATTATTATTACTGCCTGGTTTGAACAGAAGCTTAAGGAAATGAAAATTGCCATAAGCAAGCAACTAAAGCTCGAATGTACCTTCTGTGGTGCACCGAAATATCTGTCACATGGTACAAGGATGGAAAACAGATCTACGCCTCTTATAGATACAACACGAGAGTTGTTGGAAACTCCTGCTCTTTAGAATGTCTACACGAGTGCACTAAGGACACTACAGGAAAACACTCTTGTGAAGTGTCGAATTCCTTTGGAACCGATTTCGGTCTCACTCAATTGACGGTAGTTTCTGGTTAGTACAATAGTCTGGGCTTCGGGAAGTTCTTACTCTTCTATCAATGGCTTCTATAAATGATACTAACGTAACTTCAAGCATACTCCTGAAGAAGAGCGATTAGTCTGCCTCAATACCAGTGATTAGTTCAGTTTTATTCCTCTTAGAACCTGCTCGATTTGTGAAGAAGCTCTCCAACCAGACCCTCCACGAGGGCCAAAAACTGAAACTTGAATGTTCCTTCACTGGAATGGAAAAAATATTTGTCACATGGTATAAGGATGGCAAACAGATCTACGCCTCTTACCGATACAACACCAAAGTCATTGGGAATACTTGCTTCTTGGAATGCGATAGAGACACTGCTGGAAGATACTCTTGTGAAGTTATAAATGATGATGGAAGTGATATGTGTCATGCAGAGGTGACCGTAGGGGCAGGTCAGTAAACTGAAGTGACATTTACAGTTATGGCATTTAGCAGAGGTCTGGAAAAAGGACGTCATGCACCGTTTGTGGGCCACTACTGGTTTTTCTTCTTCATTTCTTTGATGAAATGCCTCTTCTATGAGAAAATGACTAGCTTCAAGAACAGAACACGACCACTCTTTGCTTAGGAAATCAAGAGTAATCATATCAGTAAAAGGAAAGTTGAAAACTATTTGAATTTTGCATTAAATGATTGCTTTGTGTGTGTTTTCATGCCTATAAAATAGCAGGAATTTGAAGAAAAATAAACCAGTTAAAGGTTGTTTAAATATCCAGTGCTGAATATAAGATGAAGCTCAGGAGGGGCTGTAGTTGCTTTGCATCAAGTAGAGTAGAATACGTCTTGTTGCACTGACCATTTTTGATTGGAAAAACTCTTTTCTATTGAGTCATTGTGCCAAAAATGCACTATTTTTAAAAATGTAAAGATTTCATACATCTTTAATAGAAATGCTAGATGGGCCACATGACAGGAAAAGGAACCTGGCAAAGGATAGCGACGGTATCTGTTCAGGAGGAAAGTTATTCTGTGTGGACATTAGCCGTTTTCAGACTATTTTCAGAAAGAAAGAGAAGATTCGAAGCTGTTCTCTTGCCACGTTCGGAAGCAGATCAGAAAAGGCGCGTTTCTCGCGATGTTTCTAAAATGTTTTTCCTCTCGCTTTAGGTTTGACTGACTAAATGAGTGTATGTGTGTGTTTCATAGATGGCAGCTAATCAGAATGCATGCTTTGTTTTTTTTCAGAACGGAAGATTCCACCAGCCTTCACTAAAAAGCTGCCAGAGCACATTGAGGACACTGAGGACAAACTGGTGAAGCTTGAGGGTCGTGTTTCTGGATCTCAGCCACTGTCTGTCAGCTGGTACAAAGATGAGAGAGAAATCTTCAGTTCCGACAACTGCGAAATGACCTTCAAGAACAATGTGGCTGTGCTGTGCATTAAGAAATCCCAAACCTCAGACAGCGGCACATACGCTTGCAGAGCCGCTAATGAAGCTGGAACTGTCTCTTGCCAGGTTGTGGTCAACATTACAGGTATTTGACTCTTTCTTTATCCTTACCTTCCTTTCTTTTAGTTTTATTGTCCAGCATTCTCAAATCCTCAGAGACACCAGTCAACAATGATGTTGGGTTTTTGTTCCTGTTTCTGTTTTTGTTCCTGTTTCTAACAACTGTAACGAGAGCCGGGTTCTGTTTTAGTTTCAAACTTTCTGGGCTTCAAGGGGCAGCGGTGGTCTAGTGTTTAGGCCCCAGGATCGGAAGGTCATAGGTTTGAATCCCAGACCAGTAGGTTGCCCTGAGGTACCCTTGAGCATGGTACCGTCTCCATCACTGCTCCCCGGGCGCTTTCATTAGCTGGAGGGTGTGTGCATGGGATAAATGCTGCATTTCATTGTGGGCCACTGTGTGTTGTGCTGTGTTTGACAATGAACAGTTTCACAATGAAAGCTTTCACTTTCTCTTTCACTTCACTAAAAACTGGAACATAAAATGTGCATCATCAGTGGGGAACAAAAAACTATTGCATAAGCAAAATGAAAAATTCTCTAATTGTATTTCTACTTGAATTAAACCACAAAATAACTTGCTCTGAAAAAGTATAAAAGTATCAAAAGTAAAAGCACCAGTATTCTTATTTTGTAGTGGTGTATTGCTTTTCTTCTTCTTTCTGGTGTTCCCATCTAAGGGTCGCCACAGATGATCACTTCCATTTCTTCCGGTCCTCTGCTTCTTCCTCTTTCGCACCAACCACCTGCATGTCCTCTCTCACCACGTCCATAAACCTCCTCTTTATCCTTCCTCTTCTCCTCTTGTCTGGCAGCTCCATCCTCAACATCCTTCTCCTGATACTCCTCGTCTCTCCTCTGAACATGTCCAAACCAACGCAACCTTGATTCCTTAACTTTGTCTTAAAATTCATCCAGCCTGATCTGTCCCTCTAAAACACTCACATTTCTAATCCTGTCCATGCTCGTCACACCCAACGAAAATCTCAGCATCTTTAACTCCGACACCTCCAGCTCCTCCTCCTGTCTAATAGCTGGTCTCACTACCATCCTATAAAGCTTTCCTTTCACTCTTATACTTGTATATATGGTATATTTTTGCACTTCCCTTCCCAGCAACACTTTTATCATCATACAAAAGTAAAAATTGTAAGTGTTGGGAAGGGAAACCATCAGCAGCACACTTGAGAGGTTAGATAAGAATTTAAAATACAGTACATCACTACCTTACATCACTCACTTTTTTATTAACATAGTATTTTTCTGAGTACATAAATAAATTTGAAATGGGTGGCGGTGGTCTAGTGCTAGGATGCTTGCCTATGGATCTATGGCTCAAGAGGTCCCAAGTTCGAATCCTCTGGCACTACCACCACTGGGTTCCTGAGCAAGACCCTTAACCCTGAGTGTCTCCAGGGGGACTGTCCCTGTAATCAGGACATGGAAGTCGTTCTGGATAAGAGCGTCTGCTAAATGCCGTAAATGTAAATGGGGCAGTGCTGGCCCAGTGGTTAGGGAATGGGCCACATAATCAGAATTGAGCAAGGTACCATCCCCATCACTGCTCCCCGGGTGCTGGATATGGTTGTCCACTGCTGCACGGTGTGTGGGGGTTAAATACAGAGGATGCATTTTATTGTGTTTCATAGTGACAAATAGTCACGTTCACTTTAAAAGTTCTCTTCCCCCAAAAAAATAAAAAAATGTTTTGAATCTATTTTTCTCTATGTGCTTAAAACTGTATCACAGTGCTCTAGGTCTTTGAGTCCTTCTGTTTAGTCTTATTGTTCTTTTTTTTTGAAAACTAGAACATCAAAAGCCACCAACCTTCGAAACGACCCTTCAGCCAATGACAGTGGATGAAGGTGAGAGATTTAGCCTGAGCTGCAAAATCTCTGGCTCTTCTCCACTGAAAATTCAGTGGATGAAAGACAGAAGGGAGGTGACGTCTTCTGCCGACATCGAGATCACATTTATAGATGGTGTTGCAACTCTGACTATCAACAAGGCTTCCAGAGCCGATGCAGGAGACTACCTGTGCAAGGCAGCCAACAATGCTGGTAGCAATTTCTCCAAGGCCAAGATGACCATCAAAGGTATGATGTTGATCTTAGGATGCAGATAATGAATGTGCTTGCTGCTAATATTACTTTTTATCTACGTGTATAGATTGCAAAAATGCACAATTTATCATTCTGAATGTCCAGAATGTATGAACGACATTTATAAATTGTTTCATACAACAGGCATTAGACCTCGCCATGATCAATCAAAGCTTGATCACTCACATTTATTTCGTGAAACTCTTTCACGTTTCTGATGTTCTTATGAAGGTGAAATGTATCTTATTGACAGTACATGTTTTGGGAAATAAGTCTCAGACATTTCATGACTCAAATGGGAATATTATCTTGTTTGATAAACTTTCTCAAGATGGATGGGACAAAACTACAACCCAAGCACTTCTTTAAGTTAATTCTCTTTATCCATCTATTCTCTTCGCTCCTTCACTGCTGGTTTCATTTAGAAAAAGCAGGAGCAGCTCCTGCGCCAGCTCAGGCCGCCGCTGCAGCAGCTGCAGCAGTGAAGAAACTGGACAACTTGTTCTTCATAGATGAACCAAAGGGTGTTCGCATCACAGAGAGTAAGTGATGGTTCTTTTAGAAGCTCTGATATTTATGATGCTGTCATGTTCTAAAGTTGATGTATGATGATGATGATGATGTATGAAATTCTGGAGTGCTCTTATATTCTGACTTACAGAGGGCACTGCAACCTTCATCGCCAAGGTTGGTGGTGATCCCATCCCTAACGTCAAATGGATGAAGGGCAAATGGAGGCAGATGAATCACGGTGGCCGTATCTATATTGATCAGAAGGGCCAAGAGGCCAAGCTGGAGATCAGAGAAGTGACTAAATCCGATTCTGGCCTGTACAGATGTATAGCGTCTAACAAACATGGAGAAGTTGAGTGCAGCACTGAGCTAAATGTTGCGGAGAAACAAGAAACTGCACCCGAAACAGTGAAACTGAAGAAGTGAGTTTGATATTCGCTATTTGTTTAATTTCATAAAGAAGCTAAGGTAAATCTGCTTCTAGATCAAAGAAGGAAACACCACAATAATTGACTCTTGGTCTTTTGTCATGTTCAGGACACCATCAAAGCAAAAGAGTCCCAAGGAGAACAAAGACATTGACATAGTTGAGTTGTTAAGAAATGTAGACCCAAAAGAATATGAGAAATACGCTCGCATGTATGGCATCACAGACTACCGCGGCCTTCTTCAGGCCATTGAGCAGCTGAAAAGGGAGAAGGGTGAAGAAAGTGGAAAACCGGTAGATTTATCTCTCTTTCTCTGCTATCATTTCTTCTCATCTTGTTTTGTTGCACCATAATTGGGTATGAATCGTTATTACGTAGCGCATGTTATACTTAACGCTCTTTTCTGAATCAGGAACATGAACGTGGCAGCAGAGAGTCTGATGAAGATTTGGTTAAGCTCGTGTCGGATTTGCAGAAGAGAATGGAGCACACTGAAGTATGATCTTTTTATTGAAAAACAACAGAATCTAGAAAATAAAAAAAAAACCTCTTGTAGCAAACAAGGTCAGACTTTGATGAGATATTTAATGGCTTGAACATGTGCACTTATTTTCTTTTCGCAGCCCGTTACCCTGCTTAGCGACATCAGCGATCAGGCAGCTCAAGTAGATAAAGAGGCTGTGTTTGAGTGTGAAATTAAGATCAACTACCCCGAAATCACACTGTCTTGGTACAAAGACACCAAGAAGCTTGAAACTAGTAGTAAATATGAGATTAATGTCGTGGGCGACCGACACTTGCTGAAGATCAAGAACTGTCAGACAAGCGACCAGGGAAATTACCGCATCGTCTGTGGCCCACACATCTCCAGTGCCTCCCTGTCCGTGTTGGGTAAGTCCTCTCTCCAGTACTTGTTTTGCATTCTGCTTATAGTTTTTGAAGTCTTTCCTGAGGGAAATTTACCAACCCTGCAGAGAGTGATGAGCTTAAGCAGAAGCCTTCTTCTGGTAAGAAGGCGAAGCTGCCTATAGTGCAGTGATTTTTGACTTAACACACATACGCATGCCTTTATATCACTGGTTTTATTCATCACTTTTATTGGTAATTTGCTGGATGAACAGCAAAACAAGGTTTTTTTTAGACCCTCGCGTTTCACGTGCTTAAGCGTTTACTAACCTCTTTGTTTGTTTTTATCTTCTCGTCAATAAAATCCATGCATTTTCTTAATGATCTTGAACCACTTGGTCCCAGTGGCCTGATTCTTGAATAAAAGGTTGATGACTAGTAAGTGTTCTTGAAGAGTGAATGTTCCCTCTTAACCCCTAATCATGGAATGGGGTGAGATATTAAATATGCGTTTTAAGAGCAGTAAAATGATTTTTCTTACTTGTAGCCGATCAAATTCAATTCACCAAACGCATCCAAAACATCACGGTGAAGGAACGGCAGACGGCTACTTTTGAGTGTGAGTTGTCCTTTGACAGTGCCGTGGTCACATGGTACAAGGACTCTTGGGAGCTTAAAGAGAGTCCAAAATACGCCTTCAGACGTGAAGGACGACGTCACTTTATGACCATCCGTAGCGTAACATCTGAGGATGAAGGTGTGTGCAGTTAGATATACCTCAACATTGCTTCTCTTTACATTTGCATTTGAATTAAAATCACCTTCACCAATCATCTTCTAGGCGTGTACTCTGTGATTGCACGTTTGGAGCCTATTGGTGAAGCTACAAGTACAGCTGAGCTTTATCTGTCAGGAAAAGGTACCAGTTATTAAATAACACAGTGACATTGCAACCAGTCACATTTATTGGCCCAGTAATGACATTTTACCTCCTTTCGCAGAATTTGATCTAGGAGCAATGTCTTATGGTGAGTATTTTGAAAATTAGAGTCCAAGAACCCTAATTTTTGTAGTTTTTCCCGTATTTGCATTCCTAAATTGAAGAAAGATGACAAAATAAACAATTAACACAATTCTACTCTTCACATGTGACATAGACATCCCCGATACAACAATACGAGTACCCGAGTTGCCGTCTATTATTAGTTTGAAAGGTAAGATTGGAAAACTGAGATGAGGCAATGTTGTCTGATACATGACTAAACCCTGCAGCTGAAATAACAGTGACTTCTTTCAAATCTTTTATATTCAAAAGAAGAATCATCTGAATATTATTATGAAGAAAGGAGTGAAGTGACAGGTACAGTTTTAATGTTACTTCATCTCTAAGCAACTTAATCCACCACCATCATCTCCTCTCTAACAAGCTTTCATCCTTTCCATCCCTCCTCAACCACCGAATCATGTTTTGTGGAGCATTAACTTCACACAAGCTTATAACCGTCATGACAACAAGCATCCATTTCATCTCCATATATTCATTGATTCACCTAAAGCTACTTTTAAAGGGCGTCTTATTGAATCGAATTAACCAAAATGACCAAAATGTGCATCTTGGCTTCAAAATTTGAATGATAATAATAATAATGGCATCGCTGCGCCTTTATCACTTTATGTACACATGAAGTAAAGTAATTACATGCTATTTTTTCTAACGCTGATTTCTTCATATCCTTTTATTCCATTTTTGACTGCTTATTTTGGCAAAATGTATTTTGGTACACTAGAGTATGAGAGCTGGACCATCCAAGAGACAAAAGTAAATCGTGAATTCCCACCAGCTGAAGGTATACTGCAGCTAATAGTCTGTTAAGTGTATTAATGAGAGCTTGACTTTTTGCTCACCTTGTGCATTAATGCTTTCTTTCACCCTCTTAGCATGCCTGGCCATCCTCACCATGCCTTTTAGGTTGTGTTTGAAAGTTTGTTCTTTTCCATTGACCAATAATCCACAATTTTCCCCCACTTGTGTAATCCATAGGCGCTGTATGTGTCCGACTAGGTTTGGTGTTACTTCGTGAGTCTAAATGTGAGTTTGTCTCCCATCAGAACCCAAGAAGCCAGTGGAAGAAATTGTCCCCAAAATTGTGGCGGAAAAGACAGAAGAGAAGCCTAAAAGAGGTATCAAACACACCATGCTTGTGCTTGACCAAACTCATGGCTGTCAAACCGCTATTAACTTGTCAAGACTTTACGTCATCTGCCAGCCCTCTTAAACGTTCTCTCGAAACATTTGTTGTTTCCTTGTGTGTTTTTGTTGAAGTTGTGAGTGTGTGTGAGTGTGTGAAGTGTCTCCTATCTGTGTATCTATATGTTTGTATGTGTGTGTGTGTGTATGGGTGTAAATTTATTTGTAATTTATGTATGTATGTAAAAATCTGCTTTTATTAACGCTTTGCTGCCATCAGTTCTACTGAATGGCTATGATGCTTTTACATGGTTTTGCATTTCTTCATGCTTTATTTGGCATGTCTACCAAAGCTCTATAAACACATGCTTGATAGCAATAGTTTAACAAATGAAATGTGTTTTAAGCACCTGAGGTTTCCAAGAAACCGGAAGAGAAAGCCGCAGCAATTGAACCGAAAACACCCAGTCTTCCTAAAGGTATTTAAGTGCCTTTATGTCTCCCTTATTAACTTTTTTTAATTCTTTTTTCAAATTTGTCCAATTTTCTCTGTACGTTGGTTCGTTACATGTGTATGTTTGTGATACAGAACTTCCATACGATCTATAACTAAACTGTATTCTTATTGTGCTGATGGTATTCCCAAGAACCTGAAGTCAGGAAGCCCGTAGAGGAAATAGTTCCTTCAGTAAAGGTGGTGGAGAGAAAGGAACAGCCTGCACCTAAAGGTATTGTCATGTGTTGAAAATGTCCAAACATGCAGATCTTTGAGTGTTATTGTACATTCTGTGTCCGAGAGATTGAGATTGTGTGCGATTTCTACGTCGAACGTCCGAAGAACTTCTTCCGAGTCTGTCAGATTTGTGTTAGTTGTGTTAGTTTCATTATATCTTAAACCTGGATGTCATTTGCAGTCTGTCCTCTTGTTTTAATCTCTTCAATGTTTAAATTAAAATTCTTATTATTGTGTCTTTATTGCTGTCTGTCACTTAGTCCCATCATCTAGACACTAATAGTTTTTTGTCTTACCTGAAGATGTCTCAAAACCTGTGGTGCCTGAGCCTAAACCTCAGGTGCCACCTGAGCCTAAAGAGGTTCCAGCAGCTGTACCCAAGCCAGAGCCTAAACCAGAGGCAAAACCTGAGCCTAAACCAGAGGCAAAACCTGAGCCAAAAGTAACACCAAAGCCAGAGCCCAAGCCAGAGCTAAAGCCTGAACCAAAGCCAGAGCCCAAGCCAGAGCTAAAGCCTGAACCAAAGCCAGAGCCCAAGCCAGAGCTAAAGCCTGAACCAAAGCCAGAGCCCAAGCCAGAGCTAAAGCCTGAACCAAAGCCAGAGCCCAAGCCAGAGCTAAAGCCTGAACCAAAGCCAGAGCCCAAGCCAGAGCTAAAGCCTGAACCAAAGCCAGAGCCCAAGCCAGAGCTAAAGCCTGAACCAAAGCCAGAGCCCAAGCCAGAGCTAAAGCCTGAACCAAAGCCAGAGCCCAAGCCAGAGCTAAAGCCTGAACCAAAGCCAGAGCCCAAGCCAGAGCTAAAGCCTGAACCAAAGCCAGAGCCCAAGCCAGAGCTAAAGCCTGAACCAAAGCCAGAGCCCAAGCCAGAGCTAAAGCCTGAACCAAAGCCAGAGCCCAAGCCAGAGCTAAAGCCTGAACCAAAGCCAGAGCCCAAGCCAGAGCTAAAGCCTGAACCAAAGCCAGAGCCCAAGCCAGAGCTAAAGCCTGAACCAAAGCCAGAGCCCAAGCCAGAGCTAAAGCCTGAACCAAAGCCAGAGCCCAAGCCAGAGCTAAAGCCTGAACCAAAGCCTGCAAAGAAACCTGAGTCTCCCCCAGTCAAAGGTATTGTAACTGAACTTTGCCTCTGTGCTGTTGCATCATGTCCCTTCTTAGTGTCTTTGTCAGTGTGATGGCCTCTGCATCTGTCTGTCTGTCTGTACTTTTATTGTGTAAATGTTTGAGTAAGGTGACCTCTTCATATTAAAAAAAAAATGTTCTTGTGTCAAACTACAGCTTTGTCTCTTTATGTAATGTCTCTGTCCAGTTTGTTTGCTCTTATCTAAATGTAAATGTTCTTTAAAATAACTAGATGTTTTCAAGAAGCCAGAAGCAGCACCTCAACATGCCTTAGCTACTGAAAAGAAAGAGGTTTTAACCCCAAAACCAACCAGGACTCCACCCAAAGGTAAATGTTAAAGTGTACTGTTTGTAAAATGACTTTTTGTGGATATTTTGATACTTAAAATGTCTTAAAATGTGTCTTTTTTGGTGTTGTTTCCCAACAAACTCTTATCACCATAACAGGTGCTCTTTGAAATGTGTGTTGGGTCTTGATTTCTTAATGTCTTGCACTTTTCATCATTTTGCGTGTCATTCTGCTCACTCGCTGCGATAGTCATAGGATGTAACCACTTGTATCTTTTTTAAAGCTCCTGAAGAGCGAAAGACAGCACCACAAATAGAACCAGACAGAAAATCAGACATGGTGGTGCCACCAAGGGTGACAATGTCTAAACAAGAACTGTCTGTATCAGTGAAAACAACAAGAACACAAGAATCTGCTCTGGTCCTGCCTGAGCCCGCAAGAAAAGAGGAAGCTGTACAGCTGGTTGAAATGCCAGAACTTACACCAGCCTCTAAAAAGCTGGTAGCAGTAGAACTGGAACACTCTATCTCTGCACACCAAGAGGTTCCCAAACCAGAACCGAGCAGAACGCCCGAGCCAACATTTGTTTCTAAGGAACTTCCAAAGGCAGAGCCGAGCAGAAAACCAGAACCCAAAATTGTACCTACGACTCTAAAAGATGAACCTATGGCAAAGCCTGAACCTGTTCAGGACAGAAAAGCAGCAGTGAAAGGTATCATTGCTTAAAAATGTAACAGATTGCTTCTGTCTGGCTAAACTCACTCGAGCTTTATCTTTTGTGTGCAAGTGTCCTTTCTGACACGCAACATTTCTTGCAGGCATGTTTTACGTGTCAAAGTTGGGATTTAAAATCCCATGTCCTACTCTTTCAGTTTGTGTGTGTTGATGTGCTCTCATTCATTTGCTTCCGTCTGGTATCATTTTTACTTTGACAAAGTTCTCGAGGTTAAACCCACGGATGTGCCACCTGAGAAAATAGCTGTGGCTAAACCTGGAAAGAAGATGGAAGTTACTCCTACCAAAGGTATGGTTGGTTGATCTTTAAGGGCTTGTGTGTGGTACTAATCTTGTACCAGAAATATCTGCTTTGTTTGTCTTCAATGTGTCTAAAATGTAAAGAAGTATTTAAACGTTTCTTGAAACATGCAACTGGCGCCTAAAGTCAGTTTAAATTCATCTTTCAGTGTAAACTACTGTGTTATTCTGAATTTCCAAACTTCTTGTTCAAATGTTGTTGTATCTGGACGACAACACGTGGTGATGTCTTAAAATGTCATCTTTAAAGTCTTTGCAGCTTCAAAGAAAGTTGAACAAAGTCAGCAGGCAGCAGACATTTCTATGAGAACAGAAGATATTTCTGTGTCAATGGAATTGAGTAAGAGACAGGAAGTGTCTAAAAGAGAGACTGTCCTACATGAACATGTGGAAGCTTCATTGCAGTTGGTCAAAGATAAACCTACACAAGTGGCATCTGACAAAAAGCTAGAGGTTCTACCTCGGAAGAAGACAGGAACGTCTCCTGCCAGAGGTATGCATAGATGATCTTGCGAATTTGTCCTAATGGGTAAAGGTTGTCATCTTCAGAATTTAATTTTATACAAGTTGTCATCTTCAGTTCTTTATGCTAGAATCTTATTTTATACAAATGCAGTATATTTTGGCAGAATGCAGTCAAGTTCAGAAATGTTATTCCCACTAATTTACATCTTAAAATTATTCCTTCAAAGCAGAGGAATTATTCTGTAAAACAGAGGAGATTTCAGTGATGAAAGAAATTATTTCAAGAGAAGAAATCTCGCATAAAAGATTGGACATCTCACGTCCAGCTGAAGAGACTTTACTGAAAGGGGTGGAAGTTAAAACTACAGAGGCAGTTACTGAGAAAACAGCAGTAGATAAACCTCAGATGGAAGTGGCTCCACCAAGAGGTATGCTCGGTCAGTTTAAAGGGTTTCTCTTCTATAATCTCTTCTGTGTATTATGTCTCATATTAGTTCTTTCACTTTCAATGTATATTCTGACAAAATTTCAAATTTTGGCCCCTTTTATACCAATCAACTGGACCACAATTGAATAAACCAAGCAATTTCATCCAATTTTATCCACAGTAAATGCTTAAGATGAATAAATCCGATATGATATGGCTTTAAGATAATAGTCTAGTACTTTTTATGTGAAATAAAATCATGTTAATATAAGGTATATTGAACAAAACTAAATATCTAATAATTTATAAGGACCATGATTTGAAACAAACTAAAACATGTTGTCTTGAAAGAGTAAAGAAAATAATCACTAGCTTGGTGATACTGGTGGGGAAAAAGTATTTTTAAATTCCCTTTTCTTTATAAGATTGAAACAAAAATTCAAGTTTATATGAATTCATGTTTTAATGTTATGTGTTGTTGTTGAATGTGCTTCCCACACCACTATATGGTGCAATCTTTCATCTTTAAAGACCTTGAATCTTCCAAGAGAACTGAAGTTGTGCAAACAGTGCAATTCCCTAAAAAATCGGGGGAAATTCTAAGAAGGGAAGAAGTGATTTCAAGAGAAGAAGTGATCTTTAAAACCGAAGAGACCCCATATCAGCCTGAAGACACATTGTTGGAAGTGTCTGAAGTTAAATGGGCAAAAGAGCCATTTGAGAAAAAGCCTGTGGCTAAATCTCAAAAACATTTAGATGTGGTTTCCACCACAGGTATGTTTTCTGTAGGAATTTCATCTTTCTTTATAGTTATTTAGGTATTTTATATTTGGGTTGGCATGTTAGCCACACACACATACATACATTAAGAAGACAAAAGTATGTGGACACTTTAACCCAATAAATATATGATGGGTGCTCTTTCCAAAACCACTGCAATTGATAGTGTCTCAAGCCTTCACTGTTCTAGGAAGGCGTTTTAAAAAAAATTAGATTTTACTTTTTTAATTTTAGCATTAGCAGTTTGCAAACTGACAGACTGATGTTTTTTACAGACTGTCTCCATAAAACAAAGCTTCCATTTCTTTCATTTAATATTCTCAATATGCCAAACATGAGACAGATTGAAATGAATAGAATCATATTTTTTGCAACAATTAGGTGATTCACTGCAAAATATAAAAAAATGTTGGTTGGCTTAAGAATATTACAGGAGTGGTGGTTGTCTGTGGACCATAGGTTGCAGGTTCAAACCCCACCTCCTGCACCACCACCACCAGGCTCCTGAGTAAGACCCTTCACCCCAGGTTTCTCCAAGGAGACAGTCCCTGTAATGAGCAAATGGAAGTCATTTTGGATAGGAGTGTCTACGAAATGCTATAAATGTTGAAAAAGTAGAGTTATTCTTTTTAAGTTACTACTCTGTTCTTCTGCTATTGCTAGCTGCAATGAGAACTGAACAAACTGTCCACAAAGTTAAAACAAAGAAGACAGAAGAAGAGATGGAAGAAGTGTGTCCCATAGGAAAACTCTTACATGAAAGAGATGTTATTGAACATCAACACCTTTACATTGAAAAGAAGGAGGTCCATGATGAAAGAATTGTTGTGCCTGATGTCCCGCTGAGTCCTCCAAGTAACGAGGCTCTCATGACAAAGGAGGAGATGGCTAAATGTGACCAAAACATCCCTGAAGTCATGGTTAAACTAATTACTCAGGAGATGGCTTCAAAAGCCGAAAAGAAAGGTTCACCAGATGTGACAGTGGCACCAAAAGAACCACTTCAGGAGAAAATTTCCAAAAAAGAGGTTGCGTTCAAGAAGAAGAAAGAAACTTTGGTTAAAGAGGTTGAGGCTAGGTCTGTCTCTCCAGACACTCATGTCATAAAGAAGCTGCTACATGGAAGCAAGGAAATATCACCACAATCTGCTACTGAACAAAGGAAAATACCAAAAGAGGAAGTGAAGAAAGAACAGAAAATACAGGAAAAAGGTATTTGGACAAAATGACAGAATGGATCTTCATTACTTTGCTTTTTTGCCGACAGTGTTGTTTGTCTTATCTTGCGATGCTTGCCGACTAGGCGGGTGAAATTGTCTTCTCTTTATTTTTTCATGTCAATTCATGTTTGTCCTCATGTTCCATTCTTTGCTCTTAATTTCTTATTTTTCTTAATTAGTTAGAAAACAATCCGTTTTTTCTTCAAAGCACTTCAAAAACAGGAAGAAAAGCATAAATCTTGCTGCACTTTTCTTGAGTCTTTGTGCGATTGTTTTCTTGACCTTCAATGGCATGCTTTTATTTAAAGAGCCAACTGTGGAGAAGAAGCCCACACCTGAGGCACCAAAGCCAAAAGTGGCGGCACAAACTGTCTCTCCTCCTCGAGGTAGATTCTCTGGTGACATGTCTTCCTTGTCTTCCTGTGTTTCACTGTCTTTAACACATTGGGATATTTTTGGTTATGTCTCTTTGTGTTTCTTTTTCAATGTTCTTTATGTGTTTTTACAGTTCCTCTTTCCATGCACATTGTTATTTCTTGGTTGTGACAATGGCATGCTTTTATTTTAAGAGCCAACCGTGGAGATGAAGCCAACTGCTGAAGCACCAAAGCCAACAGTGAAGCCAGTCCAGAAAAAGGTCTCTCCTCCCCGAGGTAGAGTCTGTGCTACCGTGTCTTCTGTCTTCAGTCCTTTGAATGATTCTGTTTCTGTCCTGTCGTATTGTTATGTGTCTTACTTTATGTTCATATATATATATATATATATATATATATGTAGCAGTAACTCTTCCCATCCACAAAATGATCTTCTGAATGTGTCCATGACATGCTTTCATTTAAAGAACCGACGGTGGAGAAGATACCACCACTCAAGGCGCCCACGCCAGCAGTGGCACCAGTTGAACAAAAAGTGTCTCCTCCTCGAGGTAGAGCTTCTGCTTGTGTGTTTTATCACTCCTGACCTCTTCTCCTTCTTTAATACAGCGTGATGTTGATGTTGCTCGAATCTCATTGATGTTCCTTATGATATGTATCTTCTCTGTGTTGTAACACATCATGTCTCTCTATCGACATTGTCTTTAACACATTGGGATATTTTTGGTTATGTCTCTTTGTGTTTCTTTTTCAATGTTCTTTATGTGTTTTTACAGTTCCTCTTTCCATGCACATTGTTATTTCTTGGTTGTGACAATGGCATGCTTTTATTTTAAGAGCCAACAGTAGAGAAGAAGCCAGAACCCGAGGCACCCAAGCCACCAGCCACCCCACTTGAACCCAAAGTCTCTCCTCCTCAAGGTAGAGTCTTTTCTTACATGTCTTTCATCCTTGTGTCTACACTAATCTCATCTTTTTCTTCCAGTCCAATACTGTTAGCATTCCAGTTGTCTTGTTTAATGTCCTCTGTTATGTACACTTTGTCTTCTTTCTCTGTGCATCATTGCTTCTTGATTGTGACAATAGCTTGCTTTTATTTAAAGCGCCAACTGTAGAAAAGAAGCCAAAACCTGAAGCACCAAAGCCAACAATGGCGCCACTTGAACCGAAAGTGTCTCCTCCTCGAGGTACGCTCTCTGTTTCCATGTCTTCTGTGCATGTCTGTTGTCTTCTCAGTCTTTGGCACATTGTGAAATGATTTGCTTCTTCTGTTTCTTTTGGGCGTTCCTCTTCACATGTGTTTCGTCTGCTTTCTAAGATGTCTTTCGATGCACATTATAATGTTGTTGGTTGTGACAATGGCATACTTTTATTTAAAGAGCCACCCACAGAGAAGATGCCAGCACCTGAGGCACCAAAGCCGACAGCAGTGCCGCTCGACGAAACAGTCTCTCCCCCTGAAGGTAGAGTCTGTTATCTTGTCTTTTTAGCCTTACAGTCACTTTTTCCATTGCTGTTCTTTATTGCTTTGTGCTGTCTTTATATGTCACACATCTTCATCCTTTATTTGTTACCTTTTACTTCATTTATGTGTTTATTTTAACTACGCCATCTTGTCTCTTCACATTGTCTCATGTGTCTTTAACCCCTGCACTGCATTTGTTCATCTTAAAATTAACACACCTTCATTTAGTCTATGTTTGTCTGATTGGTCCACTTTTCTGTCCAGGATTCATTTCAGGTAATTTATTGGGGTTTGAATTCATTATGGTATATACGTTTGTAATTAAATGCATTATATTAACCAGACAAAATTGTTCATATGCCCTTTTTCTGTTTAATAAATCTTTAATCTCTGCAGATAAAGGCCCTGTTGGAACTCCTGGACCTGTGCAGAAAGGTATGGTTGCTGTTTTATTACTCGCTCGCCTGTAAACCCTTTTATTGATCTTGTTTATTTTGGGTTCCATTATTGTGTGCGCATATCGACTGGTCAGTCTCGTGTCTTTTGATTAACGTAGCCAAAGGTTAAGAAAGGAATACATGTTTTTCTCCCTGTTAAACAGCTCATTGTTAGATTTGTCATGACTACCAACCACCTAGACAATTAGCCAAATCCAGCGAGTGAAATATTAGCGTAGATATTTGTGAGCAGTTGTCGTTAGAAATAGAATTGACATGTTGTGTGTTTGACTTTGTCTCGTGAACACTTGTTGTGCTTTCTGTGGTGTGATTTAGAAGCGCCAAGCACCACAAAAGCTTTTCTTAAACAGAAGGCTAAGATTCACATTGAAGAGGGAGAGAAACTGGTAATGCCAGTTTTAAAGAAATCCACCAGAAGCCCTAAAGATGAAAAAGAAGAGCATGAGGTCATATCTTTGACAAAGATTCAGCATGAGGCACAAACAACAGCACCAGGACCAGCTCTTAAGAGAACTGAAATTACCAGGAGTTATGAAACAACAGAGGAAATTATAAGTGTGGAGAAAAAACTGACTGGCCAGGAAAATAAACTTGACGAATTCATGAAAGCAACAACTCAGAAAGAAACTACACCTGATAAAGTGGTAGACAGAAAGGAGGACTTCAAAAAGAAAAAATTGCCAAAGGATGAGGAACCTAAGAAACCTGTCCTGATGATCAAAAAAGGATCTAAAATACCATCATCAGAGAAGGAGCATGAAGCTGTGAAGTTGAAACCAGTGGCAAAACCTGGTAAATCGGAAATTCCTGTTTCGAAGAAAGACGAGAAAGATAATGGGATGAAAGAAAGCCTAGGTTCTCAGACACTTAAAAGACCTGAGCAAGACCATGTTGCAGCAATGCAGATAAAAGAGGTAACACCCACAATTCAAGAAGTGGAAGAAGTCCCAATGCCTGAGGTTGTAGCAATGCAAGACACAACCTCCGAAGAGCCCAAGGAGGCATTCACAAAAGCGAAGAGAGTTCCAAGCCAGGATCAAGATGTGGAAAAAGTACAACTAAAACCCTTTTCTATGGAACCAAAAGCTGAAATGCCCACAGAAAGGGAGACCGAAAAAGACATTAAAGGTATTAAATATCCTGACAGATCAATAACAAAAAAGCCTGACATCAAGGTGAAGGAATCAGCAAAAGACAAAAAGCCAGACAAAGAACTTGCCAAGATTCAGAAACCTGATTTGGCCCAGGAAAAGCAAAAAGCAGCTCCATTCATGCCCACGCCAGTGAAGAAAGCAGAGAAAGCTCAAAAAGTAGATGAGTCTCTTTTACCCAAGAAAACTGAGTCTATTCCAGAGCAGCCAGAAGAAAAAGAAGTTTTACTGAAACCTGTTGAAGATATTAAAGGTATTAAATACCCTGACAGATCAATAACAGAAAAGAAGCCTGACATCAAGGTGAAGGAACAGGCAAAAGACAAAAAGACAGACAAAGAGCTTGCCGAGATTCAGAAACCTGATTTGCCCCAAGAAAAGCAAAAAGCAGCTCCATTCATGCCCACTCCAGTGAAAGCAGAGAAAGCTCATAAAGAAGATGAGCCTCTTTTACCCAAGAAAACTGAGTCTATTCCAAAGCAGCCAGAAGAAAAAGAGGAAGTATTACTGAAACCTGTTGAATTAATCAAAAAGGTCGCAGAGCCCAAAAAGACTCCCTCACCAAAGGCTGAGAAACCTAAAGAAGGAAAACCTTCTCCCCCTCTGCCCATCCCAGAAAAGAGTCCAAAGATGGATGAGCCAGCTGTTTTGAAAAAGATTCCTCTGTTGATAAAAACAGAGGAAAGAACGGAGGTCAAACTAAAACCTGTCGAGCTTGCCAAAAAGGAAGCTGAGCTGAAAAAATCACCTTCTCCAAAGACTGAATCTGTTCGAATGGAGAGGAAGCCCAGTGCAATAGAACCTAAAAAGCTTTCGCCTAAAGATTCATTCGAGTCTGTGACTTTGAAAAAGGTTCCAAAGAAAATCTCTCCTCAAGAGGAAAAGCCAGGAAGCGAACAATCCTCAAAACCTCAAGAAACAAAGCTTCCGTTATTGAAAGAGTTATCTCCTGGAACTTTGGAGCTGGAAAGGATTCCAACTCAGCAAGAAGAAGAAGTCTTTGAGGAAGAAGTTGAGAATGAGGAAGATGTGGAGGAAGAAGCATGGGGATGGGAACTTTCTCCTGATGAAAGTTATGGATCAGAAGAGATTCCTGACTCCTTGCAGGATGGAGTTATTGAAACTCCAGGAGGCTTTGGGGACAAGAGAGGTGAGAGGGAAGCCAAGAATTTGCCTCTGGCACTTCATGCCAACCTTCCCCCTCCAGAAATCATCCCAAATAATATCCATCCTCTAATTCAACTTCTCTTTAACAGACTTGTCTTCATCTCTTTATGTGTTCCATGTAAATCGTCTGTCTGTCCTTCCAGTGTTTGTCTTTTTGTGATAGTGTCCTCATTTCCGTAGTCTTCTGTTGTCCATGTCATGATACGGTCGCTCATTTTATACTGATTGTTTTAATCTTCTATAATCTTCTAAATTTCAACATTTTCCATTTTATATATTAGTGTTGTCAGTTGTCTGTCTGTCCTTTATATAAACAGAAATCCATTTGTCTTTTTGTCATAGTGTCCTTATTTCTATTGCCCTTTGTTGGCAGTCATGATATAGTTATTCGTTTTTTGTCTTTATTGATTCTTTCATTCTTCTTTACTCCTCTAAATACAGATGCGTTCCATTTACATCATTCATTTCATTACATCATAATCCACTACCATCTTTCTTCCGGCCTTTGAGTCTATGTGCACTACATGATTGTCACCTACAACTGCAATTTTGAGCCGTTTACAAATAGATCATAATATTTTAAACAGATGGAAAACCAAAAGAAGAGGCAGCAGGAGGCAGAGGCAGAGGACTAAAACGTAAGACCATATTTTCTAAAAATTGAAAGATAGCATTAAATACTTTCTAGGAAACTAAAATCTCTCTTCCCCATAAACCTTTCAGCAAGACAAACTCCATCTCCTGGTGATGCTGGACGTGGAAGAGGACGACCTGGTGCAGGAGGTGACAAGCCTCCCGGCGAGTCACCATTTGCTTTCCAGCTCAAGGCCGTTCCTCTGAAGTTTGTGAAGGAGCTTCAAAACATCGTGCTGCAGGAAGCTGAGTCAATTGGTTCCTCGGCTGTGTTTGAGTGCCAGATTTCTCCTTCTACTGCTATCACCACTTGGATGAAAGATGGAAGCAACCTGAGGGAGAGTCCAAAGCACAAGTTTACCTCTGATGGCAAAGATCGTAAACTGGCGATCATTGACGTCCAGCTTTCTGACACAGGGGAGTACACATGTGTAGCCAAGCTCGGGAATAAAGAGAAGACCTCCACTGCCAAACTTATTGTTGAAGGTGAGAATTTTCCTTTTGAAACATTGGGATTGGGATAGATTTGTAGAAGTATCATGATGTGAATCCTAACAAAAATATATTTCACCCTCAACAGAGCTCCCTGTTAAATTTACTAAGACCCTGGAGGAGGAGGTAACAGTCTTGAAAGGCCAGCCCATGTACTTGACATGTGAGTTGAGCAAAGACCGCGAGGTCGTCTGGAAGAAGGATGGCAAGGAGCTCAAGCAAGTCTCTGGCAAAGTTCAGATCAATATCATTGGCCTGCAGCAAGCTGTGACCATCCAGGATGCAAATGATAATGATGCTGGTGTTTATACCTGCGAGTGTGAACAGCTCAAAACGGAGACAACTGTTAAAGTTATTGGTAAGATATCTTTTCTTTACAAAGCACACATTAAATATCCCAGAAACAGAGAACATTTTCCGCATGATTTTTTAAATATTTCTTATGTTTTATAGAAATCATAAGGGACTGGTTGGTGAAGCCTCTGAGGGACCAGCATGTGAAACCCAAAACCACCGCTACCTTCAAGGGCGAGCTGTACAAAGACACTCCCAACTGGAAGTGGTTCAAGGGCAATGAAGAAATACCCAACGAACCCACAGATAAGACCGAGGTCAAGAAGGATGGAAAAGAAGTCACCCTGACCATTAAGAATGCCCAGCCAAATGATGCCAGCGATTATGCCATTGAAGTCGAGGGCAAACGTTACGCAGCAAAACTCACACTTGGAGGTAGGCATTGCTGTGTTTTTATTCATTTATCTTTTGTCCTTTTAAACTTTCGATAAAAACTCTTCTGTTTAATGGTCCATGCAGAGCGTGAAGCTGAGATCCTGAAGCCTCTTGCTAGTGTGGAAGTGGTTGAGAAAGAGGAGGCCAAGTTTGAGACTGAAATCTCAGAGGATGACGTGCCAGGTGAATGGAAGCTTAGAGGGCAGGTTCTCACAAGATCACCAGTAAGTCTTTTTTAAATGGTCATATCCATTCATTTCTTTGCTTGCTATATTTGTGGTGACCTCCTTGTGTTTTCTTTTAAGACATGTGACATCAAGGCTGAAGGCACGAAGCGATTCCTCACTTTGAAAAATGTCCAGCTTGATCAGGCTGGTGAAGTTACCTACCAGGCTTTGAATGCTGTGACAAGTGCAATGCTAAACGTCAAAGGTAAGCAAACACTGATGGAATTTTTGACCGAACGGTGACTTTATTCCAGACTATTCAAATACTTTCAACTGTTATGTCATACCTCCCAGAACTGGAAGTGGATTTCACTGTCCCACTGAAGGACGTTTCTGTCCCTGAACATAAACAAGCCAAATTTGAATGTTCCATCAATAAGGATGTGCCTAAAGTGATGTGGTTTAAGGGTTCCGATGTTATAACATCTGGAAAGAAACATGAAATCATTGATGATGGAAAGAAACATATTTTGATCGTAAATAGTTGTGAATTTGATGATGAGGGAGAATACGCTATTGAGGTCATGGGCAAAAGATCAACAGCAAAACTAATTGTAGAGGGTAAGTCGTGACATACTTTTAGTTCTGGTCATGATTTTAGACCTGTTTAGGATTGATGTTTTCATACATTTCTATCTAAAAGGTGTGACACAGAAATTCAGTGAACCTGTTATACACTGAACTAACATTATAGGTATGAGGCTGAAATTCATCTCAGAATTAAAGGACCAAACTGTGAAGGAAGGTAAAACTGCCCGATTTGAGCTTGAGCTCTCTCATGAAATCGTCTCAGTGGTCTGGTACAAAAATGAAATCAAACTGCACCCGAGCAGGACAGTCATAACCCATTTTGAAGGAGTAAGGCATATATTAGAAATGAAGGAAGTCACACTAGATGATACTTGCCAAATAAAGGCAGAGGCGAAAGGAATCACAACCAAGGCTAAGCTGCTGGTTATAGGTAATCTTTTCCATTCGTACCCCTTTCTAACCCGTCTAACGTTTTAATTTAAAGTGCTAGTTTGCCAAAATGATACTAATAATGAATTAAAACTGGTAACCATTTCTGAACATCATGGGATAAAGCTTTCTTTCTCACCTGCAAAAAGAAACACACTTTGGGTTGAACTATACATTTGCTATTTCTTTACACCGCAGTGCCAGTAATTGCCGACTTCCACCGTGTCGTTTTCTCCTAACATGACCTACCTTTGCAGAGGGTGATGCTGTCTTCATCGTCAAGTTGCAAGACTTCACTGCAGTTGAGAAAGATGAGGTCAGTTTTGACTGCGAGCTGAGCAAAGACGTTCCCGTGAAGTGGTTCCACAGCGAGATTGAAATTAAAGCCTCCAAGTTGGTTTCCATGAAGACGGAGGGCAAACGAAGAATCCTCCACCTCAAGAAGGTGGAGCAGAAAGACAAAGGAGTGTACGTATGCGATTGTGGAACAGACAAGACTTCAGCCAACCTTAACATTGAAGGTGAGCCAAAGTTCTCCTTCATTCAGTTACTTTTGCAGATGTTTACTTTTCTGCCTCTAAATACCACATCCTTGCATTTCAGCTCGTGACATCAAAGTGGTCCGACCTATGTATGGGGTTGAACTGTTTGATGGAGAGACTGCTCGTTTCGAAGTGGAGATCTCAGAAGATGATGTCCATGGCCAGTGGAAACTGAAGGGCGAAGTCCTCACTCCTTCACCTGTGAGCAGGCGAAATGTCTTTGCTGTTTCTGTGTTTAGGGAGATCTTAGATGCATATGTGTTTTATTTTCCTTTCCTGACACGTGTTTTTCTAAACCAGGATGTTGAGATCATTGAGGATGGTGCAAAACACATTTTGACATTGTACAACTGCAGAGTTGCCCATACTGGAGAGGTGGCTTTCCAGGGAGCAAATGCCAAGTGTGCTGCAAACCTGAAAGTGAAAGGTAGTTTCCATTGCAGCCTTGAACGTCTTTGCAGTTTATTATAAGATTTCTCAAGAGCTTAAACGTTCACATATTTTATCATTTAAACATCCACATTTTGGTGTCACAGAACTGCCCGTTACGTTCCTGACATCTTTGAGCGACGTGCAAGTGTACGAGAAGGACGAGGCAAAGTTTGAATGTGAGGTGTCGAGGGAAACAAAGACCTTCCGTTGGATGAAGGGATCCCAAGAGCTGAAGACTGATGATAAATATGAAATTCTCTCAGAAGGAAAGAGGCACATTCTGATCGTGAAATTTGCAGCATATGAGGATGAAGCTAAGTACATATTTGAGGCCGAGGACAAGAGAAGCACTGCCAAACTCGTAATTCAAGGTAAACTATCATCGTCTATCATCCATTGCTTCATGCTTTCCAGGATCATCTTTTTTATTTCACCTGATCTCATCCACAGGCATTCGTCTTGAGTTTGTCAGGCCCATCAAGGATGTGACGGTGAAGGAACGTGAGACGGCAGAGTTCAGCATTGAACTCTCTCATGAGAAAATCCAAGTAACGTGGTACAAGAATGATGTGCGCTTGCACCCGAGCAAAGTGGTGCACATGTCCGAACATGGCAAGGTCCACACCCTGTCCTTCAAGGAGGTCTCCATCGATGACACTTCACTCATTAAAGTGGAGGCTCTTGGGAAGACATCCGAAGCTATGCTTAATGTGCTCGGTAAATATTCACTTAATCCTGGCTTGCATTGAAAACTATGTTCAGTTTGTTCAGAAATGCTTAAACGTCCTCGTCTTTCCAGAGGGCGAAGCTTACTTCACCACCAAGCTGCATGACTACACAGCCGTTGAGAAGGACGAGGTCGTACTGATCTGTGAACTGAGCAAACGTTCTGCTGAGGTGAAATGGTTCAAAGATGGCAAGGAAATCACTCCTTCCAAGAACGTCCTCATCAGGGCTGATGGAAAGAAGCGCATTCTGACTGTGAAGAAGGCGGAGAAGATCAACACTGGTGAATACGTCTGTGACTGTGGCTCGGACAAAACTGCTGCTAAGCTGAACATTGAAGGTACTTGCTGCTTCGAAGTAGAAATAATTTTATTTTAAGAAATGTAGTTTTGGAAATAGACCACTGTGTCATTACATTCAGTGTTTTCTCCCTCTCTGTTTCCACAGAGCGTGATATTAAGATCGTCCGTCCCTTGTACAGCGTGGAGGTCACAGAGACAGAGGCTGCTCGCTTTGAGACCGAGATCTCAGAGGAGGATGTACATGGACACTGGAAACTGAAAGGAGAGGCTCTACACCAGTCTGCTGTGAGCAATTCATATCAAATCTTTGATTTTTACTTACGTTTTAAATCATTTTTACATACTTTTCACCTTTTTTATTGCATGATTTTCCTCTCTTAGGACTGTGAGATTAAGGAAGAAGGCACCAAACACATCATGATTCTCTACAATGTGCACATGGATATGGCTGGAGCTGTGGACTTCAGCGCCGCCAATGCTAAATCTAGCGCTCAACTCAGAGTTAAAGGTGAGAATTAAGATTTCATAAAAAAATTATTATTTTAAATCATTTATTTATCATCATTTATAGGTGTGGTGGTGGTGGTGGTCTAGTGGTAGGATACTCGCATACAGACCCCACCTCCAGCACTACCATCATTGGGTTCCTGGGCTCCAGGGGGACTGTTTCTGTAATATACAGTACTTTACAAAAGTTTTAGGCAGGTGTGGAAAAAATGCTGTAAACAGAGAACGCTTTCAGAAATGGAAGTGTTGATCATTTATTTTCATCAATCAACAAAATGCAGTGAATGAACAAAAGAGAATCTAAATCAAATCAGTATTTGGTGTGACCACCCTTTGCCTTCAAAACAGCATCAGTTCTTCTAGACTTGCACACAGTTTCTGAAGGAATTCGGCTGGTCGGTTGTTCCAAACATGACTGTGTTTCTCCTCCGTGTGACGTTGATGATCATCAGTACCGGTTTGGTAAAACTGGTTGATCAGACACCGACTATAATCCTACAGAATCCCTGACTGTGTGCAAGTGTACCTAGGAGAACTGATGCTGCTTTGAAGGCAAAAGGTAGTAACACCAGATATTGATCTGATTTAGATTTCTCTTTTGTTCGCTCACTTTGCATTTTGTAAATTGATCAAAATAAACAATCATTATTTATATTTCTGAAAGCGTTCTTTGCTTACAGCATTTTTTAACATCTGCCTAAAACTTTTGCACAGAACTGTACATTTTATAATTGCACATTTATTTATTATAAAGTATATTGCAGAAAGCAGGGCATAATTTGAATATGCTGTATGCTTTTCCTTCAGTATAACTCACTTTTTTCTGACCATTCTTGGAATTGATTGACAACACCAGATATCTTTGCACTGATTACCTAGTAGCCAATCAGGAAATGCTGTTATTTTAGAAGCCCTAGCCTTATCTGGAGTGGGTGATGGGTGACTCTGAGAATCTCAGCATGCCTCTTACTGAGAATTGGAGTATGCTAATGAAAGACTACCCCAATCATAAGCTGTAATGAAGATTTGAGGATGGAGGATATGAATAGTGAGTTGAGCTTTAAAAAAACAGTTGTTTAATGACTAATAATGGATTCTGCTCCATCGGAAGCACGATCGATTACCATGCTGAGGCCTCTCCGGGATGTCACCGTCACTGCTGGGGAGACCGCAACCTTCGACTGTGAGCTTTCATACGAGGGTATCGCTGTTGAATGGTTTGTGGGATCTACGAAGATTGAACCAAGTGACAGAGTAAGGTTTATTCTCTTCATTTTATTTATGTATGAATGTCCAGTATTTAAAGTACCGAGCAGAAGAAGATAATGTGTACTTGATACTTTTTTTATTACAAACTCTTTTTCTGCTGTAAACCTTTCTTAGTGTTACACTTACCTTACCCATTTAAAAAAAATAAAACACAGAAAGAATAAATGCAAAATATGCAAAGTAAATCAATCCAATCAATCTTTCATTAAATTAATTCAATCGCATAAGTGCTGAAACAGTTTTAATAATACAATCATAGACTGGGCATCACCAGTAAGGAAAATTATTGCATTATTTAAACAAATATATCTTCCATTAAATATGAATAGTTTTTTTTTCTGCACAATTTGCATTGTTTATTTTATTTATGATATTTTTGATAGTGGTTACAGATCTAAGCAGGCTTTTTGTTGTGAAAGATACAGTTTTTTAATGACTGTAGGTCTTTAATGACTTTTCATGTAAACATCCTTAAATTTCAAAAAATCATATTTTCTCTTATGCGACAGCAGAACCTTTAAAGGCCAACAGCTGAGGTTTCGAGATAACACCGTGAGCTATTTAGCCTCACAAGCGTTCCTCTAGTTATTTTTATCCACATCAGGAGGGGTTGTTGAAGTGGTGGCCTTAATGGTCAGCTGTTAGTGAAGTTAAACTTGTGAATTAACTATGTTGTAGTATTAAATCCTCTGATTCTGTATTTGCTTCCTTTATTAGAAGAAATAAACCTAAATGTAACAGTTTAACAGACATGGTTTTTAAATTTCTGTTATTTCACAGGTGGTGACCAAAGCAGAGGGCAGACTTCACAGCTTGACTCTGAGAAACGTCATGATGACAGAGGCTGGGTACGTGAAACTGACTGCAAAAGATTTCCAGACCCAGGCCAAACTTACTGTCAATGGTGAGAACAATAAACAAAATCTGACATTTCGCTTTCCAAATGGATGAACGTCCCGTTTGAAACTAATTAGTGGCATAATTTTTTTTATTTTTTTCAGAGCCACCAGTTGAATTTACCAAACCCTTGGAGGACCAGACTGTTGAGGAGGAAGCCACTGCTATATTGGAGTGTGAAGTTTCCAGAGAAAACGCTGAAGTCAAGTGGTTCCGTGACGGACAGGAAATCCGTAAAACAAAGAAGCATGAAATGGTGGCTGAGGGCTGCAAGAGGAAACTGATCATTAAAGATTGTACTCTTGATGATTCCAAAACATATACCTGTGATGCCAAAGACTTTAAGACCTCTGCTTTCCTGAGTGTTGAGCGTAAGTTAAAAAAGCATTTGAGAATGATTGGAAAACAATGCTTGTGTTTCGGATTCGCACCTTTACATTCTTTTTGTCCGTCAATCAGCTCCACATGTTGAATTCACAAAGCCTCTTCATGACGTTGAGGTCAAGGAGAAGGAGTCTGCCAAGTTTGAATGTGAAGTTTCCCGTGAAAGTGCCAAGGTACTCTTGAATCAAATTAAAGGCAAGCTCCACGGTTCATTTATGACCATAAAGTGAAGTGATAACGACTCGGGTCTTTTGTTGCAATAGGTCCGGTGGTACAAGGATGGCATTGAGATTAGGAAAGGGAAAAAATATGAGATTATTTCCAAGGGAGTGCAGCGTATTCTCATCATAAGCAAAGCAGTCTTTGATGACGAAGCTGAATATGAATGTGATGCAAGGACCTCCAAGTCCTCTGGCATGCTTACTGTTGTCGGTGAGTTTCAGATGAAGAAATCAACATATATAGCTGCTACTCATCCTTCAGAACTGACCAACGTTTACTGTTTCTCTTACAGAGGAGGAGGCGAGGTTCACAAAGAATTTATCCAATGTGGAGGGCACTGAAACTGACAGTATTAAGATGATCTGTGAGGTCTCCAAGCCCAGTGCAGAGGTCACATGGTATAAGGGTGATCAGGAGCTGCCCGAGGGTGGACGATATGAACATATTGCAGATGGCAGAAAGAGAACCCTCGTCATTCAGGATCTGCGCATGGACGATGCCGGAGAGTACAACTGCAGACTAGCCAGTTCGAAGACATCAGCTACACTAAAGATCAACGGTAAGCTACTCAGGCTAAGACCTGATGTCCTGTGCAAAAATTTGATTCAGAGTCCCGTGATGCTTGAAAGGTCTGAAATAATTTCACCCTTAATATTGTGACTTTTTTCATTTTCACTAGAAATGGCAGCTGAATTTATTGCCAGGCCCCAAAACAAAGACGCAGTTGAGGGTGAAAAGGCTGAATTTGTTTGCTCGGTATCCAAAGAAACCTACGAAGTTAAATGGTTCAGAGGGAACGAGGAGCTTCAGGCTGGGGACAAATACGAGATTGTTAGCGATGGCAAGCGGAGAGTCCTCATCATCAAGAACTGCGAGCTGAAGGACGAGGGTGCCTTCACTGCCTGCATCGGCTCCGTTAAGGCCTCGGCAGGCTTATCTGTGATTGGTAGGTTGCTAGATATTGTACTGTGGTTCTCCAAGGAGAATGTGGAACCGGCAAGTAATGTTTTTCCTCCATCTTTCTAGAAAAACTCAGAATCATCACACCGCTCAAAGACACTCAGATGAAGGAAGGACAGGAAATTGTTCTAAACTGTGAAGTCAACTCAGAAGGGGCAAAAGCCAAGTGGATGAAGAACGATGAGACGATATTTGAGACAAGCAAGTTTGCAATGATTCAGAGAGACACTGTTTTCTCTCTGAGGATCAAAGACTCTGAGAAATCAGATGAGGGTACCTACACTATCATGCTCACCAACCATCGTGGTGAACAGGCCAAATGCACTGCAACAGTCTCTGTACTGGGTAAGACCTTATTTGTGGAGGTTTTGCCATTGTTTTGAGGATATTTAAGTAGCGTTGACCTGTATATCTAACATTTGGTTTCTTCAACAGAGGAGGAGCTCAAGATCATTGAGCCTATGGAGGACTGTGAAACAGAGGAGAAGAAGACAATTAGCTTCACTTGCAAAGTGAACAGACCAAATGTGACAGTCCAGTGGTTGAAGGCAGGTCAGGAAATCACCTTCAGTAAACGTGTTGTGTACCGTGTCGACAAGAACAAGCACACGTTGATCATCAAAGATTGCACCATGGAAGATGAGGGCGAGTACACGGCTGTTGCTGGGGTTAGCAAGTCTTCAGCTGAGCTAATAATCAGTGAGGCTCCCACTGACTTCACCACCCAGCTTAGAGATCAGACTGTGACTGAATTCGAGGAAGCAGAATTCACATGCAAAGTGTCTAAGGAGAAGGCCGTGGTTAAATGGTACAGAAATGGCCGTGAAATCAGAGAAGGAACCAGGTACCTTTTTTATGCCTTATGTTCTTTGAACTTTCTATCTTTCCACCCTTTTGATTAGAATGAATGAACTATTGATCATGTACATATGTACAGTGTATTAAATATGTCATATATATATATATATATATAGGTTGTGGGTTTGAATCCCAGACCAATAGGTAGACCCCGAGGTACCCTTGAGCAGGTTACCACCCCCATCACTGCTCCCTGTGCACTAGAGATATGCTGAGACTGCATTTTATTGTGTTTCACTATGTGCTGAGCTTGGTTTCACAATGTCACTTTCACTTTCATTTTTTCATCTAGGTATCACATGGAGAGAGATGGAAAGACATGCACACTGTTTATTAAGGAATGCCGACCTGATGATGAATGTGAATATGCCTGTGGAGTGGATGACAGAAGATCCAGAGCTCGTCTCTTCATCGAAGGTCATTTTGCCACCACCATTAACTAAATATAACACATGCACTGCCTGGTTTCAGGAGTAAATCATCAATACTTTTATTTTATTTTCATTTGATTTGGGGCAGAGCACGTGTTTGCATGAGTTAAATGCGGAGATTGAATTTCGTTGCGGTTCAATGTGTGTTGTGCTACGTTTCACAATGACAAGTTGTCACTTTCACTTTCCCTTTCAGAGATCCCTGTGGAGATTATCAGACCCCCATCAGATGTGTTTGAGCCCCCAGCCTCAGATATTGTGTTTGAAGTTGAACTTAACAAAGACAGGGTGGAGGTTAAATGGATGAGGAACAACATGATTATCATCCAGGGTGACAAATATCAGATGATCAGTGAGGGTAAAATTCACCGTCTCCAGGTTTGTGAGATCAGACCTCGTGATCAGGGCGAGTATAGAGTCGTTGCCAAGGATAAGGATGCCCGGGCCAAGCTAGAGCTTGCTGGTACATATTGTTCTGTTTAATTTTTTGATAATTCTTTGATAATTCTTTGCATCTTTTGAGTTAAAATTGCACATTTATAAATGAACTCAACAAACTTTTTTTGATTATCCTTTTTCTTACAGCTGTACCAAAGATCAAGACCACAGACCAAAATCTTGTGACAGATGCTGGAAAGCCATTTGTGATGACCGTTCCTTATGATGCTTACCCTCGTGCAGAGGCTGAATGGTTGTTCAATGACATCAGCCTTCCAGTGCAAAACATTGACACATCCACTGACCGTACAGAGTTCAGACTCAAAGACCCCAAGAAGTCTGACCAAGGCCGTTACAAGATTGTCATCAAGAATAAACATGGGCAGGGAGAAGCTTTCATCAACCTGGATGTTATTGGTAATCTATAGTTCTACCAAAGCTGCCTTAGTTATTAATTTCAAAAATATAATGTCAGACAATTACTTGAGACCAGAACCCAAATGCTAAGCCTCCTTCCTGCTGCAAGTTCTAAATACATGACTGTGATTTCTAGATGTTCCTGGACCTGTGAAGAACCTGAGAGTTGTTGACACTGCTGAAGGTGAGGTCAGTCTTGCCTGGGATGAGCCTGAGAGTGATGGCGGCAGCAAGGTCTTGGCCTACGTAGTAGAAAGACGGGACGTCAAGCGCAAATCCTGGACTCTGGCCACAGATCGTGCTGATATCCCTGAGTACTGTGTCGGTGGATTGCAGAAGGAAAACATGTACTTCTTCCGTGTATCTGCTCGTAACAGAGTCGGCAATGGAGAGCCCGTTACAACTGATGAAGCCGTCCAAGCCAAGAATAAATTTGGTAAACAATGCTTTAGATTTTAATTCATCATCAACCTTTTCAATGGATATCATGTAAGATTCTATAGGAGAATGTACTCTAAAACAATGTCTTCTCTTTTTTCCAGATGTTCCTGATGCACCTCAGAATGTCATGGTTGGAATTGTCAACAGATTTGGTGCCACAGTCACCTGGGAACCACCTTTGTCGGATGGTGGATCTGAAATCACATCTTATGTAATCGAGCTCCGTGACAGGACCTCTGTGAAGTGGGAGCCTGTAATGGTGGTCCGGGCTGAAGATCGCACAGCCACGCTCAATGATGTTGTTGAGAACAAGGAGTACATCTTCCGTGTTAGAGCTGAGAACAAAGCTGGCGTTGGTAAGCCGAGCGCTGCCACTGATCCTGTGAAGATCATGGATCCCATCGGTAAATCTGAGTGATGTTATTTCCTAGAAAGTTAGGAAGTGATGTATTTGTAGGATACTCTTTACTTGAAATGTTCCACAACATGCTTTGCAATGAACTTGCTTTCCTGGTTACAGAGAGGCCAAGTCCACCACTGAACTTCAGCTACACAAATGCAAACAGAGACTCAGTTCAGCTGACATGGGAGACCCCAGTCAGCAATGGAGGTAGCATGATCACAGGCTATATTATTGAGAAATGTGAAGATGGCATATATAATTGGCTCAGGTGCAATGCCAGGCTCTGCCCAGACCTTTATTACAGGGTATGTAGGACGTTACCGATTTTGATATTATCGGATAATATCGAATGAACGGCTGAGTGTCATGTTTCGTTCCTCTTCTAGGTGTCTGGCTTGAAGTTTGGCCAGAAGTATCACTACAGAGTTTTTGCAGAAAATGCAGCTGGCGTTTCTGATCCATCTGAACAGATGGGACCACTCTTAGCTGATGACCCACATGGTAATTAATCTAAAACATATAGCTTAAGATATTTACAAGACAGGCTTGTCAAAGCTTTTGGTAACCATCTTTTTTTGGTCTTTATTAGTTGGTCCTACACTGGATCTGGATGGATTCAAAAATGGACTGGAAGTGATTGTTCCCAACGCTCTAATTATCCGTGTGCCCATTACTGGATACCCCGCACCCAAAGCCAAGTGGACTTTTGGTGATAAGGAAATAATTGCAGGAGATCGTGTGTCTATGGCCACAAAGCCTACATATACTGAGCTTGTCATCACCCCAAGTGTCCGTCCAGACAAGGGCACATATACCCTGCAGCTGGAGAATGATGTTTCTTCAGTCTCAGGAGAGATTGAAGTAAATGTTATTGGTATGGCACCTTTTTATTGCCGATACCTAAATCCACCAATACATTTCTGGGCACCTTAGACACTTAATAACAAGTGAATTTTCTTTCATTGATGACCTTAGCATCGCCCAGTGCGCCCAAAGACTTCAAGGTCGCCGAAGTGACCAGGCATCACGTTCATCTGATGTGGGAGGCGCCAGAACATGACGGAGGCAGCCCTGTAATTGGTTATAATATTGAGAAGAGAGAGGTGTCTCGCAAGACCTGGGTTAAGGTTCGTTCATCAGCATTGCCTTTGAGCTTTCATAAACATTCCAGCTAATGAGAATTCATTTCACACTGATTCAGCAGAAAAAGTAGAAATATTGTAAACACAACCAGTGAGGGTAAGAAATCGTCTTCTTTTAGGTGATGTCAGGCGTGGAGGACCTCGAGTACACAGTCACAGATGTAATCGAGGGCAAGGAGTACTTGTTTAGCGTGACTGCCTGTAACAAATGTGGTCCCGGAGAACCTGCCTATATTGAGGAGCCAGTGAACGTGTCCTCTCCAGCAAGTAAGTCCTCGTGCTATGAGAGACCAATGTATTAATCCTTAATATTTGGCAAATAAACTGGATGTGATTGTGGGGTTTGTTTTGAATTACAGCCGTGCCAGATCCACCTGAAAACCTGAAATGGAGAGACAAATCTGCAAAGGGTATCTTCTTGCTCTGGGAAACCCCCAGATATGACGGTGGAGCACCTATTAAGGGCTACATTGTTGATAAGTGCCAGCGTGGCACTGACAAATGGGAAGCTTGTGGAGAGCCAGTGCCTGAGCTGAAGTAAGAAGATCATTTAAATATATGATGGCAATACTAACATCCATTTTTTATTATTTTTTTTTAATTGAAAATCGCTTTGGGCATGTCACAACTACATACAAACATTTGCTTATATCCTGTCTTTTTATCATTTCAAGACGGTTAAAACGTGCATGCCAAAAATAATGGACTTATGAGAAAAACATATTGGCTAATCCACACTGTGAACTATGCAGAACAAAGCGTCTAACTTAAGAAGCAGTGAAGAAATAGGTGCAGATGATTCCAGATGATCAGGCTGATGATCAGTTCACTGCAGATGCTGAACGCTGAGTGGTTAGAATCACCAATGAATATTTAAATCCCATCCTCTCTTCAGATTCCAGGTGACCGGCCTTATTGAGGGACAGTGGTATGCCTATCGGGTGAGGGCAATGAACAGACTTGGAGCTAGCAGACCATCTAAAGCCACAGATGAGATTCTTGCTGTTGACCCTAAAGGTAAGATTTCAATTAATTCAAGGCCACTGAAGTAAACTACATTTGGTTTAATTTTTGAAAGCTCACAAATTTTACATTTTCATTACCACAGAGGCTCCAGTCATTCATCTAGATGCCAAACTGCTGGCTGGCTTGACTGCCAAGGCTGGGACTAAGATTGACCTTCCTGCAGATGTTCTTGGAAAGCCAGACCCCAGAGTCAAATGGACCAAGGCTGACCTCATCCTTAAACCAGATGAGAGACTCACTATTGAAACAAAGCCAGGGCATTCTACACTTTCTATTACTAAGACTACCAGGTCTGACACGGCCACATACATCATTGAGGCGGTGAATACCTGCGGTCGTGCAACGGCAACCGTCGACGTCAACATTCTTGGTAAAGTGATGCTAGTAATGGCTTTTTATTTTAGATGCCTTCAAATATTCAGCAGCTTTCTTTTGAAACAGTTAAACAGTACAGCATTTTTGTTTCAGATAAGCCTGGTCCTCCAGCTGCTTTTGACATTACTGACATCACAAATGAGTCCTGCTGCCTGGCTTGGAACGCTCCCAGAGATGATGGTGGTTCTCCAGTGACCAACTACATTGTGGAAATGAGACCCTTGGAGAAAGAGGAGTGGCAGAAACTTTCCACAACAGTCAAGCAAACCACTTTTAAAGCCTGCAAACTGGGCGCTCTGAAAGAGTACGTCTTTAGGGTATCCGCTGAGAACCAGTACGGCATCGGTTCTCCTGCAGAACACGTCCCAATTGTCGCCAAGTATTCCTTTGGTAGGTGTTCCCGCCACTACAGTTTTATGTGTTTGTTTTCAGCTGAGAGTGAGGTGTAATTATTGGTATTATTTTTCATTCACCATTTAGATCCTCCTGGTGCTCCAACTAGGGTGCAAACCTCTGATATCGCAAAGGATGCTGCCACTCTGACCTGGTATGAGCCTGATGAGGATGGTGGAAGCCCCATCACTGGCTACTGGGTTGAGAGGTTTGATCCAGAAAGTGACAAATGGATTAAATGCAACAAGGTGCCAGTCAGGGAAACCACACTGAGGTAGGCCTTTGACACAAGTTAAGAATTAATGCAGAAAACATTTCAAATGCTGAAGCATCCTTTCTTCTGTTCTATACAGAGTGAAGGGCTTGCCCACAAAGAAGAAATGCAGATTCCGTGTTCTGGCTGAGAATCTTGCCGGAACTGGAAAACCAAGTGCTGAGACAGATCCCGTCATGATTAAAGATCCGATTGGTACGTTATTAGTTCTGTTTACAACAGACACACTGCCATTCATAATCCACTGAAATAAGGGCTGCAGTTATACAAAATTTCCATTTAAAAACTTCTCTCTGATATTGTCCCACAAAAATTAAAGACCAATAACAAGCAATAAAAAAATGACTTAATGAAAAAAACCTTTAATCAGATACATTGATACTGATAGTTAGATTGATTTTATTTCATTTAATAATGCTGCTGTGGGAGATTCCTTTTGTTCAGGTAATGAGAGCTGAAGATTATTTCAGTTAGCAGTGAAGTTACTGTTCAAAAAACATACAATTTAACCAAACAATGTGAAACATTATGTCCATCTTAGCAACCAGTGCAGTCCCAATACCTTTCTTAATACTCCAGACATGCCAGCAGCTGGAAATAAGCCCAATCTCCAATAATTCTCAGCTTAATCATTACCATCTCCAAAGAGTCGAGTCCACAGAGTGAGCAACCATGTGCTACTCGTAACAAACTAGAACAAACTTTGTTTTATAGTTTAATTAGAGATTAACTTAAATCTGAAGTCCTTGGTATGATACATCCTTCTTTCATAGATCCTCCATGGGCTCCTGGCAAACCATACATCAAAGACATTGGAAAGACCACTGCTTTCCTTCAGTGGACCAGACCAGAGCATGATGGCGGTGCTAAAATTGAGTCCTACATCATCGAGCTCCTCAAGAGCGGAACGGAGGAATGGGTCCGTGTGGCTGATGATGTCCTTATGACCGAGCACTTGCTGAAGGGACTGATGGAGAAGCAGGAATACTCCTTCCGTGTCAAAGCTGTGAATGCCGCCGGGGAAAGCGAAGCCAGTGATCCATGTGATCCCGTTGTGTGCAAGGAGAGACTATGTGAGTTCCCGGGTCTTAAGGGCTACTTAGTTGCACATCTTTGAGTCGCAATTGACAGTAACATGTTTAACCTTTCCATTCAAACAGATCCTCCATCTATGCCACGCTGGCTGGAGGTTGTCAACATTTCAAAGATTGACTGTGAACTGAAATGGACTGAACCAGACAGTGACGGCGGCTCTCCGATCACCAACTATGTTGTTGAAAAGAGGGATGTCAGACGCTGGACCTGGCAGACAGTGGACACAACAGTGAAAGAGACCAAATACACTGTCACTCCTCTTAATGAGGGAACGCTCTATGTGTTCCGTGTGGCTGCTCAGAATGCAGTGGGTATGAGTGACTTCTATGAGATGGAGGACTCTATTCTGGCCAAGGACACTTACAGTAAGTGCAGGCACTCTTAAATCACTTTCTTTTTTACCTTTATAAGCTGTTGTGGTAACAGATTACTCTTTCCCTAGCGACTCCTGGACCTCCTTATGCTTTGACTGTTGTTGAAGTGTCTAAAAGACATGTCGACCTGAAATGGGAACCTCCCAAAAGTGATGGTGGAAAACCAATTGCCAAGTAAATAGATGTTAAATCTTCTTCTTCTCGTTTAGGAAGCACAATATGCTTTGTATTTTCAGAATGGGTTTAACTCGTACTCTCTCTCTTGCAGGTATGTTATTGAAAAGAAGGAGAAAGTGGGTACCCGCTGGTTAAAGTCTGGAAAGACATCTGGCCCTGATTGCAAATACAGGGTGACAGATGTTGACGAAGGTACAGAGGTGCAGTTTCAAGTCCGTGCTGAAAATGAGGCTGGAGTTGGCGAACCAAGTGAACCCACAGAAATCATTACTATTGAGGATCCTATAAGTAAGTGGCTAATGTTTTAAATCATGGCATGTTATTGACATTTAGGATTAATTGGCACACAATCCAATGGGTGACTACTACTTTAATTATTAATGTGTTTTCAGGTGCACCTTCTGCTCCACTTGAGGTCAAGATTGTTGATGCCAGCAGGGAGCACATCAACATCACATGGAAAGCACCAGAGAAGAATGGAGGAAGTCCCGTTACCGGCTATCATGTTGAACTGGCTGAGGCTGACACAGATAAGTGGATGAGGATAAATGCCCGTCCCATCAAAGAGCTCAAGTTCAAGGCTGAAGATGGCATCATACCTGAGAAGCAATACGTTCTTAGAGTCCGTGCCATCAATGCTGTTGGAGTCAGTGATCCCTCTGAAATATCTGACAAGGTTTTCGCTAAAGACCCTGACTGTAAGCTCCTTTTTAGGCTCTGAATGCAACATCAACATTATTACCAACTTCAACAATAAGTTTTATAAAACACTTTATAAAATGACTGCTTTTTTTTCACTTCAAAGGTATGCCAAGCATCGATGTGCAGACCCAAGATGTTGTTATTGTTGAGGGTGAGAAGATGCACCTTAAGATCCCCTACAGAGCAATTCCTAAACCATCAATGGTTTGGAAGAAAGAGGAGACTGAACTGAAAACTGGTGACAGGCTCACTTTGACATGTGAACTGAAAACTGTTCATATTGAACTCCTCAAATGCAAGCATGAAGACGCTGGTGTCTACACTGTCACTTTGGAGAACAGTCTGGGTTCTGTCACTGGAACCGTTAATGTTAAAGTGATTGGTAAGGCAACTTTACCACCCTATTGTTAGGTAATTCTGTTTTTTTTGGAAGTATAACACTGGCTATAAAATGGTTTCATCAATAGGTCTCCCTGGACAATGTAAGAGCATCTCTCCAAGCGAAGTCACCAAGAACTCCTGCACCATCTCTTGGGAACCACCAGAGAGTGACGGTGGGAGCCCAATTCTTCATTATGTGCTGGAGCGTAGAGAGGCTCAGAAGAAAACATTTTTACCGGTTATGTCTGGAGTCAATATTCTGACCTTTGTGGTCAAGGACCTGATGGTGAATGGTGAATATTACTTCAGAGTTAAGGCTGTTAACAGAATCGGTTGTGGTGAATACCTTGAACTTCGCAACCCTGTAATCTCAGAGGAGAAGAAACGTAAGTATCATTTTTTTTCTTGGAGGAATCATAAATACAACCTGCTACACATGGGCTTGTTGTTACATCTTCACTGATTTGTTTTGCTCTTTTAACCATTTCAGAGCGACCTGACCCACCAGTTGACGTGGAGGGAATCAACCCTACCTCTCAGTCAATTACTGTTACATGGAAGGCACCGTCTTACGATGGTGGCTGCCCAATTACTGGCTATATTCTTGAGAAGATTGAAAAGGATGGAGACAGATTTGAGAGGTGTGTTCCAAACCTGGTGCCTGGTTTCTCCTACACTGTAACTGGCTTAACAGAAGAAAAAGAATACCAGTTTCGCGTACGTGCCGAGAATATCGCCGGAGAAAGTGACCCATCCCGCAGTACGGACCTGATTAAAGCCGCAGATCCAGTCGGTATGTCAAACAGCACTGAAGTTGTTCTAGAAAATTGACCAGCGTTTTGCCTCTGTAACAAAAATGACTTCAAGTATCTTTTAATATTATTTTATTTCAGATCCACCAAAGGTCACGCTGCATTCATCAGTTGCATATGGCCTCACCGTCAGGAAGTGCGAAGAGATTAGGCTGGATGCTCACATTTCAGGATCTCCATACCCCACTGTGACATGGTTTAGGAATGATGAAAATGTCCAGAAGGTTGAAAAGAAGAAGCCTCAGCTCTTTGTGAGAAAGAAGAAGACCAAGGCTCGCCATCCTGAACCTGAGCCAGAGTTCCATCCTCCACTTCCAGATCGTCTGTCATTTGATCAGAGCAAGAGGGGCGAGACTGCGATGATGGTGCGTGATGCCATCAGAGCTGACCATGGACATTTCACCATCAGAGTTGAGAATGCCCATGGTTTTGCAACTGCCTCTTGTGATGTTAATGTTCTTGGTAAGATTAGTTTGTAAGTTTTTAAGTTACTTTTATTTGATCCATTTGCAGATTGTGTTAAATTATTTCTTGTCGAATTTTGCTATTGTAGACAAGCCAGGTCCACCAGTGAACTTTGGATTTGATGAGATTAGGAACAACTCTGTCATTTGCACATGGGATGCACCTCTTGATGATGGTGGCAGTGAGATCATCAACTACATCCTCGAAAAGAAAGACAACACCACTGATGACATTGGTTGGGTCACTGTTACTTCCACCCATAAAGGGTACAATTATCCTGTGACCAAACTTATTGAAGGAAAGGAGTACATCTTCAGAGTCACAGCTGAAAACAAGTTTGGCTGCGGACACCCATGCTATTCTGAGCCACTTGTTGCAAAGAATCAATTTGGTAAAATATGCAATGTTGAATTTAACGCATAATATAAAACCACTTCATCATTTTTATTGGATTGAATTTTTATTGGAATTAACTGTTTATTCAAAAATGATTTTCAGATCCTCCTGATGCTCCTAACACACCCCGAATTGGAGAAGTCACAGCCAATAGTGTTGCTCTTTCTTGGCATGAGCCTAAGGACAATGGCAGCCCCATTTTGGGCTATTGGATTGAAAGACGAGAAGTAAACAGCAAATACTGGACTAGGGCCAATCGCAACCTTGTCAGCTCACTGGCGGTCAAGGTTGAGGGTCTAATGGAAGGTCTGGTATACATCTTTAGAGTCTGTGCTGAGAATCTTGCTGGCCCAGGGGAATTCAGCGTCCCAACAGATCCCGTGGTTGCAATGGATGCAATCAGTAAGTGTTACTGTTTCAACTGTTACAATAATTAATTATAATATTAAAACTGAACTTTTACTACAGAAATGTCTGTACTTCAGTCTAATTACTGCTTTCTATTTTTGTACAGTGCCACCTGGTCCACCAGTGCCTAGAATTGTTGATGTTACAAATTCAACCGTTGATATTTCTTGGATTCCTCCATTGTACAATGGTGGTGGAGATATTCTTGGGTATCATGTTGAACGCTGTCTCGTGGGAGAGACAAAGTGGGTCCGCTGCACTGAATTTAGATGCAAGGAATGCAAATACACCTTGACTGGATTAAAGGAGGGGGCAGATTATGAAATCCGTGTATATGCTGTAAATGATGCTGGTCATGGACTCCCAGGAATGACTGAACCTATTCAAGTTAAAGAACCTCAATGTGAGTTGTTCCAGCGTCACTTGTAAAAACCTTTATTACTGTATACTCATGCTGTTTCTAATCCCATGTTTGATTTCCCTGCAACAGTCGCACCAGGAATCGAGTTTGATATCACTGTAAAGAATGGAGTAATGATAAAGGCTGGAGAGACTCTGCGTATACCAGCTTATGTTGTTGGCAGACCCGTACCAGAGGTAAAATGGACAAAAGATGATGCTGAACCTGACAAGGAGCGTGTTGTTATTGAAACTGATGGGAAATGCAGCACTCTTAGCATAAAGAATGCTTTGAGAACTGACTTTGGCAAATATGAGATCACAGGAACAAACTCAAGCGGAACAAAATCTGCTCACATCAGGGTTGATGTGATGGGTACGTCAGGTTTACTTTAAACTTTCCTATTTCAAGTCTTGTTCTGCCTTTACTTTATTTGATATACCAGCTGTATGTTTTCCACAGATGTTCCTGGACCTGTGATTGATCTTAAAACAGTTCATGTCAGCAAGAAAATGATCTCACTAACTTGGTCTGATCCTGTTGACAATGGTGGAAGTGATATTATTGGCTATGTGGTTGAAAGAAAGGATGCAAAGATGCACATATACAGGCAACCTTTGGAGACGGCTTCTTGTAAATGTGACATCGTTGGTCTTCTTCTTGGTGAAGAATATATGTTCCGTGTGGTTGCAAGGAACAAGTTTGGCCTTGGTGCCCCTGTTGAACTTGGACCCGTCCTTGCTGTGGATCCCAAAGGTAATTTTAACCTGTGATTTTGAATTCTTGAATGCAGTATTCTGGGTTTTTTTTTTTATGTCCAATACATACAAACATTAAACAACACTGTCATCTTGAAATCCAAGGTGTTCCATCAGCCCCAGAGAAGTTTCGCTACACTGCAAGAACCAAGAGCACTGTTACACTTGCTTGGCAGCCTCCTCAAAGTGATGGAGGTGCTCCAATCATGGGCTATTATGTTGAAAAGAAGAGAGAAGACGGCGATGAATTTGAGGTTGCCCATCGCCAGCTCTGCAAAGAACCAATGATCACCCTGGAAAATCTGAACGAGAAGATGTTGTATGACTTCAGAGTGAAGGCTGTCAATGAGGTTGGCGATGGTGAACTGTCCAGGACTATCAGTGTCTTTATTCAAGACGATGAACGTATGTGTCACTCTTGTTATGCTTTTTATGGAACGTGAGTATCTGACGTATGATGTGTTTTATTACATTTCTCTTTTCTCAATCTTTATTTTAGTCAAACCAACTGTGACACTGTTGAAGTACTTCAAGAGTGGTTCCATCATTGGCAAGAAGGGCATAGCTGTTGAAATCCCAGCTGAAATTGTGGGTCTCCCCTTGCCCACCTTTGAATGGACAAAGGATGGAGTTGTTCTTGACCAACCCACAGAGACCATGACACTCGAGTCTGAGGAAATCGATAGACAAACAATAAGAACCAAGATTGCTATTCCTGAAACTGTACGACCAGACCATGGCTCCTACAAGCTTGCAGCCACCAATATACATGGAACAGGCCAGCAGATCGTCAAAGTTGTGATTCTGGGTATGTGTTTGTTTATGCATTATAGTTAGTTATCCTAAGAACAACACTACATTTACCTCATCGGTTGAGTCAGGTGTGTTATTTTCATAAAAAGGAGTAGCTTTAGGACATAGGCTGGATCATGGAATTTGTATCTATTAAGCATGTTTAAGGGACAAAATGTTCATCCTCCAGATCGTCCCTTCCCACCACGGAAGATTGTGGTTTCGGATATCAAAGCTGATTCTTGCTACCTCACTTGGGATGCTCCTGAGGACAATGGAGGAAGTGATATCACTAACTACATTATTGAGAAGAGGGATGCCAGCAAGAAGAAGTCAGACTGGGAGCAGCTGACATGCAACGTGGTTGATAGACGCTATGCGGTTTGTGTTGACATCTTGCCATCTTTTATTTCTGCGTTGAAAAGGAGCATTTAACCAATGGATGCTGATAATCATACAGTCTATTTTTCCACTTATCATTTCTAAAGGTGTACAAGCTTGAGCCCTACGGAACTGTGCAGTTCCAGATCAAAGCTGAGAACAAGTTTGGAGTCAGTGATGGATGTGAATCAGAGAAAGCTGTCCTACACGATTCATTTGGACTTCCTGGCCCACCACAGAAACCAAGAATCATTGGTCACACTCGTTCTTCCATGCTGGTTACATGGGCACCTCCAAAGGATAATGGTGGATCAAAAATTCAGGGTTACTGGCTTGAGAAGAGAGAGAGGGGAGCTGTGTACTGGAGTCGTGTGAACAGAGCTCCTGTCACAAAGCCGGCAGTTAAGGCCTTGGAGTATAATGTACTGCGGCTCATCGAAGGCATCGAGTACCAGTTCCGTGTGATGGCGGAAAATGCTGCTGGTATCGGACCACCAAGTGAATCGTCAGAATGTGTCTTCGCCATTGATCCAAGACGTAAGCAACATGCTGTTGAATTGATTGAAGTGAGATATGTGTTCTAAGTGTCTCTAAACTAATGATGCTAAACTAATGATTTTTATAAATATAGATCCACCAAGCCAGCCACCTGCTCCTATAGTGAAAGACAAGACAAAGAGCAGTGTGACTCTTGAGTGGGTTCCCCCAGAGAAGGATGGTGGAAGCCCCATCAAAGGTTACATTGTCGAGATGCAGGATGAAGGCTCGATAGAATGGAAAAGAATGAACGAGCCTGATAAGCTGATTGTCACAAATGGATATACAGTGCCAGACCTCAAAGAAAACAAGAAATGTAGATTCAGGATTGTTGCTGTCAATGTTGCGGGCGAGTCCGAGCCCAGTCCCAGGACTGCCGATACAGTTATAAAGGACATCCTGGGTAAGACTGACGTATATAAATATGCATGAAGATATGTGATTTCCTATGTATGAACCCTGCCTCTCAATCCCAAATGTGAATTCTTGAATGACAATCCAAGTGTAGGAAGGTGCCTTTAGATGATCATTGATCAATCATCTGAGTGCTTTTTTTCAATACGATTTTACAGAGGAACCAGTTATCACGCTGGGAGTCAAGGCACAGGACCTGCAATATTGTCGTGCCGGAGCAGTAATCAGAATCCCAGCCACCATTACTGGCAGGCCTCTTCCAAGTGTCACATGGGATTTTGATGGAGCCGCCCCAACAGAAAAGAAAAACGAGCGACATACTCTTCCAGTAGATGCAGAGGTAGGATTTGCGTTATATCTTAATGTTCACGGTTCACAGTAAAGATATGTTAACATATGTTAAAAAACATACATTTCCACAGGTCACCTCAACTGATACCACATCAGAAGTCATCATACCTAACTGTAAGCTCATCCACTCTGGACAGTACATCATTACTGCTGCTAACCAAGCTGCAACTAAAGTGGTTAAAGTCCGTTTGACTGTACTTGGTAAGCGTCCGCTTTTGGAAATCGTTGAAATATTTCGATAAATATATGAAAGGAAGTACAAACCTAAAACATTATGACCATAAATATTTCATCCAGATTTGCCTGGACCTCCAAAGGACCTTAAAATCACTGACATCACAAGAAGTACATGCAGACTTACATGGAAGCCCCCAGATCATGATGGTGGGGAAAGAATACAGAGCTACTACATCGAGAAGAAGACGGTTGAAGGAAAGGCCTGGACAAAAGTGAACCCGGCTTGTGCCGCTCAGTCCCTTGTAGTTCCAGATCTTAATGAGGGACAAGACTATTTGTTCCGCATTCGAGCTGAGAATCGCTTTGGTATTGGACCCCCTCTACAAACCTTCCAGAGGACAAGGGCAAAGGATCCCATCCGTGAGTATAAGGTCTCAATCATACTCCTATCAGAAATGACAAAGTATTTGTCCTGACTACTCCATGGGTTTAATTTGCAGATCCTCCTGATGCTCCTACGAGAGTCAAAATTGTTGATGTATCCAAGGGAACAGTAACTCTGACATGGAAGCCACCCAAAAATGATGGCGGATCACCTGTGACTCATTACATTGTTGAACGCCTCTGGTGGGACTCCAGTGGTGAGCAGAAAGAGTCCTGGAGACAGTGCAATAGACGTGACATCGATACCACCACCTTCAAAGTGGAGGACCTCCATGAAGGTGCTGAATATGAATTCCGTGTTAAGGCAGTGAATGAAGTTGGAGCAGGCAGACCCTCCTCTACTGCTGGACCCATCATTGTCAAGGACCAGACAAGTGTGTAAAATTCAGTCATTTCTATTGTTAAAGGAACCCTAGATTAGAGTTATACAGACTAGATTTTAAAATCAGTAGAATTCAGAAGTTATTCATTGGTTGTTTTTGCTTGATAACTGCAATAGTGTTAACAGTGTCTTCCTTTCTTTTAGGAGCACCTTCTATTGTACTGGAAGAATTCATGGAAGTTGAACAGTGCACAGATATTAACATTGTTGCTAAGATCTCAGGATGTCCATTCCCGACGCTTACTTGGCAGAAGGCCCCACCCCACAAAAGCGAAGATAAAGTCGACATTGTGTACGATGAACATATCAACAAGCTGGTGTCTGACGATAGCTGCACACTCCTGATCCAGCAGGGCAAACGTTCAGACACTGGTCTTTATACACTTACTGCCAGCAACAGTCTCGGCACTGTCTCCAAGGAGATGAGGCTGAATGTTCTAGGTGAATGATGGAAACACATTACCTACCAGTTGATTCTGTTTAATATTTTGACTGTAAGGTTTATACTAATGACTCCCTTTTTTCACTATCAGGCATTCCTGGACCTCCTTCTGCACCAATCAGATTTGAGGAGATACATGCTGAAAATATCACCTTGTCATGGCTGCCTCCTAAAGACGATGGTGGTTCCAGAATCACAAACTATACCATCGAGAGACGAGTAGCCAATAGGAAGACATGGATTCCTGTCCCTGGTGCACCCAAAGAGCGCATATTCACAATTGAGAATCTGATGCCAGGTCACGAGTACGTGTTCCGAATCAGGGCTCAGAATAAATATGGAGTTGGAGAACCACTCGACAGTGAGCCAGAGGTTGCTAGGGATATTTTCAGTGAGTACTTGCTTCAGTTAACTGCTCGTCTGTAAGTCCCTGCCCCAGAGTGTCCATTTTCATTTAGACATATATGACACAATGTTTTATGTGTTATTTATAGCTATTCCTGGACAGTGCGAGAAGCCAACACTTTCAAGCATCAAAATGGACTCCATGACCGTGAACTGGGAAGAACCAGACACAGATGGTGGTAGTCCAATTATCGGTTACTGGCTTGAGCGCAAAGAGACCACAGCCAAGCGCTGGAACAAAGTATCTCGCGATCCGGTTAGGCCAATGCCTCTTGGTGTGTCCTACAATGTCACAGGCCTTATTGAGGGATCTCAGTACCTTTTCCGTGTTACTGCAATCAACGCCGCAGGATGTGGGCCACCAAGTTTGCCATCTGACCCAACATTTGCTAGAGATCCCATTGGTGAGCATCGAAATTTATCAAGGGTCTAAATCTAAAGTACTATTGAGATGCTGACATCTCAATGTTTCTGTTTCTATTTAGCTCCACCTTCACCACCAACCCCAAAAATTACTGACTGGACCAAGAGTACGGTTGATTTGGAATGGATTCCACCTTTGAAAGATGGGGGATCTAAAATCATGGGCTACTTTGTTGAATACAAAGAAGAGGGCACGGACACCTGGGTGAAGGTAATGTATATATCGTGTTACTTTAGTCCAAAATTATCTTCACTTTCTCTGTCATGAATCATGCCAATGTACTTTAACTTCTTTTTATTTTATTTTTTATTTTTATTATTATACTCACAGGCCAAAGAAAAAGAAATCAGAGGAAGACAATTCGTGATCACCGGATTGAAAGAGAATGGATTTTACAAGTTTAGAGTTTTGGCATTGAATGCTGCGGGGCTAAGTGAGCCAGGAGAGGTGGCTGAAGTTCTGGAAATGAAAGAAAGGATAAGTAAGGCTTAATGGTGCTAATTCAGTCTTTCATTCCCAGTATGTATTTCATTTAGAGACTGAATACAAATAATTCCATTTTTGTTTTCCTCCAGTTGCCCCAGTGCTTGAGCTAGACATCTCGATGAAAGAGAAAATGGTGTTCCATGCTGGTGGAGTTATCCGTCTCATAGCCTATGTGTCAGGCGTGCCTACTCCGACAGTCACTTGGAAAAAAGATGATGGTGCTGTCCCACCAGAGGCTGTCGTTGAGACCACATCAATCAGCACCTCATTAGTTATGAAGAATTGCACCAGGAAGCAACAGGGTGTTTATAACATAACTGTAAGCAATGCTGGAGGAGAGGTGAAGAAATCTGTCATCGTTGAGGTTCTCGGTAAGTGCCAATAATGAGAGAAAATCAGCGTGTTTACAGACATACCTGTAATATTCCTCATTATAGTACTTTAGCAGTGATGTATTGATGGCCACATAGAAAGCATACTCTGAATTCTTCAGGCTGATTAGTTTTATTATCAGATTTCAATAATTCAAATTCATTATGATGCCAGTATACTCATTTTATATACTATTGCTGATACATAGTTATACATTTTTGTCCAGATTATTCACAGCTACAAGTTTATTTACCCCCAAAGGATTCGTTCAATTAAATTATTTAGCTACGATGACACATGTGTGTGTATATATATATATATATATATATATATATATATATATATATAGCTGTTGCTAATCTTGTAACTGTCAAAATCAAATCATCTGGCATGAAAACATATAGAATAAGCTAAAGAATAACATCGGAATTGAACTTGTATTGTTACATACCTCTTCTTTTCTCTTTAGATTTCCCCGGTCCAGTGGGCATACCTTTCACAGCAGATAACCTCACCACTGACTCTTGCAAACTGACCTGGTTCTTCCCTGAAGATGATGGTGGTTCTCCCATATCTAACTTCCTCATTGAGAAACGTGAAGCCGAGCGCAAGGCTTGGACGTCATGCTCTTATAACGCTGCCCGACAAAGCGGCGTGGTTTATAATCTGACTTTAGGAAAAAGCTACTCCTTCAGAGTTGCACCCATAAATGCAGTTGGACTCGGTCCATTCCGTGAAACTCCATGTGCAATTATGGTCCAAGAACGTCTCAGTAAGTCGGTGCACTCTTTGCAGCCATTTTTTTGCATATTACAGGTAGATGGGCATTAGTACTATATATATATATCTTTTTCTGTGTACCTTTCAAAGCTGTACCAGACCGTCCAGAGGAGGTCGAGGTCACTGCTGTCACTAAAGACTACATTAGTTTAACATGGAAGCCACCAAAGAATGATGGAGGACGTGAGGTGACATCCTACATCCTGGAAGCACGTCCAATTGGCAAGGACAAGTATATTAGATTGACCAAGGAAAGGCTAATGGACATGAAGTTCACGTTTGAAGGCCTTCGAGAGGGCGATACCTATGAATTCCGTGTCAGTGCTGTCAATGAAATTGGACAGGGCAAGCCATCCTTCAACACCAAGCCAATCATATGCAAAGACGAGCTTGGTATGAGAGTCTTTTTTGCTCAGAATTAGCTTCATCAAGACTGTATGCTCATCATATTCAATGCCAGTTTGATTTCAGTAGTATTGCAGCTGATTTGATTACTTTATTGCAGAGCCCCCAACTATTGAAGTGGATTTCCGAGACAAGGTTATTATCCGTGTTGGTGAAAGTTTTGCACTGCAGGGACGCTACACTGGAAAGCCAGCACCTTCCATCACATGGACAAGGGACGATGAGGAGCTGAAAGCAGATAATCATGTTCAGTTCAAGAGTACTCTCAACACAATGTGTCTTGCCATTATCAAGGCTCAGCGTGGACACAGTGGCAGATACTGTGTTACAGTTGAAAACTGCACTGGAGCTCGCAAAGGCATATGCAACGTAACTGTTGTTGGTACGTTTTGTCACATGTCTTTTTCTTTGGCCGTATCTTCATTGCCAGGTATACGTCATTAATGATCTCTCATGCCGTTTATGTCATTTCAGATCGACCGTCACCTCCAGAAGGTCCAGTTGTTTTCGAAAATGTTCACCGAGATCATATGGTTATCTCTTGGAAGCCTCCTCTTGATAACGGTGGATGTGAAATTTCAAACTACATCATTGAGAAGAGAGACGCTAACAGGGACATGTGGACCACTGTAACTGCTGCCAGTACCAAAACCATCTGCAAGGTGCCTAAGCTCGTGGAAGGCCGTGAGTACATCATGAGGATAAGTGCCGAGAACATGTATGGCATCAGCGAGCCACTGGAATCTGAAGAGATGAAGGCTAAGGATCTATTCAGTATGTAGCGTATTGAAGTGGAAAAGTATTTCAAGAAGCCGGTTCACTGTGAATGTATTGTTTTAACATCTCTGTATTTACAGGAGTGCCCGAAGCCCCTGAGGAACCTACAGTCAGAGATGTTTTCTTTGACTCAGCCCTGGTGCTTTGGAATCGTCCTCGTGACGGTGGCAAGCCCATTACTAACTACATCTTGGAAAAGAAAGAGCCTTCAGCTAAGAGATGGTCTCGTGTGACTAGAGATCGTATCTACCCTACTACACAGTACAGAGTGCAAGAGCTTGTGGAAGGATGTGAATATGAATTCCGTGTCACAGCAGAGAATGAAATTGGTACTGGAGACCCCAGCCCTCCATCTAAACCCATTTTAGCTAAGGATCCCATTGGTAGGTTTTGTTCTTGTCCTTTAATTAGTGGAGCTTTTATTCCATGTTTGTATTCATATTCCATATTCAACATACTTTTCCTTTTGCAGTTCTGCCCAGCCCTCCTGTGTTGCCTGAGGCCATTGACAAAACAAAGGATTCTGTTAGTTTGTCATGGCGCGTTCCTCGTCACGATGGCAAAGGCAAAATCTTCGGATACCTTATTGAGTATCAGAAGCCTGGTGCAATTGAATGGATACAGGCCAACGAGACTCCCGAGTCATGCCCGGATACAAATTTTGTTGTGAAAAACCTACCAGATGGTCAAGAATTTAGTTTCAGGATCATGGCTGTGAACGCTGCCGGAAAATCTGAGCCCGCTTATGTAAAGGAACCAGTGAAGGTTCACGACAGACTTGGTAATTCTTTGGTACATCTGTTGAGAAGTTGGATGGATCTAGCGGATCCAATAAAATTGAATTATGTGCATTTTCCTCTTATTTCCATTTTCTGCAGAGGAGCCTGTGTTACTGCTGGATGCCAATATGTCACGTGACCACCTTGCCATGATTGGAACAGACATCACACTAAGTGCCGTGATTAAAGGCATGCCAATCCCCACCGTGTCTTGGAAGAAGAACGATGGAGAGGTTCCTGCTCATTGTGTTGTTGAAGTGACACAACACGGCAGCAAACTGCACATGAAGAAATGCACCCGTGCCGACTGTGGCGACTACACCATAACCATTCAAAATGCAGCTGGATCAAAAACAGCAACATGCACAGTGCTTGTTCTTGGTAGGTAGAATTGTGCGTGCGTGTGTATATGTTTAAATGCAAGAAGATTTAATATGTAGTACTTTCCAAAAGTCTTGGGAAATGGAGACAGTTGATCCGCTGTGGCGACCCCTAAACGGGAGCAGCCGAAAGAAAAAGAAGAAGAAGACTTTCCAAAAGTCTTGAAAAACCCCTTATGTCTTTATATTTTGGGAATAGCCTTGATTGTGCAAAAAAAAAAAATTACCTGTTAAACTGGTAAAACTGTCTTATCTTTGGCATATTGAGTAAATAAAATAAAAGAAATGGAAACAAATGCTATACTGCAACAGCTTGCAAAGTGCCTAAATATACAAAGTTCCAGATAAAGAGGTTCCAACCACTCAGCGTTCAGCATCAGCAATAAATTAATCACCTGATCATCTGGAATCATCTGCTCGTGGTTCTTCACTGCTTCATGTCTCAAGTTAGACGCTTTGTTCTGCTTGAAGGTTCAGACGTAGATCACTGTGTGGATTAACCAACACAGAACTATCAAACTGCTCAGGTACAGAGACTGGACTGAAAATGAGAGACAAAAACATTGTCTTGCTACCAACAAAGACTTACCAGAAAGGAAAAAAAAATAATACTAATATTATTGTAGGTTACTATTTTACCATGGAGGTCATTTTTATGTGTTTTATGTGTTTTTAAATTCTGTATATTTGCCTTCTTGTGATTCAGATAAACCTGGACCTCCACGTAATCTTACAATCTCTGAGGTAACAAGTGAATCGGCTTATCTCACCTGGCAAAAGCCACTGGATGATGGTGGAGCCGTCATCTCTCACTATGTTGTGGAGAAAAAAGATGTCGCCGCTGAGAAGTGGGTACCAGTCTGTGCCGCATCCAAGAAGCTCAGCCTCATGGCTCTTTACCTGATGGAGGGTATTCAGTACCTATTCCGGGTTGCAGCTGAGAATCAGTTTGGCAGAAGTGCATACGTTGAAACCAACAAGCCTATCAAAGCAGTTGATCCTCTGTGTAAGTATTAATTAAAAAGAATACGCTTCAGCCATTAGAGACACTATTGACGTTCCCTAAAGGAACTGTAAGGCATCTTTTTAAATCAGATTCAAGTAACGTTTTCTAAAATGATCCTAAATTTTTTTGAGTGTCCAAATCTCAATAGTCTATATATAAATGTTTTATGCAGATCCTCCCGGTCCACCCAAGAATTTGCACCATGTAGATGCAGAAAAAACAGAGGTCTGGCTTGAGTGGGAATGGCCTGATCGCACTGGTGGAAGTGAAGTAACTGGATTTATTGTTGAATATCAAGAAGAGGGAGTTGCAGACTGGGTCAGCTATAAAACTGTCAGTGATTCTCGCTGCCACGCCACTGGTCTTCAAGAGGGAAAGACCTACAGATTCCGTGTAAAATCTCAAAATGCTATTGGTATTAGCCGACCAGATACCAGCGTACCCATTACATGCCAAGAGAAGACTTGTAAGTTTTATTTCATATTGTGTAAAATCAGCTTCTACTTGGCCTACGTGATTTTGTTGGATGAATATTGTTTCTTCTCTTTATAGTGGCACCATCTATTGAAGTTGATGTGAAACTCATTGAGGGGCTTACTGTGAAGGCAGGAAGCACAGTTGTGCTCCCTGCAGTAATGAAAGGAATACCAGTCCCAACAGCCAAGTGGCTAAGTGATGGCAATGAGCTCAAAACTGAAGGGAAATACAAGATTGATACTGAAGGAACCTCCACAATTCTCAACATCAGTGAATGTGCCAGGACTGATAGCGGAGAATATGTTCTTACTGTTGCAAACCCTGCAGGAAGCAAGTCAGTTGCGCTTCATTTAACAGTACTTGATCTCCCAGGTCCCCCAATTGGCCCTGTCAGCATCCTTGAAGTTACACCCGATCATATGATCATCCAGTGGCGCGCGCCTAAAGATGACGGTGGTACGCCTCTGATGAACTACATTGTTGAAAAGAAGGATGTCAAGAAGCCTTGGGAGCCTTGGTCTGTTGTGAGTTCTGGAAGCCTAAGCACAAAAGCTAAGGTACCTCGTTTGGAGAAGGGTCGTGAATATATTGTGCGCATTCGTGCTGAGAACAAGATTGGTATTGGTGCTCCCCTTGAAAGCCCTCCAACTATTGCCAAACACATGTTTAATCCACCAGGGCCTCCAGGGCCACCAGATTGTTCTGATATCACAGAAAACGCTGTGACAGTTTCATGGACTGCACCAGAAACTGATGGTGGAAGTCCAGTCAGTGGTTATATCGTGGAACGCAGGGAGATGACGGGTAAATGGATTCGCGTGAATAAGACACCAGTCTTGGATCTTAGATACAGAGTCTCTGGATTGTTCGAGGGCAACAGCTATGAATTCAGAATTTTCGCTGAGAACGTTGCTGGTGTAAGCGAACCTTCTTATCCTTCAGACCCAATAAAAGCTAAACGTCCCATTACTCCTCCAGGACCTCCAAGTAACCTAAAACTGAAGGACTGGAGCAAGTCATATGCAGATCTGGTGTGGACCAAGCCCAACAGAGATGGTGGTAGCCCTGTGCTGGGTTATGTTGTTGAATGCCAAAAATCAAGTTCTGCACAATGGGACAGAATCAACAAGGATCTTATCAAGCAGTGTGCATTCAGAGTACCAGGCCTTATTGAAGGTACAGAGTATAGGTTCCGCGTTAGAGCATCCAACAAGGTCGGGGATGGAGAACCAAGAGAGCTATCCAAGACCGTGCTTGCCAAGGACATCCTTGTTCCTCCAGAGGTAACTGTTGATGTTGCTTGCCGTGACCTTGTAACAGTCCGGGCAGGACAGATCATTAGCCTTGTGACCCGGGTTAAAGGCAGACCGGATCCTGAAATCACGTGGACTAAGGATGCAAGAGCTTTAGGCAGAGATAAACGTACCACGATGAATAACAACTTCCCTCTTGTTGAACTGGTCATTCAGGAGGCAGTGAGAGGAGATTATGGAAAATACGCAATACAAGCTAAGAATAGCAGTGGTCAGGCACAAGCTACAGTCATAGTCAATGTGCTCGATATTCCTGGAGCATGCCAAAACTTAAAGGTTGCTTATGTGACTAAAGACTCTTGCATGGTGTCTTGGGAAAACCCAGAGGATAATGGTGGCACTGAAATTACAAACTACATCATTGAGTGTCGTCAGCCTAATCAGAGAACTTGGACAGTTGTTTCATCTGATTGCACTAAGCGCCTTGTTAAGGCTCCACTGGTTGAGAACTGTGAATATTTCTTCCGTGTAAGCGCGGAGAACAAAATCGGCGCTGGACCACCAACAGAAACGAAAGCACCAATTCTTGCTGTCGATCCAGTGGAGAAGCCTGGTGAGCCAGAGAATTTCCATATCAGTGAAATTGGCAAGACATTTGTCTTCCTCAAATGGAGGAAGCCAGACTATGATGGAGGTAGCCGTAATCTTGCTTATCATGTTGAAAAGAAACCAAAAGAGGCAGAGGAATGGGAAAGACTTCACAAAGGTGCTATTAAAGAAACATATTTCATGGCAGACAGATGTATTGAGAACCAGATATATCAGTTTAGAGTCCAGACCAAGAATGAAGGAGGGGAGAGCGACTGGGTGACTACAGCAGAGGTCCTTGTAAAAGAAGAACTTGTTGTTCCGGAGATAAAAGTCAAACTGGAAGGAGTTCTGGTAGTTAAAGCTGGAGATTCCATTCCAATGGAGGCAGAGGTTAAAGGCAAACCACAACCAGATGTGAAATGGGGGAAAGATGGTGCCACTGAGGACATCAGTAGAAGCCCCAGACTTCAAGTTGAAACTGGGTTGAACTACTCTAAATTTTTACTCAAAAATGCAAAACGTACAGATACAGGAAAATATATTATCACTGCAACAAACGCCGCTGGAACTTGCACTGCCGAAGCTAAAGTGAATGTTCTCGACAGACCTGGAGCTGTTAGAGATCTGAAGGTGTCGGGTATTTCAGTGGATAGATGCAAGTTGACATGGGAGATACCTGAGGATGATGGTGGATGTGAAATCTATAACTACATTATTGAGAAATGTGAGACAAAGAGAGGCGTCTGGTCCATCCATTCCTCTGCTATTATAACCAACTCCGCTAATGTAACTCGTCTCATTGAAGGAAACGAGTACATCTTTAGAGTAAGAGCCGAAAACAAAATGGGAGCTGGCCCTGCTGTACAAACAGAGTCTATTGTTGCAAGGACCCAGTTCAGTAGACCCGGTGCACCAGATGCTCCCGAGGTAACCAAAATTGCAAAGAATGAAATGACAGTTATGTGGTGCACTCCTGATAACGATGGAGGAAAACCCATTACTGGTTATATTCTTGAGAAGAAAGAAGAACATGGCATTCGGTGGACTCCAGTTGCTAAAGGCCTTATTGCAGGGAACCACATGACTGTAACAGGATTATTACCTAATCACGAATACCAGTTCCGTGTCAAGGCTGAGAACGAGATCGGAGTTGGTGATGCAAGCAAGCCATCCAGAACTTATACTGCAAGAGATCCTGTTGGTATGTTTTATCACTTGCCACTTATGTACAACTATAAAGGTTAAAAATATATGTATATTATTTGTGTTTCATCAACACTAACTCTTCTTGTCCATTTGCAGGGCCTCCTGGTCCTGTTGGAAACCTCAAGATGACTGACAGCTCAAAGACGTCCATCACTCTTGGGTGGACGAAGCCAACACATGATGGAGGTGCTCCACTCATTGGATATGTTGTTGAACTCAGAGTCAGGGGTACAGGCAAAAAGGGAGATGACGGATGGAAGAGGTGCAATGTCGCCGCCCAGCTGATTGGAACAGAGTTTACAGTCACAAGTCTGGATGAGAACCTCCAATACGAATTCCGGGTTTCAGCACAAAACCAGATCGGCTTGAGCCAACCAACCAATCTTGATGCAATTATCTCTCCACGGGATATCTTGGGTGAGCTGTATATGAAAAATTCTTACAAATATTGAGAGCACTCTAGTGTCCAGTTATATACATTGATTTTATCGTTTGCTCTCAAACAGAGGCTCCTGAAGTTTCCTTGGATGCCGAGCTGAAGAAGGGTCTTACTATCAGAGCTGGATGTCCAATAAGATTAGTTGCAACTGTCAGGGGTCGACCACCACCTAAAGTGCAATGGAGAAGGATGGGAATTGATAATGTTGTCAAAAAGGGTCATGTGGACCTCATTGATACAATGACATTCCTTGTCATCTCTGAGACCACCCGTGATGATTCAGGAAAGTACTCACTGACAGTGACCAGCTCAGCAGGAGAAAAGGCAGTGTTTGTCAATGTCAAAGTACTTGGTAAGTGCTACAGAGACACATACATATATATATATATATTCTGTGATAAAGTAGTCTAATACCACTGGGATGTCACTTTCATACAACCGTGTTTGACTTTTACAGACACGCCTGGACCAGTTATTGGCCTTGAGGTCACAGATATCACAACGATGTCCTGCAACCTCTCATGGTCCCCACCTGAAATTGATGGTGGCAGTGAAGTAACTCACTACATTGTTGAGAAACGTGAAATCGATCGCAAGACATGGGCAACAGTTAAAAACAACGTGGACAAAACAACGCTCAAAGTCAGCAACCTTGTACCAGGAACCGAATATTACTTCAGAGTCACAGCTGTAAATGAATATGGACCAGGTGTTCCCAGACCCACTCAAAGATCTTACCTGGCCTCTGATCCAATAAGTAAGCAAGCTGACGCAAACTCGAAAATGTTGGAGAAAATGTCTAAAAGGGTTTAGTTTCATTTGTTTTCGTTTCTCTTTAGGCAAACCTGACCCACCACAGAAAGTGGACGTTCTGGAAATTACTAAGAACAGTGCGAAGGTGGGATGGGTGAAGCCAATGAGGGATGGTGGATCAAAGATCGATGGCTACATAATTGACTATCTTGAGCTTCCCAAGCCCAAGCCACCCAAGGAACCCGTAGTGGTTGAGGGTGAGGCAGAGCCTAGTGCAGCGGCTGTGCCCCCACCAGTACCAGTGGTGGAGGAAAAAGAACCACAAGAATGGACACCATATACTGTTGTTAAAGATTTATGTATCTCTGTTGCTGGGCTGAAAGAGGGAAGGAAATATCGCTTTAGAGTTGCTGCCCGAAACGCCATGGGAGCTAGTCTTCCTACCGAAACCAGAGAGGCATACGAAATCAAGGAACAAATGTGTAAGTTATTGTTTTTAACTTAAAATGATAACATTTCCAATTAATCGTTCGTTTTTTAAGGTCTAATTGAACTTTACCTGAAAATAGAAATGTGCTCAATACTTCTTTTTCAGTGGAGCCCAAGGTTATCTTGCCTGAAACCATCACCGCAAAGGCAGGATCAAAAGTGAGAGTGGAGGCCCTTGTATCTGGAAAACCAGCTCCTGCATGCCAGTGGAAACGAGGAGAGGACAATGTCGTCCCCTCGAGTCGCCTTGCCGTGCACAAATCCCAGAACTTGTGTGTGCTCATCATAAAGGATGTCTCAAGAACAGACAGTGGTCAATATAGCCTTGTTGCTGAGAATAGCTCAGGCAAAGTGGAAGAAACTATGAAAGTTATAATTAGAGGTTAGTATTTCTTTAAAAATTGCAAAAATTATTTCATCAGGACCATGATGTTAAGAATAAAGATTTTTAAAGTATAATTTATGTAGAATGCATTTATGGGAACGCGATTGTCTAGTGGTTAGGGACTAAGTTCCAGGATCAGAAGGTCATGGGTTTGAATCCCAGACCAGTAGATTGCCCCTTAGGTATCCTTGAGTAAGGTAGCGCCCCCATCACTGCTCCCCGGACACTGTAACCACGAACCACTAGGCCACCGCTGCTCCAAAGTGCTGGATATTGTATATCAGAAAAGAAGTTAATATGTATCTTTTGCAGATATCCCGGGACCACCTGAGCCTCCATTTGAAGTCAGTGACATTGACTCTGATGCCTGCACACTCTCTTGGAACAAGCCTCTTGAAGATGGCGGTAGTAATATTACTAACTATGTGGTGGAAAAATGTGACGTTTCCAGAGGCGACTGGGTTACTGCTGTTTCCAGCTGTGGCAAGACTGGTTGCAGACTCGGAAAACTCATTCCTGGAAAGGAGTATATCTTCCGTGTCCGTGCAGAGAACCGCTTTGGCATTTCAGACGCAATTACATCTGAGAGGATGATAGCTAAATTCCCCTTCAGTGAGTTAAAAACTAGAAAAATAATGTTGCTAAATAAATAAAGACGTACCTTCAAAAAACTGAATTTGTAACAAAATATGTCTTTTTCCAGATGTGCCTGGTGAACCTTTGAACTGTCGCATCACAAAGGTCAACAAAGACTGCATGTTTGTGGCTTGGGATAAGCCTGAGTCTGATGGAGGCAGTCCTATTACTGGATACTACATCGAGCGCAAAGAAAGAAACAGCTTGCTGTGGGTTAAAGCCAACGATTCGGTTGTTCGTACAACGGAATATCCTTGTGCCGGTATAACTGAAGGTCTAGAATACACGTTCAGAGTATCTGCCATTAACCGTGCAGGACAGGGTAAACCAAGCCAGAAAACCGATTTCGTCACAGCAAGAACGCCAGTGGGTGAGTCGATGCAAAAGATCAGCTTGAATTTATATATATCGAATGTTACATTAATCTCAGAGTTTAACTTTGCTCCGTGTTACAGATGCACCAGGAAAACCAGAGGTACTTGATGTGAACAAGAACACAGTTTCACTGGTTTGGACCAAACCAAAGCATGATGGTGGAAGCAAGATAATTGGATACTATGTTGAGGCCTTGAAGGTTCCTGGAGACAAGTGGGTGCGATGCAACACAAGCAGTCAGAACGTACCTCGAGAAGAGTACACTGTAACTGGATTGGATGAAGGTGCCCAATACCAGTTTAGGGTCATTGCCAAAACGGCAGTTAACATCAGCAGGCCATCTGAAGTCACTGACGCAATTCTGGTGTCTGCAGAGAACGGTAGGTTATGTGATGAAGCATGAAGAATATCAGAAGTAAATGCAGGACTTCATGTTCATCATTCCATTCATAATCCATGTTTCCATGCACTTCAACATCATCCTTTTTTTTGTTTATAGTGCCTCCTAGAATAGAACTTTCAATCCAGATGAAGAAGATGGTGCCACAGAGAGCAGGTTCAGATGTTTGTCTTGAGGCCGAAGTTTTTGGCAAACCCATGCCCAAGGTCACATGGAGCAAAGAAGGAAAGGTTTTGACGGCTGATAAGGACATGAAGTTGTCACAGAAGAGACACTTATTCTCTTTGAGTCTCCCCGCAGTTACAAAACTTCATACAGGACTGTACAGTATTCAGGCTGAGAACGCAAGTGGTTCTAAGACTGCAGACATACAGCTCACAGTTTTGGGTGAGTCTTATTATCAGTTTATAGAGCTCCATATGATATGATATGAATGTGTTCCTGTAATAATCATCAAATCGTTTATTCTGCAGACATACCTGGTCCTCCGGCCTCTATCAAAATCGAAGAGGTGCTTTCTGACCGTCTGAAGTTGAGCTGGGCGCCTCCACTCGCAGATGGTGGTTCTCCAATCACAAACTACATCGTGGATAAACGAGAAACAAGCAGAGCAAACTGGGCCCAAGTTTCTGCTAAAGTCACCCGGGATACAACTGAATGCTTAGTGGAGAGACTGATCACAGGTCATGAGTACCAGTTGCGTGTTCGTGCTGAAAATCGATATGGAGTTGGCGATGCTATCCTCTCAGATCCTGTTGTTGCAAGGGATCCTTTCAGTAAGGAATCCTTCTTCATTTTGATAATAACCTTATGTCTGCTTTTTATTGACCATTTTATGCTTGGTGTTCACAGCTGTTCCTGGTACATGCGAGCCACCGATCATTACAAACATCACCAAAGAGAAAATGACCGTGAGCTGGAAGGAACCCAAAGAAGATGGCAACACTCCCATCCTCGGATACATCCTTGAGAAGCGTGAGATCAAGGAAATTAACTGGACCAAACTCAATAGGAAGCCTTTGCTGGAAAGAACATTTGAAGCTGGAGGTCTCTCTGAGGGAGCTCAGTATGAATTCAGGGTTATTGCTGTCAATAAGGCTGGCCCTGGCAAACCCAGCGACCCCTCAGATGCTGCCTCTGCAGTCGACCCTATTCGTAAGCACCCGCACAACATTAGCCACACGTGTAATGTCTGAACATTGCTGTGTTTTACTCATTTCAACTTCATCTACAGATCCTCCTGGGCCACCAGTTTCTCCCAAGGTCACCGACACAAGCAACAGCACTATTAGCGTGTCTTGGTCAAAACCCGCAAATGATGGTGGAAGTGAAATTCTAGGATATCTTGTTGAATGCAAGAGAACAGACGCCACAGACTGGATCCGATGCAACGTTCCAAAGAACTTACAGGACACGCACTATGTTGTCACTGGACTTTTGGAGAAATCAGAATACCAGCTTCGCATCAGCGCTGTGAACAAAGTCGGCTTTAGTCAGACATGTGAAGTTCCAGACAAGCATGTCGTTAAGGATATATACGGTATGAATTTAGGAGTATTTACCTCCATGTCCCGAAATAAGTGGGATGCATATGCATGCTTGTCATGTACTGTAGCCTAAACCAGAACTTCTTCCAATTTCAGCTGCACCTGAGGCTGAACTTGACGCAGAGCTGAAGGATATATTGGTGCTTCAGGCTGGCGCTCGAATGAAACTTCACGCCAAAATTAAAGGTCGACCTGTTCCAAAAGTTACCTGGGCCAAGATGAACACCAACATCAAAAACAGACAAGGAATCATAATCAAAATCTCAGACCACGACACAATGGTTTGCGTTGATAGAGTGACTCGATACGATGCCGGAAAATACGTTCTTAACCTTGACAGTATCAGTGGCATGAAGATGTACACAATCACTGTCAAAGTTCTCGGTAAGTTCTCTTATAATCATAGGTATTATTTATTAATTTCATTGTTCTTAATGAACAATTTTATTGCTCATTAAGTTCATTAATCGGGATGATGGTGGTCTAGTGGTAGGATACTCATCTACTGACGGAGAGCCTTCTGTAATTTTCAAAAAAGATGAAAACAATCTTCATGTAATGTTTTATTCAACCCAATTCAGACACCCCTGGTCCACCACTAAACCTAATGGTGAAAGAGGCAACGAAAGATTGCGCATCCATCCTTTGGGACGAACCACTCATTGATGGTGGAAGTGAGATTACAGGTTATGTTGTCGAGAAACGTGATGCAGAAAGAAAAGCATGGTCTGCAGTTTCAACCACGGACAAAACATCTTTCAAGATTGATGGCCTAGAAGCTGGTAGATCATACCTTTTCAGAGTCAAGGCTCAGAACAAGCTTGGCTTTGGGGAGCCTGGTGAAACAGCAGATGCTGTCAGAGCCTCTGGTGAGTAGACATTTACGAATAGTATCTATAGTTTAAAATAATGTTTTCCAGAATGTGTTTGTCTACAATAATCAATCAAATACATTTCAGAACAACCAGGGCCCGTCATGGATTTCAAGCCATTGCTAGTAACCAGAGACTCATGCACCCTCTCATGGAAGAAACCTTTTAGTGATGGTGGAAGTCGAATCACTGCATATGTGCTTGAAGTTCTTAATGGTGAGGACAAGTGGAAGGAGCTTCTAAGGTCAAAGAACATGCAGTATAGTGCCAAAGATCTTGTTGAAGGAAGGGAATACAAATACAGAGCCATGGCAATAAATGATGCAGGCAGCGGTCCGGTGAAGGAGCTCTCCATTGTAGCAAAGGATGTTATCGGTGAGATTTTTAACTTATAATTGATCTCATTTTTACTTTTCCTTAATATCATTAAAAAATACATCTCAATAATTTTTTGGAGTTTTTTTTAATTCTCATGTATATTTCCCATATTGCTAAACAAAAACAGAGTAATAACATTTAATAGAATGTTTTTATTTATAAAAAAAAATGTATTCATTTGCTTCATTTCGCTGCGATGCAGTTTTACCCAGCTGTGATCTGCGAGATTTGCCAAACCTGAACTACATTGCAAAAGAAGGAAGCAATGTCCGCCTCAAGATTCCCATCATTGGTAAACCTGCTCCAACGGTCTCATGGAAGAAGGGCGAAGATGAAAATCTGACTGACACAGGAAGAGTGTGTGTGGAATCCACTGCTGTTAACACAACCCTTTTGATTCGGGATTGCCAAAGGAGCGACGCCTCAAAATACACCATCACTCTTCGTAATAGTGCTGGGTCAAAGGAATCCTCTATCTTTGTCAGAGTCGTTGGGAAACCAGGAATATGTGCAGGATCTATCAAGTTTAAGGAAGTAACAGCTGATGGAGCCACCTTGAAATGGGGTGTTCCAAAAGACGATGGAGGATCGGAAATTACAAACTACATTCTCGAGAAACGAGACTCCATTACCAATATGTGGGTGACTGTTTCCTCAACGGTAGAGACAAACACTTTTAGGGTGGCTGGTCTTCATGAGGGTACAGAATATATCTTCAGAGTTTCTGCAGAGAACAAATATGGAGTCGGTGAGGGTCTCAAATCAGATCCTGTGGTTGCTAAACACCCATTCAGTAAGTAATGATATTAAGATTCTTTCCAAATATTATGTAGAGGTAATAGATGTTCTGAGCTAACCATTTGCATTGTACTTTTCTTTTCACCAGACGTCCCAGATTCACCACCTGCACCACAAATCATGAGCATGTGTCATAATTCAGCAACCTTGGCTTGGTCAGATCCAAGGAAAACTGGAGGTTCACCAATTACAGGTGAAGAATTATCATGAAGCTTAATCTTAATCATAACCCTCAACAACATATTTCTGATAATAAATGCTAAGTGATCTGCTTTCAGGTTATCATGTTGAATTCAAGGAAAGAAACAGCATGTTGTGGAAGAGAGCCAACCCAGCACCATTAAAAATGAAAGACTTCAAAGTAAAGGGATTAACCGAAGGCCTGGAGTATGAGTTCAGAGTGATGGCCATAAACTTGGCTGGTGTAGGCAAGCCAAGTCCTCCAACTGAGTCAATGGTGGCCTTGGATGCAATTGGTAAGTCCGAGATGGTTTTAAGTGCAGTATCTATATGTCTTTAGTAACCTCTGCTACATTTGCTGATTATTTTTGTCCTCGTTTTCATCATCATAGATGCTCCTGGTAAACCTGATGTGATCAGTATCACAAGAAGCACTGTGACACTTCACTGGACTGAACCTCAGTATGATGGTGGACACAGGCTTACCGGCTATATTGTGGAGAGACGTGACCTTCCTGCCAAGGTCTGGGTGAAAGCAAACATAGTAAATGTTGTAGAATGTGCATATACTGTGACTGACATGCAGGAGGGTTGCAAGTATGAATTCAGAATCCGGGCCAAGAACGCAGCCGGAGCAATAAGTCCACCATCTGAGCAAACCGACACTCTTGTATGCACGGATGAATACGGTAAAGCACATTTCCTTTTACGTTGTTTGAATCTCATTTAGGTGTATTTTATCCAACTTAAATGCTTAAAGTGAGTTTTCTCTTTAACCTGCAGCTGCACCAACAATTACCATCGATCCAACGGTAAAGGAAGGGGTTACAGTTAGAGCTGGAGATACAATTGTCATCACGGCGACAAGTATTGCAGGCAAACCTACGCCAACCTCAGCCTGGTCAAAAGGAGGGAAGTACTTCAAGCCATCAGATATATGCCAAATCGAATCTAGCCCTACCTCCTCTACTTTATTTATCAAATATGCTAGCAGGAAGGATTCAGGGGAGTACACTATCACAGCAAGCAATCCATTTGGTTGCAAAGAAGAGAATGTGAAAGTAAAGGTTTTGGACGTTCCTGGAGCCCCAGGACCAATTGAAGCAAGTGGAATCTCATCTGAAAAAGTCACTCTGACCTGGACCCCACCTCATGAAGATGGTGGATCTGCAATTAAGCACTATATTCTAGAAAAGAGAGAAACAAGCCGTCTCCTTTGGACCATTCTTGCTGAAAATGTAATTGACTGCCATTTTGTGGCCACTAAACTAATCCAAGGGAATGAATATATTTTCCGTGTCTCAGCTGTCAATTACACCGGATCTGGTGATTTTTCACATTCAGAGCCTGTGAAGATGGTAGATAATTATGGTAAGTAGAACAATATGGAAAATGAAAGAACAATGTACAGTTGTTAATCTCTATACACGTCCAGAATTAACACACCGTTCCCTATAGGTCCTCCTGGTCCTCCTGCAAGACCAGATGTGGAAAATATTGGAGGAAAAACGGCTACTGTTACATGGAAGAGGCCTGCCGATGATGGAGGCAGTAATATCACAGGTTACATGGTTGAAAAGAAGGAAAAGAAAGGCATGAGGTGGTCAAGAGCATCCAGGAAAGTAATTCCAGACCTTCAATTTGAAGTGCAAGGACTCATTGAAGGAGTTGAGTATCAGTTCAGAGTAAGTGCCGAGAATAAGGCTGGCTTTGGGGACCCCAGCGAACCATCTCTACCTGTTACAACAAAGGTCATGGCAGGTGAGTGAAACTCAGAGCCAAATGTATTCTAGTAATTGTACTATGGGTAAAAAAAAATTGGGATGGAATAATATATAAACTATGTGTTGTATTTCTCATAGGTGTACCTGGACCCCCAGTCAACCCAAGAGTCACTGATACCACCAAAACCACAGCTGAACTCCACTGGGGCAAACCTCTTGATGATGGCGGCATGGATGTATCTGGATACATTGTTGAGCACAAAAAGGACGGCGAAGAGACATGGGTGAAGGATACATCTACACCTCTGATAATCACTGAATTTGTTGTACCAGGATTGCAGGCTGGAGCAAAGTACCATTTCAGAATTACTGCACTGAATGCAATGGGAGCCGGAGAACCAGCACAAACAGCAGAGCTCGTTGAAATAATTGAACGTGAAGAAGTTCCTGACCTGGAACTCGATGCTGAATTAAGAAGAACACTAGTTGTCAAGGCCGGTGGCTCTATTCGCATATTTGTTCCGATTAAAGGACGTCCATCTCCTAAAGTGACTTGGACAAAGGAGGATATTGCACTGAAAACTCGTGCACACATCGACACTACAGAGTCGTACACTCTTTTAGTCATTCCTGATTGCAACAGGCGTGATGCTGGAAAATATGACTTGACATTAGAGAATGCTGCTGGAAAGAAGACTGCTTACGTAAATGTTAAAGTTTTGGACTCCCCAGGGCCCCCTATCAATCTTAAACCAAAAGCCATTGACAAAGAAAGCATAACGCTGCAATGGGAAATGCCCCTTATCGACGGTGGTGCAAAGATTACTAATTACATCATTGAAAAAAGAGAAGCTACTCGCAAGGCATATGCTACAGTGGTAACAAAATGTGAAACATGTTCTATCAGGATTCCAAATTTATCAGAAGGCTCAGAGTATTACTTCAGAGTATTTGCTGAAAATGAATTTGGAATTGGGGAACCAGTGGAAACTTCAGATCCCATAAGAGCATCCCAAGCACCATCTCCTCCAGAAATGGTTACAATCACAGATGTTACCAAGAACACTGTTAGTCTTGCATGGACCAAACCGAAACATGATGGTGGAAGCAGAATAACTGGATATGTTGTTGAGGCTCAGAAAAAAGGAACAGACCAGTGGGCTCATGTGACCACTTTGAAGTCTTTAGATTTTACTGTAAAGAGCTTAAATGAAAATGAGGAGTATGTCTTCCGAGTGATGGCTACAAACTTGTCAGGAAGAAGCAATCCTCGGGAAAGCAAGCATGTCGTTATAAGAGAACAAAGCACCATACCAGAATTTGACCTCCGTGGTATCTGTCAGAAGACAGTCATTGCAAAGGCTGGAGATAACATTAAGGTTGAGGTTCCTGTAACTGGACGTCCTAAACCAACAGTTTCCTGGCAGAAAGATAATCAAGCCCTCAAGTTGACACAACGGACAGCAGTTGATAATACATCTACATCGACTATCTTGACCATAAATGAATGTCTGAGAAGCGACAGTGGGGTTTACTCAATGACAGGGAAGAATATTGTTGGCTCAGTTACTGAGTGCATCAAAATAAAAGTGCATGATATCCCAGGACCACCTAAGGGACCAATTAAACTGGACAAAATATCTCGTACATCCATTGAGTTCTCATGGGAATCACCTGAAAATGATGGAGGTGTACCAATTAATAATTATGTAATTGAAATAAGGGAAACCACCAGCCAGTCATGGGAAGATCTGACTTCAATGGTCATCAGAACAACGTATAAAGCAACACGTCTAACCACAGGAGTGGAATACCAGTTCCGCGTAAAGGCCAAAAACAGATACGGTGCAGGACCTCCAATAACCTCCGAAGCTGTAGTTGCTGCATATCCATTTAAGGTACCTGGGCCACCAGGCACTCCCAAAGTTGTCGCTTTCACTAAGGACACAATGACGGTTGGCTGGAATGAGCCGGTTAATGATGGTGGAAGTGAAGTTATTGGCTACCATGTTGAAAGGAAAGAGAGAAACAGCATTATCTGGCACAGGATTAGCAAGGCGCTCGTGATTGGAAATCTTTTCAAAACCACTGGACTGGAGTCTGGCTGTGCTTATGAGTTCCGGGTGATTGCTGAAAATATTGCTGGAATAGGAAAACCAAGCAAGGCCTCTGAGCCAATGCTTGCTCTTGATCCAGTGGATCCACCTGGTCAGCCTATACCAATTCATGTGTCTAAAAATGTGGTCACAATTCAGTGGACAAAGCCTGAATATGATGGTGGGTTCAAGATTACTGGTTACATTGTAGAAAAGAAAGATCTACCAGATGGACGCTGGATAAGAGCTAACTTTACAAACATTATCGAAACCACTTTCACTATTAGTGGTTTAACGAAGGATGCATCTTATGAATTCCGTGTTTTTGCAAGAAATTCGGCTGGTGCGCTTAGCAACCCATCAGATAAGTCTGATCCAATTGTTTGTAAAGATGATATTGAAGAACCAAGAATTATGATTGATGCCAAATTCAAGGATGTTGTGCTTGTAAGAGCAGGAGACGCCTTCAAACTTGAAGCTGATGTTGCAGGCCAACCACTGCCATCCATGGTTTGGACCAAAGATGGAAAAGATGTTGAAAATACAGCCAAACTCCAGATAAAGATGACAGAAATCAGTACTACTCTGGTTAACAAAGACTGCCTTAGGAAAGATGGTGGAGAATTTGTTTTGACAGCTACTAATGTAGGCGGATTTGCTAAACATGTCTTTAATGTTAAAGTTCTTGACAGGCCAGGACCACCTGGAGGGCCTCTTAAGGTTTCAGATATTACAGCAGAAAAATGTATGCTTACATGGGCTCCACCTGCAGATGATGGCGGCGCAAACATTGAATACTATGTGGTTGAAAAACGTGAGTCAAGCAGACTTGCTTGGACAAATGTGGCCACAGACTTGCACGTTACCCAGCAGCAGGTGACTAAACTGCTCAAAGGAAATGAATACATTTTCAGAGTCATGGCCGTCAATAAGTTCGGAGTTGGAGAACCCCTTGAATCTGATCCGACTATTGCGGACAATCCTTACGTTCCACCTGATCCTCCACAAACTCCTGAGATTACAGCGGTCACAAAGGATTCTATGGTGATTTGCTGGGGAGCTCCTGCCAATAATGGCGGAAGTGAAATCACCAACTACGGCATTGAGAGAAGAGACAGGATTAGTTTGCGCTGGATAAAATGCAACAAAAAGAAGGTTACTGACTTGTATTTTAAGGTAACTGGGCTTGTTCCTGGGCACGAGTATGAATTTAGAGTTTTTGCTGAGAATGCAGCTGGTATCAGTGCACCAAGCCCCTCAAGTCCTTTCAGAAAGGCATCGGACACTATTATTAAACCTGGCCCACCTGGTAACCCAAGGATCTTGGACACGACAAGTTCCTCCATAACACTTGCATGGAACAAACCAGTCTATGATGGTGGCTCTGAAATCACTGGGTACATTGTTGAGACATGCCTGCCTGGAACAGAAGAAGAGGAATGGAAAATTGTTTCTCCTAAGGATGGAGTGAAAGGAACATCATTTACAATTATAAATCTTAAGGAAAATCAGGAATATAAAATCAATGTCTCAGCTGTTAACAGTGAAGGTGTTGGAGAAGCAGCATCTGTCCCTGGGTCACCAAAAGCTGAGGAAAGGCTTCTCCCACCAGAAATTGAGCTTGATGCTGACCTTCGTAAGGTTGTGAAAATCAGAGCTTGCAATACGCTGAGATTGTTTGTGCCAATCAAGGGAAGACCAACTCCAGAAGTCAAATGGTCGAGAGAGAATGATGAACCTTTAGATAGAGCCACCATTGAAAGTACATCATCTTTTACATCATTAGTGATTGGAAACATAAATAGGTTTGACAGTGGAAAATACAACCTGACTGTGGAGAACAGCTCTGGTTCCAAGACAGTTTCTGTTACAGTTAGGGTTCTAGATACCCCTGGGGCACCACAAAATCTAAAAATCAGCAAGGTTACTAAAGAGTCTGTCTCACTCACATGGGATCCTCCATTAAATGATGGTGGAACCAAGATTAAGAACTACATTGTAGAAAAGCGTGAGGCAACAAGAAAGGCCTATGCTACTGTTAATGCCCTCTGTTACAAAACAACATGGACTATTGATCAACTTCAAGAAGGCTGCAACTACTACTTTAGAGTTCTGGCAGAAAATGAATATGGCATTGGCCTTCCAATTGAAACCACTGAATCGGTCAAGGTGTCTGAGAAACCACTTCCCCCAGCCAAGATTACACTTCAAGACGTCACAAAGACGAGTGTCACTCTGTCTTGGGAGAGGCCGGAACATGATGGAGGAAGTAGAGTAGTTGCATATGTTGTGGAGATGCAGACTAAAGGCAGCGAGAAATGGACACAAGCTGTGATTGTTAAAGTCCTGGAAGCAGTTATTTCTGGGCTTACTCCTGGTGAGGAGTATATGTTCCGTGTCTCAGCAAGAAATGAAAAAGGCACCAGCGATCCACGACAACTCGGTGTGCCTGTAATTGCCAAAGACCTTGTAATTGCTCCATCTGCCAAGCTGCTATTCTCTACATTTAGTGTCCTTGCTGGAGAAGACCTGACAGTAGATGTTCCATACATTGCTCGTCCCAAAGCTGACATATCTTGGCTAAAGGGAACTGAGCCACTTAAACGAACCTCCAGGGTTAACTTCTCTTCCAAAGATTCCCTTCTGAGTCTTGTTATCAAGGAGGCATCTAGAGATGATGTTGGCCAATACGGCATCAAACTTTCAAACACAGCTGGTGAGACATTAGTTGATATTAGAGTCGTTGTTCTTGACAAACCTGGCCCACCTACTGGCCCAGTGAAAGTTGAAGAAGTAACAGCTGACAGTGTCACTATTTCATGGAAGCCACCAGAGTATGCCGGAGGCTGCACCATTAACAACTATGTGGTAGAAAAGAGAGACACATCTACAACGGATTGGGTAGTTGTAGCAGGAAATCTACCAAGAACAAAGATTAAAGCTGGAAGACTGAAAACAGGTTCTGAATATCAGTTTAGAATCACTGCTGAGAACAGGTATGGAAAGAGTCCACTGCTTGTCTCTGAATGTGTTGTTGCACAATATCCATACAAGCTTCCAGGCCCACCTGGAACACCCTTTGTCCATTCTTCTACCAAAGATAGTATGGTTGTAGTGTGGAATGAACCAGTTATTGATGGAGGAAGCACAATTTTGGGATATCATCTTGAGCGTAAAGAGAGAAATAGTATTCTCTGGATTAAACTCAACAGAACAATAATCAAAGACACGACTTTCAAGACCACAGGACTTGAAGAAGGACTTGAATATGAATTCAGAGTATATGCTGAAAACATTGTTGGCATTGGAAAGGCAAGCAAAATTTCAGAGGGCCGAACAGCCAGAGATCCTTGTGATCCTCCTGGAACACCTGAAGCAGTTAAAATTACAAAGAATTCCATCACAATCATCTGGACTAAGCCTGAGTATGATGGTGGAAGCAAAGTCACCGGCTACATTGTTGAGAAAAAGGAACTGCCTGAAGGACGCTGGCTGAAGGCAAACTTCACCAATGTCATTGAGACAGAATATGCTGCTACCGGTCTTACAGAGAACCAGAAATATGAATTCAGGGTCATTGCAAGAAATGCTGCAGGTGTTTTCAGCTTTCCTTCCTATAGTACAGGACCCATTACAGCAACAGATGAGATTGAGCCACCCCGCCTCAGCATAGATCCACAGTACACACAAGCAATTGTTGTAAATGCAGGGGAGACTTTCAAGATCGATGCGGATGTCCATGGTAAACCAGCCCCTTCAATTCATTGGATGAAGGGAGATCAAGAACTTGGAAACACTATACACCGTGAAATTAAAAACACTGACATTTATGCCTGTTTGACTGTGAAAGAAGCCAAACTTGCTGATGGTGGTCAGTATACGCTGCTGCTCAGAAATCCAGGAGGTGAGAAAGCTTTTAAGATTAATGTCAGTGTCCTGGATAAACCCGGCGCACCTGAGGGACCCATCACTATCACAGGCGTTACCAGTGATCAGTGCTTCCTGGTTTGGAAACCTCCTAAACAGGATGGTGGAAGCAAGATCACTCACTACATTGTTGAAAGAAGGGAGACCAGCAGATTAATTTGGACTCTCGTTGAACCTAAAGTTCAGGCTGAAAGTTTGAAAGTAACAAAATTACTTGAGGGCAATGAATACATTTTCAGAGTTATGCCAGTCAACAAATTTGGAGTTGGTGACTCACTTCAGTCTGACCCAGTTGTTATTAAGGATCCATTTACACTCCCCGATGCTCCAAAGGGAATTGAGGTCTCTGATGTCAAGAAAGACTCGATGGTCTTAAGTTGGGAGGCACCCACAAGTGATGGTGGCACTCCTATCACTGGGTACATCATTGAAAAACATGACAAGGAAGGTGTTAGATGGACCAGATGCAACAGAAAAACAGTTACTGATCTCACCTTCAAAGTTACTGGTCTCCTTGAGGCACATCTGTATGAATTCAGAGTTGCAGCTGAGAATGCTGTTGGAACTGGTGAACCAAGCTCAGCTACAGTATTCTATAAGGCTCTGGATCCTGTCTTCAGGCCAGGTCCGCCGAGTAATCCTAAAGTCATCGACACAACCAAATCCTCTGTGTCACTTGCATGGGGTAAGCCTATTTATGATGGTGGATGTGAAATTCAGGGATACATTGTTGAGAAATGTGAGGTAAAACCAGTAGCGGAAGAGACAAAGGATGTTGCTGAAGAATGGACAATGAGCACCCCAGCTACAGGTGTTAAGTTGACACGCTTCACAGTGGAAAATCTGAAAGAAAAGCAGGAATACAAATTCAGGGTTTGTGCAGTTAACAAGGTTGGTGTTGGTGAGCATGCAGATATTCCTGATAACATTATTCCAGAGGACAAGACTGAGGAACCAGATCTTGATATTCATCCTGAGTTCAGAAAGCTTGTCATTATTAAAGCAGGAGGACCTCTAAGAATTTTCATTCCTATCAGAGGGCGTCCTGCGCCGAAGATTAAATGGGAGAAAGATGAAGGCCCTATTAAAGAGACGGTTCAAGTGGAGGTGTCGAGTACCCACACTTCTCTTGTGATTGATAAAGTCAGCAGATCTGACAGTGGAAAATACACCGTGACTGCAGAAAACTCTTCTGGTGTAAAGACAGCCACAATCAGCGTTAAAGTCCTTGATACACCTAGTGCTCCAATTAACTTTAAGGTGCAAGAAATTACAAAAGAATCTGTCACTCTTTCATGGGAGCCTCCATCATTGGACGGTGGCGCTAAGATCAAAAACTACATTGTTGAGAAGCGTGAAACAACAAGAAAGACCTTTTCTGCTGTTGTAACAAATTGCCATAAACTTTCATGGAAAATCGAACTCCTTCAAGAGGGCTGTTGTTACTACTTCAGAGTTCTTGCAGAAAATGAACACGGGGTTGGATTACCTGCGGATATAACCGATCCAATAAAAGTATCAGAGGTCCCCCAGTGTCCAGGAAAACTGAGTGTTGTTGACGTTACAAAAACAAGCGTTTCTCTTGCTTGGGAAAAACCAGTCCATGATGGTGGAAGCAAGATCATGCAGTACCTTGTTGAAATGCAAATTAAGGGTAGTGACAAATGGTCTGGTTGTGCTAATGTGAAAACATTAGAAGCTGTCATTTCTAATCTGAACCCTGGGGAAGAGTACATTTTCAGAGTCATTGCTATTAATGAAAAGGGTAAGAGTGACCCGAGAACCCTTGCTGTCCCAGTACAAGCAAAAGATCTTGTCATTGAACCAGACGTTAGACCTGCATTCAGCAACTACAGTGTTCTTGTTGGAAAGGACCTTCAGGTTGAAATTCCAGTTTCTGGACGCCCTAAACCAAAGGTCACATGGACGAAGGATGGCGCAGCGCTCAAATTTACAACAAGAGTGAATATTTCTAATACACCGCACAGCACAATTCTTAGTATCAAAGAAGCTGCCAGAGAGGATGGTGGAATGTATGGAATTAACGTTTCCAATGTGGTTGGACAAAAGGATGCAACAATTGAAATCATCACTCTTGACAAACCTGGACCACCATCTGGACCTGTGAGATTTAATGAGGTAACGGTATCAAGTGTTACACTCTCATGGGATCCACCAAAATACACTGGTGGTTGCTCAGTTTCAAACTACATTGTGCAAAAGAGAGACACCACCACCACAGCATGGGAGAATGTTTCTACCTTATTGGCAAGAACGACCATCAAGGTACCCAGACTGAAAACTGGTGCTGAGTATCAGTTCAGGATTATCGCTCAAAACAGATATGGCAAGAGCTTTGCTTTAGACTCTCCAGCTGTTGTTGCTCAGTACCCATATAGAGAACCGGGTCCACCTGGAACACCATTTATCTCATCCCTGTCTAGAGATCATATGGTTGTTGAGTGGCATGAACCAGTTTCAGATGGGGGCAGCAATATTATTGGATACCACCTTGAAAGGAAAGAGAGAAACAGCATTCTGTGGACCAAGATAAACAAGACACTGATTCAAGAAACCAAATTTAAAACCAGTCCTTTAGAAGAAGGTATCGAATATGAGTTTAGAGTCTATGCTGAAAATATTGTCGGCATTGGTAGGTGCAGTAAAATCTCAGAGGGATATGTAGCCCGGGATCCATGTGATCCACCTGGTACTCCAGAAGCCATTCATATACATAAGAATTCCATAACAATCCAATGGGCAAAGCCAGAGTATGATGGAGGAAGTGTTATAACTGGCTATACTGTTGAGAAACGTGATCTGCCTGATGGCCGTTGGATGAAAGCTAGCTTTACGAATGTAATTGAAACCCAGTTTACTATCAGTGGACTTACAGAGGGAGCCAAATATGACTTCAGAGTAATTGCAAAGAATGCAGTCGGCACTATCAGTAAACCATCCTACAATAGTGGACCCATTGTGGCTCTGGATGAGGTGGAACCACCCAAGTTTTCAATCAATCCCGAATACACTAAGACTCTTATTGTGAATGCTGGGGATACTTTCAAAATGGATGCAGATGTCCATGGCAAACCAGCACCTACGATCCAGTGGTTCAAGGCTGACAAAGAAATTGAAAACACCATCCGATGCGAAATCAAGAATACTGACACCAGAGCGATGATTGTCGTCAAGGATGCAATCAGGCAGGACGGTGGAGAGTACACTCTACAACTAACAAATATTGGTGGTTCACAAACTGTTTCATTCCATGTGAAAGTACTAGACAAACCCAGCCCACCAGAAGGACCTCTTCATGTCACAGGAGTTTCAAGCGATAAGTGCACACTTTCATGGCGGCCACCTCTTCATGATGGAGGAAGCACAATTACTCATTACACTATTGAGAGGCGTGAAACAAGTCGTCTAGCGTGGACAATTGTGTCAAGTGACTGCAAAGCTACAGTCTACAAAGTGGCAAACCTTCTTGAAGGCAATGAATATATTTTCCGTGTCACAGCTGTCAACAGTTTTGGGGTCAGTGAGCCCATCAATAGCCCATCTGTATTAATGAAGAGTCCATTTGTTCCACCTGGATCACCACAAATTCTAGAGGTGATGAACATCGCTCGGGATTCTATGACTGTGTGCTGGAGTGCTCCAGAGACAGACGGTGGAAGTGAAATCACTGGATACATCATTGAAAAGAAAGATCGGGCTGGTATTAAATGGACCAGATGCAACAGACAAAAAGTCACTGACGTATGTTTCAGAGTGCAAGGGCTGATAGAGGATCATGAATATGAATTCAGGGTGTCAGCTGAAAACACAGCTGGAATCAGTGAACCCAGTTTACCAACATCATACTATAAAGCCACCGATCCCAAGTATAAACCTGGCCCGCCCACAAACGCACATGTAATAGACACAACCAAGACCTCCATTTCAGTGACATGGGGAAAGCCTCTTAACGATGGTGGAAGTGCCATACAAGGCTATATTATTGAGATATGCAAGGCTGAGGAAGAAGAGTGGACTATGTGCACTCCACCAACTGGCCTGCGTGTTAATAAATTTGAAATCACCAAATTAACAGAACAACAAGAATACAAGATTCAGGTATGCGCCATAAACAAAGTAGGCGTGGGTGAGCCTGCTGTTATTCCTGGAACTGCTAAACCAGAGGAGAAGCTTGAAGCTCCTGAGATTCACCTTGATTCCGAGCTGAGGAAAGGCATAGTTGTTCGTGCTGGAGGATCGGTAAGAATTAATATGCCTTTCAAGGGGAGACCAACACCTGAGATGAAATGGACAAAGGATGAAGGAGATTTGCCAGAGAAGGCGTTGATTGAGAAAGGCCTTAACTTTACACAACTTTCAATTGATTCTTGTGACAGAAAGGATTCTGGAAAATACACCCTTACTGTGCAAAACAGCAGTGGTTCTGTTTCTGAATTTGTAGCAGTGAAAGTATTAGATACGCCTGCAGCACCTCAGAACCTAGCGGTCAAAGATATTAAGAAAGACTCTGTTACGCTTGTTTGGGAGCCACCCCTTATTGATGGAGGTGCAAAAGTCAAGAATTATGTTGTTGAAAAGCGTGAATCCACAAGAAAGGCTTATGCCAGTGTCACAACCAAGTGTACTAAGACAACCTTCAAAGTGGAAAATCTTGCAGAGGGGGCCATGTACTACTTTAGAGTTATGGCTGAAAATGAATTTGGAATAGGTTTGTCAGTTGAGACAAAGACTGCTTCAAAGGCCTCTGAAGTACCTCTGCCAGTTGGAAAGGTCTTATTGACTGATGTAACAAAAACTACTGCATCTCTGTCCTGGGAAAAACCAGAGCATGATGGCGGAAGCAGAATTGCAGGTTACTTGATTGAAATGCTGCCCAAGGGAACAGATAAATGGGGTGTAGCAACATCGGTCAAAACATGTGAAGGCACGGTCACTGGACTGACAGGCGGACACGAATATCAGTTCCGCATTATTGCTTTCAATGAGAAAGGAAAAAGTGAGCCAAAGCTCCTTGCTGCTCCTGTCATTACCAATGACTTAGCAATTGAACCAAGCTTTAAAATACAGTTCAATACATACAGTGTCAAATCTGGTGGTGATCTTAATCTGGAAATACCTGTCTTTGGACGTCCTAAACCTAAAGTTTCTTGGATGAAAGATGGACAACCGCTTAAAGTGACATCTAGAATAAGCACTTCAAATACACCCACCTCAGCAATTTTAAAGATTACTGAGGCTAGTAAAGATGACTTTGGTACATATACAATTTCTGCAACAAACAGTGTTGCTACTGTTAAAGAAGACATTGGAATAATTATACTTGATAAGCCTGGTCCACCAGCAGGCCCTATCAAAGTAAATGAAGTGAGTAATAGCTTCGTCACAATCTCATGGGGACCTCCAGTCTACACAGGAGGCTGCCAAGTAAAGCATTACATTGTTGAAAGGCGAGACACAACAACAACAACGTGGGAAGTGGTGGCTGGATCAGTTGCCAGGACTTCTCTGAAAATAACCAAACTGAAAACTGGTGCAGAGTACCAGTTTAGAGTCTTTGCTGAAAACAGATATGGTAAGAGTACCTCTTTGGACTCAAAATCAATTGTTGTTCAGTATCCTTATAAACCTCCAGGACCACCTGGAACCCCATATGTCAAGTCTGCCACTAAGGATCAAATGATCATTGAGTGGAACGAGCCTGTCATCGATGGCGGAAGTTCAGTTATTGGCTACCACCTAGAAAGCAAGGAACGAACTAGCATCCTGTGGACTAAGCTGAACAAAACTCTCATCACTGATACTATGTTTAAGATGTGCAATCTTGAAGAAGGCATTGGATATGAGTTCAGGGTGTATGCTGAGAACATCGTGGGTATTGGGAGAGCCAGCAAGGTTTCTGAGAGCTTTGTCGCTCGTGATCCATGTGATCCACCTGGTACTCCAGAGGCCATTGCTATTTCAAAGAACCATGTGGTGATTCAGTGGACAAAACCACAATATGATGGTGGCAGCAAAGTAACTGGATATATTGTTGAAAAGAGAGACTTGCCTCAAGGTCACTGGATGAGGGTCAACTTCACTAATGTGATTGAGACTGAATTTGCAATTACTGGTTTAACAGCAGACCAGCAGTATGAATTTAGAGTAATTGCAAGAAATGCGGCTGGCATTTTCAGTGAGCCATCTGATAGCACTGGACCCATCACCGCAACAGATGAAATTGAACCTCCAAGTGTTTCTATAGATCCCAAGTACAAGGATGTTATTGTCATTAATGCTGGAGAGAATTTAGTTCTCAGTGCTGACATCCATGGTAAACCCGTTCCTGATGTTCAGTGGTTGAAAGAAGGAAAGGAAATGGATAAGACACTGCGCATCGAAGTAAAAACAACCCAGAAATGTGCTTCTATTACAATCAAGGACTGTACACGATTAGACAGCGGCCATTATGACCTTGTACTCAGAAACAGCGGTGGAACAAAATCCATTCCAATCACTGTAAGGGTTCTCGACAGACCAGGACCACCCACTGGGCCACTGCGTGTAATTGGTGTTATGTCTGATAAATGTGAACTGTTCTGGACTGAGCCTTCTCAGGATGGTGGCGCTAACATTTCCCGATACGTTATTGAGAAGAGGGAAACCAGCAGGTTGTCATGGACTTTGGTTGATTCCAATGTTCCATCAACCACTTACAAAGTGACAAAACTCTTGACAGGAGATGAATATATATTCAGAGTTAAGGCAGTTAATAAATATGGCATTAGTGAACCTCTGGAGTCTGAGGCCATTATTGCCCGAAACCCATATAAGTCACCAAGTGCACCATCAGCACCAGAAGCAAGTGATATAACCAAGGATTCTATGGTCCTGTCATGGAGTACCCCAGAAAGTGATGGTGGAACAGAAATTATTGGGTACCATCTGGAGAAACGTGACAAAGATGGTGTGAGATGGACGAAGTGCAATAGGCAAAAGCTGACTGATCTGCACTTCAAAGTGACTGGTCTTTCCGACGGGCATTTCTATGAATTCCGTGTGGCTGCTGAGAATGAAGCAGGTGTGGGAGAACTTAGTGATTTATCTCTGTTTTACAGAGCAATAAATGCCACGACTCCTCCTGGTCCTCCACATCATCCTAAAGTAACAGATCACTCAAGCTCATCAGTGTCATTGGCCTGGGGTAAACCAGCCAAAGATGGTGGTGCATACATAAAGGGTTACATAGTTGAGATGAAAGAAGTTTCTGCAGAAGAATGGACCATATGCACACCTCCAAGTGGTTTACAAGCAACTCGCTTAACAGTGGAAAATCTGAAAGAAAATGGAGAGTACAACTTCCGTGTCTGTGCCATTAATTCCGAGGGAGTTGGCGAACCTGCTGATGTTCATGGCTCCGTTACTGCAGCTGAAAAAGTTGAAGCACCAGAGATTGAACTCGATGCCGACCTCAGAAAAGTCGTTTCTGTCCGTGCAGGTGGATCGCTTCGTCTGTTCATTACGATCAGGGGCAGGCCTGAACCATCTGTCAAATGGGAGAAAGAAGACAGTGCTTTAACTGACCGTGCAATAATTGAGTCTACTAGTTCCTATACCATGTTTGTGATAGACAATGTCAACAGATTTGACAGTGGAAAATACATACTTTCTCTTGAAAATAAGAGTGGCACAAAATCAGCATTTGTGAATGTCAGGGTGCTTGATTCACCAAGTGCACCCCAGAAGTTTGAAGTCAAGGATATTAAGAAGGACTCAGTGACTCTCTGCTGGGAGCCTCCTCTTACCGATGGTGGTGCGAAAATAACCAACTACATAGTAGAAAAACGAGAATCCACAAGGAAAGCTTATACCACTGTCACAAGTAACTGCACACAAACTTTCTTCAAGATTGATGAGTTACAGGAAGGAGGAATATTCTACTTCCGGGTGTGTGCTGTTAATGAATATGGCCTTGGCCTCATGACAGAAACAAAGAATCCAATCAAGGTTGCTCAGGTACCTATGCCCCCAGGAAAAGTGACTCTTGTGGATGTTACCAAAAACAGCGTAACACTCACATGGGTGAAACCTGCTCATGATGGTGGAAGTAAAGTCCTTTGTTACAATGTAGAGATGCTACCAAAAGGCACCGAGAAATGGGGTGTGTGCTGCACCGCGAAAGTTCCAGAGGCTACTGTTTCTAACCTTACCCCAGGTGAAACCTACTCTTTCAGGGTAATTGCCCTGAATGAGAAGGGCAAGAGTGAACCCCAGGAACTTGGTGTGCCCGTTCGTGCTAAGGACATAGAGATAGAACCCTCATTTAATCTGCTCTTTAATACTTTTAGTGTTAAGGCTGGGAATGACCTTACTGTTGAAGTTCCTTTTAGAGGCAGACCTAAGCCAGTGGTTTCATGGAAGAAAGATAACCTTCCTCTTAAGCAAACAAGCTCTCTCACAATTACGAATACCAATGTATCAAGCAAGATTGTCATCAAGGAAGCTAAGATTGAACATGTTGGAAAATATGAAATCACTCTTGCTAATACAGCAGGCAGCGTTTCCACAGATGTCAACATAGTGGTTCTTGACAAACCAGGGCCACCAGCCACGGTGAAGGTTGATGCTGTAACTTCTGACAGCATTACACTATCCTGGACTCCCCCTGAATATGATGGTGGATGCTCTATCAATAACTACATTGTGGAGAAGAGAGATACCAACACAACAGAGTGGCAGATTGTGTCTTCAAATGTTGCAAGAAACTCAATCAAGGTACCTCGACTGACACATGGTTCAGAATACCAATTCCGCATATATGCAGTGAATCGCTATGGAAAGAGCAAGTCTATCGACTCTCCTGGAATTACAGCAGAATATACATTCAAACAGCCTGGACCACCTGCTACACCTCGGGTGTTACATGCAACAAAGGCCTTTATGCTTGTCACATGGAACGAACCAGTCATCGATGGTGGAAGCACAGTTATTGGGTATCATTTGGAACGCAAGGAGAGGAGCAGTATCCTGTGGACAAAGATGAACAGGGGTCTCATCAAAGATACAGAATTTAAAGTAACTGGTCTTGAAGAGGGTATGTTCTATGAGTATCGTGTCTATGCTGAAAACATTGCTGGTATTGGAAAGGTTAGCAAAGTCAGTGAGGCTATAGCTGCAAGAGATCCTTGCGATCCTCCTGGTCAACCACTGGTTACAAGCATTACTCGGTCTTGTGTATCTCTCTCATGGACAAAGCCTGAGTATGATGGAGGAGCCAAAGTTACAGGTTACACCATTGAACGCAGAGACCTTCCACAAGGTCGCTGGATGAGATGCAATTTCACCAATGTTGTTGAAACATACTTTGACGTCACTGGTCTCACTCAGGATCAGCAATATGACTTCCGCATCATTGCAAAGAATGCTGCTGGACTCTTCAGTGAACCTTCTGATAACACAGGCCCTATCACAGTGAAAGATGATGTGGAGCCACCACGGATTATGATGGATGTGAAGTTTAGGGATACCTTGTGTGTGAAAGCAGGAGAGACATTGAAGATTAATGCTGATATCGCTGGACGCCCACTTCCGGTGGCATCGTGGTCAAAGGATGGAAAAGAAATTGAACTGAAAGCAAGAATTCAGATATCTGCAACAGACAACAGTACTATGATAACAGTTAAAGACTGTGTGAGGAGTGATTCAGGACAGTATGCCCTGACATTACAGAATGCTGCTGGAACAGTAACAACACCTGTGAAATGTGTGATCCTGGATAAACCAGGACCCTCAGCAGGACCATTGTCAGTCACTGGCCTAACAGCAGAAGACTGCACATTGTCGTGGGGACCACCACAAGAAATCGGTGGTGCAGACATCACGCATTATGTTGTTCAGAAAAGAGAGACCAGCAGTTTGGCATGGACAGTTGTCCATGGAGAGGTGAAAACTACTACATGCAAAGTCACAAAACTCTTGAAAGGAAATGAATACATCTTCAGAGTTTTGGCGGCTAATAGGTTTGGACTTGGTGAAGCACTTGATAGTGAAATCGTCAAAGTCACTGATCCATTCACTTTTGCTTCAGCTCCGACAAGCGTTGAAATCACTAGCGTGAGCAGTGAGGAGATGACTCTCACTTGGGCTAAGCCTATTCATGACGGAGGCACGGAGATCTGTGGTTATATCATTGAGCGGCGGGAGAGATCAGGTCTTCGATGGGTCAGAGTCAGCAGGGAGCTTGTGAAAGACCTCACATTTGTAGCATCTAAACTAAGACGAGGATGCGAATATGAATTCAGAGTGTTTGCTGAAAATGCTGCAGGATTAAGTCCTCCCAGTGAGCCATCTGCTCCAGCAAGGGCACAGGATGCATTGCTTGTGCCATCCCCACCAACAAAACCAAAGGTCCTGGATCACACGAAGAGCTCCGCAACTATTGCTTGGAACAAGCCTTTGTCAGATGGTGGCACTCCAATTATCGGATACAGTGTAGAATACAAGAAGACAGAAGATGAAGAGTGGGTTGTCGCCATCCAGATGACGAAGAGCACAGAGTTCACAATCTCTGGTCTCACAGCCGATGTGGAATATGTATTCGCTGTTAAATCGATTAATAAAATTGGCTCAAGCGAACAATCCCCAGTTTCTGAGCCGCAGGTGGCAACGGATAGAAGGGAGGAACCTGTATTTGATGTTGACATTGAGATGAGGAAGACTTTGATTGTTAAGCACGGTCACTCCTTCACTCTGAAAGTACCATTTAAAGGTGTACCTGTGCCTTCAGTCACATGGAATAAGGAAGATGTTGATCTCAAATCAAGAGCTACAATTGAAAAATCTGCAACTCATACATCACTGACTGTTGAAAACGCGACAAGAAATGATTCAGGCCAGTATACTGTTACATTGGATAATGGTGTTGGAACTGCATCATTGCCAATGGTTGTCAAAGTTCTTGATTCTCCTGGTCCACCAATCAATGTGAAGATCAGCAGTGTCACAAAAGACTCCGTCACAGTTACTTGGGAAGCTCCAGAGAATGACGGAGGAGATGCTGTGAAGGCTTACCATGTTGAGAAACGTGAAGCTAGTAAAAAGGCCTGGGTATGTGTCACCAATAATTGTCGCAACCTGTCATACAAGGTAGAGGATTTGCAAGAGGGCGCCGTCTACTACTTCAGAGTCATTGGAGAGAATGAGTATGGTATGGGTGTGCCTGCTGAGACAAAAGATGGAACTAAAATAACAGGTGAGTTCATTTTCAATAGCATATTTGAGATATTATGTAATATTTTAGGCTTCTTTGTAGATAGTGTATTCATTCCTAAATGTTTCTTCTGTTGTTTGAACAGAAATACCAAGTCCTCCTGCCAGGATTGGAGTTTCTGAAGTCACAAAGGACAGTGTAACAATTGTATGGTCAAAACCAGAGCATGATGGTGGAAGCAGGATTAAGAGCTACCTCATCGATGCCCTTGAGAAGGGTCAGCAGAAGTGGGTGAAGTGTGCCACCGTAAAAGCCAACACCCATAAAATTAAAAGCTTGAGGGAAAATGCAGAATACTTCTTTAGAGTTCGTGCTGAAAACCATGCTGGACTCAGCGAGCCAAAGGAAATGATTATTCCTGTCATTGTGAAAGATCAGCTTGGTGAGCATTGTTTGATCTTTTGGCTTCAATGTTAGTGAAATATTTTGCATTATACAAATGAACTGAAACTGAATTAACTGCACTGAAATATCTGATTTTTGTCCACAGATGCCCCTGAGTTTAACATGAAGAACTTCCCACAGAACACTGTTTATGTGAGAGCAGGTTCAAATTTGAAGTTCGAGCTTCCTCTTACTGGCAAACCGATGCCAAAGGTGGCAATGACAAGAAACAATGTTCCAGTCAAGTGTGGAAAGAGATTCAGTTTTGAAGTAACCCCTGAAAGTCTCAATATTAACCTGAAAGAAAGCATAGCAAGTGATGCTGGAAGATACGATATTGTTGCATCCAACACAAGCGGAACAACCAAAATGTTTGTTAATATTCTGGTACTGGATAGACCTGGTCCTCCAACTGGTCCAGTTGAGATGAGCGATATTGGAGAAAAAAGTCTGAGTCTCAAATGGCTCCCACCCATATATGATGGTGGAAGCCCAGTGACCAACTATGTTGTTCTCAAGCGTGAAACTAGCACACCAGCTTGGGTGGAGGTGTCAACCACAGTTGCCAGGAATGCAATTAAAGTTACCAAACTTACCAAAGGAGAAGAATACCAGTTCAGAATTAAAGCAGAGAATCGCTTCGGCATCAGCAATCACATTGACTCCCAGACTGTCACTGTGAAGCTTCCTTATAGTGAGTATACATTTACTGCATTACATTTATGTTTCTGCACCAACTTTAAAAAAAGATCTCACACTTTAAACACTTATTCTAGCAATCCCTGGGCCACCATCAACACCATGGCTGGGCTTTGTTTCAAGAGAGAGCCTTACTGTCTGCTGGCACGAACCAGTTGTGGATGGAGGAAACCCAGTGTTTGGATACCATGTGCAAATGAAAGAAAGAAGCAGCACCCTGTGGCAGAAAGTAAACAAGACAGCCATCCCTGCTAATCAAATTAGAGTGACAAACATTTGCCCCGGAAGCATCTACGAATTCAAGGTTGCAGCTGAAAATGCTGCCGGTATTGGAAAATTCAGCAAGATATCTGAGGAAGTCCTTGCTATTGATGCCTGTGGTATGTTACAGATTATGAAATGTCTGTATGTGCAGGAAAGATAGTATGTAAAGTCCTTCATCAAAGCTGTTGTTAAATGTTATATACCTTTTTATCATTATGATTTTAGAACCTCCGGCAAATGTGAGAATCTCTGAGGTTACAAAGAACTCTGTTAGCCTTGTCTGGCAGAAGCCTCCTTTTGATGGTGGAAGCAAGATCACTGGCTACATGGTTGAGAGAAGAGATGCTCCCAATGGCAGGTGGACAAAGGCCAACTTCACCAACATCATTGAGACAAATTTCACTGTCTCAGGTTTAACACAGAATCAGTCTTATGAATTCAGAGTCTTTGTAAAGAATGCAGTGGGCTCTGTAAGCAACCCATCCCTTATTGCTGGACCCGTGACTTGCGTTGATGTTTCTGGTGAGTACTACAGTTTTATTTTAAAAAAATAATCTTTGGCAGACTTCTAATTTTACGTCCTTGAATATTAGATGATTAAGCAAGCACCATTTTTAAGCACCATTTCTAAATATTCCCTTTTAGGCGCTCCAGTAATCGACTTGCCTCCAGAGTACTTGGATGTCGTACAATATAAAGCTGGGGCTTCTGTCAAGATAAGACTTGGAATATTTGCTAAGCCTTTACCAACAATTGAATGGCTGAAGGATGGAAAGGAATTAGTGACCAGTTCACAGCTTTCAATTGAGAGCACCACTGATTCCTCTGCCATTCTCATCAAGGATGCTACTCGTTTCCACACTGGAACATACGAAATCAAGATCAAGAATGTGTTTGGCACAGCTTCTGCCTCTGTCAGAATCCTGATTCTGGGTATGTGACCATTTGTGTTGCAAGCTTGAAATATATTTCATTACTGGTCATAGGTGATTAATGGGTAATGATATGTCTTTTTGAACATTTTTAGACAAACCTGGCCCTCCTGCTGGAGTCATCGATTTTAAGTCAGTGACTGCTGACAGCATAAGTATTGCATGGGAACCAGTAGCAGACGAAGGAGGATCCAAAGTCACTCATTATATAGTGGAAAAAAGAGAGACAAGTCGAGCTGTGTGGTCAATCATTTCTGATTGTTTGGAGAAATACACAGTTTCTGTCCAGAAGCTGATCAGAGGAAGCGAATATGTCTTCCGTGTAAGAGGAGTGAACAAATTTGGACCTGGAGATCCTCTGGAGTCTGAGCCCGTCATCGCCAAGAATGCTTTCGGTAATAAATTTTAGATACGGCTGTTAAGAAAATAAATAAATATTACTATATTATTAATAAATAAATATAAATAATACATTCATTTCTGCATTTTAAATGTTTTGTTTAGTTACTCCTGGACAGCCTGCCACACCAGAGGCAACAGAAATCACCAGAACTTCCATGAAGATTGTATGGCATAAACCAGGATTAGATGGCGGTAGCAGGGTTACAGGGTACTATTTACAGCGACGTGACAAGAAGAGTCTACGCTGGATAAAGGTTTACAAAGATCCTATCAGTGACACCACGGCGAAAATCCATCACCTGACTGAAGGAAATGAATACCAGTATCGTGTGTGTGCAATCAATAAAGCCGGAGAAGGTCCATTCTCTGATGTGTCTGACTTTTACAAAGCAGCTGATCCTGTTGGTGTGTATTTTTCATTGAATTATTCTAGTTTTATTACTATTATCTAATTTTCTCTATTGTTTCTGATATTCTTTAATGTTCAAATATATATAACATGATGTGTGAACGTCTGCAGATACACCTTCTGAGCCAACTAAGCTGAAGGTGGTTGACTCCACCAAAACATCAATCACTCTCGGATGGTCAAAGCCTGAGTATGACGGTGGAAGTGAAATCACCAGCTATGTTGTGGAGAAAAGGATTGGTGAGGAAGGAGAATGGACAGTCATCAGTCATAAGGGTGAAGTCAGAACTTCAGAGTATGTTGCATCAGACCTTAAACCAGACGTGGACTACTTCTTCAGAGTATCTGCTGTAAATTGTGCTGGGCGTGGAGATCCAATAGAGATGGAGGAACCAGTCCAAGCTAAAGATATTCTTGGTTTGTACATAATTGCAGTACTGTATATTTTCTGGATTTGTTTTACTTCAGGAATGTTTTATTTTATTTATTATTTCTTGTCCTTTTGCAGAGGAAGCCCAGGTTGACCCAGATGTTGCGATGAGGACTCATTACATTGTAAAGGCTGGAAAAGATGTTGAGATCATGGTGCCTCTCAAGGGTAGACCTGCTCCAAGTGTTTCTTGGAAGAAAGAAGACAGAAACATTGACAGTGATCCTAAATATGACATTCACACCACACCTACTTCATCATGCTTCGTGATTTCCCAAGTATCTCGAATCGATACTGGTAAATACACCATTGAGATATCAAATGGAGTAGGCCAGCCAAAATCATTGACATTGTCTGTGAAAGTACAGGACACTCCTTCCGCGTGCAGAAATCTGGTCTTGAAGGAAGTCACTCGTGGCAAAGTAACCCTCTCCTGGGAGCCTCCTCTGCTTGATGGTGGCGCTGAAATCACAAACTATATTGTCGAGAAGAGAGACTCTTCAAAACGCACTTACGCTTCTGTGACAAACAAATGTATGGAAACTACATATGTCATTGAAGAGCTCTCTGAGAAGGCATCCTACTTCTTCCGTGTGTTAGCAGAAAACGAGAATGGAATAGGTGATCCATGTGATACAGCAGAACCTGTAAAAGCCACTGAGAAACCAGGTCCTGTTAAAGATCTAGCTATGAAAGATTCCTCAAAGACATCAGTGACAATCCAGTGGAACAAGCCAGATTATGATGGCGGTAGCATTATTACAGACTACATTGTTGAAAAGAGAATTCAAGGACAGGAAGACTGGGCCGCTGCTGGCACGAATAAGCACTGTGAGCATGAGATCACAAAGCTTAAGGAACTCACAGAGATGTTCTTTAGAGTATGCTCAGTCAATGAGAAGGGCAAAAGTGACTTTACAGAGATTGGTCCAATTAAAGTAAAGGACTACATCATACCACCAGAGGCAAACCTAGAGGAGTATCCTGATGGACAGGTCAGCGTGCGCCTTGGCCATAATGTTCATATTGAGTTGCCATACAAAGGTAAACCACGGCCAGCTATTCTTTGGCTGAAGGACAATTTGCCACTAAAAGAAAGCGATAAGATCCGCTTCAAGAAGACAGAGACCAAGGCGACCCTTAAGATAAAGAATGTGGAAAAAGAGAACGGTGGTAAATATACACTTACTCTTGACAACAAAGTCTGCAGGAAGTCATTCCACATACATGTCATCACCCTAGGACCGCCTTCCAGGCCCATTGGACCCATTCGCTTGGATGAGGTCAGGGCAGAAAGCATAATGATATCATGGGATGAACCAAATGATGACGGCGGTGGAGAAATCACCTGCTATAATGTTGAAAAACGTGACACATCTCAGACGGACTGGAAGATGGCTTGTTCAACTGTGATTGGAACGTCATTCAAGGTGCCAAACTTAATCAAAGGAATTCAGTATCAGTTCAGAGTATGCGCAGAGAATCGCTACGGTGTAAGTGAGCCTCTGACTTCACAAAATGTTATTGCCAAGCATGAGTTCAGACCACCAGGTCCCCCAGGCATGCCATTCGTCTACAACATCACCAATGATGGAATGACACTTCAGTGGGATGCGCCTATCTTCGATGGTGGTTGTCCAGTACTTGGATACCATGTTGAAAAGAAGGAAACAAACAGCATCATGTGGCAGAAGGTCAATCCACTTTTAATCACAGCAAAAGAATACAGGGTTATTGGTCTTATTGAAGGCCTGCAATACCAGTTCAGGGTTTATGCTCAGAATGACGCCGGAAACAGTCGTATGAGTGATGAGAGCAAACCATTCATGGCGGTTTCTCCTGTTGGTGAGTTCATTTATCTAACATTTATGTTTCAATGCTTCTAAAACAATGAGTGGGAAAATGAAGTGTTTACATTATGTGTGTTTATTTTAGATCCTCCTGGTACTCCTGACTATGTTGATGTGACAAGTGAATCTGTGAAACTGAAATGGGACGCACCCAAAAGAGACGGTGGAAGCAAAATTGTTGCCTACAATGTTGAAAAACGCCAAGGACAAGGTCGTTGGCTCAAGACCAACTTCTCAGATGTAACCGATACTGAATTCATAGTGACGGGCCTAGCTTGTGGTGAGCGCTATGAATTCAGGATTATAGCAAGAAATGCCATCGGCACTATAAGCCCACCTTCTCAGTCTTCTGGCTATGTTCTCATCAGAGATGAAAGTGGTAGGCACATTACAGATGAATTACGTTTACATTATTATATACAATTTCATAATGCACACTTTTCTAACAAACATCACAATGCAAGTTTTAATAAATGCACGTTTCCCCCCCTTATAGTCGCTCCAAACATTGAATTTGGTCAAGAGTACTTTGAGGGAGTTGCTATTACAGCAGGAGAAAACCTCAGGCTTAAAGTCACAATTACAGGAAGGCCAACACCCAAGGTCACGTGGTTCAGGGATGGCGTGGAATTGACTAAGAAGTTGGCAGACATCATAACAGTTGCTGGCTCAAGCACTCTCTTTATCCGAGATGCTGACCGCTCTCACCGTGGCATCTACGCTGTAGAAGCCAAGAATGTCTGCGGAACCAAAAAGGAGCAAATGAAAGTTGAAGTCTTTGGTATGGATAATTAGAATTGTTTCTAGCTCGATTTTTGTTAACTGCATTTTGTGTATTGCGTCTAACTTTCTTGATGTTTTGTAGACACACCTGGAGAGCCTGCTGGACCAATTGTCTTTACAAACATATCTGAGGGCAAAGTAACACTTTCATGGAATCCACCAGAGAATGACGGCTGCTCTGAGGTCACTCATTACGTAATTGAAAAGCGTGAGACCTCCAAAATTTCCTGGACGCTAGTTACAGACGAGTGTAAGGAATGCACTTACAACGCCACCAAGCTGATTAAGACCAATGAGTATCAGTTCCGTGTGTCTGCAGTCAACAGGTTTGGTGTCAGTAGACCAATAGACTCTGCTCCTGTCATTGCACAAATGCAATACAGTAAGTTTGCCTTAAAAAAGCTCAACTTCTAAGTCTTCACTTGCAAACTGTGCACAAAAAGCTAAACAAAATATGTTTTCCTTCCTGCAGCTACCCCAGACCCTCCTGGTACTCCAGATGCAACAGCTGTTGATGGAGAAAGTATTACAATCAGCTGGGCTCCACCAACAAATGATGGTGGAAATCCAGTGAAGCATTACATCGTTGAAAGACGTGAGAAGAAGACTGGACGCTGGTTAAAGGTCTTAACCAGGAAACCCATCGTTGAACCTGCACACAGAGTGACTCATCTGACTGAGAATGTGGAATATGAATTCCGCGTTTATGCAGTAAACGATGCTGGAGTTGGAGCTCCTAGCAATATTTCAATACCTATTAAATGTGCAGAGCCAACTGAAGAGCCGGATGCTCCTTCAATTGTTAATGTCACAGATACCACCAACACCTCTGTAAGTCTGGAATGGACCAGGCCTGGCTATGACGGTGGTATGGAAGTTCATGGTTACATTATCGAGATGTGCAAGGGAGCTGAAAAAGAATGGCATAGAATCAATGATGAGCTTTGCCATGTCACAAAGTACACTGCAACTGGTTTGCAAACCGGCACAGATTATAAATTCCGCATTATCGCCGTCAATGCTATTGGAAAGGGTGAAGCAAAAGAGATTTCTGAACCAGTGCAAGCAGTGGATAGACTGGCTGCACCAGAGATTGAAATCGATGCCAGCTTCCAACAAACACACATTGTCAAAAGTGGAAGCAGTGCATGTCTCCGCATTTCTTTCAAAGGAAAACCACCACCATCTGCTTCCTGGAAAAAGGTGGATGGAGAAATCAGCGTCCTGGCAGATACAACTACCACAGACACTTTCACTTCTTTGACACTTGAGAACTGTACACGGTATGATAGCGGGAAATACACTCTTGCCCTTGAGAACAGCAGCGGTAGCACATCTATTACTTTTACTGTTAAAGTGCTAGACACACCTGGAGCTCCAGGTCCTCTCACATTCAAGGAGGTGACAAGAGGGGCCCTTTCTTTCCTGTGGGAGCCTCCAGTCAATGATGGCGGTGCCCGTGTTCATCACTACCTCGTGGAGAAGAGAGAGGCCAGCCGTCGTACATGGACAGAGGCGGCACCTAAGTGTACTCAAACCAGCCTAAGAGTTTGTGATCTTCTGGAAGGAGTTCCCTACTTTTTCAGAGTCATGGCAGAAAATCAATATGGCCTTGGTGAAGCATATGAAATGACTGAGCCAATTGTTGCCACTGCTGAACCAGCTCCACCGAAGAGACTTGACATTGCTGATACCACTGATACGACAGTTACACTTGCTTGGTTGAAGCCTGAGCATGATGGTGGAAGCCGCATCACGGCTTATTGTGTTGAGGCCAAAGAAAAGGGAACAGATAAATGGGTTGTTAGTGGTTCTACCAAAAACTTAAGTCATGTAGTTGAAGGTCTAAAAGAAGGAATGGAATATGAATTCCGTGTCAAAGCAAAGAATGATGCAGGGTTCAGCCTACCTAGAGAAGCCTTCTCCTCTGTTGTCGTTAAAGAACCCCGCATTGAGCCTACTGCAGATCTCAGTGGCATTACCAATCAGCTCATCAATTGCAAGACTGGTGGATCATTCGAGATCGATGTCCCAATTAGTGGTAGACCAGCTCCAAAAGTGACTTGGAAGCTTGAAGAAATGAGGCTTAAGCAGACTGACAGAGTTTCTATCAAGACAACCAAGAACAGGACCACTCTCTCTGTTAAAGAGAGCATGCGAGGTGATGGAGGACGATACTTCCTTATCCTGGAAAATGTCACTGGCACTAAAACTTTTACTGTCACTGTCAACGTCATTGGTAGACCCAGTCCTCCAGAGGGCCCTATTCAGATTTCTTCAATTACATCAGAGGCCTGTAAACTGGCCTGGAATGAGCCTGAAGATGACGGTGGAACTGAGATAACCAACTACATTGTTGAGAAGCGTGAATCTGGCTCCACTGCCTGGCAGCTTGTTAACTCCAGTGTGAAACGCACATCATTCCATGTCAGTCACCTTACAAAGTATATGCAGTACACATTCCGGGTTTGTGCTGAAAACAGATTTGGTGTGAGCAAACCAACTGAGTCTGAGACAATTGTTGCAGAGCATCCATTTGGTGAGCAGAAAAAATCAGTTTGAGCTCTTGTTTAAACAATGTTATTTTAATTAAAAGGCTAATTTTATTCAATGCTTTTTTGTCACAGTTCCATCAGGGCCTCCAACTCGGCCAGAAGTGATTGCTGTTACTGCTAACAGCATGAGCATCCGCTGGGAAGAACCATTCCATGATGGCGGTAGCAAGGTCACTGGGTACTGGATTGAAAAGAAGGAGCGCAACACCATTCTCTGGGTCAGAGAGAACACCATCCCATGCTTTGACTGCTACTACAAGGTGGATGGCCTTATTGAAGGTCTTGAGTACCAGTTCAGAGTGTATGCAATGAATAACGCCGGCCTGAGCAAAGCCAGTGAAGCATCAAAGAGAGCTGTGGCTCAAAATCCAGTTGGTAAGGTTCCAAATATTTGTGTACTTAAGTGTTTCCTTTCACTTGTTTTTTTATTTTTTTTATTTTACAAACATGCTGATTTTTTGATGTATGTATCTCTCAAGATCCCCCAGGAAAGCCCGAAGTGACTAATGTGTCAAGATCAACCGTTTCAATTAAGTGGTCTGTGCCAATGAACGATGGTGGAAGCCCAATTACAGGGTACATTGTTGAGCGCAAGCCTTACACTGTCACTGGCGAAGGCCGTTGGCTAAAGTGCAACTACACCAATGTTACCGATACAAACTTCACCATCACTGCACTGGGAGAAGGAGAGGTGTATGAGTTCCACGTGATTGCCAAGAACACTAACGGAGTGCACAGTTTGCCATCAGTTTCAACAGGACCAGTGACTTGCAAAGCAGAATACAGTAAGACATTTGCAGGATTTTTCTACGAGAGTGGGCTAGTGCTGTTCTTGAAAATCTATAGCGATCTTTTTTCTGTTTTGCAGCTCCTCCAAAAGCAGAGCTGGACAGTAAGCTTCTTGCGGACACAGTTACAATCCGAGCAGGCTCAGACCTCGTCCTTGATGCTGCCATTGGTGGTAAGCCTGATCCGAAAGTCTGCTGGGCCAAGGGCGAGAAAGAGTTATACCACTGTGAGAAATACGCTCTACAGTATACCAACACCCGTGCTTTGGCCATCATAAAGTTCTGTGATAGAGACGACACTGGAAAGTATGTTCTGACAGTGAAGAATGCCAGTGGAACAAAAACAGCTGAAGTCAACGTAAAGGTGCTTGGTAAGTGAAATAAAGCTCCAACCTGGGAGATATATAGATTTATAGATAGATACTGTGTAGTAGTTGTACACTTAGAGCCAGAAATGTCCTACGGAGCTGTTTCCTGTGTACTTTTTTACAGACACGCCCGGCCCATGCCAGGAGATTACCGTAAGCAATGTGACTAAGGAGAAATGCAAGCTGTCCTGGAAGGAGCCACTAGAGAATGGCGGTGACCCCATCGCACACTACATTGTGGAGAGGAGAGACACCAACAGACTCAACTGGGTCATCGTGGATGTGGAATGCAAGGCCCTCACCTATGAAATCACCAGACTTTTCAAAAACAATGAATATATTTTCCGAGTTAGAGGTGTGAACAAGTACGGAGCAGGCGTGACACTGCAGTCTTCACCAATCATTGCCCGCAACTCATTCAGTAAGTATGACACTTAACAAAATGACTTAAAAACTCAAAAGGGTTTGCCGATTAAAGCTCCTCCTCAATCTCCTGCAGCTGTCCCATCACCTCCGGGAGCCCCGGAAATCCTTGCTGTTGGAAAAGACTTTGCAACAATTGAGTGGCTGAAACCTGAAAATGATGGAGGAAGTGAAATCACAAACTACTTGATTGAAAAGAAAGAGAGAAAGAGCATCCGATGGATTAAAGTAAATAGAGATTCTATTCTTAAGGACACGTCCTTCAAGGTCACAGATCTGCTAGAGGGCAACATTTATCAGTTCCGCGTGACAGCCATGAATGCTGCTGGGGACAGCGAGCCCAGTGATCTGTCCATGTATGCTGTCTGCAGAATACCAACAGGTACATTATTCCATCAAATGCTATGGATTATCTAGAAGAGATACTGCATTTTAATTACATATATTTTAATGAATTGTACCACATTTCTACTACAGGCAAGCCAGATGCTCCTTCAATTCCACGTGTAACAGACACACACAAGGACAGCATCAGTCTTGCCTGGGCCAGACCAGTGGAAGATGGTGGTGCTGATGTTCTTGGTTACATTCTTGAAATGCAAGAAGCTGGTGATGAGAAGTGGACCAAGACCCATGAGAAGACTATTAGAAGCACAGAATACACAGTGACGGGTCTAAGCTCTTCCAAAAAGTACTGTTTCAGAGTCGCCGCTGTCAATGTCAATGGAACAGGTGACTTCAGTGATTCATGTACTGAAGTAGAGCCTATTGAAAGAATCGGTAAGGTTTTTTGTTTTTTTTTTATAGTTAAAATGTACTTCATGACACACATTTCCAAGCTGCCATAATCACAAAATTTCTTTTCTCAGAAATTCCCGATCTTGATCTTCCTGATGATCTCAAGAAGACTATTTGCCTCAGAGCTGGAGGTTCTCTTCGTCTTCATATTACCGTCACTGGAAGACCAGTTCCAGCTATCACCTGGAGCAAACCTGGTGTTGATCTCCAGAGCCGTGGTTTCATTGAAGTGACCAATACTGCCACAACCCTGATTATTGACAAAGTACACCGCTATGATGCTGGAAAATACACCATTGAAGCTTCCAGTTCTGCTGGCAAGAAGGACGCTAGTATTCTTGTGAAGATCTATGGTATGTTTAGAAAAAAAAATATATGGAACATATAAGGAACATGCTATAATAGCAGTAGCATCAGTATGACAGTAGTTTCATAATCATGTTTCCTTTACTTTTCAGACACCCCTGGACCACCAGGTGTAATTAAAATCAAAGAGCTCACAAAAGACTCTGCTCATCTTACCTGGGATGCTCCTGAGGTTGATGGTGGAGCACCTGTTAATAATTACATCATTGAGAGAAGAGAAACATCAATGAGAGCCTACAAAACCGTAACTTCCAAATGCAGCAAGACATCATACAAAATAACAGGCCTGGAAGAGGGAATGCTCTACTACTTCAGAGTCTTACCAGAAAACATCTATGGCATAGGTGAACCTTGTGAGACACCAGATGCTGTGTTGGTGTGTGAAGTTCCATTGCCTCCAGCTAAGCTGGATGTTGTAGATGTCACAAAAACATCGGTAACTATTGGATGGGAGAAACCTGAATATGACGGAGGCAGCAGGCTCACTGGCTACATTGTTGAGGCTTGTAAGGCCGGTACAGACAAATGGATGAGGGTTGCCACTTTGAAATTAACAGACTTTGAGTTCACTATTGAAAAGCTGAATGAAAACGAGCAGTACCTCTTCAGGGTGCGTGCCGTCAACAGCAGAGGAATTGGTGAGCCCAAAGAAACTGTGACCGCAGTGACAGTACAAGAGCAAAGAGGTATTTACCAAAATCTTTTGATAATTGATCTATAACTAGGGCTGCTTCAGGGCTCCTTTCTATTGTGAGTCCTGAAAACTAATTCTAGGAGCTTATGTTTGCAGTGCATTAACCAAACAAAAAATCAGGTACAAATTAATATGAAATTCACATTCATTTAGCTTAGAAAGTTACAACAATGCCACTGTATAATGTGGACCATAATGGCCCATTTTTTGTTATAAACTTCAACCTTTACATTTCAGTTATGCCAAAGGTCGATCTATCAAGCATTCCACAAAAGATGATCAGTGTTTTGGCTGGCAAACCCCTTGAACTTCATTTCCCAATCATTGGAAGACCACCTCCAGTTTGCTCTTGGTTCTTCAATGACAAAAAGTTGAAAGTGAGCGAACGTGTGAAGATCCAGTCAACTGCGAAGTTCACCAAGTTAACAATCCATGACACCACCATTGATGATACTGGAGAGTATCTGCTTGAAGTGAAGAATATTACAGGAATCACTACAGAAACGATCAAAGTAATCATACTTGGTAAGCCATTATCCAACTAGTCCCACTTATAATGTGATTCTGAAAAGCAGATTTCAAAAGAAAACTTAAACTCCTTTCTCCTCTACAGCTAAACCTGATCAGCCTACAGGACCAATTCTGTTTGATGAGATCGATGCAACTTCAGTTACAATAAGCTGGAACCCACCAGAGAGAGATGGTGGTGCTCCTGTCTCTAACTATGTGGTTGAGCAACGTGATGCTCACCGTCCAGGATGGGTACCTGTCTCTGAATCAGTTAGCCGGCCAGTATTTAAGTTTGACAGATTAACAGAAGGAGATGAATATGTCTTCCGGGTAGCAGCAGTCAATCGCTATGGTACTGGAGAGTTCTTGCAGTCTGATGTTGTGGAATGCAGGAGCTTCAAATGTAAGGGAATGCCTATCTCCAGATTTAAATGCAATTGTAGAAGTTTCACATGCAGTTATGCTAACTTAAACCATTTCTTTTGTGACAGCTATTCCGGGACCACCAGGCCGACCTGTGGTGTTTGATGCTTCTCGTGATGGCATGACCATTGCATGGGAACCACCAGATGAAGATGGTGGATTAGAGGTATCTGGCTATATCATTGAGCGCAAAGAGGTCAGGTCTGACAGATGGGTGCGTGCCAATAAAAACCCCGTGACCATGACAAGATACAGATCCACTGGTCTGATTGATGGCCTTGAGTATGAACACAGAGTGACAGCCATCAATGCTAGAGGTGTTGGTAAACCCAGTCTCCTCTCCAAGCCTGCTGTAGCAACCGATCCAGTTGGTAAGTATATTTTTCCATACTGGGCATTTATATAGGTTAAATCTTAGTAATTCTATCAGGGTGTGAAAATGTGTAGTTCAGCCAGTTATTTAACCTTCTGACCATCTCTACAGATCCACCTGGCTCACCTCAAAACCCAAGAGTCACAGACACCACAAAGACATCCGTGTCACTGGCCTGGAATCCACCTGATGAAGAGGGCAGCTCTAAGGTCTCGGGTTATCTGATTGAGATGCAGAAGGTTGGTTCTGTAGCCTGGATCAAATGCAATACCACACCATCAATGATTTGTGAATACACTCTGACCAAGATGCCCCAAGGAGAGGAGTTCAAATTCAGAGTGATGGCCTGTAATGCTGGCGGACCTGGCGAACCTGCTGAGGTGCCAGGAACAGTCACTGTGAAAGAAATGCTTGGTATGATCTTACTTAAAAAATCTTATAGTGCTATAGAAATAGTATTAAAAATATTATAAATACCTAAAACATTTTAGTATTGAAGTGCTTTTTTCAGTTAATAACTCCCAGATTTTGCAATGTTCCTTTATTTCAGAACCTCCAAGTTATGATCTTGACATTAAGTACAAAGACGTCTTTGTTGTGAGACATGGAGCAGTTATCAAACTTTCAGTTCCCATCAAAGGCAAACCAACACCTATCTGCAAATGGACGAAGGATGGAAGTGAGGTCTCTACCCGTGCAATGATTGCTTCCAGTGAAGATGTTACTGAGCTAGTTATCAAGAACGCTGAAAAGTCTGACTCTGGAGTATACGTTCTCCATCTTGAAAACAAATGTGGCAAAAAAATATTGCAGATCAAGGTTAAGATCATTGGTCGTCCATCAGCACCAGAAGGTCCTCTTGGATTTGATGATATCCAGGCTCGTTCTGTAAGAGTCAGCTGGAAACCACCCAAAGATGATGGCGGTACCGAAATTCTCGGATACATTGTGGAGAGGCGCGAGTCACAAAAGGCCGCCTGGTACACCGTAGACTCACGGGTGGTTGACACGTCTCTGGTGGTTAAAGGACTACATGAAAATGTTAAGTACCACTTCAAGGTCACAGCAGAAAATAGGTTTGGAATCAGCAGTTCCCTAAAATCCGAACAACCCATCATACCAAAGACTCCAATCTGTAAGTATTTTTTCAACTACCTTTGGCAAGCACACCAAATAATGTTTATCAGCTGTATATTATAGACATTCCATGTTTTCCAAAATCAAAAGGTGTGCCAGAAGCTCCAAGTACACCCCCAGAGATCATGGATGTCACTAAGAACCATGCTGCTTTAGCCTGGAATAAACCCAAAGATGATGGTGGATCTCCAATTACCGGATACTTTGTTGAATACAAAGTGGCGTCATCTGATAAGTGGGTTCGTCATGAGTCCAAGCTTACTACTACGATGTACACTCTCAGTGGTCTCACTGCTGATGCAGAATATCAGTTCCGTGTGATCGCTGTGAATGATATTGGAGAGAGTGAAGCTGGACCTGCATCAGAATCTGTTACATGCAAAGATCCATTTGGTAAGCCAATACTTATTCTAAAGAGATTCCTACAGCCTAAAACTTGTACATAACACATATCATTACAATGATATTGCTGTCCTTCTCTGCCTCAGATAAACCAAGCCAACCAGGTGAGATAGACACAGTGCTGGTAACTAAAGACTACATTACCATTCGCTGGGAAGCTCCCGAATGCGATGGAGGAAAGCCTGTCCTTGGCTACTGGATCGAGTGCAGGAAATCAGGAGAGAGCACCTGGAAGAAATGCAACAGGGAACTCTCAAAGGAAAAAGAATTCACTCAAGGTGGTTTACACGAGGCCACTGAGTATGAGTTTAGAGTGTTTGCTGAAAATGAAACAGGAGTCAGCAGACCTCGCAGGACTGCAACTGGAATCAAAACTAAACTGAGCGGTAAGTATAATTCGTGCCGATGTTTACATTTGCAATTTGCAATTCACCACAATTAATTTCCATCAACAAATATATGCCATTTTTCTTCTACATATTTTATCAGTTGGAGCTCAACCAGCCCTCAGAAAGGAGATAGATGAAGTCTCTGCCAAGCTTGGACAGACGGCCACCCTAAAATGCCAGATTGTTGGAAGACCTGTTCCAGAAATCAAATGGTACAAAGGTGGAAAGGAAATCAAGGAGGGACGCAAATATGCTGCGACCTCTGATGGCCGTAACCATACACTTACAATCTCAACAGACCAACAGGAAGATGAGGGCTTGTACACATGCAAGGCTGTCAACGAAGCTGGTGAATGTGAGGCCAGTGGCTCTCTGGTCCTGGAAGCAGCACCGCAATTCCCTGCTCCATTAAAAGACAAGATCTTTGCAGGCTGTGGTACAACTGTACGCATTCATGCTGTATACATAGGCCGACCTGTGCCCAAGATCATGTGGCTGCATGGCGCCAAACCCGTTGAGCCCTCTGAGAATGTCAGTGTTGAGAATACAGAGTACTACACTCATTTAATTTTGAAGAATGTTCAACGAAGGGTGAATGGTGGACAGTACAGAATCAGGATCAACAATCACTTTGGTGCTGCAGACACAGTAACTCACCTTGAAATCCTAGGTATTTTCTTCAGTTCATAAAAAAATACACACTTGCCTTTTTTGTAGAGTTGTAGGACACAAATAACTTTTTTTTTTGTCCACAGACAAGCCTGCCATGCCAGAAGGTCCTATTGTACTTGAAGCTTTACTGAAGAATTCCGTAATCATTAGCTGGAAGGCACCAAAAGATGATGGTGGATCAATGATCACAAACTACATTGTGGAGAAGCGTGAAGACAAGGAAGGTGCTGAGTGGACACTCGTGTCTTCATCTATCACAGGCACTTCATGTCGCATTCCCAATCTTGTGGAAAACCAAGGCTACTTCTTCCGTGTTTCTGCACAAAACCGTTATGGCAGCAGTGAACTGCTGGAGACACCATCTGCTGTCCTGATCAAGAGTCAGTTAGGTAAGTTTTGAAATATTAAGAACTAAAATAACTATCAGAGGGGACATTTTTAGGATGATATATTCATGCACGTCAAATGTTTTACAGATAAACCAGGAGCACCACTAAATCCGGCTGTGTCTGGAGTGACCAAAAACTCTTGTATTGTGTCTTGGAAACCACCTCTCAGCGACGGAGGTTCCAAGATCAAGAACTATCGTCTTGAGAAGCGAGAGAAGAAGAAGGCTGAATGGCTTGCTGTAACCACAGATGAGATCCACCAGACAGTTTATTCAGTTAAGGGGCTAACAGAAGGGGTTGAGTACATTTTCCGTGTGAAATGTGAAAATCTTGGTGGAGAGAGTGAATACAGTGAAGAGTCTGACCCTGTTGTTCCAAAGACTGAAGTTGAAGTACAGGCCCCAGCCTTCAAGGAAGACCTCAGGAACATGAGCGTGAAGTACAAGAGCAGCGCAACGTTTGTTTGCAAGATAACAGGAAAACCCAAACCTGTGATCAAATGGTTCAAACGTGGCAAAGAAATTCATGGAGATGGAACCAAAATCAAGATTCAGGAATTCAAGGGAGGTTATCACCAGCTTGTTATTTCTAATACTGATGAGGAAGACTCAACTGTGTACCAGATTAGAGCAACAAACCAGGGAGGATCTATCTCTGCCACTGTTTCTCTAGATGTTGAAAGTAAGTTGTCAAGAACATATCGCACATTGAATTATCAGTTTAATTCAGTATTAAGAATACATGAATAATTACAAAATGTATTTGTCTTACAGTACCTGCAAAGATTCATCTACCTAAGAACTTACAAGATAAAGAAGCTATCCATGCTCTTCGTGGTGAGGTGGTGAACATCAAGATTCCATTCAGTGGAAAACCCGATCCAGTTATCACATGGCAGAAAGGACAAGACCTTATTGATAATAATGGCTATTATCAAGTCATTGTCACAAGATCATTTACATCTTTGGTCTTTCCAAATGGAGTTGAAAGGAAAGATGCTGGATTTTATATTGTCTGTGCCAAGAACAGATTTGGAATTGACCAGCAAACAGTCGAACTCGATGTTGCAGATGTACCTGATCCACCTCGTGGTATCAAAGTTAGCGATGTGTCTAGAGATTCTGTATCTCTGGACTGGGTGGCACCTGCTAGTGATGGTGGAAGTAGAGTTACGAACTATATCATAGAAAAGTGTGCTACCACAGCAGAGAGATGGATCCGTGTTGCTCAGTCACGTGACACTCGCTACACTGTCACCAACTTGTTTGGAAAGACAAGTTACCAATTCCGTGTGATAGCAGAAAGTAAATTTGGTCAAAGTGCACCATCTGAACCTAGTGGACCTGTGGTGACCAAAGAAGACAAAACGAGAGTTCTTAATTACGATGAGGAAGTTGATGACAGCATGGCTGTGTCTGCAGGCAAAGCTCCACATTCCGAGGCTAAGAACTTACATAACAAATACATGATTGCTGAAGAGCTTGGCCGTGGAAAGTTTGGCATTGTTCATCGTTGTGTTGAAATTAGCTCGGAGAAGACCTTCATGGCTAAATTCATCAAAGTGAGAGGTGCTGATCAAGCAATAGTCAAGAAAGAAATCATAACACTAAATCTGGCCCGTCATAAGAACTTCCTTTTGCTTCATGAGTCGTTCGACAGTCCTGAAGAACTTGTCATGATCTATGAGTTTATCTCTGGTGTTGACATATTTGAGCGCCTCAACACACCTGATTTCCACCTCAACGAATCTGTAATCGTGAACTACATCAGACAGGTGTGTGAAGCTCTTGAGTATCTGCACAGCAAGAGCTATGGTCATTTTGATATCAGACCTGAGAACATTGTGTACACCACAAGAAGAGCAGCCAATGTCAAGATCATTGAAATGGGACAAGCTAGACATCTGACCCCTGGAGAACAAATCAAGATTCAGTACACAGCAGCTGAATATTCTGCACCTGAAATCCATCAGAATGAGATGGTCAGCACGGTCACAGACATGTGGTCTGTTGGTGTATTAGTGTATGTTCTCCTCAGTGGACTCAATCCTTTCATTGCTGAAACCAACCAACAAACAGTTGACAACATCTCAAATGCCGAATACAGTTTTGAGGACGAGTCCTTCAAGGATGTAAGTGTTGAAGCATTGGACTTTATTGACCGCCTGCTTACTAAAGATCGTAAACATCGCATGACAGCTGCTGAGGCATTAAATCATCCTTGGCTGACAATGAGCACGGAGCAGCTTAGCACTAGGTCAATTAAGACCACAAGGCACAAGAGGTACTACCAAGCAATGGTGAAGAAAGAATGGAACACAGTTGTTGCATCTGCTCGTGTTGCTTCTGGTGGAGCCATCAGATGTCAGAGAGGTGTAACAGTTGCCAAAGCAAAGATTGCACCATTTGAGCATGGTCCAGTTGCTGGGCAAATTAAACATGGCGTTGCTAATGAAGGTGATGATATCAAGTTTATTTGCAACATTGATAATTATGACAGTGCTACCGAGGTTACATGGTACTGTGGTGTCAGACAACTTGAAGAAGGCGCTCGATATGAGATTATCTATGATGAGGGGCTTGCGACTATATCTATCAAGGGCATCACTAGAACAGATGATGGAACATACAGATGCAAGGTTGTTAATGAGTATGGTGAGGACAGTGCATACGCAGAGCTCTTTGTCAGAGGTGTCAGAGAATACCGCAGCTTCTACACAGCAAAGAAAGTTGTGAAGAAAGTGAAACGTAGAGTAGACACAGCTAGACTTCTTCAGAGACCACCAGAGTTCACCCTTCCTTTGTGCAACCGCACCGCTTACATTGGCGAAGATGTTCGTTTTGGGGTCACCATTACAGTGCACCCTGAACCACGTGTCATTTGGCTGAAATCTGGACAGAAGATATCTCCAGGAGACGACGATAGAAAATACACTTTTGTCAGTGACAAGGGCCTGTATCAGTTAGTGATTCACCATCTTGATCCTGATGATGATGCTGAATACTCTGTAGTAGCACGCAACAGGTACGGTGATGACAGCTGTAAGGCTCGTCTTACGGTGGTCCCTCGTCCTGCCCCGGCTGATAACACCTTGAGACCCATGTTCAAACGACTACTGGCAAACCTGGAATGCAGAGAGGGCCAGAGTGCACGATATGAGATAAGAGTGTCAGGAACACCATCACTGAAATGGGAGAAAGATGGCACACCACTGGCATTCGGTCCACAAATTGAAGTGGTTCATGAAGGCTTAGACTACTTTGTTTTACACATTAGAGACACTCTTCCAGAGGATTCTGGCACATACAGAGTCACTGCAACCAATTCAGCTGGTTCTGCCAGCTGTCAAGCCACACTCAAGGTTGAACGTGTGACACATGTCAAGAAGGACTTTGAGAGTGAGGAAGAAAAGAAGAAGAAACAAGCTCTTGACCAGCAACAGATTGACAAGAAGGTACGACTAACTCAGATTCTTGCTGGTGCAGATGTCACCCCACTTACTCCTGTTGCAAAACAGGCATTGAGAGAGGCTGCAAGTATGTTCAAGCCAGCAGTTACCACCAAGAAAGGAAAGACTGAAGCTGAGGAAGCAAAGGAAAAAGAAGAGAAAAGGAAGAGAGCAGAGGAAAAGAGACTGAGAATGCCATATGTCGTTCCTCAACCTCGTGTTCTTGCTCCCACCGCTCTAGAGGAGGACATGGAGATCAAACACTTTAAACCATTCTCTGACATGAAATGGTATAAGAAACTACGGGACCAATATGAGTTCCCTGAGCCAATGGACAAAATTCCCCAAAAGAGACTTAAGCGTATCCGGCTTTCAAGGTGGGAACAATTCTATGAGGTGCCCTTGCCACGGATTAAAGTCCATTATAAACCAAAATGGCATATTCCTGCTTCACAAGATGACTTGGAAACCGTAAGACCAGCAAGGCGCCGTACACCTTCTCCAGAAATGGACACCTACTACAGAATTAGACGGCGATCACTTGGAGATCTTTCTGATGAAGAACTGCTTCTTCCAGTTAATGAATACCTGTCAATGAAGAGGACTGAGGAGGAAAGACTCAGACTTGAAGAGGAACTTGAACTGGGCTACTCTGCATCTCCACCCAGTCTGAGTCCTGTACGTTTTGAACTTTCTGCTTTGCGTCATCCCTCACCAAAGAGAACTAGGTATGATGAGGAGGAAGAAGAAGAAGAAGTTCCAGTATATGACTCCTATCGTATTCCCTCTAAGTATGAGACTGGCCCAAGTTACATTGATCTTCGCCAACGACATGAAAGGGCAACATACAGACCTCCAAGACAGAAGCAAAGGATGTATGAGGAAAAGGAGGATCAAGAACTGCTCAGATCAGTCACTACCACCACCAAGCTCACTTCCTATAAGAGTCAACTGAAACACATAGAGTTTGAGGAAAAAACAAAAACTGCAAGAAAAGAGAAAAGAGTTTCAGTATCAGTAATGGAAGGAGCTGCAGTGGAAATACCTGATGTTCCCATGAAATCATTTTCAACTGGCTATGCTGGAGTCACCCGTAAACTTCCAACTGAGAGAAAGGAAATAGTCAGACCTCCAACACCTCCACGCTCCCTGAGCCCTATTTCAACCGAGAGAGAGGTCATTACTCAAGATCTATCCACAAAAGTTGATTACATGCAAAGGTATGAAACTAAGAAGAAAGCTCTGAAAACTAAAACAAAGTTTGAAATTGTTACTCAGGAGCCATTCAGTCTTGACCATGTACCTAGGGTGACCGTAAGAATGAGGTCTCACCGGGTGCCAGTTGGCCAGAATACAAAATTCACACTGAATGTCCAGTCTAAGCCTGAGGCCAGAATCCAATGGTATCACAACGGCCGGCCCATTCAAGAAGGCAAAAAGTACCGCATGTATAACATGAGCGGAGTTCTTTCTCTCCAGATCATTGACTGCCAAGAAGAAGACAGTGGCACATATCGTGTTGTCTGCACAAATGCAAAGGGAGAAGCCTCTGACTATGCCACTCTTGAGGTTGCTGGAGGTGCTTTTTCTGCATTTGCTTCCCAACGGAAGGATGAAGAACCTCCAGCTCCTTTTGTACCCGAGATGACAAAAACGGACGTGTACCATGTGTCATCATCAAAGGCAGCTGAAACTTCAGAAATACAAGTTTCAAAGACAGTAACTGAAATCAAAACTTCAGAAATCAAAGCAGAGACAAAAACTGTTGTTCATGAAGAATATGCATCATCTGAGATTAAACTTGAGGAAAGCAAGACAGTGATGGAAGTTCTAGTAGAGACAAAGAAACCAACGCTTCCAGCTAAAATACTGACCAAGCCGCAGTCCCTTACAGTATCTGAGGGAGAGACAGCAAAATTTACATGTGACGTCGATGGTGAACCTGCACCCAGTATAACATGGCTGAGGGAGGGAAAAGCGGTTGTGTCATCTCACCGTCATCATGTGACAACATTAGAATTCAAGTCTACGTTTGAGATTTCTCAAGTGGAGACCTCAGATGAAGGTAATTACACACTGGTCGTGGAGAATTCAGAGGGCAAACAAGAGGCTCAGTTCACCTTGACTGTTCGCAAACCAACACCTGTGCAGAAAGTTGTTGCTTCTCCACCAAGAGTGAAATCTCCAGAGTCTCCTCGTCTTAAGTCACCCACAGGAATCAAATCCCCACCAAGAATTAAGTCACCTGAGCCAATTAGGTCACCCCAGAGAGTTAAGTCCCCACTGACAGCAAAATCACCACCGCCAAGAGAGAAAGCAGCAAAGCCTACCTTCACAGCAGAGCTGAAGGACACCTTGGCTTCATCAGATACCATTGTTAAGCTGTCCGTGAACGTGACTGGTGAGCCTAAACCAGTTATCTCCTGGATGAAAGATGGAAAGGTAGGTATAGTGTATTAATTGCTTAGATTTAACAATATATTTATACCAGAAACTTTAATGATTGTGTTCAATATTTCAGATTGTGCCTCAGGGTGGCAAATTTGAAATATATGAGGAACATGGTTCTGCACACCTTGAAATCTACGATTCTGATGTCTCTGATAGCGGTGTGTATAAATGCACTGCAACAAACAGAGCTGGATCAGTTTCTACAAGTTGCATTGTCACTGTTAAAGGTAAGATAAGAGCTGTTAATGACTACCAGCATATTAATAATAATAATAAAGTTTATTAACCAATTAAGTTTGTTCTTTCAGAATCAACAAAAATGCTCGCTGGTAGTGTGGAAAGAAAAGCAGAGCAAACAGAACAAATTGTAAAAAAGGAGGTTGTCTATGAGGAAGTCCAGTCTTATACAGAAATGAAAGTATCCCAAACACAAATGACCATGATCGAGGGTCAGTCTGTCACACTAAAAGCAAACATCCCTGGGGCTTCCGATGTGAAATGGATTCTGAATGGAGTGCAGCTGGAGAATTCAGAGCATTACAGATACGGTGTGTCTGGCAATGACCAAACTTTGACTATTAAAAGCGTCAGTTCCAACGATAGAGGAATCCTCACCTGTGAGGCAACAACCGAACAAGGAGTTGTCAAGTGCCATTTTGACTCAGCGGTGACTCAAAAGCGCTCAGATGCACCACGTTTTGTTGTGCAGCCACGTTCCCAGAATGTAAATGAGGGGCAAGATGTCATCTTTTCTTGTGAAATCACAGGAGAGCCAGCTCCTGAAGTTGAATGGCTCAAAAACAATGCAGTGGTAAGTCCTTTCACAACTTATTAAACCACTGCAGATGCCAAATCGAACTAGTCTCCATGAGAAAAGTACACGCTGAGATTAGGAAACAAAACATTTCTTCATTATTTGGAAATATGAACAGCATTTTGAACCATAACACTTTATGTTTTTTTATTTTTTCAGCTGTCTGTTACATCAAACATGAAACTGAGCCGTGTTAAGAATGTGTACAAACTGGAGATTCAGAACGCCGCTGTTGAAGACAGTGGAAAATACACCATTAAAGCCAAGAACCAATTTGGACAGAGTTCTGTTACAGCATCTCTCAACGTTCTAAGTAAGTGTTTGCCTCTCCTTGCATTAGATTGACATTTGCATGAATGCACAGTGAGCTTCCTTGTGTTTTCCTCCTGAGATGTGTATGAAATTGCTACATTTAAGTCAGCACAAACTTACTTCAAGGATAATATCACAGTTTTTTTAATGTAATGCAGTTAATGTATTGTATTGTACGTCATTTGAATGTTCATGTTTGAACTGGTTATTGAATTGAGATCTCCAGACTATAGTACAGTATTATTTGTGCATGGATAATACTGTGCAGACAATATAGTCGAAAACACGTTTAACGGGAGATCTGCCGTTTGAACTGTATACTTTAATTGGAATGTTTCTCTACCGGATCTCTTGCCTGTATGAATGACCTGGTGATTATTTGCTATACCCTCCTAGCTCTTGTTGAAGAACCTGTGAAAATGGTAGTAGTGGAGAAAAGTTCCGATGCTACAAGTCTGCAAGGCAGCTACTCTGCCTTGCATACGGCTTCTTCATTGCAGGAGGCAGCCTTTTGCAGCTCCAGCATGGCACAGGTTAAATTTCAGAGCATGTCTGCAACTAGCATGACCTCCATGACATCCGAATCAATGGTAGCCATGAGTTCAAGCAGCATGACGGAAATGTCCAGTCACTCACATGTTGCAGGATCTTCCATCAGATCCATTTCTCGTGGGCTCAAAGGTGAGCTTGAAAGAAACCTCCCTTCGTTTATTTAAGTGCCATGTTGCAGGCCTTGAGACATGTGATGCCAGCTCATGTGGAGTTGCTCACTTTTTTGTTCTTTTTCACACAGGTACACCACCCAAAATCGAAGCTCTCCCTGAAGATATCAGCATCCAGTCAGGAAAAGTTTTGACAGTGGCCTGCTCTTTCACTGGAGATCCAGTGCCCGACGTTGAGTGGTCCCATTCAGGGAAGAAACTGTCCAGCGAAGACAAAGGAAGGTTCCAGATCAAAACATCCGAGGACATCACAACACTCACCATTAGTGGCGTAAAAGAGAACGATGCTGGGGCGTACACCCTCAGACTTTCCAACGAGCTTGGGTCTGATACCGCTACTGTCAATGTTAGCATTCGATCTATGTAAAGAAAAATCATACTAGTAATCCAACCCCTTTTCCTTCCTGCAATATCTGTTTATTTGTTGAATGAGTAAAAAAAATACTCTATTCTTGATAAAGACCTGGATCTCTGTTCTTGTAAATATGAAGTATTTTTATACCAAACTTGACATTAATTTATGCCAAACTAGACTAAAGTCTAAAGTTGTTATAAAATGTGCCATATTGGATAATTATGACTAGGATTTTTGAACCATTTTTCTGTGACGTGTACATAATGTATATAGCCGAATTTAACGGTTATGAGAACTGTATGAATGGTTATTTATGACAATTTTAACTGAAAAAATGGAACTAAATGTTTAACAGGAGAAAGTTTCCCTAGGAACGAATACCCTGTGAAACTTGTAACAAAACTACGTGCCTCAACAAAAAGTTGAAGTCTTAAGATTGCCTCAGCAGGTAGAGAGGCTCCCTGTTGAAGTTCTACAAAATCAGAGACAATGTTATGCACTGTACATCTGTGCAGGCAGTAATGCAATACTCACGAATTTGTAACTTGACCATAAGACCTTGAGTGCTGTTTGCATCTTACCCTCGTGTAAGCAGCACGACTAGGCCTTGTGTTCAGACTGACGATGTCATACCACGACTTTAATGACAGGCTCAAGGTGCGAGCGGCCTGCGGTTTGAGCTGATAATAATGTTACGTGCACACTTTCTGGCAAAGGACCACTTGAATCGGATTTCATGAAAGTAACATCACCTGGCCATTCGTTTCTAAATCGGTTCGAATGCTTCTTTGCAGAATGTGTGCCGCCTCTTGGAGGATTGATAGGTTATAATTTGTGTGTTTGTGTGTGTTAGCTTTAGATTCTTACCTTGTCAGCAATCAGGGTCATTATCAAGCAATGTACCACAGCGACTACATCTGCTGTGCTAAGAAAAATACATCAATGTAATACCCTGCACTTTGATTTAATTGCAATTAATTTATGTAGCATCACATATATATTCAGCCTCCTTGAGTTTTATGAATGTCTGATTTAATAAAGCATGATTTCAGCACTATATAGCTTTAGTATTTGTAGTTTATTATTTCGTCTCTGTTTATCTCATAAAACATTGAAGATATTAGACATTGCATTTTTTCCAGTGCTTCATTTCTTTAACGCATATCGTAACCATCATGTTACCACAAAGTTTAGGACTCTATTACAGGAGTGACACCAATTGTTAGTTCTATATTCTAGCACAGATATATGACATTTGCAAACTTCATCCATACAAATATACAAAATTATAGATGATTAATTAAAACCTCATTTATTTTTATTGCACATAAAGGACAAAAGTATTGATGCACCCCTCATTTCTTTATATTTTGCTTGATACATTGCAAAAATACATTACACCTCAAAGTGTGAAGATTAAATGGAAAAAAATTAGAGCAATGTTTTAGTGCTCCAGGCTGCTGGGTGTCTAAAGATATAAAGTTCTAAATAAAGGGGTTCCAACTGCTCAGCATTTAGTAAATGAATCACCTGATCACCTGGAATCATCTGCTCCTGTTTCTTCACTGCTTCATGTCTTAAATTAGAAGTTCTGCTTGAAGGTTCAGACGTAGATCACTGTGTGGATTAACCAACACAAAACTATCAAACTGCTATAATACAAAGTGTACAGCAATATATTACTGGAGTACAGGTGTATAATACAGGTGTACGGGTGTATAATACAGGTGTATAATACAGGTGTACGGGTGTATAATACAGGTGTACGGGTGTATAATACAGGTGAATAATACAGGTGTACGGGTGTATAATACAGGTGTACAGGTGTATAATACAGGTGTATAATCCAGGTGTATAATCCAGGTGTACGGGTGTATAATACTGGTGTACAGGTGTATAATACAGGTGTATAATCCAGGTGTACGGGTGTATAATACAGGTGTATAATACAGGTGTATGGGTGCATAATCCAGGTGTACGGGTGTATAATACAGGCATACAGGTGTATAATCCAGGTGTATAATCCAGGTGTACGGGTGTATAATACTGGTGTACGGGTGTATAATACAGGCATACAGGTGTATAATACAGGTGTATAATCCAGGTGTATAATCCAGGTGTACGGGTGTATAATACTGGTGTATAATACAGGTGTACAGGTGTATAATACAGGCGTACGGGTGTGTAATACAGGTGTATAATCCAGGTGTACGGGTGTATAATACTGGTGTATAATACAGTTGTACGGGTGTATAATACAGGTGTACAGGTGTATAATACAGGTGAATAATACAGGTGTACCGGTGTATAATACAGGTGTACAGGTGTATAATACAGGTGTATAATACAGGTGTACGGGTGTATAATACAGGTGTATAATACAGGTGTACAGGTGTATAATACAGGTGTACGGGTGTATAATACAGGTGTATAATCCAGGTGTACGGGTGTATAATCCAGGTGTACGGGTGTATGATACAGGTGTATAATACAGGTGTACGGGTGCATAATACAGGCATACAGGTGTATAATACAGGTGTATAATCCAGGTGTATAATCCAGGTGTACGGATGTATAATACAGGTGTATAATACAGGTGTACAGGTGTATAATACAGGTGTACAGGTGTATAATACAGGCGTACGGGTGTGTAATACAGGTGTATAATCCAGGTGTACGGGTGTATAATACAGGTGTATAATCGAGGTGTACGGGTGTATAATACAGGTGTACGGGTGTATAATACAGGTGTATAATACAGATGTACGGGTGTATAATACAGGTGTATAATACAGGTGTAAAATCCAGGTGTACGGGTGTATAATCCAGGTGTACGGGTGTATAATACAGGTGTACGGGTGTATAATACAGGTGTACGGGTGTATAATACAGGTGTATAATACAGATGTACGGGTGTATAATACAGGTGTATAATACAGGTGTATAATACAGGCGTACGGGTGTATAATACAGGTGTATAATACATGTGTATAATACAGGTGTACAGGTGTATAATACAGGCGTACGGGTGTATAATACAGGTGTATAATACAAGTGTTTGGGTGTATAATACAGGCATACGGGTGTATAATACAGGTGTATAATACAGGTGTACAGGTGTATAATACAGGCGTACGGGTGTATAATACAGGTGTATAATACAGGTGTACGGGTGTATAATACAGGCGTACGGGTGTATAATACAGGTGTATAATACATGTGTATAATACAGGTGTACAGGTGTATAATACAGGTGAATAATACAGGTGTACAGGTGTATAATACAGGTGTATAACCCAGGTGTACGGGTGTATAATACAGGTGTATAATACAGGTGTATAATACAGGTGCATAATACAGGTGTACAGGTGTATAATACAGGTGTATAATCCAGGTGTACGGGTGTATAATACAGGTGTATAATTCAGGTGTACAGGTGTATAATACAGGTGTACGGGTGTATAATACAGGTGTATAATACAGGTGTACGGGTGTATAATCCAGGTGTACGGGTGTATAATACAGGTGTATAATACAGGTGTACGGGTGTATAATACAGGTGTATAATACAGGTGTATGGGTGTATTATACAGGTGTACGGGTGTATAATACAGGTGTATAATACATGTGTATAATACAGGTGTATGGGTGTATAATACAGGTGTATAATACAGGTGTATGGGTGTATAATACAGGTGTATAATACAGGTGTACGGGTGTATTATACAGGTGTACGGGTGTATAATACAGGTGTATAATACAGGTGTATGGGTGTATTACACAGGTGTATGGGTGTATAATACAGGTGTATAATACAGATGTACGGTGTATAATACAGGAGTATAATACAAGTGGATGGGTGTATAATACAGGAGTATAATACAGGAGTATGGGTGTATAATACAGGTGTACGGGTGTATTATACAGGTGTACGGGTGTATAATACAGGTGTATAATACAGGTGTATGGGTGTATAATACAGGAGTATGGGTGTATAATACAGGTGTATAATACAGATGTACGGTGTATAATACAGGAGTATAATACAAGTGGATGGGTGTATAATACAGGAGTATAATACAGGAGTATGGGTGTATAATACAGGTGTATGGGTGTATAATACAGGAGTATGGGTGTATAATACAGGTGTATAATACATGTGTATAATACAGGTGTATAATACAGGTGTACAGGTGTATAATACAGGTGTGCAGGTGTATAATACAGGTAAACAATACAGGTGTATGGTGTATTATACAGGTGTTTGGATGTATAATGCAGGTGTATAATACAGGGGTATAATACAGGTGTATGTTGTATAATACAGGTGTATGGTTGTATAATACAGGTGTATGGGTGTATAATACAGGTGTATAATACAGGTGTTTAATCCAGGTGTACAGGTGTATAATACAGGTGTATAATACAGGTGTATAATCCAGGTGTACGGGTGTATAATACAGGAGTATGGGTGTATTATACAGGAGTATGGGTGTATTATACAGGAGTATGGGTGTATTATACAGGTGTATGGGTGTATAATACAGGAGTATGGGTGTATTATACAGGTGTATGGGTGTATAATACAGGTGTATAATACATGTGTATAATACAGGTGTTTAATACAGGTGTACAGGTGTATAATACAGGTGTGCAGGTGTATAATACAGGTAAACAATACAGGTGTTTGGATGTATAATGCAGGTGTATAATACAGGGGTATAATACAGGTGTATGTTGTATAATACAGGTGTATGGTTGTATAATACAGGTGTATGGGTGTATAATGCAGGTGTTTAATACATGTGTATAATACAGGTGTATGTTGTATAATACAGGTGTATAATACAAGTAAACAATACAGATGTATTAGTGTAATATACAGGTGTATGGGTGTATAATACAGGTGTATAATACAGGTAAACAATACAGATGTATTGGTGTAATATACAGGTGTATGGGTGTATAATACAGGTGTATAATACATGTGTATAATACAGGTGTACAGGTGTATAATACAGGTAAATAATACAATGCTCAGAATACATCTGTATTCAGTACAGGAGTCTAATCTAGACCATGTGTTTTAGTTGAAACTCTTTCCCACAATATGCGCAGTACCATACAACACATGATATTTCTGTATTAATGTGCTTTCAAGGCAATGAAAATGTCCAGCTCTTCATGTTTGAAACTTCATATCATTAGCAGCTCTTAGATCATCTACACACAAAAATCTGCAGACACGTTCTCTTAGGGAGCTCTTGGCCCTTATTTAATTATTTCCCCAAGAAACTGCCTGAGCTGCACTGCTGTCATTATCAGGATAGCCCAGGCCAAAGTGCTTTCTTCTTAGTAAGCAATCCTGAGATTTAATGAATGCATTAAATACTCTCATCCCAGATCGGATCCAACGAGAGGACTGAAGGAGGAACATACCAGACAGAGGTAAGACACTGAACATTTTTTAAAGTATGTCAAATTAACAATTAGAATAAATGCACAGTAATCCTTAATTGTCTTAACGTGTTTAATATGATAATAGAGAGTCTGGCAAGCATCCAGACGGATCTGTTCCGGCTACAAATGGCAAATAAATCCTAAAACCTACCAACAGTGCCTATCTGTATTCACAGAAATTGTAACGGAGAGCTCTTTAGATGCTGTCTTGGGCACCTGTAGGAGAAAGAAATGATTGGTTTAATTGTAGTTCTGCTGCAGATGACCTCTGCTCGTGCACTGATTTTCAGTAAACAGATATCAACCACAGCAGGTACGTAAAAGAGCGGTTTTGATGTCTGCATGCGTTTATAAATCTGGGTGGAAAACTATTCATCAGCTTTCCCCCATTCGTAAAAAATGAGTTCTCTACTTTTAAGTGCTTTTTACATTTTATTTCCTGGCTAAATACATTTGACACATACCACCTTATATGTGGTTCGTTGAAGAGTCTTTAAGTGGCCTGTAAATGAATGTACTTGTTTTAGACCTGCAGATTTTATGAACAGTTGCAGTGAAACCCTAAAACAGGCAGAACTGCTGCAGACAAATGTGCATGTTCTATATTTATATCACATTTATAGTCCTCTCCTAATTTTGAACCAACATGCAATCTGAAATTTCAACCAACGTGGTGAGTAAAAGGTTCCATAATTGCTAAGCTTGAGAAAAATACACGATGCAATTTGTGTACATGTATGCCTGCAATGTGACGTATTTATTATTATTATTGTTGTTGTTATTTATGGTCGTTATTCTTGTTATTATTTTATTGCCATTTTTATGATTATGTTAATCATGATGACGATGATGATGTTTATTCTTCTTCTTCTTCTTATTATTGTTATTATTATTGTTGTTATTATTATTGTTGTTGTTATTGTTGTTATTATTGTTATTGTTATTATTATTATATTGCTGTTTTATTTGTATTATTATTATTTGTATTATTGTTATTATTGTTATTATTATTATTATTATTATTGTTATTGTTGTTGTTGTTATTGTTATTGTTATTATCATTATGTTTCAGGTTTAGAATATGCTTGTAAGCTGCAATTCTACAGAACATGCATTGTTCCACCTCCACCACCACCTTTTCCTCCCTTCAGTCAGAGGGATGTTCTGATGGTAACACTTCTAGAAAATGCTCCACACCTAATGCAGAATCACTCAGCTCTTTACTCTCACATCGTGTTTACTGATTCACGTTTTTAACTGAGACTCTGAATTCTTTCTAGGTTGATTTAACAAAGTATTTTACTGGATCAAAGGGTGAAAAGGTAGCCATTTCACTTTATGTTACATAAATGCAGTAAAACAGTAAAAAAGTGTCCAATTTCTTTCAACTATTTGAGTTGTTTTTTTTAAAGGGAAACAGAGGACCAAGAGGGGGGACGGTAAGAATCTCTGCACTGATAAAACATTACAGCCATCCTGCCCAATACTAACGACGCTTTACAAAACTGAAGGCTCTAAACGACCACTTTTCTGTAGGGTCATCCCGGTGAAATGGGACCACAAGGTATTCCAGGAGCTCCTGGTGTCATTGGTCAAACAGGAGAGAAGGTCAGCAAGGCCTAATTAGGATAATGCTCATTAACTCACAGTGTGTTTATATCTGTGTAATGTTTCAGTGTCTGTGTGATTTTATTAGGGAGAGAAAGGAGCAAGGGGCTGGATGGGGCCTCCTGGTGACGATGGGATGCCCGGGATATACGATGTGAGACGATCATACTCAAAATGACTTGCTGGGATGATAAGTGGTTTTGAAAATGGATAAATCACTGAAAAATAGTCTAAAAAGTGCATTTCTGCCTTTGAGCATTAAGCAGGAAATAAGTGGTCCTTCTATGGCTGAATGATTGAACCTGATAGCCCCTGAACACTAAAAATATCAAATGCAGCAACATTTAGATTATCTACACCAGTTTCCTCTTGGCCCAGGGTGTTTCCTCGGCTTTCGCCCTGTGAGAGCTAGGACAGGCTCCAGCACTCACTGCAACCCTAATTAGGACAAGTGGCTATGAAAATGAGTGAGAGAGAGGTATCTTTGGTGCCTGAGGAGACTTTTCCTTACAGACTGTGGCTAGATAGATAGATATATAGATGGATAGATGGATAGATGGATAGATAGATGGATAGATAGATGGATAGATAGACGGACGGACGGACACACACACACACACACACACACACACACACACACACACACACACACACACACACACACACATTAACATTAATGAGCAAAACATTGTCTCATCTGACATTTTCTCTGTACTTGCATCCAGGACGTAAATCCAGGGTTTAGGTCATGCAGCAGAGCTCACACTGCTGAAAATGTGATGGCGAGAAAATACAGAATTTTATCAGTTTTGATAACTAATCATTTTGATTAAATCTCGTTCCCTTACTCAGTATTTTAAATGCATGAATGTTTAACTTATTAAGTCATTCCAAAAAAGGAGCCATCGACATACACTTATTTCTTGCAGCGATCATCTAAATTTACATTTTCCTTAGAACTCACTGAACCTTGTTTTTCCTGAATGTTTTCTACCAGGGTGTCAGAGGACGCAGAGGTGCTAAAGTGAGTTTAATTCTTTGTACTTTAGATTTGTACATGCCGTGGTGGTGGTGGTCTAGTGGTGGGTACTTGCCTACAGACTTATGGATCATGAGGTCGCAGGTTTGAATCCAACCTCTAGCACTACCACCACTGGGTTCCTGAGCAAGACCCTTAACCCTGAGTGTCTCCAGGGGGACTGTCCCTGTAATCAGGACATGGAAGTCGCTCTGGATAAGAGCGTCTGCTAAATGCCAAAAATGTAACATAACAGGCTTTTGATGCTTTTTAAATCGATTTCATTGCACCATCTTATTTGCAGGGAGAAAAAGGACTAAAAGGTGACCCGGGAGCCAAAGGTCAAAAGGTGAGTATTAACCCAGAGTTCGTTAACTCCTGGACAGCCTGTATAGGACTCTCTCATTCTAGACACATTAAACGTGATGTTTAATCTTTAGGGACAATAAACGGTTTGAGATTTTGATCCAGTAAACCCAGTATCCTCAATCATGCTTTTGAGATACTTTTTATTCTGTCTTACTTTGTTGTTCCAGGGGACACCAAGCTACCGTGGTAGGAGAGGACAAAAGGTGACTCAACAAAAGCTTTCTTTAAAGATCATCTTTAATGGAGGCTTGCTATTTTTTCTAATCTTTGTCTTAATGTTCTTTAGGGAGATATGGGACCAAAGGGGTCCGCAGGATGGAAAGGCATGGATGGACTTAGAGGAGTTACTGGGACAAGAGGCATGACAGTGAGTGCCAAAGAAGTCTTTTGGAAGTTGGAAAAGAAAATATTTTTTGGTTAGGATGGTAGACAGTATTGTGAGATTGGGGATAAATTTCCCTCCTGGGTGAGCACTCGATAGAACCAATAAGAATCATTGAAGTGAAAGTGACTAACTGCCATTGTGAAACACAAAGCACACCCACATGCAGCAGGGGGCAGCTATTGAAAGCACCCAGGGAGCAGCAATGGGGACAGTACTTTGCTATGTGTTTATTGGACACCCCGTTCCAAAACCATGGGGATCAGCATGATGGTGCTGGCCTCCTTACCGGTTTAAACAGCCTTGCTGCTACTATGATTTACATAAGATGGTGCAGTGAGTCTGAAGAAATCGTGCCCATTCAGACAAAGGCACAACTGGAGTTCCTCCATATTTATCTCATTAAATCAGGCCTCAATTGGCCTCCAGTTCCCAGAAGAGGACCTTGGTTGTCAGCTTGTTGCTGATTGTTTAGAGCAAAAGCTTGGATGGTCAGTTGTTTGTGAGTAAAAAGAGATTTTTCTTTAACCAAACAGGGCATCAAAGGTGATCTGGGAAGACCAGGACGTGTTGGTCATGTGGGAGCAATGGGAAGGCTGGGTGCAAATGGAGAACCTGGAGAACCAGGAAGAGGTTATTATTGATACCAATTATTATTGGTGTAGTGATGACACCTACAGACAGTGCTGCTTTATACATAAGAATGATTTGATAATGACACTAAATGACAAGGAAGCTTGTTGGGAAGTTTTTAAATAAGGAATCATGATCATAATGTTGTGTATATTTTATAGTATATTTAATACCCGGGCACAAGGGGGAGAAAGGGATGCCAAATCTATCAAAAGACTGTACTTGCGCCTGGCTGAATTCAATTAAGCAAAATCCCAAAACAAATGGACAACATGCACAGCTCATACCTGTAAGTACTTCAGACATCTTCAGAGTCTCAGAGACATATACAGTACTGTGCAAAACTTTTAGACAGGTGTGAAAAAATGCTGTAAACAAAGAATACTTTCAGAAATATAAATAATGATTGTTTATTCAAATCCATATTTGGTGTTACTACCTTTTGCCTTCAAAGCAGCATCAGTTCTCCTAGGTACACTTGCACACAGTCAGGGATTCTGTAGGATTATAGTCGGTGTCTGATCAACCAGTTTTACCAAACAGGTACTGATGATCATCAACGTCACACGGAGGAGAAACACAGTCATGTTTGGAACGACCGACCGGCTGAGTTCCTTCAAAAACTGTGTGCAAGTGTACCTAGAAGAACTGATGCTGTTTTGAAGGCAAAGGGTGGCCACACCAAATATTGATTTGATTTAGATTCTCTTTTGTTCATTCACTGCATTTTGTTGATTGATGAAAATAAATGATGAACACTTCCATTTCTGAAAGCATTCTGTTTACAGCAGTTTCTCACACCTGCCCAAAACTTTTGCACAGTGCTGTAGATATATATATATATATATATAATGTCCTAGATGATCTGTCTGTTTACCCCTGTGGTTTTCCTGGTGTGTACGATGATTTACTGGTCTCTTTGGGTTTAGTTCAGGTCAGCAGTTGATGGTCACAAACTGGGATTATAAAACAGTGAGGGGTTTAATCAGCGTTCCTCGTCTGTATGAACTAATAGGATGGATGGAGGATCAAAAGTGATGACTGGTGGTCAGTTATGATAAAAAAAAGGCAATTAATCAATGTTTTGGGAAGGAGCTTTTAAATTACAGTAACACATTTGGCCACGTTTGGTTCCATTTGGTATTTGCACAGTTCAGTACACTTTACTGGTCATAGTAAAAAAAAAAATAAAAAAAACCCTATTTATACAAAGGGACTATAAAGTTTAGAGAGAGATGATGCTCTTTAACAGTGTGTCCATGAAGGTAAAAATAATAATAATAATGATTTTATAAAAATAAAGCAAAAAGGCAAAATAAAAGTCTAAGGCAAGGGGATACCATAAATCATAATCTGGTGAATTTAGGATTTTTAACTCGGATTAGGAAGATCCAGCAGCTGTTTTGGAGTTTGTGTTCTTTAGTTATGACTATCACAGGCTCACATTACTATGTCAGTGCCAAATCCTCAATAACGGGACATTGAATCTTGCAGCAGATCTACATTGTCAACAGTGAGGAGGAAATGTCAGAGTTTACATCGGAAAATACGATTGTTTTACGGAGAGACACTCGCACTCTTCACATCTTCACCAGCTCTGAATGGACCAAAGTTTAGGTGAGTGTATTCAAATGGACACAAATGGTGAACAACAATCCTTACTCTTAAAAGAGGATCTTCTCCCTGCAGGGATCTCCATCTTCACTGAATTAAGAAGACTTTTCCCCAAATCTCCAGATTAGCGCCCAATTTATGACAGATTCCAACATCAGTTGGTAATCCAAAGGTCAGATGACACCAACAAAAGAAGCAAGAAGCCAATTGTATTGTCTTGGACACTCAGCCATGAATGGCTGTGGGATTACCAAAGATCAAGCTCAAATAAACCTTCATTTTGCATATCATATTTATGCATTTTTTTGTTTGTTTTTTAAGTCTTGTTTAATATGACTAGATTTGATCTGGGATTCGACTCAGTGGGGTCTAAAATTCCTCAACAAACCAACATGCCAGAATCAATTATCAGCCTGTTTGCACTGGTCTACAAATTCTACCATTTAGCATGGTCTGTTTACAGGGTGTGTTACACTCTCTGCATGCCATGTATCTTTTCCTCTACTTGCTGTAGAACTGATGAAAGTAGCAAATAAAAAATGAATGCCATGAATAATTTGTCTGACTCAATACCGATGTTGTAGAACCAGGTTATGACCCATCAAACACAATCTGGGCTGATGTTAAGTATTAAATCGTGAACACTTCCAGTGATCTACTGCAGTGTTTCTTAATCCTGTGCCTGGCAACCAGCAGCACTGGATGGCTTTACTTTTCCCCGCCCTGATCCAGCTCATAAAGTCCTCCTTAATCAGCTGATCAACTGAACCAGTTTCGTTGAATCAAGAAAACCTTAAAACTGTGAAGTCATAGCGAGCAAGACTAACACTGTTTTAAAAGTTTGGAAATATTAAACAAACTTCATAGGTTTCTGCTTTGTAAATATTTTAATGTGCTGTGTGGTTACCTGATCAGATCAGTTTAAATGGTTTCAGACCACACATGAGACAAGGTTCATTGAAAATGGTTAACAGGCTGCAAAGTGTCCAAAGATACAAGGATTTAGATAAAGGGGTTCCAACCACTCAGCATTCAGCATCAGCAGTAAATGAATCATCTGATCATCTGGAACCATCTACTCCTGTTTCTTCACTGCTTTATATCTTAAGTTAGATGCTTTGTTCTGATTGGAGGTTCAGACGTAGATCACTGTGTGGATTAACCAACACAGAACTATCAAACTGCTCAGGTACAGAGACTGGACTGAAAATGAGAGACAACAACACTGTCCTTCAGGAAGATCTGGAGAACTGCTCAGGTACAGAGACTGGACTGAACATGAGAGACAACAACACTGTCCTTCAGGAAGATCTGGAGAACTGCTCCTCAATGACACATTCATAAACACTAAGGAAACAGGTATCAACTCTTTGAACTCTTTGTCAGTGTGAACACAGCACACAGCGAAACATAATGAAATGCATCCTTTGAATTTAACCCACACACACCTTGCAGCACTAGTGAGCCTTACATCCAGCCCTGGGGAGCGGTGACGGGGACGGTACCTTGCTCAGGGGTACCTCAGGGCAACCTTCTGCTCTGGGATTCAAACCCATGACCTTCTGATCCTGGGGCCTAGTCTCTAAACACTAGACTACATCCGCCCCACTTGAGATATGAACAAAAAAAAAAAAAAAAAAAAAAGATTTTATCCCCACAAATCTGTTTCCCAGTTTAATATTGAACATTTTATGATTTGATGCACGTTATGAACCAAATAATAGTCCAAATAAATCCCACCGCTGCGTGCCGTGGTAAAAATACCACTTTTTAAATGGATTAAATTACTTATTGGCTGATAAAAGTTGCTTCTGCTCTTTAGGAAGGCATCGTTTTTCCTTTTGGTAAAGAACGGTGCAGTTTAGGCTTCGCTAAAGTAAAAAAGCAAAGCCGTAAATTTTCCTTAGCAAAATTCCACCAGTGTTTCCAGTCGTTTCACTCAGTCAGGAACCAGGTGAAGCCCAGTCAGGTGACCTCAGAGGCGAGGAGCCCTGAAGGTCTCCAGGTGTTTCTTCTTCACCCTCGGTTTCCTGTGAGCACCCCCATGTTGACCACCATGCAAATGAAAGAAACCACACAGAAGAGCAGGTATGATCAGTGTCCACCTCCAATGACCCTGTGAATGTGATTCAGACTGATTTACACAATAAAAGCCCCCAATTTTGTATCAGATTTTGGTGAGCCCTTCCAAAACAGAGCTGCCTGCGTTACAGAGCCTGAGCTTTTATTTTTTCTATTTACATGTAAGGAGTACATTTTAGTAAAGTTTTAGATTTTAGTATTAATACTAATACTACATTTAGTATTTTATAAAGTAAGAGTAAATCTTCGACCCTGTACTTTTTACTTTTAAACAGTATTTCGGTACTTTTCAGTACTCTGAATGCATTTCAGTACTTTTAACTTTAGGTTAGGGCATTTTTATCTTTTCACTTTGATTTAAGCCTTTGGACTTTTATATTCGAGAGCAGAAGTCAACTCGGTGCTTTCTCACACTGCTCTCTGTTCTGCTGGGGTGAAGACGGCTTCCCTCTCCGTCCGTCTCTGGACGTCCCATCTGCGGAGGCTGGGTTTCCGGAAGGGGCGGAGTGGGACTTTGTGCCACGCAGACAGAAGCGCAAGATGTCCGAGCGGAGCGGCGTTTACTTCATCCTGTCCCTGCAGCTCCTCGCCTCAGTCCTGCTCCTTTCCGCCGCTGGACCAGAGGACGGGCTGAAGGTGGAGGTGCTGTTCCTGCCCGAGAACTGCACTCAGAAGGCGCGGAAGGGGGACCTGCTGAACGCCCACTATGACGGCTATCTGTCCCGGGACGGCTCCCAGTTCTACTGCAGGTCTGCAGCACACCACTCAGCGCACGCAGGACATGTCTCAGTGGATCTTTCCCTCATATCTCTCTCTCTCTCTCTCTCTCTCTCTCTCTCTCTCTCTCTCTCTCTCTCCAGTCGCGTTGCTAAACGTGGAGAACCTCACTGGTTCGTCCTGGGGGTCGGGGAGGTGATCAAGGGTCTGGATTTGGGGCTGAAAGACATGTGCCCCGGCGAGAAGCGCAAAATCACAATCCCACCATCACTGGCCTTTGGAGAAAAGGGCAAAGGTGCGTTTACTTCTGCACACGCTCATCATCATTTATTATTAGTAGTAGTAGTGAGAGTAATTATTGTTGGTATTATTTCTTCGTGTTGGTTTTAATAATAGTAGTACGGGAGGGACTGCATGAGCACCATTGCTCTTAACTTGTAGTATTATTATTAGTATTATTATTATTATTATTATTATTATTATTATTATTATTATTATTATTAGGATGGACAGGGTTAGAAATGAGGAGTATATTAGAGGGACAGATCAGGTTGGACAGTTTGGAGACAAAGTTAGAGAAGCAAGGTTGCCTTGGTTTGGACATGTCCAGAGGAGAGACGAGGAGTATATGGGGAGGAGGATGTTGAAGATGGAGCTGCCAGGAAAGAGGAGAAGAGGAAGACCAGAGAGGAGGTTCATGGACGTGGTGAGAGAGGACATGCAGTTTGAAGGAGGAAGATGCAGAGGACCGGAAGAAATGGAAGCAGATGATCCACTTTGGCGACCCTTAAATGGGAGCAGCCGAGAGAAGATTGCTGCTGCTGTTGTTGTTGCTCAAAATCTGGAACCCAGCCCCCTGCAGGCATTTAATATACAGATTCCAGATGTATTGTAAAGGTCACGATGTACAGGTTAAAAAAAGTCTCACACACACACACACACACACACACACACACAGAGCTCCAGGACCAAACTGTATTTAGCAGCCTGGTGTTTAAAGTGTGATGGTTTCTGAGACTGTTGGTTCATGATGTCTGAAATGGCTGGATAATGTAAAAATAAAAATAATTTATTGATTTTATACGGTTTATATCCAGTCTTTAAATGAAACTTATCCTTTGTTGGTTTCATGTCCCAGATCCTGTGCCACCCAATGCGACAGTGATCTTCGAGGTGGAGCTTTTGCACGTGAGACGAGGACCACGCAGCATCGAAGCCTTCAAAGAAATGGACATCAACAATGACCAGTCTCTTACAAAAGAAGAGGTCATTTGTCTTAAGAAACGAAATCCACAGACATCTCTCATTTGCACTCTTTAGAGACTTAATAATAAAGTAAAAATGTTTCATTTCTTGACTTCCAGGTGTATCAGCATTTGAAGCTGGAAGCGAAGAAGTTGAACGTGCAGAAAGAAGAGTCCTACTTCAGTGAAGTTGTCACTGATGTGTTCCGTAGGAACGACCAAGACTCAGATGGGCTTTTGTCCATTAAGGAGTATAACGTCTACGAGCATGACGAGCTGTAGCAGCGCTGCCTCACGGACATTTTTTTTTCTTTAAAAGAACCACTGAATACTTTTAATAAAGATTTTTGATAACTGTGTAATTCAGTTACTATTCCTATGTATTTTGCTCTTTAGCATGAAAGGCATAACACGAATTGTCATGGCATAAGTCACGTTTTATGAAGGGATGGGACGCCCGTTTATGTCCATTAATAAATATCTTTTAATGTTGCCTGAAATTAGAATAAGAGCTACAAACAGTCTCTCCTGACAGATTAAAGCACCAGTCACAAGCTGAAAGGTTTGGGAAACAGCCCGATGCTGCAGTGTGTAGCGCTGTCTCCTCACAGCGAGAAGGTCCTGGGTCTGATTCCCACACGGGACGGTTCGGATCCTTTCATGTCTGCGTGTTCTCCCCGTGTCTGCGTGGGTTTCCTCTCAGCTCAGGTGGATTGGAGATGCTAAATTGCCTGTAGGTGTGAGTGCTTGTCTGTGTGTCAATAAAGCACCCCACTGTGACCTTAAGGACAAGCGGCTATGAAAATGAGTAATTGGGACAGTTGTGATGATTTTCTGGATTATATCTACAATTATTTGCTAGAAATAAAGCTCCAGGATGTGGATTCTCTCCATAAAAGAACAGCAGATCCTTTTTTGTTGGTCTTCTGGCACAGCTGACTCATTTAAGGGGTGCGTGATGAGTGAAACAGTCCTCATTACTGCAGGAGTGTATTCCTCCTGTAACACAATGTGAAATTTTATTATGACTCGATCAATTTTATTATGTGAGTCTTGCAATGATTGATACATTCATGGCATTTATCAGACGCTCTTATCCAGAGTTATGTCCTGATTACAGGGACAGTCGCCCTGGAGACACTCAGGGTTAAGGGACTTGCTCAGGGACCCAGTGGTGATAGTGTTTGAGGTGGGATTCGAACCTGGGACCTCTTGAGCCATAGGTCCATAGGCAAGCACCCACCACTAGACACCTCCACAGATACAGGCAGGCAGGGTCAATGCTTTGGTTTTAACGAGGCAGGGATTGCTCATGGACCCTGTCCAGAAAGACTGCACAAATAAGAACCCGTTCCATAAAGGAAGGTTCGTATTTCACCTCTGAAGTGCATGAATGACCGTGATAGTCATTGACAAAAACGTTTTACATTTATAGGCCAATAATGTCTAAAATATTATAAATGAGCAGAACAAGCATCTCAAGACATGAAGCAGTGAAGATACTAGTTCAGATGATTCCAGATGATCAGGTGATTAGTTTACTGCTCAAGGTCAGAGTGGTTGGAACCCCTTTATCTAGAACCTTGTCCTCAAATGTTATCCTTGTAACATTTGTCCTCATTTTTCATTTGATCTGGCTTTTCCACAGGTTGAGTTAAATTGTTCTCCCGAGATAAAAGTTTTAATTACATCTTATCAATGAGACTCAAATAGATCATGAAATATCTCTAGGGGTTTCTGTTCATCATTGAAATCGAATATATATGAAACTATAGCAGATCACCAGTCCATCACAGGGGAGACACACACTCAGATGTGGGTGTTGTCAGAACATGGCAAACTCCACCTGGAGTGCACCCGGACTGCCCCAGCTGGGAATCGAACCCAGGACCATCTCGCTGTGATGGGACAGCCCTGCCCACTGCACCACTGTCCCACCTGGTGAGAGAAGAGCATGGTTGTGTTCTTTTACCTAACAACAGGAATATTTCATTTACACACATATTGCAATTCAGAAATAATCCACTTGGGGAGTCTCTAATGCAAAGAATGCAGGAACAGCTGACTCTCCACAGGGTTATGGTGTATATTCAAGAGAATATTGCAGATAAAGAAAAAAAAAAAAAAAATCAGCATCACTGTTTAAGTGACATGCCAGCTACTGGCCTAAAACTAAACATCTAGTTGTCATTTCTCACTGTTTAAATAGCTAGGAAGTCCAAAATTTTATAACCAGTAGGCATTTCTATAAACGAATCATGACAGTTCAATAAACCCAAATGTAGCCCAGCTTGTAAGTGAATAGTAATCCTTAGAATGCAATAGCCTGGGATTCTCTGGATTTTTATTTTATGTCATGCCCATGTTCTGCTGCTTCTCCAAGAGACATAATCTATCACCTTGGAATGTCCCGGTCTGGATGATGACTACTTCTTTAACTATGCTCACAGGCCAAACAGACACCCCCTCCTTGTTCCAATGAAATAAAGAAGAATTCTTTCCCAAGATGAGGTTTACAGGCTCTCTATAAGCGAATTAGGCAGGAACCCCACTTTCTGAGCAAGACTGGTTTCCCTGTAAGTGAAAAGCTCAACAGTATGTAAGCTGAAGGGCCTATTCCCTTTCCCCCACTAAAAGAACTCAAGATATGACATAAGCCATGTCCAAGCCAACATTCTGAGCAGAGCCAGATAGGAGGGGGCGGGGTGTCTTAAAAGAACAGGAAAAAGCATTGAAATGCAGTCAGCACACTTTAACTTTGAATGTAAATTCAACAATCTAGGACATGTCTTAGCAAAGGACTTGTTTTATTATTCACACTATTCGAATTTAACCCTGTGCAGAAGAAAGAGGACCGTTCATTACTATTTTAGCTCATTTAACGGCTTTTTTGATGAACAATACTGAGCACAGGTCCTGATCTACATCTTCATTTTCTATATATTTTGCAGGAAAACGAGGCAATAAGTATAGTGACTGAAGCAGAACGTGTCAACATACCATATCGTTTCTTTTCCTTCTTGATTATCTGGTAGCTTCCAGAGCTGGATGGGTTCCTCCCCTGGTTTCTTCCTGAACTTTTAGGGAATTTTGCCTCTGTTCACTTGGAGCTCAGATGTTGATCCAGTATATCGACAGTTGTCAAAAATGCATTTCTTTGAGTCGTCTTGAGGAATAGCTCTCCAGGCTTCTTGAAGGATGTTCTGAAGCTAATCTTTGGATGTTGGCTGTCTTTTGTTCTGTTCTCCTTCAAGATGACCCCACACTTCTTCTGCATCTGAAATTGTTCAGCTATAGAGACTGTAGTGAAAATGAGAGCCAAAAAATGTATCCTTAAGGAAGGCTGAGTACTATTCCACTATTCTTCTTCTTTCGGCTGCTCCAGTTTAGGGGTTACCACAGCATTTCATCTGTCTCCAGGATACTGTTCCTCAACAATACATTCAAAAATTCAGGAAAACCTAGTTCTTTGGAAGTAGAATATGAAGAAACAAGGGGTGGAAGACTATTGCATAGCAGTGTTTGTTATTGTTTCATATTCCATTACCCATTACAAGCCTCGAGTCAAATTAACCTTAGATATATCTCATACATTATCTCTAACCAGACACGAGTAAAACCATCAAACTCCCTTCTTTTCTTCTAACCCGTCACTGGCCTTTGAGGTGCAGTTGTTCTGTGGGACATGTGGATATCCAGTGGTCGTCTTGATTACAGGTGTCACAGGTGTGAGTAAATGCTGGTTAAAGACCACCAGGAGAGAGCAGGGTTAAAGGAGATCATTGGTTTCACACCAGCCACCTCAGGTTCCCATGGGCAGAGTTTGGTGCTGTCCTTTAGTTCTGACTTTTCAGAAGAGGATCCAATGAAATTAGCATGTACTGGAAGACTGGACTCTCTTGAACCCTAAAAAAGAAAATGGGAAATGGAGGCTTGTGTAGACAAATTCCTGGACACTGAGGAGTGACTAGATGCTCTAACTTGTTGTGAAGCTGCAGCCCCCATAGCATGTTGAGAATTCCCAGGCAGCACTGTGCATTATCACAGAGTTTCTTTGTGTGAGTATGAAAACGTCCATTGTGCAATAAGGCTTAACACATCTTCAGTAATAAGTTCAAATATAGCTGTGCAAGCTGGAGCCTCAAAACTGAAGCGGAGATGATAGGGCATGCTCAAAAGCAGTTAAAAAAGGCCCAATATTAATTCACACTTATCATCTGCAATAGAAAATAATAACACAAAATACATGCAATGCTATAAAGATATAAAAGTGCACATTATTTTACTTTTAAAGGATTTATTGCCACGTATTTGCCAGAACACAGTGTAAAGCAGTGAATGCAGTCCAATGGCTGCAGATCAGTAGATACCTTCAGTGGATCAAAAAGGGAAAACAAGTATGTGGCCAGTTCCTTTTGGGGAAAGTTGGCAAAGTTTGACTGCAAATGTGCTGAAAAACATGCCCTGCAAGCTGTGAGACTGCTTTACATGATGCAAAAAAAAAAAGGAAAAACAGAGACAAAGAGCTGTTAAAGCTTGTTGTGGACAACTTCTCTTATCCTGGAGTTAAAAAGCCATCCATGTAAAGTGTTTTGAGGGAAAATATTGGTGTTAACAATAAAGGACATCAAACCTCATCCAAAAAGGCAAAGTGAAAGTGACTATGTGCCATTGTGAAACACAGCAACAAATCGACGTGTTGATTGAATGCACAGAGAAAGTTTTAAATAGCTTTAAATAGCTGCCCCCTGCTGCACGGTGTGTATGCGTGAAAAGCAGAGGTTGAATCCTGTTGCGGCTCACTGTGTGTGGTGCTGTGATTCACATATAGTCACTTTCACTTTGTGCTCTGCAAATGTTTCATTTCTGAGTATTCATTTGGAAGCCTCTCTTTTTTGCTATTGGAGCCGCTATGGTTCCAAGAATGAGAACATTCTGGGCTGAGATTGTCTTGTGTGTACGGAGTGCAATGCCAAATGAATTTCTTTAGAGGAACGTATTGAAGGAGGAGGAGTTTAGGTCTTTATGACTGACTTTGAATTTCTGGGAGCAGATCCAGAAGTCACTCTGTAGGCCAGCGTTAGTGACCTAAGTTTGATTTTGGGCAGCAAGTGGTGGCCAATAAAATGCAAATGTTCTGCTCTCAGAAGTCAGAAGAACTGGGAAGAACCGGATTATCATGAAGAGATCAATTGCTTATCACTGAGTCACCCACAGAGTCTAAATTAATCTCACAGTTACATAGGATAAAAAAAATTTTTAAAAAAGATAGTCACTTTCATTTTCACTTAAAAATCTAAGTCAATTTCCATTCTACTGCCAGAATGGCCAATGGGGCTCTGTGTGAGGCTGTCCTGCCAAAATAAGCAAATCTACACACACATCTAGAAGGCATCGTGGAACATGAGGTGAAATCTGTTAAACAAAATTGAGTTTTCCTGTTGGGAAGGGCAGGAAGTGAAGAGGTGCAGTGGTGGATGAGCTGCAACAACTAAAGCCAACAGAGCAAACAACATCTGTATCCAAGGGGTTCTGCTTTGCATGAGATCAACACTAACATGATCTGCTGGTTCAAAGTCCAGGATAATAGACTTCAGACACAATCATTACAAACGATTGCAAACTTTATATGGCACAAGAACCACGCGGTTTCCGTTAATCCTTCTACTGTTAGTGTAGAGCAGTCTGAAAATCACTGTCAGCTTTTATTTATGTTGGGGGGATAATTCCTCCAGTCATGAGCCACTTCCACTGCTTCACTTGTGGTTTACTTCACTCTCTCTAGATGATATTCTCGAGAACTCTTCCCTGCTTGAACCAATGCTTCTGACCATATCCTCTGAACCTCCTCTTAGCCATTGAAAAATGAATAGTTCTGTGATAACTGGCCATGTTCCATCTGCTTTCAAGTCATCAGCGATCAGGGTAGTCCTCAGAAAGCTTGGTCAACATCACTGATGAAGCAACGATGGACAGGGATTTCTTCATTCTTCCTCTCCAACATTCAAGATCATGTATATGACCTGCTTCTACCTAAAAACAAGGCCAGTCTGAATTCAGAACAGTGCAGTCTGAAGAACCTGCACTTTGGACAGTCACTGAAGAACTTCACCAGCTAAGCTATCCTCATCTGTAATCCTTCTGCAGCTTTTGATAAAGTCAGATCCTCCTGGCTTTGCTCATCAGCAGCAGTATCATTGGCTCTCCCTGCCAAAGATTTGCAGTGTGAAGTGAAAGTGACTATTTGTCATTGTGAAACACAACAAAATTCAACCTCTGATTTTAGCCCACAGACAACGTGGAGAAGGGGCAGCTATTTAATGCACCTGAGGAGCAGTGACAGGGACAGTACCTTATTCAAGGGTAACGCCGTCCAACTTACTGATCTGGGATTCGAACCCATGACTTTCTGATCCTGGGGCTTATTCCTGAACCTCTAGGCCACCGCTGCCTCCCCCTTGAGGATCATTTCTAGCCAGCCTGCAAATCATTTCTAGCCAGCCTTCATCTGAAAAGCCCCAAAAGCCTTCAACTAACCCAAAACAGCAGGACGCCTGGTCTGTGATACACTCAAGTTCAGTTTGCCCTGTTAGAGCTTAAAGCTCAGCCCGACTTCACCTCCCACTTCTCAAAAACAGAAAACACAAGAAATCTCAGTTTCAGCTCCTAAGTGGTGGAATGAACTTCTCCTGAACATCAGAACTGCTGAGACCCTCACTGTCTTCACAAAGAAACTGAAGACACATCTCTTCAATGAGCTTATTCTTCTTCTCATTGCGGCTGCTCCTGTTTAGGGGTCGCCACAGCGGCTCATACGCTTCCATTTCCTCCTGTCCTCTGCATCTTCCTCCTTCAAAGCAACCACCTGCATTTCCTCTCTCACCACGTCCATAAACCTCCTCTTTGGTCTTCCTCTTCTCCTCTTTCCTGGAAACTCCATGTTCAACCTCCTCCTCCTAATATACTCCTCGTCTCTCCTCTGGACATGTCCAAACCAGCACAACCTTGCTTCTCTAACTTTGTCTCCAAGATGCCTAACCTGATCTGTCCCTCTAATATACTCCTCTAATATTTCTAATCCTGTCCATCCTCGTCACACTCAACGAAAATCTCAGCATCTTTTACACACATCTCACACACACATATCTTCAAGAAGCACTTTGGAAGATAAACTGGATCTCCATTCATTAAACTAAATATGAATATAAACACAAATAACCCAGTTCACGGATCCAATTTGAATAAAATGTATCCTCATGTTTTCTCTGTGCAATCTGATGGAGTATTAGCTTCAGGGTTGTAGCTGCAGCTCAATTCGAGTCCATATTTTGTAATATGAGTGATGTTTCCTTTGGAAGCTACAACTCACAGTTGTGTACATCACTCTGGAGAAGAGCATATTTTTTGAGCCACATTTTGTAGATGCAAATGTTCAAGACTCTTGATTCAGCTAACATTATTGTAACTACCAATGGCACAAACTAAAGCCCAAACTAGAACCCAAATGTGCTTTTTGTTATTTGAGTAAATAACAGCTGCATGTAGGTGTCTGTTAGTTTACAAGGGTTTTTATTTTGACACATGTTAACCATAGATCAAGTCTGCCATGACTGCTCTTTATTGGGACAACAGAAAGACCCTGGCCTTGTGAAAATATCCAGAATGACAAAAAAGGGGGTGTTGTAGAGCCAAAGTCCATTTATTGGAATAAAATTGATTCATTATAGAATGAAAAACCCAGACAAGAAACCATGTCTGCTTCAAAATCACATGGTGTTTCAGCAAGATATCAAGTATAAGCCTTCTTATTAGAACCAATGCTGGCACTTTATTAGGTCCCATATAGATGCTCTCTAGATGCTGACGTTGAAGACAAACTACCTGTTTAAATGCAACTGGTTAACAGACTTGGGCTGAGAGTTAAAAATCTTATGTTTAAGGTATCGACGGGAAAGAGGAAGCTTAAATGAAAGATCTAGGTAATGTTAAAAGATATTTTGTTAAAAGTACCTAAATTAATATGCATCACTGTTATTTTCTGTTGCCAGTGAGAAATACAATGCACTGCAGGCTCCCTTTGTGCCTACAAGAATTTTTCTTTCTTCCAGGAAGTGGTTTAATTAGGCAACATCTTGAGCCCAATGTGCAGTGCAGACCTGAGCGAGTGCTGAGATCATTCTCAGACATTCATCACGGCTGCAGTGTTTTACACCCCACAGCCTAAAGCTGCCTCGCCCAGCCCCCAAACCCCCTGCCTCTCTGCTCCATCTGCCTTTCTCTTCCTGTCTCCTGAAAAAGAGCATATGTGTTGTCTGGCCACTTATGAGAAAGTTTTGAAGTAGCCATTGTAGTTTAGGTTGTGTTAAGATGGCCAGAATGACATTTTGAAGTTGAGTGAGTTGAGATTTTATTTTTTTTTAATTAAAGTAATGTATGCAAAACTGAAAAATGGTCAGGTAATGAAGATATGCAATACGTTCTCTCTTAACAAAGCAAATAAATCAGTGGTGGCCTAGTGGTTAGTGGTGCTGCTGATTTTGCATTATGTTCTAACTGCAGGATAAACTATGGCAAAGGAAGCTGCAGTTTTCCAGCATTATTTCCAATCAAAAGCAACCAACTGCTCTACTGAGAGACCAGAAACATATGAATCGCTTCAGTTTCTCGCAGTAGTTTCACCAACCATGGAGAATGTTTGGAAGCAAATGGTTCTGCCAAGTTTTCCGAATGAGAAAAGCACGGAAGGCCCCTTCAGAACACGTCACATCTCGCCCATCGAGTGCCACCATAGATGTCAGGGCAGATTCCTGGAGAGGTCAGTGAGAGGGCAGCTCAAGAACTGAGAAAGAAAGGGAAAATGCTCATTTCCTGCATAATTTGAAAACAATTTGTTATTTTATGCCAAATCATTCATGAAAACCTTCCCAGAACAGGGATGGAAGGAAGAAACGTAGCACATGCTAGAGCTCGCCACAGTACAGCGAACATGCTTACAGTAACTTGTACAAACAGAAGCGAGGCAGACCTGTATAAATAAGACTCGGCTGTCATTACTCAGCCAACAGATATTTGTAGATCATCTGCTTACTTTGCTTCTCTAGCCATCAATCAGGCCATCATAGCAAGAAAAAACGCTGAGCTGAAGACAGTCACATTTTTGAATGTCTTAACAGGGTCTGCACAGACTTGTACGACGGTAAAGAAGAGATCAGGCTCTTTGAAGTTCAGCAAGGTCAAAGTAGCCAAAGAATCTTGGATCTTAAGGCTCTTAAGGAAACATTCAACTCTGCACAAGAACTTGATGAAGTGCTCTATATGCTTTATATGATGCATGTTCATTCTAGAAGCATATGTTATGTCGTTGAAAAAGTTTTCCTTTTCCTCCCAGGGAAACGACAAATCTTCAGTTCATCTTGCAGAGATGTGGGGAAACAGACAGTAATGCCATGGCGCCACACTCATATTGTTTTTGCTTTAAAACCCATTCCGCATTGAGTGATTAACCATACCCCGACTCCAGCCCTCCAATGGGACGCAACCACACTCGCCGCCCTCATTGGACCTGTGGGAAGGCGGTCAGGGGGTGCATCTGGGATAAAGAGACCCACGTTTTTTTCTGACTGGAGGGAGGGAGAAGAACAAAACCAACCCACCACTTCAGTTCTTCCACTGTGAATGCATGACATCAGCATCATGGCTTCATGCTGGATTGTTTTATACCCAGTCATTATCAAGACTTACTGAAAGAGACTTTTGGCTTTAGCCTGAGGTTTATTTTTTCCTGCAAGTCGGGAGTTGTGCACTTTTCTGCTGCTGCGTTCCCTCCAAAGTGTCAATTTCTCCTTCGCTTCCTCTCATTTCTGACTATTAACTCCCCCAAAACTATTGCTCTTTTACAGTCTCCTCTGTCGAAACTCAAAACTTCCACATAATAATGTGCTTTTGCACACATCACTGTGGTATTTAAGGACCCATATAGATTGCAAACGTGTAATCAATATTTACATTTACAGCATTTAGCAGCTGCTCTTATCCAGAGCGACTTACATACCCTAATTACAGGGACAGTCTCCCTGGAGCAACTCAGGGTTAAGGGTCTTGCTCAGGGACCCAGTGGTGGTAGTGCTAGAGGTGGGATTCAAACCTGAGACCTGGGATTCAAACCTGAGACCTCTTGAGCCATAGGTCCATAGGCAAGCACCCTACCACTAGACCACCACCACCCCAGACCACTGCCACCCCTCCAATATAAATGAAACTACTCTTCATCCTGACATGTATGTTTTTAGAGGAACCCCAAGTAGACAAGGGAAGAACATGTAAACTCCACACAGAAAGGACTTCTAGAGCCTCAAAGTTCAAGGTCAGCTTTTTATGCACCAGTTCCAGCTTGACCGGGCTATTCCTGAAGTCTACTTTAATTAGCCCAGAGCTATATCTACACCATGCTTCTCTACAGTCAGCTGAGATGAGGGTTCATCATGAGATGTATGCAGGAGTGTACTGAGAAGTGTGTTCGACTTAGTGTAAAAACTTCATATTGTGAGTTTTGAATTCTAGATATTAATTCTGCTTTTGGATTTTCACTTGGTATGGCACTATTATTTCAAACCTTTGACGCAATGTAACTTCGATAACATTGGAACTAGGACATCGAACCAGCTTAGCCTCCAGGGTCTGTCAGAAAACACTGAAGAATGTATCGTTTTCTCTTCAAAGAGCTGATTAAGAAAACAGATTGACTGCCAATTTCCTGACAAACTCCATTTTTTGACCCCAAGGAATATCACAGCTGCTAGAAGTTTTTTAACACCACACACATTTAACTCTGAACTGCTTCAAGGCTTTAGGATTTCGGTTTATTAATGATATGGACATGATTTGAGAAAAAAAACCAAAAAGTCCTTCTTCACAGAGGACTATGAATTAAGTACAATACTGAAGTTACTGAACTAACTCCAATAGTCTAAAAAAGTACATTTCTACTTTTGTGCATTTAGGAAGAAATAAATGGCCTTCTATGGCTGCATGATTTAGTCTTGTTATTAATGGACACAATGGGCAGCAGTGGCCTAGTGGTTAGGGAGTTGCCCCGCATCGGAAGATTGTGGGTTCGATTCCCTCACAAGTAGGTTGCCCTGAGGTACCCCTGAGCAAGGTACCGTCCCCGTCACTGCTCCCCGGGCGCTTTCAATAGCTGCCCACTGCTGCATGGTGTTTGTGTGCATGGGTTAAAAGCAGAGGTCCAATTTCGTTGTGGTTCACGCTTGCTGTGCTGTGACCTCGCAATGACAAGGGTTGTCACTTTCACTTTTTTTTTTTTCACTTTCAATGGTGATTTTAATTAGGCATGTTAAGATTATGTTTTATAAGCTGTGCTGAGGTCAGTTGCCAACATAGGTTGCAGGCAGAAGGTAAATTGAGCTTTTTTTAACTGCAAACGTCATCAAGGCTTAAGTGAAAGTGACTATTTTTCATTGTGAACAGCACACAATGGAACGAAATACATCCTCTGTATTTAACCCACACACACCAGTTAACAAAGCAAGTAAACTGTAGTTAAGCGACTGAGAACCTGCTTAGGGTCCAAAAGGTCAACGGTGGAAGACAACCTCAGTCCGTTTTTTTCAAAGTGTTCACAGGAACAGTGCCATGGCTGTCTGAGAAATTATGCACATTCTGAGCAGTCTCAACACTTTCCTTTATGGGACGGAAAGCTGAAAACGTTTTTGTCTGGGATAATACAGGCAGCATCACTTTTTCCAGTCCAGGAGCGCTACAGACACCCGGGTGAAAGCGTGGCTGATATCTTAGGACACATCTCTTAGTCATAATTCCACAGTGAGTGTGTCTCGGTGCATGACGTACACTATTTGCCTGTCTGGAAAACACTCTCTTCCAGCACTACCTCTGTTTCCTACTCATGCAGAAGGTGGAAAACATCTAAACAATATCAAGGGTGAGTGCACTAAATCAGCAGATGCTGTTTAGGAAGAACTTCAGCCTGGTGTCAACAAATGTGCTTTTATCTGGCCTATCTCCATTCTCTCCTGTCATTGTATGTTATTTTCATAATCCTCCCAGAGTCTTCAGAGCTGTTTTAGACTGAAACTGCATTTAAAGGTCCCCTCTGACCTCACCTCTATCCCCTTTCCAAAAGCTTTGGAAAGTCATGCTCCCCCTTGTGCTCCCCTCTTGGAGCCTCTCGTCTATAATGTCTAGAAACTAAACAAACGTCTTAGGTCAGCACTCAACCAGAAGACTACTGCTCCACCTCCTCAACCAAACCAAAGATATTTTACCAGTGAGTCAAAATCCCCCATCTTGCTTCTTCTAACATTTTCCAGTAGGGGCAAATAATTTCCCTTTAGCCATGTTAAAACTATTTCACATGCAGGTTTCTCAGTCAGAAACCTCAGAGGCATTTGCCCCATCCTCCGATATTTCCAGCTGAGCACTGTATAGAGTTTCCCAGTATGTCCTACAAGGCTTTGCAAAACTAAGTTCAAATTGTTCTCTGTAAAGATTTAATACAAATGGGTTTTCCTTCAATCTGCATTTGGTAACAATGTCCTTCTGGGATGCATCGATAAGGGAATCAGCATTAAGCTAATCATCTGGAATCATCTGAACCTGTTTATTCACTGCTTCATGTCTTCAGTTAGACGCTTTGTTCTGATTGGAGGTTCAGACGTAGATCACTGTGTGGATTAACCAACACAAAACTATCAAACTGCTCAGGTTCAGAGACTGGACTGAAAATGAGGGACAACAACACTGTCCTTCAGGAAGATCTGGAGAACTGCTCAGGTACAGAGACTGGACTGAACATGAGAGACAACAACACTGTCCTTCAGGAAGATCTGGAGAACTGCTCAGGTACAGAGACTGGACTGAAAATGAGAGACAACAACACTGTCCTTCAGGAAGATCTGGAGAACTTTTCCTCAATAGTACATGATAAACAGAAGAAAGTCTGAACCTTTGGAAGAAGATATGAAGAAATTAGTTTTGCACAGTACTATTTAAAGTTTTTGTTTACATTATTGTTGTTATCAGTCAGATGTTTGAAAGAATGAATAAAGGATTCCAGTCCATTTTCACTAATCCTTCACCCTTAAGTATCGTTTGTCATTATTTTCCTTCATCACTTGACTAGGATTGACTTTGGCACTAAACAGACTTCTGCTGACACATCAAACTTGCAGTGAAGTGAAAGTAACTATTTGTCTTTGCGAAACACAGCAGTGAACCACAATGAAATGCTTCTCTGCATTTAACCCATACCTACCATGCAGCAGGGGGCAGCTATTGAAAGGGGAGCAGTGACAGGGATGGTACCTCGCTAAAGGGTACCTCAGGGCAAATCACTGGTCCGGGCATCAAGCCCATGACCTTCTGATTTCATGGCTTAGTTCCTAAACACCTGGCCACCACTGTCCTTCAATCAGGTCTTACGGAGTCTAATTCCAAAAATGAATAGTCACCTTCAAACTGAATTTAATAATATATACATATCCCAACAGGCATGCTTGTTTTTAATGCCTCAGGCTTAGTTTAGGCTGACGTGACCAAAATGTTGAAGGGAAATATTCATATGTTTCAACTGATCTGAAAGCTTCCTCCACATGCCCAACATGAGGTGTTCACATGTGGAGAGTGAAAAGCACAATATATCACAAGCACTTCCTCTACATATGTGACAGTGACATGCCCATAGCCCAAGACAATAGACCCATTGAAACCTAATGGGCCTTGGGTCATGTGATCTGAATCTTTAATTATTCAGGGTGAAAAGGTCCAGCCCAGAGGCCTTCTGTAGTCTAAAGCTGGCTGGTAATCGCTGTACTTAAGGCTTGGTGTCAAAACAAATGGTGCAGTGTCGGCTTTGGACTTTGCAGGGCTGGAAAAGGAAAAGTGCATAGAAAAGAAAAGATAGATAGATGGATGGATGGATGGACGGATGGATGGATGGACGGACGGACGGACATTCAGACAGACAGACTGTGTAAAATTCTTTAGCTCCTCTTTTTTTCATATTTTCTTCCAAAGATTCAGACTTTCTTCGATTTGTATTGCATTGCTGAGGAACAGTTCTCCGGTTCTTCCTGATGGACAAAATTTTTGGCTCTCACTTTCAGTACAGGCCCTGTACCAGAACAGTTTCAGAGGCAAAAGCAGTGTGGGATTATCTCCACAGAGACTGGAAAACAAAAGGCATCAAACGTCGAAAGAAGAGCTTCAGAATGTCCTTCAAGAAGCCTGGAGAAGTGCTCCTGAAGATGACTCAAAGAAACAACAAGATAGTTTGTCTAAGAGAGTTCAGGCTGTGCGGAAGAACAACAGTGGTCGTTCCAAATATTGACTTTTGGTTAGATTTGAGCTCTCTTTTTGATTTAGACTGCATTTACATGTATTTTCCAGATACAATAAATCACGAATCTATGGTCTAAATCTTCTAAAAAAATGAATAAATGAGGGTTACTCAAAACTTTTGCACAGTATGGTATCTTTGAAGAGAGTCTAAAGAACGCACATTTACAAGCACACCCGTTTCTACATATTAATGCAAACAGACACATATATATTATAATGTACGGTGTTTTTTTTACTTGGAGGGAGTAAACAAAGGAAGCCTGGAACAATGTGTTCATATGTTTTTTGCTTTCTTTGTCTGTTTGGCCTTCATTGTGCTGCACTCAGAAGTAGCTGCCATGAATGTGAGTATAACAGCGGAACTCAGTAAAAGGCTTCAGCCCCAGATGGATACGTGCCTTGGTGGGGGAGCTCCACCATGTGCATAAAAGCTTAGTGTGGAAGTGATCTTCTACAATCTGGATGCAGCTTGTGGGAGTTTTCAACATGGAGGATGTTTCAGTGCAGCTTACATTACCACTGAGAAATCTGTAAAGCTTTTGGCAAAGCAATTGAGTAGCACATCCAGGCATTCTGGGGAAGAACCAACCATACTTGTGTGTCAAACACAGAGAAGAAGAATATAACCTTCCAGTATACGAGAGCTCAAAGTGGAACGGCGATATGTGTAAGCAGAGACTCAGGAGATGAAAATGGGGTTGAATTTTTTTTTTTTTTTTTTGATGTGTGATGGTGTGGTGATTAAACAGTGGTACCATCCCTGAGACAAAGACAGATTATCAAGCTTTACAGTGGTATGAAATCAAAACTAAAATTAAATTCTCTTGGAATTAGGAAAGGTTTTTAGTTTAAGGCAGAATAAATATTTCATAAACAAATAAATTGGAAATTTATCATAGAGATCACACATTGCAGCAGTGTGCAACCAAATCCAGTACCTGGGGAGCAGCGACGGGGCCGGTACCTTGCTTAAGGGTACCTCAGGACAACCTACTGGTCTGGGATTCGAACTCATGACTTTCTGATCCCCTAGACCACCACCACCCCAAATGTTCGGAGTAACGGCGAGTGTGGAAGAGAGGTGAAGAAGAGAGTGCAGGCAGGCTGGAATGGGTATAGAAGAGTGGCCGGAGTGATCTGTGACAGACAGGGACCAGCAAGAGCGAAAGGAAAGGTTTACAGGACGGTAGTGAGACCGGCTATGATATACAGGTTAGAGACGGTGGCGCTGATGAAAAGACAGGCAGCAGAGCTGGAAGTGGAGTTAAAGATGTGATATACTAGGAATAATGATGATATTTGATATTTTATTATTGTGTAATTAAATTATTGTTTAATTATTATTTAATTACAATTGCAATTACATTATGTATCTTTTATCATTGTTTTAATTGTTAATATTTGAATTGCGATTGCTGCAGTGATTGGTCTGAATTTTGTAAGGTAATCTGATAATCTGAGTGTTATTCAAATTGTGTTATTATTATGATTGTGTTTATTTTTGTTATTATTCTTATTAAGCTCATGTTATCCCCTCTCTGTCCTGACATTTCCATTAGAAATTTTAACACTTGAATTAATATTCCTCTCGAGGAAAGTCCTGTATAAAAAGGTCTTTGAAAGTAAGCCGCGTACCCGGTGTTTGGATGTAATAAGGCTTCTGGGCAGCAGTGGCTGCAGCAGTTTTGAAGGACACTTTCACCATATAATGGAGTGTAAGCTCCGGCTGCTGAAATTGTTTACAGCAATATTTGGCAGCTGTTCCCATAGAGACCTAGACTGCTCAAATTATTTCCATTCTCTCTCGAAAGCTTCTGCTGTGAAAAGATTCTAAAAGCTACTCGAAAGCTACTTAAGGCTGTTTGATTAAAGTGGCCTCCACAGCACCATCAGTAAATGTGTTTTGCTCCACTGCTTGTGATTTTGAAACTCATGCATGTCTGCAATGTAGATGGTGGTGCTGAAGAAAAGACAGGAGGTGGAGCTGGAGGTGTCAGAGTTAAAGATGCTGAGATTTCCGTTGGGTGTGACGAGGATGGACAGGATTAGAAATTAGTATATTAGAGGGACAGATCAGGTTAGACGTTTTGGAGACAAAGTTAGAGAAGCAAGGTTGCGCTGGTTTGGACATGTCCAGAAGAGACTAAGAGTACATTGGGTACATAGATGTTGAAGATGGGGGCAGCGGTGGCCTGGTGGTTAGGGCGTTGGCCACATGATCTGAGGATTGGGGGTTAAAACCCCTTCCCAATAGGTTGCCTTGAGGTACCCTTGAGCAAGGTGCTGTCTTACTCCTCCTTGCGATAGGCTGGCGACTTGTCCAGGGGTGTCCTATCCCCTGTCCTTCACTAGGTTGGACTCCTGCGTGACCCTGCTTGGGACAAACGGAAGAATGTTGAAGATGGAGCTGCCAGGAAAGAGGAAAAGTAGAAAGACAGTTTATGGATGTGGTGAAAAAGGACATTGGATTGGTTTGAAAGAGGAAGGGAAGAAATTTAAATGGATGATCTGCTGCAGTGACCCCTAAACAGGAGCAGCCGAAAGAAGAAGAAGCAGAAGCAAATTGTGGTGGTGGTAGTTGTTAATGTGGAGTACATTGATGGTCCCCTACTTTTTCTGCATTGTGGAATATTTGGGGTGAACTATATAGCCTCCAATTCTTGCTACAGCACTACAAATGGGTAAACTCACTATATAATGCACTAGATAATATCAAGTGAACAATTTTGGACACAGCACTTATTGGAAGGACACCTCAGCAGTTCATTATTTATGTTGCTCAAGCTGACCGTCCACTTCTTCACTTCCAGAAAAGTAGTCTTCTTGGCTTCACATGGCTTTACTGCTTCCGTCTATTCATTTTCTCATTGGCTTATTTATTCTCAGGGACCTTCTTTATATGATGCTCAGTAAATTAAGAAGTTGGTTCTTCTGTTTTATAAACATCTCGCTGAGCTCATCTGTCATTAGTGATAATGATGACCATGGGGCCGTATAAACAGAATGCCAGGGTGAGTTATAATTTCACATCAAGCATGTGACTTGTGTTTGTTTCGAAAGCAAGAAGAAGGCAAACAGAGATGCCTCGCAGCTCCTCGACTTCGAAGAGAAATGCTGGACTTTAACAGAAACCCGTACCATCGCCATAACTCTGGTGTAATACGGTTGTGTTGAACAAGATAATGGGAGAACAAAGTCAACAGCCGAACAGCCTGGAGACACAAAGTGAGAACTTTTTAATAACAGAGATAAAACTTTCCTTGATTTTGTCTCCAGGGGAAATAGTCATGGAAACAATGGATCATTTGAGCCTCAAGCTCAGAGGCTACAACCGTTTGTTTTGAGTGCCCTCCAACTGTGATTTTCAGCCACTCCAGCTGAGTCCTGGACCTCACTCATAGCATCTCAATCAAACCAGTATCACTTTCTGAGCTTCTGCTCTTCTGTTTCTGTCTGTTTGCTGTGGGAAACTCAAGAAACTAGTCAGTACTTGAGCGAGCCTGGCTAATCTCCAGCCACGGCATTCCTCCGCATAAATCCTTCATTGTGTGGAAGGTGCAATGCAGGGTTCTGCACTTGCCACCATTCCCATTTCCACTTGTAGATACTTTCTCCTTCCTTTGTCTTTCATCACGGCCATTTTATAGAGAAGCTCTCGGATCGTGGTATAAACATAAAGTAGCAATGCTTTTCTCACACCCTGGTTCAAGCCTCAACAGGCTTTGCTCATGTTCACGCTCTGCATATCTATCATTGCAGTTTTAGGAGGACAGCTTGGCATGTTCTGGAAGCAAATGTAAACTTTGTGCAATAGTCTAGGAAAGGTATGTGTCGATGGTGAAAAAAAAAATGAAGGATGAGGCATTATGTCCTCCACCACATTGATCTGTACTGTAGTTTTCCAGCGACAGCTTCACAAGAATTGGGTGGCTTTAGAAAGGGCCAAACCCCAGCCTTTGGACCAGAGAGCAACCAAACAAAAGCAGGGAAAGCTCTATAACTCATGCTGATGTAAAACTCCATGACTTCTACCTTCCCTCTGGCTCTTTCTCTGATGACCCCATCCCTGGCAGTCCTGCTAAGCACCGTTATAAAAGCCTCCCATTCCTCATCAAGGAGAGAAAACAAGATTGTTCCTTGCAGGCCATGTTGTAGAGAGGCTTGGACTGGCCATAGGCCACACCATTTATGGGCAGAGCTACGAGACACAGCTGGCTTTCCACTCAGTTCGATGCCCCCTCCTCCTTCGCTTCTTCTCTTCAGCCACTCTTTTCTCTCTCCTCCCCCCTGTGTGCCTTACAAGCTCTCCGGTTGGGAGTAAATCACCTGACTCCTGAGGCTTCCAGAAAGAATAGTTCACAGCTGTTTCCTCTCATTCACCTCAGAGATTAGAATATGTTTGCAATGTGAAATCTGTACGATTAAGAAAGACAGTATATCCTCATACACATATTAAATGGATCAGTGTGTCCTCACAATCTTCAGGTTCAAAGAAACCTGCCAGATTTGAACCAATGTTACCATTCAAACGCAGGGAGGTATTGAAAACAGATTTAAAAGAAACAGAAGGGGACACAAATTAGGTTATGTCAGCAATTATGGAACAATCAGGGACTTTCCTAGACTACAGCATATAATCAGTGATTAAAGAGATTCACGTCATGCATGTGTAGCAGTCTGGCAAAAAGAAGCCATTAAAGGTGTGGAAACAGGGACACTGGGTCAGGGAAAGGGAACATGGGTCTGAAGACCGGAAAACTGAGATGTTAGGTTAAGCTTTCCTGCACCAACACACCTGATTCAAATCAGAATTTTATTACTAGGTGCACTGCAGGTTAATCACAGAACTTTATGCCGGACAAAGTCTCTACTTTTTCTTCTTCCTTTGGCTGCTTCCATTAGGTGTCATCACAATGGATCCAACTCCATTTCTTTCTGTCCTCTGCATCTTCCTGTTTCACACCAACCACCTGCATGTCCTCTCTGATCACATCCATAAACCTCCTCTTTGGTCTTCTTCTTCTCCTCTTGCCAGGCAGCTCCATCCTCAACATCCTTATCCTGATATACCCCTCGTCTCTTCTCTGGACATGTCCAAATCAATGAAATGTGTCCAATGAAACCTTGCATCTCTAACTTTGTCTCCAAATCGTCCCACCTGAGCCATGTTTAGTAGACTCAATCCTAATCCTGTCCACCTTTGTTGTTCCTGAGCAAATCTCAGCATCTTTAACTCTGACACCTCCGGCTCTGTTCATCAGCTTCATCAGTATCACCATCCCCAGCCCGTATAGCATAGCTGGTCTCACTACCATCATGTAAAGCTTTCCTTTCACCCTTGCTTGTGCCTGTCCGTCACAGATTTCTCCTGACACTCCTCTCCACCAAATCCAACCTGCCTGCACTCTCTTTTTCACCTCTCTTTCACACTCGCCGTTACTCTGAACTGTTGATCCCAAGTATTTCAACTCCTCCACCTTCACCACCTCTACTGACTGCATGCTGACCACCTCTTTGAAGGGGCAATGGTGGCGTTAGGGCGTTGGCCACATGATTGGAAGATTGGGGGTTCAAACCCCTTCCCAATAGGTTGCCCTGAGGTACCCTTGAGCAAGGTACCATCCCCATCACTGCTCCCCGGTTGCTTTCAATAGCTGCACAGTGTTTGAGTGTGCATGGGTTAAATGCAGAGGTCCAATTTTGTCATGGTTCATTGTCTGTGCTTTGACCTCGCAATGACGAGGGTTGTCACTTTCACTTTCATTCAAACTCATGCATTCTTATTCAGACTCGCGCTTGGTCTTACGACTCCAGCCCTGAGATCCCCCTGAGATCAATAAGGATTTGCTCTAGTTTGCATCAACAATTGCGTTTTTTCTGCTTCACCATAAAACGAATGTAGACTGTGGGAAATAACCTCTGCAAGAGAGGTTTGATACTGCAGTCTGTTTAATCTGAAGGTAATGTTTGTTCTATTTAGTAGTTTCTACTGGAGTTCATTTGCCGTTTGAATTATGTTAATATGGCATGAGGTTCCGTTTATTTTTCACAGAAATAGCAAAATATTGAACCAGTATTTCTACGTTGCATCTGAATATGTGATCATGTGTACTTTTGCCATCTCCATCTTTAAGTAAACTTATCAGTCGGCAGCTTTTTCAGCTCAATAACTAAACAAAATGAAGTCCTTCCGAGATGAACTGAACACAGTTCAGCTGCGCAATGTCTCGCAGACTGACTGAACGAAAACACATTTGGGTTCATCTGATAAACACTGGAAAAGCTGAGCTGAAGCAGATATTGTTTCATGGTTTAGTCTGTACTACAAAGGTCAACTGCTCTGGTAACTTCTGGAGGTATTAAAGGACATCTTTGCTTGGATTCTTTCTTTTTAACACTGATCTATTAAATAAAATCATGTATCAGAAAACAAAATGGGACATTATTGATTAACCACGAGCAAGATGTTACAATAATGATTCTCGAGATGCTTAAGAAACCTCTGAAAGCTGAGAGAAGATTCACATTTTGCACCATCTTGCAACGATTGTAACATGCCATTCCATGTGGTTACTAACCCTCAAGGACTGGCTTTAACTCTCAAGGAATTGTAAACGTTCAGTCCTTTAGGCTGTAAAACACTTCCCTCAATCCCCTCAACTGCCCCCCCAACCCATTCTTAGACGATGAGGTAGTGAGGTTGGAACTCCTGACATGTCATGACCTGGTCAGCTGAAACATCGTCCATCTCCAGTTTAAGGTGAGATGCCATTTTTAGGTGAAAATATTCCGTTTGATTGGTTGTTATTTCATGTCCAATTGGGGATTTTTTAAACTAGGAAAATGAAAATTAACAATAATAATAAAAATAATAAATATGTATTGGGGCAGCAGTGGCCTAGTGTTTTGGGATTAGACCCCATGTTCAGAAGGTTGTTGGTTCGATTCCCAGACTAGAAGATTGCCCTGAGGTACCCTTGAGCAAGGTACCGTCCTTATCAGTGCTCCCCAGGTGCTATAAATAGCTGCCCCCTGGTGGAAAGCAGAGGTTGAATTTTGTCCGGTTCACTGCGTGCCGTGTTCACAACACTGAACAACACTGAAATCTGGCCTGATGTCATTTATTTCATATGAACATCTATCCGCTGATAGGATGTTATGCTGATGATTGCACTTCCCTGAATCTCGACTTCGCATCCTTCACGCTGCAAATTCTCGACTTCGCATCCTTCACGCTGCATGCACTCTTTTGAACAAATGAATGAATTAATTAATAAATGCATTATTGTAACATGTCATAAAGAAGGTGATGAGCTTTGGGACTGGTCAGTTCTTGCAGGTTGGCTAAGGCACCACAGTTAGTTCTCCTCTACAGCCTGTCCTTGGCTCCAGAGGCTGCATGTCAGCGTTACAGGCTTGGACTAGCACCACAGATGTCACAATGATGGATTCAAAAAGTCTCACATATTTCTTACAACCACGCTGTTCATCAAAGGCTTGAAAAGGGAGTGAGAGAATTAAGAGCAGTACTGTCCACAGAAAAGAAAGAAAGGAATAGAAAATAGATTTTTCATCATTACTTTCAGGAAACGATCAGAGGTTCAGCAAGCTCGACAATTTAATGATGCGTTGGTCCAGGCAGTGTTCAAACCAGCCTGTGCTGTTTACATTATATATATATATATATATATATATATATATATATATATATATATATATATATATATACTACAAACAATAATTACAATAATAATAATAATAATAATAATAAAACTAAAAAATATTGTATCATAAATATATAAATTATCTATACATGATTATACAATAATTATTTAATTGAAATAATTTTTTTATTTCATAATTACTTAAAATTTTTTTTTTTGCATGCATCTGAAGGAAGATGCTTCAGAATGACCATGTGACCACCATATTTTGGTAAATTCAAGAACGAGGAAAGAGGACGCTCCCTTTTACAGCAAAACGCAGCAATAACACTTTCCACATGAAGAACCAAACAAAACTAGACGCTTGATCTCCATCTTTGTCATACACATCAGCACAAACATCTGTTCGACATGTGAGCTAGGGTCAATAAAATCAAGAACAAGGTCTACGATTCTTCATCCACTGAGGCAAACGATGAGCCACGTTCAGCCACCCATGGCTGGTTTAGTGTGTAGATCATCCCGTAAAGCACAGCGGGAATAAAACACGAAGAGTGTAGTCCATCTAAAAGTCAGCACTAAAGCAGACATGATTATCTGATTCCCTTTGAACATATTGGAAAAATGACCCGCTTAAACCCAAGACAAATGGGATATAAACTCTATTCTTGTTCCCTCATAAAAAATAGCGCCTGTCCAACAACAGCTAAGGTTGGTGCTATTAGGACGGCCATAAAGGCAGTTTATAGTCTTGCTTAGCAACCATCTAGGGAAGAAAAACACTTTTTACAACAATCAAGAAAGGATTTCCATATGCAGGAGAGAACAAACTCATTGGTAATTCGTCTTTAAATTAAATAAAATGAATCATAAGCCCATCAGCACGGCACTGATCTTCCCAGAGAAGAGCTGCTTTGTGAACATGGGTGCAGTTCCATGCAACCACACATGTCTGAGTGCATTCTTATGAGAGAGCACTCACAGAAAAGGGGGGGGGGGATAAGGGTTGCCAGCATTCTTATTATTTAGAGCTGTAAGGGAGGGAGAGAGAGGGAGAGAGAGAGAGAGAGAGAGAGAGAGAGAGAGAGAGAGAGAGAGAGAGAGAGGCAGTGAAGTTGGGTTGGGTCTGATTGCTGCTCAAAGCAGGAAAGCTGCTTCAGTCTGTCTTCATGGTGCAGCGATAAACGTGGACTCTTTTTTTTACCCTCTTTCCCCCAGTCTGCACAAAAAGAAGGCTCATGTCTTCAATATAGACATGATGACCTTTCGGCATTCCAGGATTTTCCTATTTCTGGCTGTATCACTGGCACAAGCTCTGTTTGTAAGATGCCAAGACGGAAACAGTGGTAAGTTGAGCCAAGATAAACTTTTTAATTGTGCTGATACTTAAACAATCCTACTGTTTTCTTCTTCTTTCACCCAACTGCTCATAGGACTTGGAGAAAACTTTTAATGTGTGATTTTCTGACTTAACACCTTCATCCACTTCTTCATCAAGTGACCTGATCTTTACAGAACTGTGTAAAACATTTCTCACTGTGGGAATTGTGTCCCTGTTGTCTTAGTTCACCCCTTGCATGTGATGGTCTAGCGAGGATTCTGGACGTTTCTTGAGATGTTTCTCCTGATGGTAGATAGCAGACAGTCATTTTTTCTGCAATTACCACTGATGTCACCTTTGAATGTCCTGCGTGAAACAAGAAGGATGCTGTGCTACGATCTCCACTGTTTATACAGAGTGTAAACGCTCACTTTGCTCATCCAGATCTTTGACCCCCCCTTTCCCTTCACATCTGCAGAGTCAATTCAACTCTGCGCTCATGCTTCTCTGAGGGAACACAGCTTGCATCCTAATGCAGGGCAGATGTTAGGAGGGAGGTGCTGCATGAGAACATGCAAGAGGGGGAAAAAGAAAAAAAAAGAAAAGGTCTGTCTGGGCCCTGAACACCTGAGTGTCATTACCTCAGTCACGCCGTGTGTTTTAGTGGCTTTGAAACTCACGACTTCACTTTTTCCCCTTAAGCTGATTTGGCATCTCTGTTTTAAAGCTGAGGTCTTAATTTAAATTTCAAGATAGTGTGAAGAGCTTGTGCTTTATCTGAAGGGGGAAAGCAAATGTCTAATTGCAGTAACCGTTCCAATTTTGGTAATTGGACACACTCATAGCAGAGCACTGCAGAGGAGTGCGCCACCTTGTGGTGGATGGTTATAATGGGGAGCGGCTGTGATGGACTAACTTGAACAAAAAGTTATTGCATGTTAAAAAGAACAGAAAATCAAAGCTGGTGATAAAGCACATGTGGAGGTTTATGTATGTTCAGGAAGATCTGGTCCATCTGAGAGGTTACCGAGCTGGAGAGTGTGTGGACTTGTCCATGTAAATGTGGAGAAAAAGCATGAATATGCTTGTTCGGGTCTTGTGAACTTTAATCAATAAATCTGGGATTTAATGATTTTGCAAAAGCATGAATTATAACGTTAAAGAATATTGGAGTAAGATGCAGTTAAAAATGGCAACCTATCGCTTGCATGGAAAGAGGATGTGAAAGAAAAGTGAAATAAATATTATGAAAAGGTTTCTTCATTTATGCTTTAAACCTGTCATTGAAGAACATGTCGTTCAAAGCAGGAGTTTCTGCTGAGTATCAGTTTCACAGTCAGACTGCTTACAGCCCCAGCCTGAAGAAACAGCTTCTTAGCTGCTGCAGATCAGCAGATAAGATGATATACGACACTTTAGGCTGCCTTGTAATGCCATTGTCGCTGGAATGCCTCTAGTGTTGGAGAGTCTGGCTGATATGCTGCTAATTGAGGCTTTGAGGGACCTTAATAACAGTGTTCTGCTGGCCACTGACCAGCACAAATGACTTCAATGTTTTTGGTTTTTTTCTTTCTTACAGTTAATGATGAACTAGTTCCCCGAATTCAAAAATTCTCTCAAAAGCTTAAAAAGAATGTTACTGACAAAAGAGACCATTTATTCATCCATTTCATCCCCTTCTTCTGACTAGAGTGTGGGGGTGCTTGGACCTATCCCAGTGCATGTAACATGAAGAGAATCACCCAGAGCACTGAGATTTTGGAGAATTTTAGAGTGCATTTTGAAGAAAAGAGCCAGTTAAGTTCAAAAGCTGGCCGTCCACGGTAACATTTATGTGTTCTGAGAAAAAGACAGCTCAGCAAAAAGAAGAAAAAAAAAGCTTTTGTGGGCATTTGGGTTCTCCATAAATGCTGAGGGTGCTTTTTTTTGGCTTTGGCATACGAGCTGCACTGAGGTTGCACTGAAGCCTGTTCGGGCGTACGTTTGAGGCCTTATTACGATTCAGCTATTAGACTGATGCAACACGTGATAAAACCAGAATTCTTAATGAAGAACAGTCTCGAACCCAGACTTGTTGTTTGGCAACCACACTGTCTTTATTTTCCATGAGTTTCATTTCAATGAGACTGCACCATTAAGCCTACAGAACAGTGCGGTGCAGGTTCTGACAGCAACAAGCCTTCAAAGAAGGTTCATGTTACATTTGACCAACTTTATCATCCTTTTATTCTCACTGCTCAGGAAAATGCATCAGAGTCCTGAGCATCAGAATCACTCCTTAGGTGTAAATGTGGCACTGAAACAGATTCGTATCTGATCACTCAAACCACTTTCAAAGGTGGTCGGAGAAGCACTTTAGCCACATTATGTTAGTGTAAATAAGCCCATCTCTCCAAGACATACTGGGCAACCAGAACCCCTCCCAGTCCTGTGACAGCGCATCCCCTCCCAATCACTGGTCTGATTATGAGAGAGACCACACCCCCTGGATTGCCACCTCATAACAGAATCATCAACTCTTCCTCTCCTGCCTCGAGTATCTACTCTGAGCTACTTCACTTTTACACGTTTGTTTAGTCTTTGATGTCTCGTGACAACGCATTAGATTTTACCGCATTGAGCTAGGATGCCACTCACATTGGCTTTCAGTCTTGAAAGTTAGACTTTTAATTCAAATTTATTCATAAAATCAAATCACATTAAAGCTTATACATCTGTCCCTTGAACGACTAGGTGTGAACAGTATCTAGTTTGATTTTGGCGTCAATTATTAAGCAAAAGATCAATTATTACTAATTATTTCAAGCCATACATCCGTTTTGCTGTAGGCTTTAATGTAGGAAAAGCTGAAAAGATGAACCTTTGGATAAAAACTATAATTGCTCTTGCTCTGTATGAGAAACCCTACATACTTTCTGGCCCTTTAAAAAAACCAAAAACAACCCCAGGGGAGATCGTCTTCAGGCTGGATAACTTTTGTGGCTGGATAACCTTTGTTGACCCTGTTTTGAACATGTATGATAAAGACCCCAAACTCCATCCAATGTCTTTTCAGCTCTCAAAACTGGTGGCAGTCATTGTTGCCACATCAGTTACTTTGCAACACATAGGCTGGATGTCCAAATATGTGAGCTCAACTTGGTCTGCAACAACGCTTTGATGGAAAACATGTGCTGCATTTTTAAGCCGTGACTCGATGACATGCCTCTTTTCCTCTCGTGAAAAAAAAGCACCCCACTCTGGAAAACATGACATCCTCTACCTCCACCTGAACTGGAACAGTATTCATGTGTAGCCCACCGCATCTGCTCTAACCTGCAGAGATAACTCTCGACGTCTCAGCAGCGCTGGCAATTATGATGATAGATTTTTAATGTTGATCTTGCTCGTGAGACTTCTCCATGGGAACTACTTATAAAGTAAATGACGGCAGTCAGCAAATGCAGGGCTGGGGGATGACTTCCAGATGTTAAACTGGTTGCTTTGGCAGTGTGCAGAAAATATTAAAACAAACCTTGGCCAGGACTTCGTTTGAAAGGAAGTTATATCGCTGATGTTAGAAACAGCATGTCCATGAACAGCTAATGCTGGGAGAACATGGAAAACGTGGGCAGCCAGAGTCCATCCAAAAAAGCATCGACATCGACATCCAGAGCAATCCAGAACATATTCCTAATGATAGGAAGAATCATTCTAGAACTTCTTGGGTTTGCTCAGTGGCTCAAAAAGTATGGGAGATAGGATAGAGCCAGGCTCGTTTGGTCTGAATCTAAGTATCCTACCCCTAGAGTACTTTTTCCATCAACGTAGAAGGAAGATTCTTCTCAGAGCCACTTGGGGGTTGCTGAGAAGCTCAAATTTTGCAGGTTAGAGCCAAACTTGAACCCTCAACCCCTTGGTCCATAGCTGAGAATTCCACTTCTGCCATCTTTGTATGGCAAAAAGAGTCATATAGTAACTTTGCTTGGCAATACGTTTTCATGCATAATACAGAAGCTCAGCTTCAACCTTCTCTACTGAAACAGATGGTAAACATGCCTGGGCTGTTCATGCAAAGGTGGGCCGGAGACAAAATAACGCTGAGCCTCCTTGGACCGATTTGCAAGCTTTGTGTATTTATACAGCTGCTTCCATTTGTCTGTTCATGTGGGCTTGCCTCATAGAGTACATTAGCTGTATCTGGCTGCCTTTTCATGCTGCACATTATCTCAATGCACCACTTGATGGTTTAATAAGAGGCCACTTTTGATTGGCATCAATTACTCTGTTATGGTGTCAGGTCTGGTTTAGGGGCTGACTGAGCTTGAAGACTTATTACCGTGAAGGGTGTGGTACTATTGGATGTAGCCAGAGGTGTGTAGCTGGGGTTAGTAAAGATCCTCACATGGAATTTACACCAGCTTCCATAATTAGCCCAAACCCAGACAGCTGCCTGTACAACAAGAGGGCATTAGGCATTTCTTAAATCCTTTTAGTTTCTTTCAGTCTTCTCAAATAGCTCACTCACTCACCTGCTCATGATGTAGATAGGATCACAGGACCTGAATAGGGTCTAGCCTAACCCAGCACGCTCAGGGCGAAATGCAGAGAAACACCCTGGACAGGTCACTGGTCCATCACGGGGCAGACACTCAGACAAACACACTCATAAAGGGACTAAAGGGGCAACTGATCATCTCCAGTCCACCTGACCTGCATGTCTTGGACTTGTCTTGGAGAGGCAACCAATGAATGTAGAGGAAACCCACATAGACTAGGGGAGAACTCCACCCAGAAACGACCTGGGCTGATCATACCCGGGATCTTCTCTCTGGGATGGGACAGTGCTACCCCTGCAGTGTCACCCTCAAAGCTGAACCTGAAAACCAGCCCTTTTCTAACACAATCCATTTCATTTTTGCTAAAAAACATTCTGCTTGAACACATGCTGAATGTCTATGACTATGCCAGGCTGAGCTGCTTCAGGATAAGAGATGATCAGCACATGTGGAAGGCTTCCAGTTCTGCTGGATATTCTTGTGTTCTGTCATTCTCTTTTCTGGAGCGTGTTTAGGGAATAAAGACAGAATGAACCTTTTTTGGTTCTGTAAAGATCCTTTCAATGGATGGTTCTTCAAAGAACTATTTGCATGAGGCGTGTGAGTGTAAAGAGCCTTAAAAAGAAAAAGAAAAAGGATTTTTTCCCCAAAAAATTGGAAAAAATAATTTTTATTCATTTTTTGCCATTTTTATTCATCTTTATTAATAATTAAGTGCCCAAACAGCATGGAGAGCAGCTGTTTATTATTTTAAAAGTTTTTCATTGAAGAAAACTTTTAAAATAATAGTGTTGATTGTGTTGAAATCAAAATTTACTTGCAGTGAATCCTTTAAACCGCATATACATTTTAAAAACTAAAGCCTGTGAGCTGTTTGGTTCACCTCAGTCTGATTCGGACCAAAAGTTTTTATCACATATTTGAGCTTTGTGGAAATCTAGATCTACATCTTTCTTAGCATCCTTGATGAAGGCTAGTATCACTTCCTGGGAGCACTGATGAGCCAAGACTCCAGTGGAGAAACTTGTAAATAGCAGGATGCAGTACCAATGAAGGAAGCTGCGGTTTAAAAGGATGCCTCTAATAACATGATGTAGAACCACAGAAAGAAAGGAGGACTAAAGGGTGAGTGTGATATAGAACCACTGAAAGGAACCAAGACTCCAAAGCTGAACTTTTGGGCTGCAGTTAGAGCAGCTGTAGACAGAAATGACAACTGTCCATTCTTAAGGGTTTGTTTCAATACTACTTCCTTTCTTCTTGTTCTTTTGGCTGCTCCCGTTTAGTGGTCGCCACAGCAGATCATCAGTTTCCATTTCTTCCTGTCCTCTGCATCTTCCTCCTTCAAACCAACCACCTGTATGTTCTCTCTCACCACGTCCATAAACTTCCTTTTTGAACTTCCTCTTTTCCTCTTTCCTGGCAGCTCCATCTTCATCATCCTCCTTCCAACATAATCCTCGTCTCTCCTCTAAACTACAAAACCGCTGATCAGTATGATGGTTGTTGCTATGAATGTCTCTGTGAAACGTTACTTGTAACTTGCTACGTGCATGTCGTGGCAGACGTCATAAGACATTAGGACAGATTATGTTCATTACATTTACAAAATTGAGGGGACACTCTTATCCAGATGGAGTGAAAGTGAAAGTGACTATTCTTGTCATTGTAAAACACAGCAGAGCACACTGTACACAACAGCTTCTGCATTTCACCTACACACACACATGCAGCAGGGGCCCAGCCATATCCAGCACCCGGGGAGCAGTGATGGGGACGGTACCTTGCTCAAGGGTACCTCAGGGCAACCTGCTGGTCTGGGATTCAAACCCACAACCTTGCAGTCCAGGGGCCTAATCCCTAAACACTAGACCACCTTCCATCAACTTCCATTTTCTAATTACAAGAACAGTCTCTCAGAATCACCTAGGGGTTAAAGGTCTTGCTCAGGAATCATCCCTGCGACATTTTGATTCCTAGGCAGGTGTTCAACCACTAAACCCCCACCAGTATTAATATAACAGTGATACTGGTATTCTACAGGCATTAAACCGTTTATGACGTGATCTAGCTAGTAACATTAATACTGTATAAATAAGATTGTCAAAATAATGGGTAATAATTATGGGTAACATGACACTTCTATTAATTGACATTATCGGTCGTGACAGCCTACCACAGCGGCCATGTATAAGACATCGTTATATCAATATAGCAAGTAAAGTGTTACTTATTCCTCTTGTATCCTTACTTGTTGGTTTTGATCTTTAATTTCTCAAGGGAATAGTCTCTTTTAAACCTTTAAGCGTAATCAAATACCAGCATGGCTGGATTTAATAGATAACATTTTCTGCCATTGTTTTAAAAAGTGGTTTGAGTTTTAAAAAAGTGGTTTGGGCAGATTTAATGGCACGCAAAGCGTTTACATGGCTGTGGTTCCACAAAAGGATTTTTAGTTTTTTTCCATGTCCTACAGCATAGCCTCATATGAGGAACAGAATACTGTCGGGAACATCTGATAAAAATCTGGTAAATCTTTAATATCATGGCTAGATGAAATAACATGGGGTTTGGTGATCATAAGAGCACCATGAGGTCACAGATTATACTCTTCAATACAGATCAAGCTTTTTACCTTCGCCAGTTTCTAATAGTCACATAGAATAGACACAGTTCCACTAATGTCCTTTGTATTCATATCTGTAATGTGAAACTATTATATAAGAGGTTACGGAAACGACTAAAGATTAGCCATTTCTGAAAAGGGGAGCTGTTGAAGTTATATAAGGCCCTGAAAAGTTTTTGGACCTCTGTTACATAATTAAAAAGGTCCATTGCGTTGGGATACAACAGATATTCTCAGGGTTTTTTCACGTTTTGTCCATAAAATACTAGACAGGTGTGCTCACGAAGTCGAGGGGCGTCTAGAGGAATCACAGGCTTTGTCTAGAGCGACCACAGACATCTGCATCCAAGACGTAACGGGACACCCAGTGCAATTTCGGGTTGAGGAAAACATCCCTGGATTTTGAGTTTTGCAGCAGTCTGGCTGATTAGAGTCCCAGGCTTTCTCCCCACAAACTATCTACCATCATATTGAGATGCTGAAGTGATCATTTCATTGAAATAAACATCATTTTGTTACATTTATGCAGCAAACTAAACGGCAAAACCATCCAAACGCTTTCTGGGGTACATGTGACCTGATCATCCGGTATGTGATCGGCTAATTTGCAAGAGTCTGTTATGATGCGGGTTATAAGAGGTTCAACATGGAGCCTCACACCTCAAGAAGCAAGTAGAGCTGCACTGAAATCCTGCCTACTCAGATGATCTCCTTTGGAAACAGAGCTTTTTGAATCATTTAAACACAAACACACTGTACTTTTCCGAACCCTGGAACAAATTGACTGCGCTCAGCATCGTACACCGAGTCTTTCCGTGCCAGACAAGTTTATGTGGAAATGTCTGCACAGTAGAGTGAGTCACAGGCCAAGTCACGTTTGATGCTATTAGCTTATGGAGGACACCCAGTAAACTTGTGGTACCATGTGTTTTAACTTGGCCAAGCAATTGAATAGACATGAAAAAGGACTTTGTCTTGTATAGGATTCAACTGTAATGTAAGTAAATACATAGTGCTACAATAACACTTTTTCATTTAATCTTCCATTAGAGCCTGGTGATGATTCATGAATGTGTTTCAAATCAATGCCTGCCTTCAACAGAAATCAAGGAATGCTTTAGATATCCCAGCCTGGTGCCCATGTGGAGCGCGGGGGGTTTGTTAAAGCACATGGGAGTCAGAGGATGCATTGTAAACTGCTCAGGTTGCTCTTTCATGTTGGCTAGGATCCATGTCTTGCTTCATGTTAAATTCATTTCCGTGCAGCTGTACCTCTTCAGCTTGTTTCTTAGTTACCATAGCAACAAAAACTGCCCTGAATTATGGACCGTACTGGTAATTAAGAAACATGCAGATTTGTTTAACTTGCCAGCAGTGGCCTGGTGGACGATTGCGGGATTGAGTTCCAGAGTAGTAGGCCGTCTGGAGGTAACATTGAGCAATGTACCAGCCCCATCACTGCTCCCTGGCCACTGGACATAGCTGATACACTGTGTGTGGGTTAAATGCAGAGCAGCAGTTTGTCGTGGTTGACTGTGGGTCATGCTGTCTTCACAATGACACAGTCACTTTCACTTTGGAGACAGATTTCACCAGTTTACGTTCTAATGCTGTCCCAGATGAAAGACAACCATCATGAACTCTGGTCGTGGCTCCAAACCAGTGGTCCTGCAATGGTTATTGAGAGATTCTAAAATAGCTGTTGTAACAATTTTGTCATCTAAGATATCCAGGGACAACATCTGAAAGTGACTATTCTTGTCATTGGAGGTCACAGCACAGCACACAGTGAACCACAACGAAGTCGGCCACAGGATCAGAAGATTGTGGGTTCAAACCCCTCACCAGTAGGTTGCCCTGAGGTACCCTTGAGCAAGGTACTGTCCCCGTCACTGCTCCCTGGGCGCTCTCAAAGCTGCCCACTGATGCATGGTGTTTGCATGGGTTAAATGCAGAGGTTTAATTTCATTGTGGTTCACTGTGTGCTGTGCTGTGACCTCGCAATGACACGATTAGTCACTTTCACTTCACTTTAACGCCTGCATCTGAACAGGATTAAATTCCCTGGTGCCGATTCACCCTCTCAGCGTATTAAAGTAGTATAAACACAGGACTGGAGCATTTATGAATGTAATATTTTGCAGCAGTGTTCCCACTGAGAGGGCAAGAACTTGTTTATCTTGACTCAGATTACAAGGTTTGATTTATAAAGTGAAAATAAGTTCACACGTGCCATCCAGACAGAAAAGAAAAGAAAAAAAATCACTTAAAAGATGGCATTGACAGTATTTTTCTGTAAATCTTAGTGCACGCTTGTTTAAGAAATATTTTTGCACATTGTTCCACATTTTGAAGTTATAAATTCACTATGAATAGGTCTATTATTGTTTATGATGATTTGATTAATGCAAATAATACAAAATATTTCATTGATTTTATTATAAGAGAGTTTTGTCAGTCATTTGAGGGCTTTATCGGTCAAACACAGTTGTCTATTATAAGTATCTCTGTGAAAGGCTTCTCAAGCATCATCTTTAACAGACGCCATGCTGTCTGTATGCAACATTCATCACTTAAGTTTATATGTTAACTGTTTGTGGGATTCCTGTGGCACCATTTTTGATTGCATCTGAAACAAATGGATCTCCTGAAATTAAAGAGAACTAATCCCTTCCATCCGGGAGAAGTCTTCTTACAGGACGCAGCCAAACCAGCTGCTCATGACTATTAGGAAAAGTATGTGTAAGCATAGAGAAGGAGAGTCTCGAAAGATCATGAAAACAATCAAGCAGTAAGCTAAGCAGCTTTTGCAGAATTAAGTCTTTATTATCAGGTCTACACTGAGCTTTTGGAGGAGTTATTGCAATCTTGGACATCCATATATATTTATTCTTTATGAACATCTCATTCATGTCATCCTAAAGGCCCACTTTAAGTCTGAATTGTGATGTTAGTTTAGTGACGTGATCTGTTGATCATCCGGGTTTAAGAAGCCCTTTCTGAACACCCACAACATCATGTGTTCATTTTCTCCTGATTTAATTTCTACAATTGAGTCATGGGACCACTAGCTCTACTCTGATCTATCAAAAAAATTCTGCTTCTGGAACCCCTTGCAGGAATAATAGAACATTACTGTGATTTTTGGCCTGTTCATGAATCTAATGGTGGTCATTTTCTTCTAATACATTTACTTTTGTGGTCCTGCACTGGACAAGATACAAGAAAGATCTAAGAAAGGTGTTACTTTAGTTTAAAATAAGTGATAGGTTGCCTGTTTGGCCAGTAAAACAGGCCTAGCAGCACCCCCCCACCCCCCCCCCCCCCCCCAATAGAAAGAGTGATGTCATTGAACCCGAGCAGAGCTTTATGGGATGCCAAGGCCTCTTCAGGGGCCCCTGTGGTGGAAATGGACATTCTTACTCCTTGGAGTGAAGAGCTTATGTTTCCTGCTGGTGAAAACCAGAGGGCTTGGGCTCGCTGCCATTATTAATCATAGAAGAGGAGTCAGCAGCATTTTTCTTCTTTTACATGCAGCGTTTCCATTCTCTCTTAAATTCTAAGTGCCAGAGGGGTTCTTTGGTATTATGCCTGAGTATAACTTTATCAACTGATTCAGTGAGTGAGTTTGAACAACCTTTGAAAAGCTTAAGCTATTATTAATTAATAATTATATTAAATGATCTCTCTAGAATGCAGTCTTTTCAAGATATTTCAGGAGATGGTTGATCTGAGAAGGACTAAAATGAGACCATTCCTTGAAAAGTTCTTCAGGGAATCAAATTTCGTGCTGTAGCTGGCCTGGGGCAGCGTTTGCCTACTGATTAGGGACAAGGCTCAAGGATCGGAAGGTCATGGGTTTGAATCCCAGACCAATAAGTTACCCTGAGGTACCCTTGAACAAGGTACCGTCCCTAACACTGCTCCCCGGGCGCTGCCCACTGCTGCAAAGGAAGTGTTTCGTTGTGTCTGACTGTGTGGTGTGTTTCACAATGGCAAGTAGTCACTTTCCCATCACTTTCACTTGTATAAGCCATTTGGGGGCATTCTGACAGTGTGTAAGATGTAACATTTCAGTGTATTTCATTAGAAGTTTCTGCAACGCACTTCCAGTTGATTTTATTTTGTATTTTATTTTCTGTCCTATCCAAAAGCTTCACTGCTTCTGGCCATTGAACAGTGTTCCGAGCTGGAATGGCCATTTAAAGGGAAGGTCAGAGGCACTTTTAAAGGTGGAACAGGAAAAAAGGAGCACTAATAAAGTGAATGTGAAATCTTTCAGTATGGGTCTTCTCAGAGTAAATATTTACAGAAGACATCCTCGCCTTGCTGTGGGACAGTGCCTGCTTAACCCAGAGCAGAGTGATGCGAACCAGCGTCGTGGCAAGCCAGCTGTGGTGGCTCACTTTCACAGACAAGCAAACAAAACAGAGGGAGAGGGGGAAACACATTGTGAAGGGCAACAACAGGGAGGGATAGTTCTAGTCCCCGAAGAGAGCCAAAGGGGCTGCTCCACAGAGCACTGGTGGAAATATGGAGCTGGTTTAGATCCATCGCTTGGAAAAAGTATGTCATGCGTTACATGAAAAGCTCGCCTGTATATACAGGATAAACAAAGTCACTCTGCCGTTCTTCCTGCGATTTTATTAGCCATTTTTGATCAGCTTATTGCAACTCTGTGCTCATCTGGGAAAACCCTTCTGCAACAAAAAAAAGAGAACGATTTAACTGCGCACCATATGCGAAGGAGAATAACGGCTGATAAATATTTCCTCAGTGGCTGTGATGTTGATCTCAGCCAGAAATGTCATTGGCAGGAGATGCAAAGAGATGAAACATCTTGCCTGGCACTTTTCTATTTGGAGAAATTTGCCAATGTGTCTGTCAATTTCTGTACGTATGTAGCTGGTTTGTATAAAAGGGGAAGTTATGAAAGTTCTGTAAATATTAATAATACATGCAGTAAGTCCTGGAACTGGAGCCACATCTGGAATGGCTTTAGCATCAACAGAATGAAGAGGTAACATTCTAATGTCTGTGAGAATTTGGGGGGCATTATTGATCTATTTCAAGGGCCCATGTTGTACATTTTGGGGTCTTTATTTTATTTGTCCTGGTTTGGCTGTCCTGTAGTTTGCCTCAATTAAAAAGATGTCCAGTTTAATGAAACAATCCTTATAAATGGGTTGGATTTGTGATCTCACAAAAACAATTTATTCATTATTTGGTTTTCAATCTTTAGTTCATAAATGTATGAACTGGGGATAAACTTTAATAATGTGTATACACAATAAACTAATTTAAAAAGCATGTGGGGTGGTGATGGTCTAGTGGAAGGATACTTGCCTATGAACCAGGAGGCCTGAGGTTCAAATCCTACCTCCAGAGCTACAACCACTGGACCCTTAACCCGGAGTTGCTCCAGGAAGACGGTCCCTGTAATAAGGAAATGGAAGTCGCTCTGGATAAGAGTGTCTTTTAAATGCATAAATGTAAAAAAGAGAGGAAATGTTAATTTTCCATAATATGTGCCCTTCAATGTAGACTTGCCTTCCCGAAGGCTTGCAAGAAGATTTAATATCCTCATAATTACAACAACATCCTATAATACTATAAACTGACAATCATGTTTAGAACCCACATATTTGCTGGCGCACATTCGTTCTTTACAAAGACGGCACAGATATGGTAGGATTAAAAGCTTTCCCAGAACATATACTTTCATATACACAAACACTCGGGACTCAAAAGTCGGCTTATGCGGAGTGTTGACACGGGAAAAATACACGCCGAACTTTTGAACGTTCTTGAAGCGATGTGCTAGGCTGAGTCTGAGCTCTCCGAGTTGGCCTAAATGTGAAAAAATATGGAAAACAAATGTCTGAACGTTGCCCAGAGTCCTGTGTAAGAACTCAGAAATACAGGACAGTCCCATTGAACAGAGTTCTACTAATACTGGCCTTCCTTTTGTTTTTGTGCAACTGCATTGTTACATTTCAGAATCTGTTTAGAATCAAATATATCAAAGGTACCGGTGAGAGATCAAAGAAGGGTAGAAAAGCATTGCTGTTGGGGGAAAAAATGAAAAGTGAAATGAAAGTAACGGTCATAACAACACATGGTGAACCACAATGAAATGCAGCCTGCTGCTTTTAACCCACTCACACCGTGCAACAGGGGGCAGCTAATGAAAGTGCCCCGGGGAGCAGTGATGGGGATGGTACCTAGCTCAAGGGAACCTCAGGGCAACCCGACTGGTCTGGGATTTGAACCCACGACCTTCCAATCCTTCCAACCTTACCACTAGACCTCCGCTGCCACAAATATACGACTAAATATATGATAAAACTGCACGTCAGTGATATTCCTGCTAATACGGAGATACAAGGTTATGTCCTGAGAAGGATCCTGGTGATTAACAGTGGTGCAAACAGATTTTTTAAAAAGCAAAGGAAGTTTTTATTATATCCAGAGAAACATCCAACTCTCCACATACCATTTTTCTTGAAGGTGCAGAGAGATCTTTAATCTTCATCACGGTGTTTATATGGCAAGTGTCTAATGAAACCATGAACTACATGCTATCTTGAACTTGCGGCTAAAGAGCTATAATTTATCTGAACATGAAAACATAACACCCACGGAGAGAGGTTTTCGGGACATTCAGACTGCAGACTACACAGCCAAGCACCGTGCAACGGACTAGCATACGTTTGGTTTTAAAGTATGTTTTTCTCCGTCTGCAGGACTGGCTGCAGAAGGATCACAGCAGTAGAATAATAATGGAACACAAACACTATGTTAAACCATAAGGGTGCGTTTTACACACGGCTATTGTTCTGTTGACCCAAAAAAGTCTTTATTTCCATTTGGCTCTGAGAGTTCTCACCCTGTCTCTAATGAGTGCAGTCGCCATTTGAGAAGAAAAGACTTTATCACACGCTCTAAGGCACAGACCTCACCCTGCATTTTCTCCGAACGTGCAGCCACATTGAGCTTTTAAAGCCAATGGGATTTGGCCGGTGGAAGTGAGTGAGTGGAAAGAAGCATGTCAGCCAACGCGTTCAGAACATCTGCGCTGAGCGGGCCTCGGATTGTGTTCAGGCGTCCTGGACTGTGTTCAGAGATGCTCCCAATAAAAGCCTGCAGTGCGCCATTTCTGGGACCTGCCCCAGAAACATGCACAATGGTGCCTTAGGGGTGGGAGGCTTTATTGTACCAGGCAGAACATGCCCCACCTTACAAAAAAACACACGGGAAGGAAAGAGGGCACTGGAGGCATGAGCTTTGGAGAAGATGTGCCTCAGGGCTGAAAGGTGATTGGAACTAATTATGCATTTCCTTAAAGTTCCTTAACCCTAATCCTGCCCTTCATGTTTTAGTGTTAACCCATCTCTCAGCAAGGCAATGAGCAAAGGAGCGCTGATGTTTTCGCGGTGAAAACAGGCTGCAGGACTTTGTATCTTAAGCAAAATGTTTTAAACTGGCAAAATAGCACATCCGAATAAACTCGAATACAGAAAATCCAGTAAAAAGTAATAAGAAGTCTTTTTAAGTAGCTAGATCTGTTTTAAAGAGTCTTGAGGCTCCATCACACAGTAAACTGTTCACTTCCATCAGCAGCACCTGGTTTAACCTAATGAAGCATCGATTAACCAAACCAGGTATTGATCAGAAACTTCTAAATATACTGGAATTAGCTGAGAATAGGTGAATCCTAAACTTGTGTTTATTAACTTTATTGTTTTTCTCAGTAAATAAATGCTTCCTGCCAATTTCCCCCCATTGTTTCCTATTTTTGCACAGAACTGTATGTACTGTAAGTCTCTTCCTCCAGATTTTTTAGTTAGATGTATTTTCTTTGACCAATCAGATTAAGCTAATTCACAGCATTGACACTGAAGTGATGTACATGAAAGTGGAAAAGTGAAAAAGTGAAAGTGACAACCCTTGTCATTTCGAGGTCACAGCACAGCACACGTGAACCACAACGAAATTGGACCTCTGCTTTTAACCCATGCACACAAACACCGTGCAGCAGTGGGCAGCTATTGAAAGTGCCCGGGGGGCAGTGATGGGGACGGTACCTAGCTCAGTAGTACCTCAGGAACTATTTCTTATTTTTTATGCCGGGTTTCTTTATTCGTCATTGCTGATGCCAGTTCAGGAACCTCAAACTAGTAGTGTTCCTATTAAATAGGTAAAGATGCACCACCAATGATAGTGTTTGCATCCAAAAGCCAAAAAGGACAGTTAAATTTTTCTGAGGATGCAGAAACAACATCTACAGTAGATTCTTGATTATTCTGTGTCGACCAGAGGAGGACGGGTTCCTTCTTCTGAGTCTTGGTTCCTCCCAAGGTGTTTTCCTCCAGTTTGAGGGAGTTTAACCTCTGTCTCCTTAGGCTTACTTCCAAAACTGCCCAAAAAAATCAGACGCTGATTATCTGCCAACAAACTTTTACAGCCTGTCGGCAAAGGTCAACCTTGTTTGGGAGCTTTGTAGACGTGTGCCCCCAACAGCCAGGACAATATGATGCTTGTAAACACTGCTGTTTTAATCAGTTTACACTTTTACACGGGCTGTGCACATTAAGTGAGTATATTTTACTGTGTGTTTCCATTTGGCACTATAGAAGCATGTAAAACATGAAAGATAATAAGGAAGTTTAACGGTGCATGATAATTGGATGGCAGACGACTGGTCCTCTAATTGACTCCCAAGCTGTAAGGCCTAATTGCACTGCTTCTGGTTAAAACAGATGGATTAGAAATAACAGCGCTCTTAAAACAGAGAGAAAGGAGTAGACATTAGAGCATCTTAGCCACTCAAAAATGTTATTGCACATAAGTGGCCCAGTTTTAGTCAATGTTTTATCTTTTTTTTAGCACACGAAACTCGGGGTGGTGGTCTAGTGGTGGGATACTCACCTGTGGATCAAGAGATTGCAGGTTCAAATCCCACCCCCAGAGCCACCACCTTTGGGTTCCTGAGCAAAACCCTCAACCCTCGACAAGTCAATGCGGAAGATAAAATGATTTCAAAGGTTTGTGAATTAAAACCAAAGGATTTTACAACCCACACTCTTTTAAATAGGGGACAGTATTTAAAAGCTGTTAGTGGAGACGAAGTTAGAGAAGCGCATTTGTGTTAGTTTGGACGTGTCCAGGGGAGAGACGAGGATCATATCGGGAGGAGGATGCTGAAGATGGAGCTGCCAGGAAAGAGGAGAAGAGGAAGACCAAAGAGGAGGTTTATGGATGTGGAGACAGAGGACATGCAGGTGGTCAGTTTGAAGGAGGAAGATGCAGAGGACAGGAAGACATAGAAACGGATGATCCGCTGCTCCCTTAAACGATGATAAAGAAGAAGCAAGAAAAAGTTGCTGTAATTAATAATGATGTTGTACTTTTATAGCACCAATGATGCACCAATGTCTGGTTGCAACCAGAGGACGGGTTCCCCTTTGGAGTCTTGATTCCTCCCAAGGTTTCTTCCTCCAGTTTTAGGAGGTTTTGCCTTCGTCACCTTCGGCTTGCTCATTAGTCTTGAACCCAGAGTCTGTAAAGCTGCTTTGTGACAAAAACAGCTTTCAAAGCTGTATAAATAAAACTAACTCTACTTGACAGCACTCAGTGGCTAGAAGGTTAACGCACCAGCCTGGGACGGTCCCGAGGACATGGAAACCATACACCTCAGTTTCATTTCCTTGCTCTTAAACCAGTGCCTCATGTGACATCTGGCTCCTTTAAACAGTTCTTTATTTTTTGTAGATGAGGCAAAACAGGCAGAAATGTAGTGGTATTACTGCCCCTATTTTTTACATTTTATTTAATTTTTTATCTTATTGTTTGGTTTCCTGTCCGGTTCCATGAGCATATTGTCTTTATTCTGTTCTTACACTTCCACACCAACTCAAGTTTGGTAACTGCCTTATATGTTTGGGGAAATACGATGCAAGGAAGTTACATGTGGTGTAGATTAGTTCATTTAAAATGATGCTAAAAGATTTTAGAGATGCCGTGTTCGATAAGACTCTAGTTCAGGGGTCACCAGCATGGATGCCCCCGAGGACCACATCAGTCGCCCACGGACCTGTTCTAAAAATAGCACAACTCACCAGTGAGCAGCGTCTAAAATATTATTTCATCTTGTTGCTATTCTTCTTTAATCACATTTGCATTTGAATGGATTTGAAAAATTCATTTATATAGATTTGAAAATGCTTTTTTCCTAAAAAAAAACAAAAACAATTAAAACATGTTTATTATACATGAAGTTTAGATAAGTTTAGATAAGTGAAGTAGCTCTCAGTTTCAAAAAGGTTGGTGACCACTGATCTAGTTGGCCCAGGAAGTATAGTCTGGAACTGGATGGGTTGGGGGTTGTGTGGATCATCTGGAAATCAAGACTTTCTACTAGCCCCAAAACAGCAATCAGCTACATACTCATTTAACTTTCCTGGCTTGCTTTCTCTCTACCCCCCCGACACAGGCACGGGCTTGCTTTTATGGGGAGGATGATGAAATCTGTTTCCAAACCAGGCGAAATGGTCTTCTCTGTAAAAGCGAAGCTTCATAAGCCTAAGTGATCACTAGCCCTAATGAAATTCCCCGTATGCTTAGCTTCCATCATGAAGCAGATTGGCTGGGCCTCAAGGATGAAGGCTTGGCAAAATTATACGTTTCAAAATCATTTAGGAGTGCATTTGCTACGCTGGCTGAATGGACGACTGGGCATCTTATTCATGTTCCATCTCCAAGCACAATAGAAACTCTCTCATTAAGTTGGATGTGGTTTGTTCAAGCTGAGAAATGTTGGTGTTGGATTTTTACGGGAACTATGCGGCTGCAGTGCGTGGATTTATTGGCCTGCAGCAGTTCTAAACTAGAACAGCATTAGCTGAACACTAAAAATAACATGGATGATCCGCTACATCACAGGTAAAAGAAATGTTACAATAAGCTTAACTTCAGCAGTGTGAAAAGGTCCATTCGAACTGAAATCTCGAACAACGGTTTTTAGCCATTTTGTGTAAAAATGGACATGAACAGCATTTGCCAAAGTGATCAACAAAGTCAAAAATACTCTTATTTTGAAAATGAATATTACAAAATGAAATTAAATAAAATACATATTAATAACACAAGGATTATTCATTTTCATTTCGTTGGTTAGGGAGTCGGCCACAGGATCGGAAGATTGTGGGTTCAAGCCCCTTATCAGTAGGTTGGCAAGGTACCGTCCCCGTCACTGCTCTCTGAGCCCTTTCATAGCTGCCCCTTGCCCCCCTGTTTGTGTGCATGGGTTAAATGCAGAGGTCCAGTTTCGGTGTGGTGTGCCGTGTACTCACAATGACAAGAATAGTCACTTTCACTTTACGCGTCTGTACTGTAAATATATTTGCACTAAATACTTTCATCTCAATTAGATTTTTTAGCCAATCATCAGTTATACACTTTCAGAAAAACGGTACAGAATAAAGATACCCTTAGAAGTATAATCTTCGAGAGCCAATTTTCCACTTTAAAGGGCAGATTTAAACTTTTCATTACATTTCACACTAGACAGACGATGGGGTTTAGCAAGTCAGTCTACCTTAAAAATAATCTACTGCAGTGGAGATTGCTGGAATTATGTTCCCTAACTAAAAGGACCAAAGGCATATCTTTGAGGGCACCGACTCAGTGATGCAAGTACCACCCCAAAGACGGTTCAGCAACCTTGAAAGTTGGTATAGCACTCTCAGAACCTCCACTCCCCTTGTCCTTTTTCACTTTTGAGGTCAGATGTTTGACACAGGCTGGCTTTACATCAGACCTTGACTGAAAGACATTTTAAAGCAGACCTTGAGGCTATTTAATGTTCCCTGCAGCTGTAGGACCCCCTCCTTCTGCAAAAGCAGACATTCTGCTGGGATAAACACTTTTTCTGGAGTCGGGGGATTTTGGCTTTCCAGGGCAGACTCGCAGAGCTGTTCACTAAACCACCACAAAATCAAATTAACATCACACATCTGCTAGTGTGTAGACACCAACTCGCTAGGCTCATTGTGTGAGAAATTGCTCCAATGCTCTCAGAAACACGTCTAAAGTCAGGCCTGGAAAGTCCAGCTCTGTTAAATGAGTCAGTTTTTCCATTAGAGCATGTTTATAACCTATATAATCAGGTCAGAGCTCCCTGACTCGGAGCGTTTCCACAAAAGACAGAAAAATCCCATGCAAGTTTGAAGTTTGCAGTTGTTTTTGCTGCATGTGAGTGGTGTTGTGCTGCCATCAGACCACATTATCTTCCAGCTTTCCTGAGGAAGTTAAGAGTGATCGGGTGTGGGACACGATTCAGATCCAAAGAAAACGAATCCCCTACATCCCTTCATTTGGGCTAATCCTAGAGGAGTGATCTTCAGTTTTTTTAATACAAAGGTCAAATTCTTCATTACTGTAAAACCGAGCTGCTGATTTTTCATTGTTGTAAAAGTAACTTCTGCAGAGTCGTTTCTCCATGCGGACACAGTTGAGTGAGTCAGTGAGGGTTCATTCTTCTGAACTGGGCTGAGATACGAGGACTAATTCTGAGCATGTTCGGAGAACTTGGGAGTTGAGTGGGCTTCACCAGCAAGCTGGAAAATCAGCATCAGGAGAACTGCCATGCCTCAAATGTCGTCATCATTTTTAAACATGTCTGTGGAAACTGCAGCGTCTGCAATGAATTAGCAAATGGAGAGGGGGAGCGAGATTTCGCATAACCCCACTGGCGACGTTTTCAAGACTGCCTCGTGAACTGTGGGTCCTTTCATAAATGACTTCTGACACCCTTCCCTTAAAAACACACCCAAAACAGGAGAACAGCATGTTCAAACGCCGTCGACAGCTCCGCTCTCTTTTTGTCATTTTATTAAGTGTAGCGCACTCTTCTGTTTACTGGCTGGCCTTTTATTGAAGTGTTTGAACTTTTTTATGACTAATAAGATGCGTATGGGCCACAAGAGCAACCTCTCCGGGAATCAAGTCTTGGAAGCGTTTTTGTATTTCATCATTAAAACACAATTGAAAACTGTCTCTGGTCCAAAGATGCTGTTCAACTACTCCCAATGATGGGGAAGAATTGACATTTTTCTTACGACATTTATTGACTTTTATGTATCAAAGAAAATGAAAATTCACTTCAAATCCATGTTCTTACGTCTTTATCCCTTATCCAGTTTTCGTTGTGTGGATTTTAAACTAATAGTTGTGAAACTGGTTCTAATTGGTCCTGAATAATGGCTTGAAAAGTTAAAACCCTACTAAAGGAGCGAGGCTGAAATAGGTGAATTTATGCAAATGTGTTGGTTTTTGTGGCATCAGAAACTATTGAATTGAAAATGGCCTACTGTATTCTTGTATATGGACAGAACTGTAAAAATAAGACATAAATGAAACATTTGTAAAAGTAAATTATATATTTTTAGCTATTATGTCAAAAAAGGCTCTATAATAAAAGCCCTGCTGTAAAAAATTACTTCTTTGCATCTTTGCACTCACTGCACTTTATATTAAATACTATATTTAATTACTAAACAAATATGAAGTGGGTGCTTGTGCCTGTCCTGGGCCTTCCTGGGAGGTTCCTGCCATATGTTCTTTCTCACAATATCTCCCTCTGGCACTTGACATGACTCACGCTCAAAAAATCCCTCCCCTTCGGGCCAAAGGAAATGCAAGCAAGTTCACCATCACATGAAATGGTCGTGGACTGCTATGCGGATCGTGACGATGTTCTCTCCAAATATCTCCAGCCATATCTCCTGCCTAGATACACTCAATTATAATTTAATAGCCACATCTGCCCACGGCGGTGTGAGTTATATGCTTGTTTGATCTGGTTCCCAGACCAGAGAGCTTTGCCGTCCTTATCAGTGTTGCACGGTGAACAGGAATCCAAGTAAAGCTCTGTCTGAAAACGGCTTTAACAGTTCAACAGTGTTGAAGAGCTGCAGTTAATCGACGGTATTGATTCATTAAAGTTTAGGAAAAGCGACTCGTGCTCAAAGTCCAGTTACATTTGCCTCCATTGTGCTCAAAAATAAAGGTGCCACTCTGAGTTCTTTGAAGGATCTGCTGTTTTTGGATCCCTAGGGATCTGTTTTTGTAAATGGGATGAGTAAAGGTGAAGAACCTTTTAATCATTCACAAAGTAAAGCTCAATCTACTTTTAAGAGCCTGTTTTGGAGCCTTACTATACCATTCAGAGGTTCTCGGAAGTTCTGTTAAGGTTCTTCATATTCACACACCTCATTTACCCAAAAAAGCTTCTCTAAAGGAGCAACGATGGAAAGTTTTTAAGGAACCCGAAAGCAATTTTCAACCGCATCAGGCAAAAGCTCCTTAATGAAGTATGATTTGTGGTTATATTGTTCCATTTCCAGGACATCCAGCTCACAGACTGTGATTTATTCCAGAAAATATAGAAAACACACCAAAAGCAACACCATTTGCTGTGTTTTTACATTCTTACAGGGCCCGTATTAAAGAAAACTACATTCTCTTTCCTTTTTTAAATAAAATACATTGATCTAGTGAGTAGATGCTGTTAAACTTTCCCTCCGTTCTCCACTCAGTACAGTCTATATATTAAAAGAGCCTTATTTGAATTGACCGTTTTATGATGTTGCAGAAATCAAAACGAGAAAGAAGTCCTTACGATGACAGCAGTTTAGCGCCACCTATTAAAGTTGAAGTTAGAGTTGTTTTAAATTTAGAGTTTTCAGTCCAGGCCTCTCTTAGAACAAGGCTTAGCCAATCAGAACAGGCCTTACAGACAGTAAACAAGAGGCTGTTTAATACTAAGGGAGACAGAGAGTTTGGAAAATGGTCATTTAAAATGAGTTACAGTGTTTTTGGAAGAGAAAGCCGTCGTCGGTGGAGAACATGGATAAAAGGGAACGCAGGACGGGGCTTCTTTTAAAGTAAAAATGCCAAAAGATGTTTTGATTAAAGAGCATTCGGATGTGCTTTACAGAACATTCGTCCGCCAGTTTGACATAAAATCGAGGGCTGTTTCTGTAAAAGAGCACCAATCAACCTCGATTTTAAGCGTATAAAAGCTGTCTGTGTGCTTCTTATGCAGATATTTGTTTTTATTTATAGGCTGCAGCAGGCCGGATTGCTGCCTGTGAGTGTGATCCAAAGTTGTAGGACACTGGAAACATCTCTGTGGTTAAAGGTCCAGTAAAGGTAGTGCAGGAAGCTCATGTATGCCATCTACTGTTCATCACTGAGCTCTGGAAGCTTCAGCAAAAGTGATCTTGTTCTTTCACTTGTACAGTCTGCAGATTCAGAATTGATAGGACCACCTGGGCATGGCATAGCTTTTCTTTCCCCTTGCTGACCACACTGTCAAGCTCATGGTACTCGCAATGCACAGATATTTCCTGAATTTAGGAAGTGTTTTGACGCAATATATGTATCCCATTTCGATTTTAGATTAGTTACGCAGTCTGCCTTATGTTCTGTTGTCTCTATTATAATGTTCTAGCAGGAGAAGTTAGCTGGATGTTGCGTATGTGAATCTGTCCCTGTGTTTGGAGAGAATGAGCTCATGTCTGCTCATCGTAGTCTTGTGGGGTTGGGGGGGCACCTTTTCCTTTGATTGCTTTTCCACTCATATTCTCATTTTTTTCTGTCTTCTTCTATCCTGGTTTAGTTTAGTTTAGTCTAGTCTAGTCTAATCCAATTCAATCCATCTCTAGTCCATTCAAAACCTAATTAATAAAGTCCAGTCCAGTCCAGTCTAGTCTAGACTAATCCAATCCAATCTTATCTTATTTTATCACTTTCCTTCCCATCCCATTCCATCTTGTCTTGCCCCACTCTGTCCTATCCAATCCAGTTCAATAAAATTTGATGGCCTGCATAAGAGCACAGGTGAAATATGAAATAAATCAATTAATAAATAAATGAATAAAATTAAGAGACCACTAAGATGGTTTCGTTTGATATTCCAGGAACGGCACTGAATAAGACATGAGCCTGCACATTAACATATGAGTCACGCTAATCAGGAACAAAAAACCATCTGCTCACCTCAGGCTGCTTTTGCTCTTATAGGAGACGATCTGAGCTGCACGGAGAATGGTCAGATATACACCAACCGAGACGTGTGGAAGCCTGCGCCATGCCGGATCTGTGTGTGTGACAGTGGTACCATCCTGTGTGACGACGTGCAATGTGATGAGGTGACCAACTGTGAAAAGGTCATGATTCCAGAGGGAGAGTGCTGCCCAGTGTGCCAGACCGACTACCCTGATATCACCGACAGTCACAGTATGCACAAAACAAACATTTCACAGTGATAGTAAATAGCTGCAAATACTAATCTGCATTTTACTAAACATATGGCTTGACTGATTTATGATCATGCACTCATCTGCTGCTGTGTGTCTTTTAAACTTTCAGACAGAGTCCAAAAGGTAAACACTTTTTAAATATCTTCTACGCAGTCCTCGGTTGAGATGTCCCTATGTTGTGTGCTTTGTGCTGGGATTAAAATTTTAATCTGAATTTTCAGGGTCAGAAAGGGGAACCTGGAGATGTCCCATATGTAAGTGTAGATTTGTATTTTTAATACCATAATTAATCCCTCTTGTCATAAGGTTTGCATACGTGTTGAGACGTAATGCCTTGTTTTAGTTACTGCACCTAAGATAGATATATAAATGACCTGTGATGTAGATTTTTTTATAGATCTTGTGATATTAAATGAAGATTAGTCACACCTGAATGTGATGCATTACAGGTCACTGGACTACCTGGACGACCAGGAGCAATGGTAGGTCTGAATTACTTGCTCAGATCAGTTTCAGTGTGAGAAATTTCACTGTAAAGTTCATTATCTCATTTGACAAATACCAAACCATAGCTTCATTATAAAAATGCACAATTTTAGCCTCAATGTTTCTCAAAGCTGGTCCTGGAGTACCTGGCCCTGCCTATTTTCTTCTCTTTTCCTGCTCCAACCCCTCTGATCAGGCCAATTAATTTATTATAAAGATAATGAATTTTAGGAGCTGCATGTGTTAGAGCAGTGATGGACAGAGAGTTCCTGGACCAGCGCTGAGAATCACTGCCGTATAATGTTCCTCAGAAGCTGGGTTCATTTCTTTAGTTCCCTAAAACACTAGATGGCAGTATGACACCTTGCGCTGAATCATCCTTAAAAAATGAAAATGAACCAGGTGCTTGTTAGAAGCCCACGGTATTATTTAATAGAATTATAATCTGAATAATACATACCATCTCAAGATAGTGGATGAAAACTGTAGTTTTCTTTACGTCTCTTTTTAATGAAGTGTCTTACTAATGTCTCAAACAGGGACCACCAGGATCATCAGGACTCAGGGGGGACCGGGGACCTAAAGGAAGGCCTGTAAGAGACAGCACATTGCACAGTCCTATGATAATATATGCTTAAGCATGAAAATATAGGCACAAAGTATCTTACCTTTGATTTCCCCGCCTGGTCTGTAGGGTCCGAGAGGCCCTCCTGGGTACGATGGAGAGCCTGGTGTCCCAGGACAGCCGGGAGAACACGGGCCACCAGGCCATCCCCCTGGAGTGAGTACAGTGCACAATAACAGTCCAAAAAATATACAATAGCCCTTATATTTGCTCTGATAAGAAAAGTGGATAAGACCCAAGGCCAATGTGTGGCTTCATATAGCAGTGCACCTCTGGGAAATGTCTGTTGCAATATCTTTGGATTTGGCTGAGAAGGTCTGGGAAAGTTTGAGTGACACGTGAAACTTCTCCTGCTAAGTCAGTCCAGCCTGAGTGCAAGCTCCACTGAGACTGAACTGCAGTTCTTCACTGTCGCAAACCCCACCGGCTGCAAAAAAAAACATAATCCAGCCTGAAGTAATTCAGTCAATCAAAACGGACAATCTCCATTGCATGTTAAGTGAGCAGCCTAGCGACATTTCAGGCCAGTTATGCAAACATCTACAGCTTTGAGCTGCTGTTTCTCAACTTTCTGAAGACCTCATCATCAGACTTCAATCACCCTGTACAATGTCAGAGTTTTGTCTAAGAAGCCCCTATCTCTTCCTAAACATCCCTAGGGCCAGCTGTCCTCACAAATGGCTGGAGGGTTTGATGGAAAATTAGCAGGTCAACATTCCATGATTCCTGGACAAAGGGTAAGCAGCAGTGACATTAACTGGAAGGTTCAGATGTAATACTTGTATAGTGCTCAGGTCCACAGAACCTTCTTTGTATTTGGTTTATTTTTATTTTGGTTTAAGAACACCTAAAAAAAATAGCTTGTCCTCCCCTCAACTACCCGGGCTTGCTACACCTTCTTCTTCTTCTATAGCAAATCATCTGTCTCCATTTCTTCCTGTCCTCTGCATCTTCCTCTTTCACACCGACCACCTGCATGACCGCTCTTACCACGTCCATCAACCTCGTCTTTGTCCTTCCTCTTCTCCTCTTTCCTGGCAGCTCCTTCTTCAACATCCTTCTCACGATATACTCCTCATTGGTCACCACATACACCAACATTGGCTCAACACCAACAACATTTTTTGAAATCTGAAAATTTCATTTTCAGATTATTTTCGGAAGACACTTTTCTCATTAAACCCCTTAAAAAAACAGAAGAGAATGTTATGCTGATTCTGCATTCTGGTTAAATAAATATTTTACCATGATGGTTAAAGCCATTTCAGCAACAGATGTTGCTAATTGTTCTCCAAGAAATGATGATCAAAAAAGCTTATTGTTTATCACAATATCCAGATATTAGTATCATGTTGCTCATCTCTTCTTGTAATAATGTTTGCCAATCCTCTTCAACAGCTTAAGTCTTAAAAAGGCCACAATGGCAGTGAATATTAGCCTTATACTACTGCAATAATCCTTAAAATGATCTTTTTAGGGTGAATCTGGTACAAGAGGACCACCTGGCCCCAGTGGTTTACCAGTAAGTGTGAAGCCTTTCTGAGAACATCCAATGGAAAACTTTAATAATTGGTTATAAAGTCAGCTCATTCTATCTTCTATTAACTCTTTCTAGGGAGCACCAGGTCCACAAGGCTCCCCTGGTGACGCTGGAGATCCAGGACCAATGGTGAGTGAATGGCTTTCGCAGTTCAAGCTTGGATTAAGAGAAGAGCTCGCTATGGTCATTTTCAGACCGCATTAATAATTGTGAAGCCGGTGTCAGTATTAAACTGCACTGAACAGATCAAACTCTACTTCTACTTGCTGATTGGTGAGTGAGAGAGTCATTAATAAATCCCATGCTATAAAAAATGAATGAAATACAAATGCACAGTTAGCACAATGACAGGAATCTGAAATGGTGGCGCATTTCAAATCTTTTTCCTCAATCTAACTGCTCACCATATTGTGAGCACCACATACATCTATAAATCTGACCCCTTTATGGTGCTTCGTAGGGACCTTCTGGTGCGAGGGGACCTGATGGCCCTCCAGGAAAGCCAGGTGAAGATGTGAGTACAATCTTTGATCTTCATTTATTTTCCTGATATACTGATTGATATCATGTCCTAAAAAATGATTACTAAAATTAATTAGGGATTAATGTTTGAAATGAACATCCTAGGGTGAATCAGGTGCTGCAGGAAAGGCAGGAGAGATGGGATTCCCAGGATCAGCGGTAAAGTCTTCCCATCGCTGGATGTACATAAAAAAATTTAACCTGCATGCAAATGTATGCTAGTTAATGGATAATGGGTTTCATTCATTTTTAGGGAGCAAGAGGATTTCCAGGAACACCAGGTCCTCCTGGTCTGAAGGGTCACAGAGTGAGTACATTGTATATGTCTCATTGCCAACTAGTGCTTCACCCTTTAAACAAAACATCATGGCAGCCAGGACTCTTCCAACTGGAGTAACTTTTCTACACCCGTCATATCAGATTAACAGCACATCTCAGGTTTGATGGCTGAAACTGGATTAATCAATACAGTTAATTATCCTTCAACAAACACACAGTTTGCAATATATCATTGGATCTCTGGAAGCATCCGTCTGTACTGCAACAATATAACAGGTCCACACTTTTAGAATGAATGATCGTCCACATGGTTGGACCCTTTCATCAAACACTTTTATGAGCATTAAGGTCCTACAAACAAGAAAGCCAACGTGCAGAGCATATTCAGTTCCCAGAGACACAACAAGAGCCCCCTAGTGGCTGAATGTGGATCTGATTTTCTTTATTCCTTTTGGTCAGTAAGCTTCAAGTCAGATTCTGACCATGTGTTGTCTTTTCTATAGGGACACCAAGGTCCAGCTGGTCTTAAAGGAGAGCGTGGAGCAGTTGGATCCAAAGTACACAGCTTTCATTGCACATTCTTTTCTCCCTCATCAGCTCTTTCATTTTTCACTCTTTTAAACTGGGATAAATACATGTTTACTTGATTATGCTCTAGTCTTACATGGTTAAACATTTTACTTCAAGCCTGTTGACAGTTTATTTGTCTTACCCTCAGGGAGAATCAGGCGGGACTGGTCCGATCGGCGCACCCGGCCCCATGGTAAAGTGAACACATATATTGGGCAGATCTAGACTCTTTTTGAAATGTTTCATAAACAGATCAAGATGTGACGTCTTCCATTGCAGGGTCCGAGAGGAATGCCAGGAGAAAGAGGACGCTCAGGGCCGAGCGGAACACCCGTAAGTGAAAAAAAGGAAAATAAAAAAATCGAATAAAAATAAAAATAAATAAATAGTTGTTGAGTTGCCTGTTGAGTTAAGTTAAGGGGCTAAGTGTTTTGCCCAAGGCTGCTTTTGCCATAGATGCAGGAGTGAGAAAGTGTTCCTGTACATTCTTCCTGCAGGTCCTGGAGATTTAAACCCCAATCCTACAGTTAGCAATCATGAACAATTAGGTCAAGCCTACCCAGATTACATCACAGTTTCTTTAGAAGAGTTATTATGAGATGAATAAGTTCATGCAGTGCATGTTTGGAAGCTGATCAGAAATATCTGGCTGTTTTGTTCTGGTGGAGTAATGATACTGAATGTGATCATCTAGATCTCCATGGTAGAAAAAATACGTAATGTGCGCCTTTTTATCCAACAAGTCCCATAAAATCTTTTAAAGCTGTAAAATCTTAAATGTATTCATGATAATTCGGATCTCACTTCTTTCAGGGTACACGTGGTAGTCAAGGAAATGTTGGGAAACCAGGGCCAATGGTAAGACACTGGCAATCAAACAACAGCCTACAGCATTCGAAATAAAAGCTTATACTCCATAATCATCTCTGATCTTTCAACTTTGCAAAGGGTCCTTTGGGTATTAGTGGACCATCAGGGTATCCCGGAGCACCAGGTATGAAGGTAAGCCATGATTAAAATGATCATCTATTTAGCCTCTACTTCAGATTTGAATCTGCAACCACAACCAAAATATGATATGATATTCTCAAGATTGGGACAGTTTTTGATTTCTTCTTCATGCGATTTTAGATGTTGTGTTAAAAATTGAGCTTTAAAACTGAGTTTTAATTGTGGTCTTTGATTGACAGGGTCAACCAGGGCCTACAGGAGTTAGAGGCCCTGAAGGACCACAAGGACAGAGAGGAGAGAATGGAGCACAAGGCAGACCCGGACCACTTGGCTTACAAGTTTGTGCTCAAGTCTCATTGCACTACTAACTCATGTTTTCAGTGATTTTCTCACCACCGTTTGACCACCATCTCATTTTGATCAATACAGGGGCCAATGGGTATTGACGCAGGTTCAGGCCCCAAAGGTCCAGTGGTACGTAAAATAAAGTTACTACTGATGATAATACTTCCCCATTTAACTTTTAGAGTTTAACTAAATGCACATTAACCTTATTAACTTTTTCTCCAGGGAGTTGTTGGACCACAGGGACCTGTTGGTTTGTTGGGACCACCTGGCCCTCCAGGACCTCAGGGAAGCACTGGGCAGCCTGGGATTAAAGGTCAAGGGGTAAGGATGTCTTAATGTACTCTAAGGTGTTGACTATAGTGTACAGTGTGATCTTATATTTAAGAACCACAATCAAGAACCTTTGTAACCTGGATGGTGTAAATCAGAGCTGTTTCACCACATCAGTGCTACTAGCTAGAACTGAGCAGATCTTTTATCATTCAAATAGTCAGAAAATGTTGGTTTCAAAGACTTTCCTCACTATCTTCAATTCAAACCCCACAAGCAGCCCAAATAAGGTCCATATGCCTCGAGTTTGCCAGCTTCTTGGTAATGCTCCTAGTTTGCACATAGTTAGCAGACTAGCAAAGCTTGTATTCCTAGATTAGATGAAATCACACTGGCTATCAGCAGTCAACTGCATCCCCTTTCACTGACCAATAAAAAGAAAGAAAAAACAATATTATGTATTTATTGTTTTGTTATTATTATTATTATTATTATTATTATTATTATTATTATCATCATCATTATTATTGTTATTATTATCGTTATTGTTGTTATTATTATTAACCACATGATAATTATGAAGATGAAAAATAAAGTTTTTAATTATATATATATATTGTCTGTATGCACTGAGGTTTTCTAATACATTGTTGCCATGGCAGTCATTGTGCCATTGTGGTCATTCCTAGAAAAGAAATAAAAACAGTTTTTAGGGTCTGTTGTGCATGGTGAACCTCAAACTGACCCAATACTCTAACTATCCCATTTCTCTATTTTAAGGGAGATGTTGGTGTTCCTGGTTTTAAAGGAGAAGCTGGACCTAAAGGAGAACAAGTACGTTCAATATGTTCTAAATTGGGTTTGTAGGAGGAAGTTGAAACAGTGGGTGATTTAAATAAAGAATCTCTCTTCTGAAGAGCTCAGAATGATACGTTTATATTATTTTAGCAGGTGTAAAAAGTATGTCTGAACTCTAACGCAGGGTCCGCCAGGAACCCAGGGAGGGATCGGACCTCAGGGAGAGGAGGGAAAGAGAGGACAGCGAGGAGATCCTGGGTCTGTAGGCCCACTAGGACCTTTTGGTGAAAGAGTGAGTCCCCCTTAATTCTTGATTCTGATTCTGAACTTCAGGCATTCTTTTTTATGCAGTGTGTTACCATTAAAACCTACTTTTCTATTTCAGGGAGCTCCTGGAAATCGGGGTTTCCCTGGTCAAGATGGATTACAAGGAAGCAAAGTAAGTACATAATGGTAATGCCGAAATGTGCGGTTTTCTGATCAAAACCTTGACAGCAAAAACAGCTCTTTTCTATACTCTTCTAAGGGTGCGCAAGGTGACCGTGGTACAACAGGAACAGCAGGCCCTAAAGGTTCTACAGGAGATCCTGGAAGAACAGGAGAACCAGGCCTACCAGGCGCAAGGGTAAAACATCTTCATTTCTCTTTACTTTCTAATATTTCTGACCTTTTCATTTACATTTTCATGTTCCCATGTTCACCGCAGGGTTTGACTGGTACTCCTGGAGTTCAAGGTGCTGAAGGAAAGCCAGGACCTCTGGTATGTTTGACAAGATGTTCACAGCCATAATGAACTAATGGTGCATTTCAGAACAGATTCTTTTTGGATTGTGAAGACTGTTCATTACATTACTGGATTTACACTCAAACTTTGGATTAAATGGCAGAAAGAATAGACTTAATGATCTTAGTAATCTTCTGGAATAGTGCAAAACCTAAACCATTCATGCTCCTTCCATCTTTAAAAAGACTGAAATGAAGTGTATCTGTATGTCCTTCATGTAGGGTCCAACAGGTGAGGACGGGCGCCCTGGGCCACCCGGATCTATTGGAACTAGAGGCCCGGCAGGATCAATGGGACTCCCGGGACCCAAGGGTTTCAGCGTGAGTTACTCAAACACACTTTTATGGTTCCGTTTTTCATGGTTATGTCATTGTTAGATGCTTCTAATCTGATTTTTGAATGTTATTTAGGGAGATCCAGGAAAAACCGGTGAACAAGGGACACAAGGTGCTCCAGGCCAGAGGGTAGGTAACCCTAAAATTTACTAAACCCAGTCAAAATAATGAGAACATTATTGATTATTAATAATGAGAAGTACATTTCTGCAATCAAATCTTGGCTTTTGTGTAGGGGCCACCTGGAAAGGAGGGAGAAGTTGGTCCACTTGGTTCAGCTGGTCCTAATGTAAGTCTGTCTCTTTCTGTTTTTTCATTACACTGTTATCATAACCTGCAATGCCAATGTTGAATATTTAACCTCTATAATACAGGGACCAGCAGGTGACAGAGGAGAGCAGGGACCTCCTGGGATGCCTGGCTTTCAGGTAAGCGATTGGCAGTTAATGCTCTATGGCAGAAGTAGATGAAGATATTTTTAAGTACCACAGAGTATCATAATATAACTATTGCTGTACCTTAGGGATTGCCTGGACCACCTGGTCCAGGGGGAGAGTCAGGGAAACCTGGAGATCAGGTAAGATCATGCATTAAATAAAACTTCAAATTCTTCAGATCAATCCATGTCAGCTGTTTGCCAATACATCACAATACTGGACACCTAGCTGAATTTTTGCTTTTGTTTAGGGGATCCCTGGTGATGGTGGCCCAGTGGGACTAATTGGACCAAGGGTGAGTTTTCCAGTTTGAAAATGTTACTATGTTATCAGAATGCTCTGAAACTGTCTGGGCTGTAGTTTAATGGGAAATCTAAACTATGCCATAACCTGTTAGATGGGAAAAGGCTCCTGTTCAGGTTCCAAGTGAAGAGCTGAATTTTAGAAGTTTAATCCATCTTCCACAAATGACATGTGAATATCTTACAGTTGAGACCTATGCAGCTTCCTTGAAGCATGTTGAGACAACAGCATCTTATAAAAACATGGCAGAAGGTCTTGCAAAATTAAAATAAGAATGTAGTCTTTCATATATATTTCTATATTTATGAGGATGTGTGTTTTAGGGAGAGCGTGGAACTCCAGGAGAGAGAGGGGATCTTGGGCCTTCTGGATTGCCTGGAGCCAAAGGCATCCCAGGAGCACCTGGACCTGACGGACCAAAGGTAAGTTTTATTTGCAATCTACTTGCTATACATCAAGTATCTTTTTTATTCACATGTCTCAAGAATAAGCATCGATGCAGAATCTATTATACCACATGGTGCCGTCCTACAATTTCAGAATATTAATGCATTCCTCACAGGGAAGTCCTGGTCCTCCGGGAGCACTGGGTGATCTGGGTCCTCCGGGTCTTCAGGGAATGCCTGGAGAAAGAGGAATCTCTGGTCCACCTGGTCCAAAGGGTGAGCGAGTAAGTAAAACAGATAAATGAGTCACAAATGAAGGTTCCATGCCATGTGTGGAGATGCTGATATGATATGTCAACGTTACAGGGTGCAATCGGAGAGAAGGGAGCGGAGGGAACCCCTGGAAATGATGGTGCAAGAGTAAGCCTGACTTCCTCGGTTTATCATATCTCTCATCATCATGCCATTGTAAAAAATCTATATTGCAGGAGCAAATTAGCAGATTGAGACTTAATCTTAATCTCTTTGTAAAATCTTAATTTCTTTGTAATCGTGTCCAAAGAAAGGTCTTACTGCTTACCATTCACCTGGGATGTGTTATTAAAGTATAAGCAGTCAGTACTGAGTACAGATTTGGCATTAATGTAGAAAACGTGGATCCTGGCAGCCTGGATGAACAATAATGAGGGAATGCTTTGGGAGGCTTGCATTAGCTTGTCTAACCACAGATAGGCCTTTCCTCCTTAGGGCATTTTTAGTTTTATTTTTTTATTTGGAGGATCATCTTCTTATTTAGCTTTCTGTCTATCACAGGGGCTTCCAGGACCACTTGGCCCTGTAGGCCTCCCTGGCCCAAGTGGTGAAAAGGTAAACAGATTTCTGGATTCAAGGCTTCACCTAATCCCAACAATACCATTGTTTCACTCTCATAATCTAACAAATGCTCTTAACAGGGGGAACCTGGCATTAAAGGACCACCTGGACCTCAAGGATCACGAGCCATGCCTGTAATTCAGAATTAAACTCCTAACATACACAGATTTTAATTACATTATTATACAAATGAAGCCTTGTCTACATATATTTCTGTTACTTCTTTTAGGGAGCTCGGGGTGAGCCTGGACCAACAGGGGCTGTTGGCTTTCCTGGACAACCTGTAAGTTTATATTCTTTATTGTATTATGGTGAAACCACAACCTGTATAAATCTGACCAAGAAAAATGTACTGTGATAATTTAATATGATTTTATCTGGTACAAAGAAGCTTCAAGCTATTCTTACCAATTTTCAGGGTCCTGATGGTCAACCTGGTGTGAAAGGAGAACCAGGAGAGCCAGGACAGAAAGGAGATGCTGGATCTCCTGGACCTCAGGGGTTGGCTGGACCTCCAGGGCCTGTGGTAGGTGTCAAGAATCTCTCAACGGCAATTTGAACTCAAGACAGTCCAAGAAAGCATCTTACAGATCATGCCTGAATGTGTTTTAACAGGGCAAAGTTGGTGTGGCTGGACCTAAGGGTGGAAGAGGGACACAAGGAGCACCTGTAAGCAAATCTATGGCTTATAAATTACAATTTACGGATATTTTTCTGATTGTTGACCTCTATCACTTATGCTTTACCATTCAAGTTAAAGTATCCATTTCTTAGGGTCCAACTGGCTTTCCTGGATCTGCTGGGAGAGTTGGTCCACCAGGGGCAACTGTGAGTATCCTTTGTGATTTAGAAAAGGATAAAGATTTTCTTTATATTTATAAACATAAAAAGCGCTCATTTTGGAATTTCCCATTATTTAGGGTCCTATTGGTCAGCCGGGGCCCATTGGGCCTCCTGGGAAAGAGGGACCACCTGGTCTTAGGGGAGACCATGGAGCACGAGGTCGCCAAGGAGAAAGAGGTCAGCCTGGGCCTGCTGGAAGCCCTGGAGATAAGGGAGACCCTGGGGAAGATGGGCCAACAGTGAGTATCACATCAAATTAAAAAATTACTTATTAGTTAAGGGCTCCTGATAAATAAGCATAAGTTATAAGAACCCAATCAGAACTATTAAACAAAAACATCGACTTAGCTTATATAATTCCAGTCATTGTAAATCATAAAGGAATAAAATGATGCACCTTAAAATATCACTTCTTTTTAGGGTCCCGATGGTCCGCCTGGCCCTGCTGGAACAACAGGACAAAGAGGAATTGGGGGTCTTGCAGGTCAAAGAGGAGAGCGTGGAATGGCTGGGCTCCCAGGGCCAGCAGTACGTGAAGAAGACGTTTCATACATGACCCTTATCATCTTACGAATGGCTTAGAAAACATGGTTACCTTTTCAGGTCTACCTCACATATATTTTATCATACTTATCTTTTAAAGGGACCTCCAGGGAAACCTGGATCAACAGGGTCTCCAGGAGACAAAGGCCCTCCAGGCCCAGTTGGACCACCAGGTGCTAATGGACCTCGAGGTGATCCTGGCCCTGATGTAAGTTTAACAAAACCCAAATCCAAAAATGAGTATGGGTGTTCCACTGCTTTCAAACACCTCTCAGGATATAAATCTTAAAGACCTCATTCACACCTGGAAATGACCTTGTAGGTTGCCCTGAGGTACCCTCAAGCAAGTTACCTCAGGGCAACCTACTGGCCTGGGATTCGAACCCATGACCTTCCATTACTGAGGCCTAGTCCCTATTGGGAACTGTGGCAATCAAGGAACAAACAATGGAAATGCACCCATAAAAGTTTAACAAGGTCATTGTTGTCCAGTTTTGTGTCACAAAAAAAAAAAAAAAAAAAGATCTCCCTAAGTCCTGCCCACCTCTGCACCAGATATGTTTTCCTAGGTTAAAGCAGAACAGTAGAAAAAGCCTGGAGTGGGATGGAGCATATGGAGCCTGTCCACCTTAAAAAAAGAAAAAGAAAAAATGTAACCGCGCTGTGGATTATGGTGGGATTCTGCTGCCAAAGTAAAGATACTGAAGACTTACCCTTGAGGGTACCATGCCAGCGACACCAGAGTAATGGGTCATGACCCCTCCTGGAGATGTTTAGTGGCTTGCCATGGTTGCCTTTATGTGTTCACGTATTTTGATGAAATATTCAGTGCATACCAGATGTTATTTGAAATTTTTAAAATCAGGAATAGGAAGCATGGAATAATTCATGAGATGGAAGAAAAAAATAGAGGACATGAAAAGTTAATAACACAACCATTAACTTGTGTGTCTAAATAATAGGGACCTGCTGGTTCTGATGGCCCACCAGGAAAGGAAGGAGTCATAGGTGCTCGGGTAAGATCTGAAAAGGCCTTTTTGCATTTCATACACACGATATCTCTATAATTAGAACTGAACAACTGTGACTCTTTCTATAGGGTGACCGTGGTGACCCAGGTTCAGAGGGATTGATAGGGCCGAGGGGAGCACCTGGTCCTCCTGGCCCCGTGGGTGTGACCGGAGGTCCTGGAAAGAGAGGAGATGCGGTATGCATTGTGAACTTATCTACACACTTAGTACAAAATTCCAAATTAACTAATTAATAGACTTTTATTTTGGAAACATCAGCCTGCATCATTCATAATGACCTTCTTAACAGGGTTCAAGAGGACCGGTAGGGCCTCCAGGTCCTGCAGGAAAGAGAGGACTTCCAGTAAGAAATTTCAATGATCTTAAGGAAATACAGACTTGTAACTTTGTGCTTGAAAAAAAAACTAAAAATAAAAATTAATGAGCTTGATCCACTGTGTTGACATATAGGGGCCACAAGGACCTAGAGGAGACAAGGGAGAGTTGGGTGATCATGGAGAAAGAGGACAGAAGGGACACAGAGGATACACAGGTTTACAAGGGCTTCCAGGATCACCTGTAAGTTTGATGGCATCTATGTCACAAACTAGCATGAGCAATATGAATGAATTTTAATTTTACTTCTTTTCATATTTTCTTTCTTCACTTGTGACATTCATACGAGAAATGTCATTATTCCTTTTCACATGACTGTATTCTAATATTTATTGCCATCATTAAACAGGCTGTTCGGTGCCTTTCAGACTGACATGGTGGTGGTCTAGTGGTTGGATACTCACCTATGGACCAAGAGGTCTCAGGTTGAATCCCACCTCCAGCACCACCACCAATGGGTTCCTGATCAAAACCCTGAACCCCATGTTGCTCCGGGGCGAGTGTCCCTGTAATCAGGAATTAGAAGTCACTCGGGATAAGAGCGTCTGCTAAAAGCTGTAAATGTAAATTTTAATATATGCAAATGAAGTGAAAGTGACTATATGTCATTGTGAAACACAACAAATTGGAACCTCAGCTTTTCACCAACACACACCGTGCAGCAGGGGGCAGCCACTGAAAGCGCCTGGGAAGCAGTGATAGGGACGGTACCTTGTTCAAGGGTATCTCAGAGCAGCCCACTGGTCTGGGATTTGAATCCATGACCTTCCGATCCTGGAGCCAAATCCCTAAATTAATTGAATTGAATTCTGTTTTAATTGGCTCCCTGTATTGTGCTTCTTTTAAAAAGCAGTCCAGGCTGAAACACCCGTAACTACATCACCATGAATGCATGGAGCTGCTACAGCTTTAGTTCAGTTGTGTTCAAAACAGGCTGTTTGGCCATGTATAAACAGTATGGAGCATTATGAAAAATGACTGCTAATATTTATATGCTAATATTAGTAAAAACAAGATTAGAAAATTCAGTTTTCTGTAACATGGACTACATGATTGTGGAACTGTGTGGATTAAAGCTTAAAAAAAGAGATTTTATATGAGAATCATGCACTTACCTCACTGATTCAACTAATGTCAAAGACTCCATATTCATCAGTACCAAAAAGTCTATTCATGAATTCATGCTCAGGTCTTAAAACAATTTTTGCTCTGTACTTAGGGTACAAATGGTGACCAGGGACCCCCTGGGATTGTTGGGCCAAGCGGCCAGAGAGTAAGTATATTTTTGAGCTCTAAAGCCGATGAAATGCTGAAACTATAGGTAATGTAGGAGGATATACAATAAAAAACTTCTCACCTTATAGGGGCCACCAGGACCAATTGGACCACCAGGTAAAGAAGGGTATATTGGACCGCCTGGTCCAATGGGACCACCTGGATCAAGAGGAATAAGTGGAGAAACTGGTCCAGAGGCATGTATTTTCTTTTTTAATGCATCTCAGATGCCCTTTTTCCCCTCTTTATATCTTCAGATTTAGCACGGATTTGCCTGGGCAAGGAAGGATCCTACAAAATGTTGGAATGAGTGTTGTACTTTATTGAAACGTATGCCCAGTTAAATGGCTGCACAGACTCGCTGCAAAAAGCTTGTTTTCTTCTCATCGATAAGGTTGGCATCTGTGGACTGTACCGCTGAAGATACCATCATGTTCCTGGAGCCACCTTTCTCCACTTCCCCATTTTTTCAGCACTACAATATAGAGGATAAATCTGGACTCCTGTTGTACACGCTAAACCCTGATCCCTCCATCAGAACTTAGAACTTAGACTAATCAGATCAGCCAACACCCCATCAACAATCCAGCTCTGATGCCCACTCTCTCAACTCTCACAAATGATGTTGACCAGAAGACGATGTGTTCTTCCTTCTCTCTTCAAAGGTTTCTTCTTCCAATTTTAGAGAGTTTTAGCCTCTGTTGCCTTTGGCTTGTTCATTTAGATTCTGCAAAGATGTTCTTTAACCTAAGTTGAAAAAGTGCTTTAGAAATCCATTTCGACTTGACCAATTTGAGATGAACTTTCCTGCGCTTTAGGGACATCAGCACCAGTTATGAAGTGATCAATCTGAGACTAAATTCAATATGAGATGAACTTTGAACAACCTTGTTGAACGTCAGTGTGAATTTCCTGGGTATGGCCGATCCTGTTTCCTTGGATGATTCTCCCAATTCCCCTCTGAATCAGAAGATATTTCGAAAACTACATGATCAGCAATCACTGTTTGCTTCCTCCTTTTGCAAAAATCATTTGAAACAGCTCTGGATGAGATGCTCAGGGTGACTTTCATGTGGGAGATGCTAGACCACCATGACGAATTCTAAGAGATTGAGCCCGCTGAGTGTAGAAAGGCTGGTCTGCATGAATTTTTCTAGACAGCACAGTCACATGACCTATAATGTGTTGATATGTACAATTTGTGTCATCGGCACATGGGATCTTCTGTCTGCACGAAGCTCAGGATTCCTGTATTGAGTTATTATTATTAAGTGTTTATACGTACAGTGTTTATCTTCAATGCTCATTCTGACCATTTCTCTAATTTTTCTACAATCAGGGACCTCCTGGAGAACCTGGTCCTCCAGGTCCCGCTGGTTCCCCTGGACCCCCAACTGCTGCTATGGATGACTTGTTTGGAGGCCCTCATGATTATGATGTTGGTCCTCCTCCTCCTCCCGAATTCCCAGAAGATGAAGCTCTACCAAAGTCCAATGCAACAGATTTGTTCCAAGCTGATCCAGGAGTCCAGGCTACTTTGAAGTCTCTCAGCAGCCAGATTGAGAACATGCGTAGCCCTGATGGCAGCAAGAAACATCCCGCCAGAACCTGTGAGGACCTGAAACAGTGCTATCCATTGAAAAAGAGTGGTAAGTCCACCTCTGAGAGCATCACTTCCACAGGGTCATCGATGTATCAGCCAGACTTTTAACATGGAGAGTTTCTATTTGCATTTATCCAAATATGATTAACTCAACTGCAGCTCAACGCTTTCAAATACAACTTGTTCATGAAATGAGAAAATACAGCAGCTTGATTGACATGTAATGATGCCTACAGGTGAATATTGGATTGATCCAAATCAAGGCAGTGCAGAGGATGCCATTAAGGTCTACTGTAATATGGAAACAGGAGAAACATGTATCTCAGCCAACCCCTCCAACGTACCTCGCAAAACATGGTGGAGTACCCCTGGAAATAAACCTGTGTGGTTTGGAACCATGAACGGTGGAACCTATGTGAGTGCACCTGACTTGCATTTTTAATGTCCTTGATCTTATATTCTAATGATCTTATTCTCTTCTATAAGCATAACGGATTATATATTACCTAATGGAAAAGTATATGTTGAGTGAAAGTGACAGGCAGTGAACCACAATGAAATGCATTGCTGGCGTTTCACCCACACACACACAGTGTAGCAGGGGGCAGCTATTTCCAGCACCTGGGGAACAGTGATGGGGACGGTACCTTGCTCAAGGCTACCTCAGGTCAACCTACTGGCCTTGGATTCGAATCCACGACCTTCTAATCTTGGGCCCTGGTCCCTAAACCCTAGACCACCACTACCTAGTGTCACCACAACAAAATAGTTCTAATCGAAAAATAAAAAAGTACCCTTGAGCAAGGTGCTGTTCCTGTCCCGCTCCTCCCTGCGATGGGCTGGCAACCTGTCCAGGGTGTGTCCCCCGTCCTCGCCCTGTGTGCGCTGGGTTGGACGTCAGCACTCCCCCGCGACCCCGTTTGGGACAAGCGGCAGAAAATGGAAATGGAGAATGAAAAGTTCTGGCCTGTACTGTAAGAACGAAGATATAAATGTCTGATGCATAGATGTCTGACCTTGTTTTCATGCAGTTCACCTACGGTAACAAAGACCAACCTGCCAACGCGGTCACAGTCCAGATGACCTTCGTCCGCCTGCTTTCTAAGGAGGCCTCGCAGACCATCACATACCACTGCAAAAACACCGTGGGCTACAAAGACGAAGCAACTGGAAACCTGAAGAAAGCCGTCATTCTCAAGGCTTCTAATGATCTGGAGCTCAAAGCTGAGGGAAACAACCGCTTCAGATACACCGTGCTGGAGGACAGCTGCTCTGTGAGTTCCCTGCCACACTTTTTTGGTTTCCCAATAATTAGGAAGGTAGATGATGGTTGACAGAATCATCGGTGAAGTGGTTATACACCTAACCACTGGATATACACTAAACATCAAACTTCTAATTAACTAATGAGAAATATTTTGTGTTTCTTCTGCTAATTCCTAACTGTCTCTTTCTCTCCTCGCAGCAAGCGAATGGTAACTGGGGTAAGACCGTTTTTGAATACAGGACACAGAAAACGGCAAGGTTACCTATTGTGGATATTGCCCCTCTGGACATTGGTGGTCCAAATCAGGAGTTTGGCATCGACATTGGGCCTGTTTGCTTCTTGTAAAGCAGACAGCAGAGATGCATTGAAGAGAATCCTGAGACTCTTGAACTGCTGACTTGCTCAGCCTTGTACATAAAGGTACAGCGGACAGTTCCGGCCCTGTAGCAGGATATTTATTGTGCCTTTCCAATTAATTCAAGACGTTGCAGCAGATTCCTGGCCCCTATTAGTACACCACTTAATTGAAATGCAGACTCAGTTTGGCTTGACTATGCAATCACGAAAGAAACATGGACAGATTAGCGAACGACGGTCTATCAGCTGCTGTCTGGAAAAAAAAAAAAAAGCATGAAAAGCTACTGTAACACAATAAACCCATTTAGAAATTGTACGAATTTACATGTTTTTCTATTTTGATACTTTTTTTTCAGGTTTTTATTTTTTTCCAAACTAAACATGGTGCTACAGAAGAAAGTTGTGTTTGGTGACGTTTTGGAAAATGATGTTTTCATGAAAGATATCACTATTCTGTCACACTTGCCTTGTGTAATGTCTGAATGCAATTGACCATTAAAACTGAATTCATCGATCCATTAGCGTAAGCTACCTCGTCTCTATGAACTGGGATGCGTCTTCTGTCACTTCTTTTAGAAAAAAGGTACAGCGCAGGGTAGGGCAATGCAAATAAAATCGCTCCAACACTGACGACAAACTCAGTATCTCATTAAAAGGTGCATCGTTTCATCTGTTGCTCTTTTCCTTTAATCGAATAAATGAGAATTAATGCATGGTAGCTTTTAAACCTTCATGGGTTCTTTTTTTTTTTTTTTTTGCCGGTTACTTTAGGCAAGCATGTACGTCAGTCTTAATTTGTTTGTCATTAAAACACCTGCATCATATGAGCAGATATTGGGCTTTTTTTTTTTTTTTTAGGCAAAATCATAGTTAATAACCCATGATTTTAATTATTCTGATGCATGTTGTTACTCTTTACCAGCCTTGCACTTTCCTTTTTACTAGTCTTTAAATGCTTATTGCAGAAAATGGCTGGAAAGATATTTTCATGTATTTTGCTTTGCAAATTAAAAAAAATATACATGATGATTCCTGTTTCGCTTTTTGTTGTCAATGAAGATTCATTTTCTTGCTACTTTCAAGGTCGTTTCGAGCTTGATTAGATTTTTCCTCCTTTGCATGATTTTTTGTTTTTTTTTGTTTGCAGAAATAAAGAACGTGTGAAATGTTTGCCCAGCATTAAAAAAAAAAAAAGCTGTTGTGCATCATCTCAGTTTTGTAAAATGCATAAATTAAGGTTATTTAGTCACCCTGCTGATGTTTTTTAAAAAAAGGTTATTGGGGATCAGCAATGAAAATGTTCTTCTTTAATGTAATTCTACTTTTATGGACCCTCTATATTGTACCAGAAAGAAAATTCTGTAAATATTTTTTTGGATTCCGTGTTAACATGTGACCTGTGTGCTCAAAATGATTCGATAGTGGAGGGACGAGCCCCTCAAACAAGCATTGAAGAGATTACGTAATACATTAAAATGAAACAAAATGGACAATTGCATCCCGCGCTTGCTCAGGAACTGCAGGAAGATCCGACAAAAGCTCATCAGTCATCATCAGAAAAGCATGGAAGAGGACGAGTTCACGGAGGAGAACCTGCAAGACCTTGTTGCGTCCTTGTTTAAACAGCCATCTAATTTGTTGATGTCTAACTGAAAATGAACTTTTTGGGGAAAATTTTAGTTCACATTTTTATTTAACAAATTTTAAACAGAAAAATAAAATGTAAAAAAAAAAAGTGCCTTCTCCACGACACGTTTATTTCTACACTGTCACACACAGCGTACAGTGACTGTGCTTTTGATGCTCTCTGCAGATTCTGTGAAGGTGGAGCTGGACTTTAAGATGGGAAGATGCATCAGGGAAAATTATTAACAGAAATAAAAACAGGTAAATCAGCCCCATTTTAGCAAATTCTTATTTGAACTGTTAGTGCTGCTTCTGTTTGTAGGACAAGTGTCCAATCAGCTACGAGTCATTTGTTGAAAGCAAAGTAAAATGATTTAAAATCCAGTGATTAAACTATATTTTATTTGTCTTTTTCCTTAAGAGATGGGAAGTGCTTAGGTGACTTGTATTTATTTTCACTTACAAAATGCACACACACACACACACACACACACACACACACACACACACACACACTCAGAACAGTCAGGTATAAAACACAGTTCATACTTTAGATACTATTTAACCCGTGTGCTTATGACCGTATCATCATTTTATGCATGTATTCGAACTCCAGGTTTTGAAAACTTGAATGCTGATTGGATTTAATCAGACCAGGTGATGCGTATCAGGCAGCTTCTTTACCTCCTCAGGCAGCACGGGCCAAAAAAGGAGAGAGAACTGACTCTGAAAACGGCAAAAGTCTTTCAGAGGGATGCAGCACACTTGATCGTTAAGATATTGGATCGCGATCACAGAGCCATCAAACGGTTTACTGTGAATCGCCATCAAGAAATGTGTTCAGAAAAAAAAAGAAAATGCAAATGAACTTCCAAAGATTTTAGAAAAATCAAACGTGAAGCTTCCAGGAACCCATGATCCTCCAGTGCTGCCATATTCCAGAACTGAACCTACCTGGAGTGTCCAGAAGAACAAGGTGTTCAGTGTCAGAGACGTGGTTACCTGAACAAGACATCAGCTGAAACGTCAAGACTGGGCCAAGAAATATCTCAAGACAGATTTTTCAGGTTTGGTGGAGATGAGATGAGAGTGTCCCTCGATGGACCAGATGGATGGGCTCATGTCTGGATCAGTAATGGGTGCAGAGCTCCACTTCCACTCAGACACCAGCAACGTGGAGGTAATGGTATGGGCTGGTGTTATTAAAGATGAGCTTGTTGGACCTTTTCAGGCTGAAGATGGGCTCATAATTAACTCCCAAACCTGCTGCCAGTTTTTAGAGACACTTTCTTCAAGCAGTGCTTCAGGAAAAACTCTGCATCTTTCAAGAAGACCATGGTTTTGCTGCAGGACGATGCTCCATCACATGCATGGAAGTTCTACACTGCATGTCCAGTAAAGACCTTGTTACGAACTTGTGGACCTTCTTAAACATGAGAAAACAGTCCAACTCTCTGAACAGAGTCTGGGAGGCTGCGGTTCCCGCTGCACGAACAGATGAACAAACTGACCGACTCCATGAACTGAAGGGATTGTGACTGTTATTGAAAAGAAGGCTGGTGATGTTGGTCATTGATTTTTTTTTTTAATGTCTGAAAAATGTTTATTTGTAAATGTGTTTATCATTCTCACTTTGACAGATGAAAGTAAACAAGTGAGATGGGAAAATTCTCATGTGTCATTTAGCTGTGCAATAATTCTGCACTGATAGTGTCTTAATAATTGTGACACATGTGCATCTCCTGAGAATGTTCAAGCTACTTTGAAAACATTCAGGTTTCAGGGTTGGAACATTCTGGATTGACGGATTGCGCCGGATTTGTTCCAGATTTAAACGAATCCGCAAAATATTCACTCGCCTAATAATTGTGCACACGGTGTATATATTTATAGACTGTATATAATACGCGTTTTTAGTGCTGAAATGCATTATTATATCATGCACTGTAATAAACCACTAAAGCTGAACAATCACAACTTGCATGAGGAGCAAACTTAGAATACCACTGGCTGCTTTTTGCACCAAAGCAATAAAGGACATGAGATCTCAGGGTACTGTCTTTAATGACTACAACAGCTAAAGACTAAAATACTACATACAAAGAAAAAGAACAAATAACATATGGACAGAGTTTTTTTTTCTCCCCAAAGTGCTTCCTGGTGCAAGAATATACTAAAATATATAATACCAAATTAAAATGCAATACAAGTACACATTATTATGCAAATAATCCGGCTATGAAGTTATAAAAGTCCAGTTAAGAAAATATTACAATGACTCCATCGCATGTGATCATTCTCATGAGCTACTTTAGTAAAAGAAGGTGAGTTTGAGATTCCAGTAATAACAGATTTCTGCGTTACGTTTTTTTAAAGGTAAAGGTAACGGTCACACTGCATGCCATTTTACAATGCTGGGTGTGATGGTTAAAAAAAGAGGTTCGTACACGGTGAAGAACAGTGAGTTTTGACCTTCTTCATCACAGGGTGTACCATTGGTAGGACTATCTACATCCTTCAGTGCCTGCACACGCAAGGGGCCTCAAAACTACACAACTTCATTAACGTTTTTACAAAAATAGTGATCTAGCATTCTGATTTGAATAAACTTTTTTTGTAAACCAAATTCAAATGCAAATACATAGAAATCTCAAGATGAGAACATTGACATCTCCACTGTAGACCCAAATTTGGCACTTTAATACAGATGGGGCCAACAGTTACGTAACAAAAAAATGTCTTCTTGGCATCAGCAGTGACCGTCTAACGGATCCTGGGAGAAGACAGTGCCCTCTACTGTTAGTCCCATTTTGAACCCCTCCTGAAAAACCAAACAGGAATTAAATGAGTGACTTCTGTTGCTTGGATACACAGTACAGTACCAGGTAAAACATTAACACTGAAATTTAGGCAGTCACCCCTCATTTCTTCATGAACCACCCCTCATTTCCTCATCTTTTACTTCCAAAGATCCAGACTTTCCTGCTTTTTTAAAGTATTGTTGAGGAAATGTTCTCCAGATCTTCCTGAAGGACAGTGTTGTTGTCTCTCATCTTCAGTACAGTCTCTGTACCTGAGCAGTTCTCCAGATCTTCCTGAAGGACAGTGTTGTGGTCTCTCATGTTCAGTCCAGTCTCTGTACCTGAGCAGTTCTCCAGATCTTCCTGAAGGACAGTGTTGTTGTCTCTCATTTTCAGTCCAGTCTCTGTACCTGAGCAGTTTGATAGTTTTGTGTTGGTTAATCCACACAGTGATCGACGTCTGAACCTCCAATCAGAACAAAGCGTCTAACTGAAGACATGAAGCAGTGAAGAAGAAGGAGCAGGTGATTCCAGATGATCAGGAGATTAGTTTACTGCTGAATGCTGAATGATTGGAATCCCTTTATCTAAAACCTTGTATCTTTAGACACTTTGCAGCCTGGAGCACTAAAACATTTTTTCTCCATCTATTTCATTTCAACATGCCAATCATAAAACAGTTTATTCAAACGTATCTTTGGACCCACAAGGTGAGTCCATAGCAAAATCTTAAAAATGGGGTGGTTCATGATTTTTGCACAGTACTATACATGCAAAAACATGGAACGGATTCGGTGTTACACAACAGCTTGAAGTTAAATGGGATACAAACCATCTCTGGCGCTTTCAGTGGCAGAAGAAAAGAGAGGAAACACAGTTGGTTAGTAGGGAAGCAATCAATGTGTCTATTAAAGCAGGAAAGTAGCATTAGATAAAGTTACAGATACATTTAAACACAGAGGTAATAGCTGTGCATGGTCTGACTGCTTTTACTGACTTGTTTCAAGAAAAAGTCGTTTCTCATGGAGAGCGTCTGCAGTTATGAACATCCAAGAACATTCGCTGATCATGTTTAAAGATTTAAATCTTCATTTAAAGTGTGGCCCTTGTGACTGCAACTCAAAAGGTCCAGTGCAGATTTCAATGTTGTTGGATTTATTTTATATTCACATTTATTTTTGATTTTATTATTAAAGCTTTGAAGTTTCTCAAAACCTGCATGCAAAAACTGGATGTCAGATTTTTGAGCTTTGTAGAGATAGTAGTTTTAGTAGAGCTTCAGTAAAAGGTTGCAAAAGTAATAAATTAACAGGAGTTTTTAGTGGTTATTAACAAGAAAGTAGTTGATTTAGCTCATGCTGTTGTATATTTCCAGTTTATCCACTTCATACTGGTTTCCAAGCTGTTTTAAAATTTCTGATGGAACGAATGCTTCTTGTTATGTAATGTTCATGCAAGGTTTTGCTCAAGTTTGCAAGCTGTGTTGTTTGGAACAACTCAAAAAGGAAAGTGAAAACAGGCTTGGCCAAGTGAAGATTATATTAATATGCATCGCAATGGATTAAAAAAGCACTTAAACCTTTGGAGTTGTATTATTGAACACTAGCCTGCTTTCTGAAGCATCCAAACATGTTCAGGATGCCTAGTCATGTGACATTTAGAAGACCTGAAGACCTTAGAACCACTGGACTGGGACCGATAGTGGATCCCCACTGCCATTTTAGACGAGACATTGGCCAAACGCTGACTCGAGTTTCACTCTTTTGACCTTGACTTTTAAGCATTTGAGAGAGAGAGAGAGAGAGAGAGAGAGAGAGAGAGAGAGAGAGAGAGAGAGAGAGAGACCCCTCATTTCTTCATACTTAGCTTCCACAGAAATAGACCTTCTTGCATTTCTAATGTTTTGCTGAGGAACATTTCTCGAGGCTCCCTGAAGGGTGAATGTTTTTGGCTCTCATTTTCAGTCCAGTCCCTGTACCTGAACAGTTTCAATCATCTTGGAAAAGAAAAGAACAAAGCTGAGCTCCAAAGAAGAGCTTTGGAATGTCCTTCAAGAAGCCTGGAGAGCTATTCCTGAAGGGCGACTTGCAATGACAAGAAAGGACAAGAAAGCTTCTCTAAGAGAGTTCAGGCTGTGCTGAAGAAGGACGGCGGTCAGACCAAATAAGGCCTGAATGAAACTCTTTGGGTTTACACGTGGCAGCGAATCACTACACTCATTTTTTTGCAAAATATAAAGACATGAGGGGTGTTTCATGACTGCAGGGGCTTCAGGTATCAGTATTGGCAGTTTTACACTTACATATCATCTGAGTTTCAGGGTTATTTCAATGTTGGTTAGTCCTTGAGCAAAGCAAACGCAGCAAAGCGAAAGTTGTTAAATGGTTTCAGAACAGCTGTTCAAGCAAGTTTGAAAGTATGTTCATTTAACCTAGTAGGTCACACCAGGATACACACAGCTGGGGGACCAGTGCTGGGAATTATACCCGTATTACACTGAGACTGAGGTCAGGTTCTCATAATGGCCGTCGACACTGACTCCTGAGAGTGTGAGTGCAGGAGGTACAGCTGTGAGTTCCCCTGTGATTGCTTTAAGAGGAAATGCGAGATGGGAGTCAGTGCAGTGACCACAGTGCCTACCGTCTGCTCCACCAGCTGCCCACCTACAGCAGTCCATTTGCTAATAATTCACAGACATGCAGTCACCTGCATCTCGTCCAGCCGGGACTGGATGTCGTGGGGGAAATCAGCCGTCCCGCAGATGAACGGGTCGAAGGGCTCTGCACCAAACAGATCTTTCCCTGCGGGACACACGGGGGCAAAGACATGAGGGCAACTGAGTGTATGCAACCACATTTTGCAGAAGAAAAAGACTAATGCGAGATCACACTTTGTAAGTTGCGCCTTTTTAGATATTAAAAATAGAAAAATAATGAAAAAATAAATAATACGTTTATATAAAGAATAAGTTATGATACACTACAGCATAAGACTCAGACAAGGAGCTGAATTTAAATTCTTCATATACAATATTTTTGCCAAGATATACCTAGAAATGTGTTCGATACGTTTGCAATATTAATTATATTTTAATTTACAGTGTATTATTTAAAACCTGTGATTATTATTTTAAAACCTACAAAATAAATAACTCAAACCGGCTCGGAAAACCTAAGCGTAAAGATAAAATGCATTCTGATAGGATGGGACTGAAAAACATGATGGTGCAACATAAACTAGAGAAGACCATACCGGGAACCGTGGCTTTCACCCTGAATGAACTACAGCTACTGGTTATTCTACCTTTCATCATGACGCCAGAACTAAATGAAAAGGTAATGAAATAGAATGTAATCTGAACGAGATTCGGAATGAAATACAATCCTGAGATTATTTCATCTTTAGATTAGTGGCGGCAGTTTTAATCAGCAAGGCTTAATGGAATACATTTTTAAATAACCTCCCCTCCTCTTATCATGAATACTGATAGAGGTCCAGCTGTGAGGAAAGCACTAGACACGATGACTTTGTGAGTCACTTTGATGGCCACTGAATATTTTTAACAAACAAGATTAAAACGTTTGGCTCGGGAGATGGAGGAGCAGTCTTTATTAAAGCAGAAATGGGTTCAGATTGCAGTTACGTGGTATTTCATCACACATGGCGGTCCCCGACTTTCAGAGATGTTGCTTTTTACACTGTATATACATCACACTTAAAGCATAGACTGCACTCTGCTTGTGTTTGTTTATATTTTCCACAATGCAGTTCCCTCTGAGACCGTCTTTAATATTTATTTGAGTGGAGTGACTTGCAGTTCCATAATGTTTGAGACAAAGATACATTGTTCCTTGGTTTACCCCCCCCCCCCCCCCCCCTTTTTCAATCAGTTCAATCAAGAATATGTCCAATCCACAAGAAGTTGGGGCATCATGGTGGCTCAGTGGATAGCAGTTTCCTCACAGCGAGAAGGTCGTGGGTTCGATTCCCAGGCGGGACGGTCCGGGCCCTTTCTGTGTTGAATGCAGTGTCTGTGTAGATTTGCTCTAGGTTCTCCGGTTTCCTCCAAGCATCTACAGACATGTGTGAGTGTTTTTGTTTGCCCTGTGATGGACAGGCGACCTGTCCAGGGTGTGTTGCGCGACCTTAATCACAGTACAATCAGTGTATGCAATGATGAGGGGGACCACGAAACTGAAATTCTGTAACATACACTTTGCCGCTTTCTGTGATTAGGGCCGCGGGTGATGCTGCAGTCTATCCCAGCCCTCACAGACCTGTTCATCATGGGGCACGCAAACACACTCACACACACGTACACTTATGGGGTGATTTAGTGAAAAAGAAAAAAGTGAAAGGGACTATTCTTGTCAATGTGAGGCCACAGCACAGCACACAGTGAACCACAACAAAAATCAGACCTCTGCATTTAACCCATGCAAACACCGTGCAGCAGGGGGGAGCTATGAAAGCGCTCGGGGAGCAGTGACAGGGACGGTACCTTGCACAAGGGTACCTCAGGGCAACCTACTGGTAAGGGGTTTGAACCCACAATCTTCTGATCCTGTGGATCCCCAACCACTAGGCCACCACTAAAGACAACTGCCGAAACCCAGGATTGAACCAGGGACCTTTAGATCTTTAGATCTTCAGTCTAACGCTCTCCCAACTGAGCTATTTCGGCCACGTGTTTAGCATCTCCAATCCACCTGACGTGCAGGTCTTTGGATGGTTGGAGGAAACCAGAGAACCCAGAAGAAATCCACACAGACGCTGCACCCAACACAGACCTAACCCAGAGTGTCCCGCTAGACCATCCCGCCTGGGAATCGAGTCCAGGACCTTCTCACTGTGAGGCAACAATGCTATCCACTGCATCACCTTGACGCCTCTTTTGTCTCAAACATTATGAAGGGGACTGCACATCACTCGACTCAAATCAATAATAAAGAATGTTTCAGTGTGAAAAAACGCAGATTTTAAAATAGAATTTAAAATGTCTGTTTAGAGCTAGGGATATAACGATATTCATGATGATAAGTCCTTATGTAATTGATAAAATTCTGGATATACATTACAGAGAACAGGAAATACAAGGAAATAGTGTGAAAGTGAATCAAAGTGAATGCATTGTTGTGTGGATGGAGAGGTTAATGTGGAGGTCATGTGCAGTGTGAAATACAGAGGGACAGAAGGGAATTGAACTCACTGATTTCTGCAGGTCTTGCTGGAGGTGGAGGGGGTGAAGCATCACTGGCTGGAAGAGGCACCAGAGGAGTCACCGGAGAGAAAGGAACCATGTCGAAAATATCTGTGGGGACCTTGGAGTTTCCGCCTCCCTGCAGACAGAAAACACCCGGCAACTGACTTATAGCCCCGGTTTACAGTTTTACAGTATAGAAAGTGCAACATTTTTAAGATGTCCCAATTGAAAAATGAACAACTATCCATTTTTTTTTTTTTAGCCGCTTGCCCTGACTGGGGTGGAGGGTGCAGAGTTTATATAGGAATATTTAACATATTTACTTTATCTCCATTACAAACAATAAGAAATATAAGAACAAATAAATAACACAAAAAACAGAAATATAGACATGTAGAAACAGCATCAAGGTAGAGTCCACACTCTTGTTGCTTGGGCTTCCTCGGAGTGATATGAAGCACCAAAGCATCTTCTTATTCTGCCTATATTGCAACATCATTAAACACCTCAACACACTTGGAAAACCATCCGTGCATCCAGATCACCCTGGAAGAGAAAACCTACAGCCATTTCTGTAATTTCAACTTAAACACTTGGTCTGGTAAGCGTCCTGCTGAGTGATGAGGGAGCAGGAGGACCATAGGAAGAACACAGAGAGGACAAACCTTCATTAAAAGCCAATACAGAAGCTCAGGAGAAGATACTCGAAAGAAAGACTCCGTGCAAATAAATTAGGAAGGAGCAAACAAAGTGCAAAAGAGAAAGAGAAACGTAAGCTATTTACTTGAGGACGAGGGATCCCAGCTCCAGTTAGGGGCTTTGGTAGAGCAGGTTTGGTGGGGGGAGGGGTCAGAACTCCAGCTGAGACGTTGGAGTCTGGAGAGCTCATTGGCGTTAGTGTGACAGAAGAGATTTCTAGGCAGGAGAAGGATGTGAGATTGTGACACCAGAAGAGAGAAGAAGGCCTCTGCAGCATATAATCCTTGTTAGTAGAGTTAATGTGAAGCAACTGGAGATAAAAAAAGACCAAGAGACAGAGATTAAGAGAGGGTTTGCTTCTGAAAGGCATGAGGGCAATCCCCATTCCTTGGCTTTTAGAGACGGCACTTCATGCAGTTCTTACGGGTGGAACTTGAGCAACCAGCAGCTGCTCCTCCAGCGTCTGCAGCTGTTTTTTCAACTCTGTGTTTTCAGTCTCCAGCTCCTGAATCTGCGAAGATGAGAAATCAGTTTTCCTCAAGACTTTTAACAAAAACCAAAAGCAATTTCCAAAATGAAAAGAAAAACACTAAGCTTCAGGGTTTAAGGGAAAACCTTACTCTTTTCTGCAGACTTCCTATTTGTTTCCGTGTCTCTACATCCTTCCCTCCTGACTCCAAGAACTTTTTGTAGGCCAAGTCAAAAGCCTGGCCAATGGTCAGAGTGATCTCCTCTGCCTGGAAGCCCCAAGAAAATAGGAGAGTTTATTTGAAAATCATCAAATATTCTGCTTTTTTAATCTGTGGAAACAGAGTCTATATTAATGCATTTCATTGATTAAAAAATGGTTCATTGGGTTCCTTCAAATTGGCTAGACTTATTATTTACTTATTTAAATGCAGCATCTTGTCCTCTGTTGTGTGCTGGGATACGGTGTAGCTGTATGATGTTGCACTGTACTAATATGGACTGTCCTGTATGTTACTGCATGGCGATCCATAGTGAGATGTCACTTTGACTCTCCGATGATGAAGTAACCTTGAACTTTGAGTGTTGACACCGGAACATAGGCCAGGTTACATAATTAGACCTGATGTTTAACTGATGTTTAACTGCTTCATAAATAGCTGAAATTATTTAAATCGGCCAATCATCCAAACCTCCTGACTTTCTTTCTTCACTCTGTTATACCTGCTGTGTACGTCTACACTAATGTAGCTCTAAAACCCAGAGACTGTTCTTCTTTAAATGAGCTTTTCACCACCTTCAGAACATGAGTCATCTGCATTCAGGAATTTTTACTCTTGATCTAATCTTAAATTCTGTACACATCTCACAGACAAATATTCTTAAAATATTGCAAATGCATGATTAATATTTCCAGTTTACTAAACAATGACCTGAAAAACAACTTATTATAAGTCTGCAGTGCTTTCCTGATTAAACAAACAAATAAAAATGATTCATTAATCATTTCAATTCATTAAAATTCATTAAATATATATATATATAAATAATAATAAAGCAAACTCAAATTGTAATTTCTTCCAAAGGCAAAATACATTTTTTAATAATATGTATTTATATGAATTATTATGTAGATAATATGTCATTTGGATAAATTAAAACATTTAGAAATCAAGAAAATCTGTAATCAACTGAGGAAAAGTGTGTGGGACACATAGCGGTGGCCTAGTGGTTAGAGAATTGGCCCCAGGATCAGAAGGGAATGGGTTCAAATTCCAGACCAGTAGGTAGCCCTGAAGCACCCTTGAGCAAGGTACAGTCCCCCTCACTGCTCCTCGGGCACGTTCAATAGCTGCCCCCTGCTGCATGTGTGTGCATGGGTGAAATGCAGAGGTTGTGTGCTGTGCTGTGTAATCACAAAAACAAGAATAGTCACTTTCACTTTCAAAGTGTAAAATCTGACGACTGTGGAAACTGAGCACCATCAGCCTAAAGGATGCCAGTGTTGATGAAGCCCATTTGAAAATTAAATAATTCATTTGGAGAAAAAGAGGTTCAAATGAAAACATTTAAAAAGGTATTAAATGATAAACGTTAACTCTCCACAATCTATTCATATATGGGCATTAATAATCCATTCATATGGGCAGCGGTGGCCTAGCGGTTAGGGCGTTAGCCGCATGATCGGAGGATCGGGGGTTCAAACCCCTTCCCAATAGGTTGCCCTGAGGTACCCCTGAGCAAGGTACCGTCCCCATCACTGCTCCCCGGGCGCTTTCAATAGCTGCCCACTGCTGCACGGGTTCGAGTGTGCATGGGTTAAATGCAGAGGTCCAATTTCGTTGTGGTTCATGTGTGCTGTGCCGTGACCTCGCAATGACAAGGGTTGTCACTTTCACTTTCATATACATCATTAGAAAATCACATGTGGCCATGTGATCAGAAATGTTTAGCCATTGCTTGTGGATTCTGGATATTAATATCATCGTATATTCTCAAAGCTGTGAAGATCAACTCCAGACCCAGGTTTGGACTGAAAAAAATGCAGCCTTCTAAGAGCAGACTCTCTTTTTTCTTCTACAATCCATCGTTTTAGGTGCAGAATGTGCGACACAGCTAGGCTGCTGCTAAGAGCGTGTGGTCTTACACATTTTTCACTGTCGAAAACATAGCAGAGGTGTTTGTTAGACTCGGAATCTTTGCAGATGAACGTGAATATCCTCTTGTCCGTTTTATCGTCTGCGCAGAAGGATATCCGGTGCAACTGGCAGTTGTACTGCACTTCCTAAGAAAGGAAGAGAAGCTAATTGGTTATTCTGGAAGAGCAAAAAAGACAAGAGAGTTTTTATGCACAAAATTAAGAGTTGTGCACAATTTGTGTCATTTCCATGGAAAAACCCTTGACCGAGAGTCATATATTGATTCATTTATTTATTTTTGTCATGAGCCTCCTACTGATGCAACACTATTATTCCAAAAAGGCTCCATTGATGTTACACTTTGAAGGTAAACCTGAAAAAATGTTTCAGATTTTTGCTTTTCTGAATGATCTTAATAAAAGCCTGCTAATAAGACTGTAATAAAACACTGACGGACGCTACCCATCAGTAAAATGCATTATTGTGGCCACGCAGGAGCGTGATTTGGCGTTTAGGAAGATGCAAAATATGAGGTTTTGTAGAAATTAAAAAATGCATTGTGCAATAGTGCAAAAAATGTGGACATTTTCAAATGACACACCATCAACAAGGCACACACTTCAGCACATTTAAATATATAATCATCATTTTCCTGCTGAGCGTTACATGCTGTAAAAAAATACATGTAATAGTCACGTTTTATATCTGAAGTTTCATTTTATTCAAAACACAACAGAGTAGAAATTGTGCACTAAAAGCATAAAGCTTCACTTCAAGGGCGTGTACTCGTTCTGGCCCGGCCTGAGATGTGCAAACACTGGCATTTGATTTTGAATATGATGTGTGGATCTGTGCAAACCTTTGTCTTAGGATCTAATATCTTCACTCCATAGATAGAAATCTGTAATTCCACTTTTGGGGTCTTCTGTCCTTCGGATTTCTTGATGTGCCTTTGAAACTGCAGAAATGAAGAGAGAAACCTTAGCACACAATAAAACACCCCACTACTGCTTAACCAGCCAGTAATCACCCACAGCTCTGTGTGGTGAACAGCTTTCCACAACAAACCACTGCACAAGATGCTGCGAGAAGAGAAAACGCACATCTGCAATTATTACGCACCATTTATCAAGTCTGGTCAGGGTAGCTGAGAAGAACAGGTGGCACTGCTGGCAGGACAGATAGCTCAAAGGAAGGATGGCTACACTTGGCTGATATTGTGCAAGGTTAGGATAAAAAAGGTCCAAATCCGCAGTAAACTGTAAACTGACCTTGAGTTTTCGAACTGCATCCCTTACCACTTCTGTTCCTTTGGGCTGGTCGACCTCAGTGTTCCCTAGAAACTGAGAGGAAAGGCAGAAAACTTGATAAACTATGTTAAAGAAGTGAATAACATTTTGATATTACATGAAATTTGAATATAAAAGGGACCGGTCTGAGAGCCGATGCTGGCCGTATGACATATTCCAAAGGTATTCCAAGTGCAATTATCATCTCAGAGTTATATGAAAGCCTTTAAAGCTCCTTTAGGAATCGCTTTAAAAATGGATAAACCTGCACGGGTGCAACAGATGGGAGTTTAGCTGCTCCATGTGGCCAGGCGTCTGTCTAGACAAACCGTGTGACAAAACAAACGCTGCCAGCTTTCTCACTTTACTCAGTGCACGTCTTCCTCCAGAAAGGAAAATGAATTCTGCACTCCATCCCCACAGCATTCCGTTTAAGCCACACGTGTCAGAGATACACTTCTCCGCCGCGGCCACTGAGCGCTGCTATTGCGTCCTTTAGAAAAGCATTTCTATCACGAGGTCCCAACCCATGTCTTCCTCACAACCCCGGAGACAGGGACATCAGGATGATCATGTTTCTCTTCAACAACAATAAAACACAACAACGATATACACATACGTCAACAAAATACTAAATACTAGATAAGTGATCATAAAAAAATATAAAAGTACTCAAAGCCAGTGGGGGTTTTGCTCTATACTGATACAGCAACTCAGGGTTGAAGGTTTTGCTCAGGAACCAAATGATGGTAGGGCTGGAGATCTGAACCTGCAACCCCTTGATCCATAGACGAGTATCCTACCTCTAGAACACCATCATCTCCAAAAGATGGAAAAGAGGCATTTTAACCAGAGCTCTAATGTCACATGACGTATTTTATTAACTGACAGTAATATTAATCTGGGATGTGACAGATGTTCCCCAAAAAAAAAAAAAAAAAAAAAGTTTTTTCTTTTTGTATTGGTGTAACTCACAGAGTCCAAGAACTTAGTGTAGTTACTGGTATGTGGTGGATCACTCATGTTGCAGGGTCTTGTTCCGCTTCAGCTTTAATGTTCTTACCGATGTTCTCACATGTTCCTCAAGCACCTTCGGATGCACTGTAGAATTCATGGTGGATTCTGGTCATGGTGGATGCTGGCCAGGTCCTGCTGCAGCAAAACATCTCCAAATCATGACACTTCCACCTCCATGCTTCACAGTTGGTATGAGGTTCTTTTCCTTTTCCCAGAACATGTCCTCTGTTCTGGTGTCCAAACTATTCAATTTTAGACTCATCTGTCCAAACAACATTATTCCAGAAGTCCTGGTCGTTGTCTATGTTCTTTCTGGCAAACTTCAGTCTGGTTTGTTGTTTCTCTTAGAGAGCAAAGGTTTCCTCCTTGCACACCTCCCATTTTGGCAACTTCATTTAACATCTTGCGATCTGCTCTTGGGGTGAACTTGCTTGGACTGCCAAGCAAGATTTTGTAAAGCCTTTTCTTCAGTTTTAATTGTTTAGTTATATTACTTGAATCTCCCAGTATTGTTATAATTGAGATGAATTATCCATATGTCCAAGAATGTTACAAAAACACACAGGCGTTCATAGGGTGTCCTAATTTTTTCACACAACTGTATCTCACCTCATCGATCACATTTAAGGTGAAGGGAAATTGTGTTAATATTTGCTGAAATACAGCAATCCCTGTGAAAATGGGCCCACAGCACATGTGCTCTGATGATGGATGTTGTCCAGTCCCAAGGTCAAGATGACCGTGGTGACGCACAATTGGAGACAGCAGTGATAGACACATCTCAGTAAGCAGGGTGAACAGCTTCTCACCCCTCATTACTACTCCCTCCTGGGCCATGAAGAAGGGATCTGGCTTTGGGTGCACCAGCCCTGCTCATCCATCACCTGCTCCAGTGGCAGAAAGCATTTTTCACGCTCCCATCAACTTGTAGCCCAGTCCATCAACCAGCCTCACGTCTCCATGCAGACCAACAAAGGTGTCACCTCACTCAGCAAAAGGAGTTCTATATATAGTAGCATGCAAATGTCCTCATTTCTTTACATTTATTCAGGGATTCACCTTGTTGGTGAAGAAATATTATTTATTGCTATCAAACATTCACATTTTTGGATATTGAGAAGATTAAATGAGAGAAATGGGAACAAATTCTGCAAAGTGTCTAAAGATAAGGTTCTAGATAAAGGGGTTGCAACCTCCCAGCATTCAGCATCAGCAGTAAACTAATCTCTTGACCATCTGGAATCATCTGCTCCTGTTTCTTCTCTGCTTCATGTCTTAAGTTAGACGCTTTGTTCTGCTTGAAGGTTTAGACGTAGATCACTGTGTGGATTAACCAACACAGAACTATCAAACTGCTCAGGTACAGAGACTGGACTGAACATGAGAAACAACAACACTGTCCTTCAGGAAGATCTGGAGAACTGTTCTTCAACAAGACATTAAAAATACAAGAAAGTCTGGATCTAACAATACGGGTGAAATGCTTATCAGCGTAAATAAACCCCATCTGATGCGACATCATTATTTACAGCAACATCTCCTTTACAGAGATTACACACTTTAATATCACACAAACAACAAGACTTGATACAATAGAGAATATAATAATGCAGCATAATTGGAATGACTCATATAAAAATACTTATTTTTAAAATGCAAAGCATGAGTAATGGCATGTCTCCTTATTTGAAGCTTGAAATTAATCTGTTAAGTCTGCTGTCGTGCTCGATGTCATAATTTCTAGGTTGAAACACACTTTAATTCCAAAAAAGCAGCCTGTTGCAGCAGCTATAAAATTTGACACAATGCTCTGAACACCCCAAACATGTTCCAGCTTTCACGGTCTCTGTAAAAGCAATCCCAAATGTCTGGTTCACACACATTCTTATTTTTCAATTCCACCTTAAGTGAAAGGGAAATTGACAACTCGTCATCATGAAACAAGACACAGTGAACTACCATGAAATGCAGGCAACTCCTGAAAGTGCCCTGGAAGTGGTGATGGGAACGATTCCTTGATCAAGGGTAACTGTCTGGGATTCAAACCCATGACCTTCTGATCCTGGGGCCTAATCCCTAAATACTAGAACACCACCTAAACATTTTCCAACTTTTGCAGAATAAAGGACAATGTGTTTATAATGTGTGAGAAAGCTGAGCCTTAAAATTGTTTAATTGAATTAAAGGACAACCTTGTCAAAAGGTCAACGACCTTGTTAAGCCAACTGCCTCTTTAATCTCAGCCTAAATTTAACCAGAAGGTTTAGAAGAGCAATCTCTAAAATAGTTGTTGAAACTGGAGATCAGTTTTGTAGGACGCTTTGCTCCATGTGAGTCCTGAAGATCATTCTAGGTTCTAGCTCTTATTTCACACAACATTACATGTTGCTTGGGGGCAGTGGTGGCCTAGTGGTTAGGGAGTTGGGGAAGTATGTGGGTTCAACTCTCTTACCAGTAGGTCACCCTGAGGTACCTTTGAGCAATGTACTGTCCCCATCATTGCTCCCCGGGCGCTTCACATAGCTGACCCCTGCTCCATGGGTAAAATACAGAGGTGTAATTTTATTATGCACTGTGCTGTGTTTCACAATGACAAGAATTGTCACTTTCACTTACCCAAGAGATTTATTCACCGTTAATAATTAATATTAAGCCTTTACATTCTGCATTTTATTAATCTGCTGCTAAAACCAGTGTTTATCATAACACTGTAATACACCCTGGACTTGTTCACCTGACATTCTCCACCATGTACACGACTGCCTGCTCTAAAATCAGATGAATGTACTTTGTTGTGTCATTGTTTTACATTGTATGCTGTTCTGTCCATTTATTTACTCTTATGGCATGTTCCAGACCATGTTCTATACTGTCCCAGGTAGCACCATGGCCCTGGAGGGACATTAAAATGACAAAGCTTACTTGACTTGACTTGAACTGTTTTAATAACTTAAAAGTAGTAAGAAAATGTTAATGCAGGTCATATTTGTAGAGGCTGGGACCCAGCAATGGTCTTATCGGACACTTCGTCTTAACGAGCAGGTAATTGCCCCTTTAGCCTTCATCGATTTACAACAATATCAGTGTATCAGCATCATCAGCACACCGTTGCTCTCTGTGTCCTCTGGAAAAAGGAGCTACAAATACTGACTGCTCTTAATGCTGATGGACTGAGGCTGATATCCATGGAACCTTTCTCCGACCCATTTCTGCAGTAATGCAGGAACACCACAGAGAAGCTGCTTCAAGTCAGCCTAAACAAAGTGAACTTTTTTGTGCAGCAGCGAACGTGCCAGCTGCATTTTATCTGATACAACCCAGCAGTAAACACACACCAGTAGTATTTAAACACAGAAACTCTTATTAAAACTAACATACAGTACTGTGCAAAAGTCACTGCAAACATTGTGTATGCAAGAGACTAGATGGAAGGGTGGTGAAGCCAGGTGTATTGGAGGAGGATTAAAATGACCATGGTGTGGATGGAAGGAGGAATGGGGGAGGTGTCCTGAAGGAAGAGTATGTGGAGAGTGTTTTGGAGGTGAAGAGGATGTCAGAGTGATGGGTCTAAAGCTGGAATTTGAAGGTGTGATAATGAATGTTGGTGCTTATTCCCCACAAGTTGGTTGTGAGATGGAGGAGAAAGAAGAATTCTGGAGTGAGTTAGATGAAGTGAGAGAGAGTGGAGATTGGTGCAGATTTTAATGGTTATGTTGGTGAAGGGAACAGAGGTGATGAGGAGGTGATGGGTAGGCATGGTGTCAAGGAGAGGAATGCTGAAGGTCAGATGGTTGTAGATTTTGCTAAAAGGATGGAAACGGCTGTAGTTAATACTTATTTTAAGAAGAGGGAGGAGCACAGGGTGACGTATAAGAGTGGAGGAAGATGCTCCAGGAAAGAGGAGAAGAGGAAGGATGAAGAGGTTTATGGATGTGGTGAGAGAGGACATGCAGGTGGTCGGTTTGAAGGAGGAAGATGCAGATGACGGGAAGAAATGGAAACGGATGATCCGCTGTGGTGACCCCTACATGGGAGCAGCCGAAAGAAGAAAAAGAGGAAAATAAGACAATAGGTGCAGTGATTTATTGCAACACACATGGAATCAAAGTCTATAACACAGTTTCTGAACTCTCCTAGACAAGCTTTCTTGGGGACTGGAGTCCTGTAGGAAGCCTGAAGAACTGTTCCTCAACAATTCACAAAAATACAAGAACATCTGGCTCACTGGAAGGCAAATCTGAAGAAATGAGGGATGACTCAGGACATTTACCTCTACACTGTACACTAAGGTTACAGAATGTTTCTATTTATATCTGTTAAACGACCCTTTCACAGAGGTTTCTGTTGTCAACAGGATTATTTGTCCTTAGATGCAAGTCTGTTGGTCTATTGGATTTGACCAGGTTTCCCAGTGAGATGAAGATGCAAGCCTATTGGTTTTGACAAGGTTTCCCATTTGAGTATCTCGGAACAATGTTTTTTGAACTAAATTTAAAACTCAAAGTCTTCAGCAGCTCAGACATTCCAACAGCTAAGCATTTCCTCCTTCAGTAAGATGACTGAGAGGAGCTGGATGGGAGTGGACAAGATCTTCGTCCCCAACAGCAACCGAGCCTTTGGTGCAAGAGTGCAGTAAGCAGAACTGACAAGTGTGTAAGAAAACGTCCCATGCTCTTTTGAAGAGCAGCAAAGGAAAGCGACACAAAAAACACACAGCTTGGTTGAAAGGAAACGGCTCGTATCTCGCTGAGGAAATGCATGTTCATTGATCCGTCCCTTCAGCTTGTCTGCTAGGGTCCCTGGACTTCAAAATAATACAGATGTTTTTGCCATGTTATCCAATACTTTTCTGATAGCGAGGTGATAAGAGTGGGCTGGGATTCAACAATTCAGTGCTGTTGGGGGATCATGTCCAGAAAGCAAACAGCAGATAAGGAGGCGATCGTGACACAAAACAAGGCTGTTCCAGAAGATAAGTGCTGTAATCAATGATGCGACAAATTCCCCGGAACTGGCTCAAGCGTCTAAAAAGCCATTCTATTCAAAATTCCATACAAAAGTATTCAGCGGTGGCCTAGTGGTTAGGGCGTTGGCCACATGATCGGAGGATCGGGGGTTTGAACCCCTTCCCAGTAGGTTTCCCTGAGGTACCCTTGAGCAAGGTGCCGTCCCCATCACTGCTCCCAATAGCTACACGGTGTTTGAGTGTGCATGGGTTAAATGCAGAGGTCCAATTTCGTTGTGGTTCATTGTCTGCTGTGCTTTGACCTCGCAATGACAAGGGTTGTCACTTTCACTTTTTTTCCACTTTCATTTAGAGAAATTCAAAAAGTCAGAACAGCATTGCTAGTTGCTGGGGCAGCGGTCATAGATCGGAAGGTCGTGGGTTCGAATCCCAGACCAGCAGGTTGCCCCGAGTTACCCTTGAGCAAGGGACCGTCCCATCACTGCCCCCCGGGTGCTTTAAATAGATGGCCCTTGCTGCACAGTGTGTGTGGCTAAAGAGTTCACTGTGTTTCACAATGACACACAATAGTCACTTTCACTTTACTGATCTCCACAGGTCAGTTTATCTAGGACAATTTTGAAAGTTCTTCCATTAATACTAAAGCTGTCGTTCTCATCGTACAGTAGACCACGGTTCATCCGGGTGTGTTTGTTTCTCCAGAATGAAGCAGAACCTCCTGCTCCATACAAGCCAAGTCCTGCTGCAGATCTTCAGCTTGAACTCAGTTCAGCAGCTGTTTGTACCCTCGAGAAATAATGTTACTGCTGGTACTGCCCGATACATCAGATGTATATCTTTAATTAATAAAATTGTTAAATGCTGAAAGTGATTATTTGTCATTATGAACACACCACACAGTGAAACACAACGAATCCATCCTCTGTATTTAATCCACACACCGTCCAGCAGGGGGCAGCCCTATCCAGTGCCAAAGCAGTGATGGAGATGGTACTTTGCTTCCTATGGGAAGGTCATGGGTTCGAATGGGGCCTAGACCCTAAACACTGTGCCACCACTGGCCTGATGTTCATTTTTTTTTTTTTTTCCTTTTTAGACTCTTAATTTGTATCCACGACGGATGATAAACTCACTCCCTGGTGCACATTTCTGAGAGGCTGAAATAAGTCCAGGACATCGAGGGGGTGGAACACAATCAACAATCATGTTACCAAAGAATCAGAAGGTGATAAGAGAAACCATTATGCTATGATCAAACATCACAAGAAAAACACACTGTTGCATTTTGCCTGGTAAGATTTATAGAGTGTATGAACCAGCATGCCAAAAAGGTCAATAAATTCAAATGCACAAAAAGGCAGACCCACAAATGCATTGAAATCAGAAAAAGCAATACAATAATAAAAGAAAAACTAGGATTCAATAAGCATCAGGCATGTCTTCCAGAAACTGAATTTGGGAATGAGGGAATAAATAATATTTTTTTTTTACTCGGTGATTAGTTGATGTCATTAATTATGCATTCAGGCTACCATGATCACTTAATTACAAATGATTTCTTAATACAAATAATTAAACAATTGAAATGCAAGTTCTCAATGAACTGGCTAATTTATTACTTTACAATCTGACTGTTATGCACTGGAAGCGGGAAAGCCTTGTTTACAGTTATAAACTTCATTAATAGTACCAAAATCAAATGGTATAAATTAACTATGATTACTCAATTAATCAGCTCAGAATTACTAAATAATATAACCAACCCTGACAGCAACATTCACGCAGCGCAGTTCATAAAGAGGCTGTAAAATCCCACTGTTTGATGTACTTTATCTGTGAAAGGTCCATAACACATACCTTAGCATTGTATGCTATAAAATGCTTGGCCAGGGCCTCCGGCGTGTGCATCCATGATTTATCTAGAAAGAGACAGAACATCGTTAAGTGGAGAAGCTGGATGAACCATATGCTGCCCATTAAGAAGCATCTTGGACCGGAATTAGAGTCTGTTTCCAGTCTGCGAAATGGAGAACATATTCCAATTCAGTTAATGAGACCAAATGTTAATGTCAATAAGAATAGATAATAGAAGGGTTTTAAAACAAATGCAATAAGTTGCATTGAAACCATCAAATATTCAAAAAGTGATGAATTATACGAACACATACCGCCTGAAAAAAGAAAATCTGATTGAATTCCCTCACACTTGCACTGCATGAAACATATGAAGTGACCTTTAAACTCAGCATGTTTGTGATGTCATAACCCTGAACACAATCACATACGATCACCCATCCAGCCTACAGCGGTTTAGCCTCCATTCATGTTGAAGCGATGGGAAAAGAGGTTCCTGCTGAAAGAGCGGAAGATTAAAGAAGATTAAAAGTTGTGCTGTTCATGGCAGTCAGGAAGGAATGTATCGTTGCAGTCTTTCAAATGTCCACAGATCTGAGCAGCTGAACGTTATTTATACTTACATGCCATTTGTTCTGTATATTTTATCCCTACAACTCAGGGCAGCCAATCAGTGAAGAGAAATTGTACATCAAGGCTGAACAATTAAGGGAAAATATTCCATTATGATCCTGAACGCAATTTAAATTGGATTATTGAAATCAATCCTTTCTTGGCCAAAAAGCTATTTTTTTTATTTGAGAATTGAGTAAATATATGCCTTGGTTTGGACGTCTCCTCTGGACACGTCCAAACCAAGGCAACCTTGCGTCCAATCTAATCTGTCCCTTTAATATACTCATTTCTAATCCTGTCCATCCTCGTCACACCCAGTGAAAACCTCAGCATCTTTAACTTTGATGCCTCCAGCTCCATCTCCTGTCTTTTCGTCGGTGTCACCGTCTCCAAACCATACAACATAGCTGGTCACACTACCGTCCTGTAAACCTTCCCCTTCACTCTTGCTGGTAACAGACTGCTAATGAATGTTTTGTTTTATTAGTTTTATTAGTGAGCAGCAATGGGGACAGTACCTTGCTCAAGGGTACCTCATGGTAACACACTGGTCCGGGACTTGAACCCACGATCATCTTGAGCAAAGTGCTCCTAACTCAAGAATTACAGAGCGGCTCATTTTCACGTTTTATAGATCAGGGCTTCCAAACCCTTTGAGGCCCACAAAGCTGACTGCAAACACTTTCTTCAACCAGACTGTTTTTTTGGGTTTTTTTTTTGCTGAGATTGTGTTACCTTCTGAATGTCAAGCTAAGGAGAATGAGGGTTCACTCCAATAGGTTTGGAGTACTTTTACAGTTTTGGTCTACGCTTGGTTTTATTGCTTCTGTCACTCTGAGAAACAGCAGCAGCTTTGATGCCAGTCTTGGGATCTTTGGTATCATTTATATATATGTGATGAGAAACCATGTTTAACTGTCTTTATACAGCCAAGACAACAACAGAGTGACTTCGGGACAACTCTGTGAATGTCCTTGAGCGGCACAGCCAGAGCCCAGACTTCTCTGGAGAGATTTAAAACTGGCTGTGCAGTGACTCCCCATCTCCCCATCCAGCCTAATGGAGCTTGAGAGGTTCTGCAAAGAAGAATGGCAGAAATGGCCCAACATTGGTGTAAAATGTTGAGAAAAGGCTGTGAATACTTATGCACATTTTTGATTTTTTATCTTTAATAAATTAGAAAAAGTTGCAAAAAAAAAAAAATAAGCCTGCATGAAAGCAAAATGTGGAAAAAGTGGAGTGATGAGAATACTTCCTGGATGCACTGTATATATAAAACTGGAGCATAATATAATTATTATTCATTTTAATTAACTGCAACATAATTACAAATGTATTCTTGACAGAAATACAGCCGTAGTATTAATCATAATACTGATTAAATGCCAACCGCATTGAGCATCATAAAAAAAAAAGAAAAATGACCAAACGACGATGCCAGCCCATTGGCCCGGTCTGGCCACCCGGGAGGGTTGGATCCACAAACTGAACAACATCATACTAGACTATTTCATCATAAAATATCCCAAATCATTCGCCTAGCAACCCAAAAACAGAGCGGTCTGTAGGTCCGGCTAGAACAGCAGTGAGAAAGCTGAAAAAGCTGCCAGACAGAGAGGCAGCTCATGGAGAACAGAGCAGATCTCCAGCCATGAAGAACCGTTCACAGGATCTGCCGTCAGCAGGCTTGAGCGCTGGATGCCTCCTTTCTCCAGCAGCACCTCACAGACTGCCACTCAGCACGTCCACCTTTAACAGGGTAGGAGCCCGTCGCATTTACTGCCGTCGGCAGCGAGGCGGCTGCTCTGACACGAGCCGCTAATGTGAGAGGCAGCAGTCGCAGCTGAAGGTCAGCTTATTCATGCATCTCGGCACGGTGCTGCCCAACGTGGCCACAGAGCTCGGTTATGGACTGCAAGAAGCGATTAGCAAGTCAAATACACAAGCACCCAAAACAGCCGAGTGCACTTTGGCTTACTGCACTCAGAACGACTGTAGAGCAGAAGGAAGAAAGAAAAAAAGATATTAAACATAAATGCCGTAGGTCTCACACATCCAGCAGTAAGGTGCTGCGGTGGCATTTAAGTGGCCCAGTTATGAATTTATGGAAGTTTTTTTTATTTATTTTTTTTATCTTCTTCTCTTTCATTTGTGTGTGTGTGTCAGTGTATTCAGATAATCCTTTAATCAAGAATATTTTCAGAGAGAAATGCTGAAATAGAGTCTGTTCTGCTTAATCTATAGATGCCAAAGCAGGGCATAGTTTTTATAGCCGGCATTCAGAGCACTTTATGAATGAGAAAATGCAAAATACAAAGCATTAGAAACACTAAAAATGCACACATTTCAGAATGATTGAAGAAAGGAAAACGCCCAGGGAGCATTGATAGGTATGGTACCTTGCTCAAGGGAACCTCAAGGCAATCTACTGGTCTGGGATTCGAACCCATGACCTTCTGATCCTGGGCCCTACTCCCTAACCCCTACCTCAGGATAAGCCCTAGGCCACCATCACCTTCTTGAAGGTGCTGCTTCAAATAAGAAATATAATGCGACAGTGAACTAAGCTGGGCTAGAAATCGAGGTGAACATAAATGTTTTCAGGTTGGATCTGAAAGTGTCTGGTGTTGGTTCTCATACTCTCTGCCCAACTGGTTTCATTTAAGAGCAGCGCCGTAAAAAACATGCTGCTTCTTCATCGGCTTCCAGCCACTTTTGGGACATCCAGCCTGGTTGGACATCCAGCAGGATAAATTCTGTAGCTTTGATCTTTTTTGTGATCAAGAGAGTTGAAGAGAAGTCAAGAGAAGTGACAAAGTGAGGGAAGCACTACCTCATTCAGCTTTCAACTCCTGACCTCCATGTCTCCCTCTGTCTTACTTGTATATGTCGTTTCTTTCTCTCCTAGACTTTACCCAGTGAAAAACTATTTGGTCATTTAACTAAAACCATCATGGACCACTTATGGGCTTCTTCAGCAGCAGAATGGCTCAGAACGTAAAGCCCTGCAAACTCTTGAGAAGTGTTTTGGAGAAGATCACAGCTATAAACAATTTTGTCAGTGTTTTGGGACTAGGCCCCAGGATGGATTCATGGAAGCTCATGGATTCAAATCGCGGAGCAGTAGGTTGTCCCGAGGTACCATTGAGCAAGCTACCGTCCCCATCACTGCTCCCCGTGTGCTGGATATGGCTGCCCACTGCTGTGCTGTTTTTCACCATGACAAATAGTCACTATCACTTCATTTATTTAGGTTGGAAAGCGCCAGTTCATAATTATTTCTGATAAGTCTTGTGCTCTTGATCACTTCACCTGAGCTGTTATAGAAATGGTCTGGCCCTGAAGATGGCGACAACCCCCCGCCCCGTCCCCTGGGTCCAGTGGTCTAGTGGTTCGGGAGTTGAGCCCAGAACGGAAGATTGTGGGTTCGATTCCCTCACCAGTAGGTTGCCCTGAAGTACCCTTGAGCAAGGTAGCGTCCCCGTCACTGGGCGCTTTCAATAGCTGCCCATGTGTTTGGGTGAAACACAGAGGTTGAATTTCGTTGTGTTGTTTCACAATGACAAGGGTAGTTACTTTCATTTTCGCTTTCAGAAGAAGCCATGGTCGAAAATGGATATTGAGAGATCCAGAGAATGAAACTGGCTTCTTAACTGCTGGCTCACAATTCCTCTGATTGTTTCCATCCATCTTCCAAGACCAAGAGTCTTTTCCACTGGTTCATCTAATAACATTTTAAACAAGAGCTTCCGTTTGGTAATTACATCATAACCATCCCGCTGACTGATAACCTGCACTGCACACAGCCCACGAGGACAGAATCAGAGCTTTGTTTGATTTTTTTTTAATGAATGTAATACAGAGATCATTACTGTAGAAATGAGAGAGACGCCGAGTGAAGTAGGCTTGCAATATTTCCCAAACTTTACAACAGAGCTGCATTAAAATGTTCAACTGAATCAACACATTATATTAAGTACCTCTGAATGACAGAACGAACTGCATTTCTAAGAGCGGGTGAACACACAATTACGCATCCATTATCTGAACCGCATACCCCAACCAGGGCTGGAGCCGATCCCATTGCTCTTAGCATGAAGAACAGAAAAACAACCTCAAACAATCAAATCTAGAATAACCAACCACCTCACAAGTCTTTCTGCTGGAGAACCCGAAGGAAACACAAGTAAAATGGGGAGAACATGCAAACACACAGAACGGCCCAAACCCCATCACTGAGGCGAATACCACGGCGCCACCTTTCTGCACCCAGAAAACAAACCTCTTTTTCATTTCACATGAACTGTTTATTTTTTACAGTAACTTAGACTTTTAATGTGAAATGCATTGCACATATATTGCTTTAATCATAAAAATGAAAAAAGACTGAGTTTTTTAAATTTTTATTTCATTGTAAAGCACAGATTCTGTTCTCAATATAAAAGTAAAAGTGAAGTGAAAGTGACTAGTTGACATTATAAACCCCTCACACAGGCATACGCAGCCATGTCCAGCCCCCGGGAACAGTGATGGGGATGGTACCTTGCTAAAGTGCTCTTGGATTCGAACCCAAGACCGCTGCCCTTTACAATTTAGCTGAAATAACTTTTTTAATTCTAACAAATTTATGCAAAGACTAGGGAGAAGGTTAAAGATTATTTTTTTCTAAAGGAAAAACCAAGATAATGCACTTATTAAGAAAATAAATAAAATCCTGGACAAGAAGTGTTCTTAGCCTTGAACCTCCAAGAAAACAGCGAGCAATTAATCGACCACTTGTCTCGTGGGAAAACTGCAGGGGATCGAAACACGGGTCTCTGCAGGCTGAAATTTAAAACAACCCCGCCACTCTTTAAAAAAATGCCAGCTTCGATTTTAATTAAACTGAGTGGCTGGCAATTAATTGCAAATCATTAAAAAAAACAAACAGAAAAAAAGCCTAATGGATTTTTACTCAGTGCTGGAAGATGGATTATGATTCAAAGCCGCATCACTGCTTAGGAAATGAGGTGTCAGTGCACCTATTTGTGGTGAGACACTGGTCGTAATTAAGTTTTTATTCTATCAATGACACACTGAACAGCTTTTTTTTTTTTTTTTTTTTTTTTTTTTTTTTTTTACACAACATGTTAAGCCAATTAGGTGACCATGCAACTGGAGATCATTCAAACAGGAAGCCTTTATGGAGCACGGTCTGAAGAACATTTCTGGAGCTTATGAGACATGCCGATCAAGTCCATTGTACCTCTGTTATTACAATGAATGTCAATGTTCAGCTCAGGCCCACTCCACCTTCCTTTTCCTAATAAAGACAGTACAGAAGAGAAGAGCCTGGAAAAAATAAATGAAATGGAAAAACTCGCAAGCGAAAATGCCATAGGCCACACACACACACACACACACGGCCACGGTAAGGTGTTGTCATGGCATTTAAGCTTTGGCCTTTAAGGAACATTTGCCTTTCTTACGTAAACACCAAGAGCAGAAACAGAATAAAACAGTCTTTGGAGTTCAGTGCTTTTGCTTTATTTCATAACAGTGTTTCTTTTGTCAAAATCTCCATTAAAAATCTGTGATGAGCAGGGGCTGACATGTTGAATTAAAGCCTTAATCTCTAATTATCATTTGATATAACGGCACCGGAACCCAAATGTCCAGGTATCAGCTCAGCAAATGATGATTTACTGCAATTTATTAGAATCGATGAATGATTTTTCGCTATTCTCATGCAACTCTGTGCTAAAGCAAAACCTCACACGAGCCTGGCATCATCTAAAAGTGGAGATCAGCTCAGGTCCGGAGATATTAAAACCTCATTTTCCGTCTGAGTGTTTTTAACTGCTGAATTCGGAATGATGGAGGGAGAGGTTATAGTAGAGATGTGACACGTTTCAGAGTGATTTACTGTTAAATTACTGCCACCATGCTGGGATCAAGCCCCTAACCAGCATGTAGGGGCAGCTTCACACCCCACCACAGCTGTATCCGCTCTGAAATGAAGAAAGCTCTCAGGTTGTTCTTTTATCCAGAACTGTTATTTTTAAATTGGTTTTTTGTCTTCGTATTGTCCCAGGCCTGGATAAATGGGGAGGGTTACATCAGGAAGAGCATCCGGTATAAAACAAATCAATATGTGGTCAATGAAACAGATTTCCATACCGGATCGCCCGAGGCCCGGGTTAACAACACCCGCCACCAGTGCTGTTAGTCTACAGGGTGCTGGTGCAAACTGGGCTACTGTTGGCCAAAGGAGAAGAAGAAGAAGAGGAGGAGGAAGAAATGTCTGGAGGAAGGAGGAGAGAAGGAAGTGGAGGAGAGTGAAAGTGAAAGTAGGAATCTTGAATGTTGGCAGCATGACTGAGAATGAGCTGATATGATGGAGAGAAGGAAGGTTGATCTTCTGTGTGAGAGACTAGATGGAAGGGTAGTAAGACCAGGTGTACTGGAGGAGGGTTTAAACTGTGCTACCATGGTGTGGAAGGAAGGTGGAATGGGGGAGGGGTTACCCTGAAGGACGAGTATGTGAAGAGTGTTTTGGAGGTGAAGAGGGTGTCATATAGGGTGATGATTTTGGAGCTGGAAGTTGAAGGTGTGATGATGAATGCTATTAGTGCTTATGTTCCACAAGTTGGTTGTGAGATGGAGGAGAAAGAAGAGTTCTGGAGTGAGTTAGATGAAGTGATGGAGTACCCAGAGGAGAGAGAGTGGTGATTGGTGCAGACTTTAATGGACATGATGGTGAAGGGAACAGAGGTGATAAGGAGGTGATGGGCAGGTATAGTGTCAAGAAGAGGAACACTGAAGGTCAGATGGTTGTAGATTTTACTAAAAGGATGGAAACGGCTGCGGTAGATTAGAAGATTATTTTTTTCCATGCGTTTGAAAATGAAAAGTGAAAGTGACTATTTGTCATTGTGAAACACAGCACAGCACACAGTGATCTACAATGAACTGATTCTTCATTCTGCATTATTCATTATTCATTGGTCACCAAAACTTCACAATGAAATGAGCAACACTAGGCTACTTGCAGATTACAAATGCAAATCTGATGATTAAATAAAAGTGACACGTTATTTGACAAAAATCATCAGGCATTCTCTAAAAGGCCCAGACATTTCTTTTCTTTTTGGCAACGGCAACCCTGTTTTTACATAATCTTGATTGGATTTTCCACTCAGTTAATGCAGAATCAAATCCGTAATGTTTCAATCGATGAGGTGATGGTTACCTAACAGAGTAAGCAGTTAAACTGGGCCTACAATACACTTTTAGCTTGATTTTAATCTCAGTTTGCTCCGTTCCACAAATTAAGCGACTGCCATGCATCAAAAACGACTGACAGCGTGGATGATCCACTGCTATGAGATGGGAAATGAGCCAATCTTTAGCTCCAGAGGAATATTTTATCATTTGCACAACTGAGTGAGTTCAGGCAACTGCCAAGAAAATCCCGGGAGGGAAAAAGGGCGAAGAAATGTGAACTGCTGCCTTTTCAGCGGCGGGTTTCAGAGAGGGCTACTCGCTGAAGATGTGCAAATGAAAGATGTTTAATGATTATAAAGGTTATAAAGTAAGAGCTCAACCATCAAGTCAGCTGCCAGTTGGTCATTTCTGCAAAACTGAGTATCAGATCGGCATTTCCCAGCACCATTTTCCAGCCAGCTGCTGGCATGGAAAAGGTTTTATCATGTGATAAAACTAGAGCCGGGACATTTTCATTGCCAAATGATCTACCTGTTGCCATCTTGGGATAAAAAAAGTATAAATTCTATAAAAGACTTAGGGTTAGGGCAGCGGTGGCCTAGTAGTTAGGGAGTTGGCCACAGGATAGGATTGTGGGTTCAAACCCCTCACCAGTAGGTTGCCTAAAGGTACCCTTGAGCAAGGTACCGTCCCCCTCACTGCTCCCCGGGCGCTTTCAATAGCTGCCCCCTGCTGCACGGTGTTTGAGTGCATGGGTTAAATGCAGAGGTCCAATTTCGTTGTGGTTCACTGTGTGCTGGGCAGTGAACCTCGCAATGACGAGGGTTGTCACTTTCACTTTCGGTTTGTGATGAGCTCCAGTTTTGAAATCATTTAAACTCTTGGGTCGATCTTGCTCATAAACTAAACTAGAAAGACAAACTAACAAACAAACCAGTTCAATGGTTTCCTTTGATGACAGTGTTCCTGACACTAAGAACAATCATTATCTTTGCTCTGTAGAGAAATAAGTACACAAACTTTAACACTTTGAGCCAAACATCGAAGCATGTTGGGGCCTTTTCATGCTGGTCCTGCTCGGCCTGAACTCGCTTTTATTATGCTCTAAATCACAGGCACTGTGGCTCTCTCACATTCTATGTCTGGTAATTGGATGCATGGCTTTTATACTGTTTCCCAAAGAATTTGGGCCAATTATCCCTTTGTGATCAGGCGAACAGTTTTGCTGACTCTCCGCCGGTCCCCATGGACAACAGGTTCAGCTATCTAACTTATAAACAACAATTAAACCTAGTCAGACCTTCAGCAGGACTATAGAGCAGGGGAAGAAAAATCTAAACTTTCTTTGATTTTAATCAGGTCCTAAGAGACAAACCAGAGCTCTTTGAAGATTTGTATGTCGAGACAGCTCCAAATGAAATCGTAAATCTGTGGAAGAACCCTGGGAGTTGGCCAGGTAAGTAAACAGTAATCCAGTCTGCCAGGTTCCCACGGTGCAGACGTGAATGTGAGGTCCTTTTTCAATTTGGAGTCCATGGATTGAAATCATTGATGCGTGTAAACATACACAGATTTGGAGAAAGTGGAATAAAGCATGAAATAATCCAAATCTGAGCTGGGTAACGAGGAAATATTCGAGCACAATCGATGAATCAGTTTTGTAAGTGAGGATTAGTGAAAAGAGGATGTGCATGCGGGATGTGCAACCAAGGAACAAATAAACTGGCGGACACCAGACAAATAAAAACACAAGGGTACATTTGACCGGACTGGGAACATCTGGAATAGGCGTGGCCACAGACTAGACACAGGTTAGAACACTAATGAGGAGGTGTGAAAGTGAAAATGAAAGTGACTACCCTCGTCATTGAGAAACGCAGCACAGCACAACACAAACAAATTCAACCTCTGCGTTCCACCCATACACACACGTGCAGGGGGCAGCTATTGAAAGCGCCCGGGGAGCAGTGACGGGGACGGTACCTCAGAGCAACCTACTGGTGAGGGAATCGAACCCACAATCTTCTGAACCGGGGCAACTCCCGAACCATTAGGCCACCGCTGCTGAGGCAGGAGTAAGGCGGGGCAAGGGAGAAATAAAAATGCAAATACATGAACATGAGCACAAACACGAGACATGGCTCAAGGACAAGACAAGGCCAAAATGTGAAAGCACTTAAGATCTAGGGACCTTCAACCAAACTAAGACGCTCCGTTCTAGACAAAACACTGATAGTGGTGGTGAACGGAACCAGACGTCTGCACCAAAAACCAGCCTCATAGAAAGTTTGCTTCCTCTGCTTTTCACCTAGCAGCTATTTAAAGCACCTAGGGAGCAGTGATGGGGACGGTACCTTGCTCAAGTGTACCTCAGGGCAACCTACTGGTCTGTGATTCGAACCCATGACCTTCTGTTCCTGGGCCAGTGTCCCAAACCACAGTCTCTGTATTTACTCTTATTAGTGTGCATGTAATACAAATAAGTTAAGAAGAAGGAGGTGGCAAATCCACAAAGCATTTAAAGGTTTAGAACAGATTGGCTACACTTTCATGCTCAAGCTCAAGAGCTTTTAACAGTTAAATCTGACCTGAGTGCATACCTGATGCTCAAGTTTTTTACTTCCTACTCACTGAAAGTCTAATGAAATAGTAAAGACCCAAGTCTGCAAACTCTAATTCACTTAAAGAATGAATCATCTACCATTTCATTATGAGGCTCCCTGTTTTCTCTTTATCTCTATATTTACGGTTATTAATGATGACACTGCTATTCTGATGATTAAACCAAAAACCAAGCATTTTTTTTCCAACTGTTAAAATATGTTTTCTGACAATTTACAGATGCATGTAAAATGAATAATGAAAACGTTGGTGAAAATTGTGTATTAATTCGTCTCCTTTATTCTCCTATTTGTCTTTGAAGAACAGTTGAATGTTTTGGAGTCTGCTGAAGGCTCCTGTAGTCTGCTTTATTGGCCAGCGCTGTTCTAGTGTTTGGGGACTAGGCCCCAGGATCGAAAGGTCGTTGGTGCAACTCCCAGACCAGTAAGTTGCCCTGAAGTACCCTTGAGCAAGGTACCGTCCCCATCACTGCTCCTCGGTGCTGGGTGTAGCTGCTCCCTGCTGCATGGCGTGTTTGTGTTTCGCACGTGCTGTCTGCCAAATAGTCACTTTCACATTCACTTCATACGCGTCCTAATGTGTTGAAATAATAAAAATACCACCATACGAACACCATCGTTTCATATTCATTTTGCAATAATTCATAACATTTAAGTAGTAATTCAATTTGATTGATGGATACGTTAATACTGATTATGTTTCTGAATGATTTACATTCGAAATAGAACAGCTTATAGTTACTACAAAAAAAAGACATTTAAATGATAGCAGATACTGAATATTTTACAATAATTTGTAAGAATAGCGAATATTTCATAGTAAATATTGAATATTTTACAGAAGCTACTGAAGAATTAAGAGAAGCTACTGAAGAATAAAATAATAGAAAATACTGAATCTTTTCTGGTAGTTACTGATTCATAGCAGGACGTTTTAGTAGACACTGAAATGTTTAGTAGCTGCTGAAGAATTTATCCCCCATCCTGAATCATTTATAGAATATACGGAATCTTCCAGAAGCAATAATTTATCACAATTAATTACCAATGAATAAACTCATGAGCTAAAAGCAGACGCTGAAATATTTATGATACTGAATAACTTCGATAGGAGGCTGAAAAATAACATTGCAAACTGAATGACTCGAATATTAATACATATTAATTATGGCTTATTAATAAGCATTAATATTTGACATTGTGACATACACTGCCTGGTGAGAGTGAGACCAACTATGCTATATGGGTTGGAGACAGTGGCGCCGATGAAGACAGGCAGCTGGAGGTGTCAGAATTAAAGATGCTGAGATTTTCACTGGGAGGAACATGGATGGACAGCTCGGGCTGGAGACGGAGTCAGAGAGGCGAGGCGGCTTGTTTGGACATGCACAGAGAAGAGATCAAGAGTATATCGGGGGAAGGATGTTGAGGATGGAGCTGCCAGGAAAGAGGAGAAGAGGAAGAACAAAGAGGAAGTTTACGGATGTGGTGAGGTCGGTAGAAGACAGGAAGAAACGGAGATGGTTGGTCTGCTGTGGTGACCCCAAACAGGTGCAGCTGACCGGAGAAGAAGAAGAAGATGAAGAAGAATACTGAACCTAGGAGCCAGCACAGTCGTTTACTTCTCCACATCCTTTCTTATTCTCTGATCAGTTAGGAAAGCTAATTTCCTAAACAGCAATAACCCACTTGGACGCAAATCGAGGCTGATGGGTCTTTCAGAGCTGCTGACCTCAACATTCCTGATTGGGCCTTTTTTCCACGGTTATTATTTATTCTGCATAAACACGAGGCAAATCTTCTACAAGGATTCCAATCCCGCTGCTCCTTTAAGATTAATGGCAGCGTGGAACGCAGCATTGACCAGCTATAATAATGAAATGCCACATGATGACTCCGCCGACGTTGCATGTGCAGGTGAAACAAGACCACATCGACCACTGGCATCGTCCTTATTATAAGCAGCCCTCATTATCTCCCACATGCCATGGAGGTCTAATGAATGCGCGGTCACAGAATGATTAGTTTCTCTTTGGTAAATGTCAGTTCTGATGTGGTCATGGAAGCGATGGATGGACCTTTGTCACTCCATAAAATTTTTTAGAGCTGTTTTTTTTTTCATGCCTGATGGCTGGATGTGTTTTTGGGGCTCTCCACAAAGCAGAAGCTCTGTCAGCGTATAGACACTTGAGACGGAGGGGACATCCGTACGAGGCACGGGGCGGCTTTGCTTGTGTTTCATCGTGTTGATTTGCAGGAGACGGTTTGGTGTAAACTCAGAGTTGTCTCAAAAGTAGACAAACAGCCAAGATGTTTAGTGTCAAAGATTTCCCTTTTCCTTCTTAGGCGCTGGAAGAACTCTTCTTCTTCTTCCTCTTTCAGGAGGAAGAAGTCAGTGGATCATCCGTTTCCATTTCTTCCTGTCCTCTGCATCTTCCTCTTTCACACCGACAGCCTGCATGTCCTCTCACCACGTCCATAAACCTCCTCTTTGTCCTTCCTCTTCTCCTCTTGCCTGGCAGCTCCAGCTTCAAGATCCTTCTCCCAGCATAGTCCACGTCTCTCCTCTGGACGTGTCCAAACCAACACAATCTCACTTCTCCAACTTTGTCTCCAAAACATCCAACCTGAGCTGTCCCTCTAACATACTCATTTCTACTCCTGTCCATCCTCGTCCCTCCTAGCGCAAATCTCAACATCTTTAACTCTGACACCTCCAGTTCCGCCTCCTGTCTTTTTTCGCCCGTCCCTCCATCTCTAACCCGTATGACATAGCTGGCCTCACTACCGCCCTGTAAACCTTTCCTTTCACTCTTGATGCAACCTGTCTGTCACAGATCATGGAGCTGGAAGATTTGAAATGTGGCTAAAAATGATGACAATTTATTGTCTTTCATTTGGCATGATGCAAAAGTTGGCTGTTAATTCTAAAAACATTATTATTATTATTATTATTATTATTATTGTTATTGCTGTTTTCTCCCCAGTTGAACTATTGTTAGTTCCCACTCACTAGCTAGGTACCCTCCAATCAACCCTACCAAACTGGAAGGCTGAAAGCTAGGATGTCACATGAAGCTCCAACACATCTTTTCAATGTCACTGGGCAGCTCAGCACATGGACGAGAACATTAACTGCCAAGACAGCTAACAAAGGCCCCACTGGCAGGCTGACTGATGGGAGGGGGGTGAAGAAGAAAGACCATTCTCAGCACACAGAGCAAAGCCATGTCTGCTCTCTTGGACTCCCGTAACACATATGGCTGTGGCAGAGCACCGAACATGCAACTTATTACTTTTTATTTTATATCTGTGCTGAGATTCAAAAAAACACAGCGAGCCAGGTGAGTTCAGCCTGCATTTAAACACTGCTGCAGCAGTCACCTGTTGATCCGGCACTTTCTTTGACCTCCAGCCATGGATTAAAATGCTATTTGACCCAATAAAGAGCTAATAATGCAGTTTTTAATGGCCTTTTTCCACTCTGCAGCCTTTTCTGTGTGCCGCGGTGAGTCCACAGAGCTAAATAATCACTTCCACCGCGCCATGCATTTTATTCCTAAAAACTTTACCCATTTCGCCATGAAGAATTTCAGTCAGTCAGTCAGTCATTGTCTGTCGCTTGTCCCAAGCGGGGTAGCGGGGGGTGCTGGAGTCCATCCAAGCTCACACAGGGCGAGGACGGGGACACACTCCCCTGGACAGGTCGCCAGCCCATCGCAGGGAGGAGCGTGACGGGGACGGCACCTTGCTCAAGGGTACCTCAGGGCAACCCACCGGGAAGGGGTTTGAACCCCGATCCTCCGATCATGCAGCCAACGCCCGAACCACTAGGCCACCGCTGCCCCTGAAGAAACTCAAATCCACCATAATAAACTGACTGGTGCAGTTCCACATTCAGAGCTGGGAGGAACCCGTGTAAAAGTCATGTTTTGCCAAACGAATGCTTTTGTGTTGCCACCCCACAAAGCCCGACCTCATAACGAACATCCCACTTTCTGAAATGGCGAGAAGCTCGTCTGTGAAGAAGCGGAGATTAGATATGTGCTGTGCTGAGAAATGGCATTTATTTGAAATGAGGTCATGTGACAAGAATGTGACTTGTGGCGAGTTTACAAGGAAGCAATCGGTTCCACATCATCTCCCCGTCAGACGGGCATGAAAATCCAAGGGAGAGGAAATAAAAAAAGAAAAGCAGACCACATGTCTGACCTGGAAACCTGCTCCCTGCTCACATTAAGTGAAGTGAGACAAAAATAATAAATGAAACACTAGCGGTTTATTCAGGGAATCCAAGGAGCCGAGAACGAGCCAACACTCATGCAAAAGTTTGAGCACCCTTGCTTGAAATGTCTTTGACTGTCAATAGTTAAGTGAGCAGAAGAATTGATCAGTATTGCATTGGATTAATTATTTCCACTGCAAAATAGCATCATGTCCAAACCAGCAGAGAAGGAATAGGCCTGAAGCAAAACTTTGTGCACCCTTAATAAGAAGTATTTAGTAATGCCCCCTCATAGCTTTTAAATGTTATTTGCAGCCAATCAGTCTTTCCATTCTTCAGTATTTCCACCCATCCTTCCTTTGCAAAAGGCTTCAACAATGCTCTTTTGAGATCTTTTGATAACATTTTTTTTTCAGTGATGTTCAGACCGGGGGACTGGGACGGTCATGGCAATCAGATTGTGCTTCTTGTGCTTCCCATTGTAGGCTTTGTGGTGCATTTGGGGTTGCTATCTTCTTGTCGGACTCTTTTTAACTTCAACTTTTTAGAAATGGTGTGATGTTTGGTAGCAGAAATCGCAGGTTATTTATTTGAAGCCATTCTTACCTCCACCACTAACATCCCCGCACCACCTGCCGGAAGACAAGCTCGAAGCATGATTCATTCAGCCGTGTGTCTTCTTTAACTTCATGTGCTTCAGTGATCATTTTATCTTCTGTTCAGTTTTTTCAGTGATAGAAGGCAAGGACGTCCCAAACATTTGGGTGCCACTGTGACAGACAGACGAACAGAGACTGACAAAGAGCGACCTGCTCTCTGCCTTTGACAGATAAGAGAGAGAGAGAGAGAGAGAGAGAGAGAGAGAGAGAGAGAGAGAGAGAGAACTGCTCACCTTTTTTCCTGTTGAATGCCCGACTCATGCTGGAAAAATGCTCAATCTTAGCCGAGGGTCCCGGGAATGTGTCTCTTTAATCTGGTGGAATGAAAACAAACCAAAATTCTTACGTTGTTGTAAAGAACATTGAGAGGATGTTGAAATCCACATATTCCCTTTTTAGGATGACTAGCTTAAGTGTTTTTTTTTATTATTATTATTATTATTATTTTGTTTTTTATGTACAGTTGCAATTGAAAAAATGAAAAAAAAAAATGTGAAACATAAGAAAAGCTATTTTATTATTCTATTAGAAACACAGCACATTATTATTTAGAACAAATCATCTCCGGGACATCTGATTACGTTTACGCTGCAGGTTCATTTTTCTGCACTTTCACTTCAAACAATCTTTACACTCCAGTTTTAAACGCTAAGCACAAAATAAATGTTCAGAAATTGTCTCGCGTCTGATGATGTGTCCTATGTCGTCCCCTTGTTGGGGGAATGTCGAAAATAAATTGCTGGAAGTGAAGCGAGCAATCAAAAAACAAACCAAAAAAAAAGTATGATGATATATTTTTCCTAAACATCTTAATCAAAATGTGAGAAAGAAACAACAGAATAGAGTGGGGGCAGCAGTGGCCTAGGGGTTGGAGAGTTGGCCCCAGAATCAGAAGGTTGTGGGTTCAAATAACAGACCAGTAGGTTGCGCTGAGGTACCCTTGAGCAAGGTACCGTCCCGCTAACTGCTCCCGGGGCACTTTAAATAGCCTGCTGCACGGTGTGTGGGTGTAAAGAGAGGTTGAATTTTTTTGTGTTCACTGTGTGCGGTGTTTCACAATGACCGATAGTCACTTTCACTTAGAAAATGCAACAGAGACAATACATTTCTGCAGCATCATTATCTTCTTGTGGGATCCATAGCGGGATTCTGGTGACTCCTCTGAAGGTCAAGTTTGTTCAGGTGTTCCTGCGCAACAGAACAGGTTCCAATGACTCCAGCAAAGCTTTTGTGGTCAAATGGAGGTTTTAAAATGCCCATTTGTTAATGTGGAGCAGCACACAGTGAGACACAACCTCTACTTTTCACCCACACACACCGGACACACAACGGGAGCAGTGATGGGGACGGTACCTTGCTCAAGGGTATCTCAGGGCAACCGACTGATCTGGGATTCGAAACCGCAACCTCCTGATCCTCGCTGCCCCCACCGCTGCAGGTGTTTAACATCTAACGGTGCACAAGAGATGAAATGTTGATAATGTAGAATACCGGTACCCTTAAATGGGGATTAGTAAGAAGAGGAAAACAGCACCACAGGAACAAGTTTGAGCATCGATGTAAATGTCCAAGTCTCTGAGAAGAATTCGGATGTTCCCTTATTTAGTTATTATTTTATTGGCACTTAATAAGTGATATGCAAATGGCAGCGTGTTAGATTTAAAGGGGTAAATATGTTCACCTTAATCAGACAAATAAAAGAAGTATCTATATGCACCCTGCAACTGTTCCAAAGTCCAGATATTAATATGGTACATATTACAGCTCCAAACTGGGTTTACCCACCTGTAACCGACTCCCAACAACAACAAGGTGCTATTTTTCCTGAGCGCAATTTCATGAACCATTTTCCTGGATAAATTCTCCCGTTAGGAAATGACCGATTACTTACACCGAGTCGGAAACAGATCCATCAGTCACTTCCACTTTTACAGACAGGCCTATTCCCTGACCAAAAAACTCTGAATGAAAAATATAGTATAACAGAATCAATTTTCTCATCAGATCTGCGCCGCTTTCTCTCATCGCTTCCCACTGATTATTGTTTCCCATCGAAATAAACTTCCATCAGGAGTTCAGAGGCAGTTTCCAATGTCTCAACTCCAAATTCCTTAAATTAAAAGCCTTTTTAATGCTGTTTTAAAAGAATTGCATTAAAGCATCCTATGCAACCCACAGGCAGAGTTAAGCTTTAATTAAAATAGCTTGATTTAATCCCCCGACATCTTAAAATAACCCACTTTCCTGCAAACCAGAGTAAAGCTTTCAGTTCGAGGGCTTTTAATCGGCTCCCGGAAAAACCAGCGTACCAGAACAGGAGCAGTTCTCACTGCACATATATCTACAAGTCTTTCCACATTAAAAAGCATTGTTTGGCAGAAATATGGCTTTAATTTAGGTTCCATTCAGTGACTTTCCTTTCTTTTAGATGGAAATAAAAGGTTTCAGTGGCCTGAGTAATAAGGTCATGCGCGGTGACTTCTTATTGGATGTAGCAGCTCTGCGACACTTGACTAATATCTTGCTCAGTGGCAAATAAGTGCTTGTGTGATCGCAGACGTTATTGTGAAGTTCAGAACTGTAATTCATGTCGAGGCACTTCTGTGGCTCGTTCCACGGTTGGTTGGAGGTGCACGAGTACATCGCAGCACAAAGATGCCTCATTTGATGCAGGTAAGACCAGCGTGTGGTTCTCTGTAGACTGTGGGCCCGTTTCCCAGACCGAGCTTGAGCCCAGATCATCTCCATGCATCTTTAAGATCACCTACAAATGAACTAAAGCTGAGATCTCTGAAAAATGCAGAGAGGATGATGTACTTCAGCCCATTTTGTCTAAAAAGCCTTCCATACTTCAGACCTTTTCCTTCAGCTGCATGTGTGGATCAACTGAGGCCGTGTGTGAAACGAACAGAACGTTGTCTTGACAAGTGGGCGTGATCATGTGATTGATGACAAATATTCGAGGATGAAGATGGATGGTTCACAGATGACACCACAAAAATGTCTAACTGCAGGGACGAAGAAAATTCAGGGCCTTCTGTCAATGAGGACTGACACTGAAACCAAATTTTATCACGCAGTTAGGAACCACCAACTCACTCTATCCGAGGGCCAGAGGGCAGCGGTGGCCTAGTGTTTAAGGAGTTGGCCCCAGGATCAGAAGGTCAGTAGGCTGTCCTGAGGTACCCTTGAGCAAGGTACTATCCCCGTCACTGCTCCCTGGACACTTTCATTAGCTGCCCACTGCTGCACGGTGTGTGTGGGTAAAATGCAGTGGTGTAATTTCATTGTGGTTCACTGTGTGCCGTGTATCACAATGACAAGAAGAGTCACTTTCACTTCACTTTATGAACGTAAAAGCAGCTTCAATGGGGAAAAAAAAGATTAATCTAAAGAAAATAACTTTATTGTAGTTGAAATACTGGTTTGAAAATGACAGCCCTACAGTCAGATTTGAGAGCAGGGTGCAGCCACGAGGTCAAATGTAGACTGTACTTTAGTAAACACTCAAACTCAAAACATGAACTAAAACGAATAAATTAACACTGAGAATGTAATCACAGGGACGGAGTGAATCAAGAACAGCAAGACATGAAACAGAGATCCAGGCAAGTCAACACAGACGGGTGCTTACACATCAAATAACAAGGGACGCCTGACACAAGGAGGAGACACGGATTGACAGAAGGCGTGCAGGGGCAGGACTAGGGCGGTGCAAGGACAAAAACCAACACAAGCACTTGGGAGATGTAAATAAAGACACGTGGACCTGGAAAACATGAAGCAGAGAAGCCAGACAAGCAAACTGCCTCTCTCGATTTTCACTTTGCACAAATGAAATAAGATGAACGTGCAGAAATGCTGTCCCACACCTGACTTAAGAGATGGATTTGAGGGCGGAATCCACATATTATCCATGCAACATACATTTTACAGGCAAATATTTGTGTTTTGCAGCTCGTTTTGTATGTGCAGACACATCTCTTCACAGCTACTTAATAGGCATCCTTGAAAGCAAACCTCAGAGATGCTCGAATCCCTCTGGTCGTGTCTGCTGAAGAAAAAGGCTTGACACAGTTCTTCAGTCATCAGAAGAAGAAGCCACACCTGTTGCCACTCTTTGCTCGAAGGCAAATTAAAGCAGTAAACCTGGAGTGAGGTTCAACACCTTTTACTACGCAGGCCAGGATGGCTCAGTGAAAAGCACTGCGAGGTAAGCACTGTATTTTTGGTAAGATTGCCTCAAACTGAAGGCATACCCTGGGGCCTAGAAACCCCTAGAACCCCTAGAAACACCAAACCCAACTTTGTGTATGAGAAGCACTTTTCAAATGGGGATATTTCTAGAGTTTGGTTTATGTCATAGGGTTAATATAACCTAGGGTTATTGAATATATATATATATATATATAACCTCTGGTATCTTTACTGACTGAGGTAGTAGTGGATTTGGACTGGAAGTCTGATCATAATAATAGTGGATATCTCCAAAAGGCAAACTAAGCAGCTCCAAAATGTCTAGATGAGTAAACATGAACACCATAAATGACGAAAGATGATCTCTGATCTCTAGATAAATAATAATCAACATAAGACCAATTCTTATCAACTGGCCCATGAAAGAAATACCCATCTGCCAAATCCATCTCAATGCCTACAAGGAAATCTCAACGAATGGATGAGTCGTAGTTCAGCTGAGCAGCAAGAACTGCAGCGTCAACGCTGGCTGCAGAAACCATGGCACACTCAGACAGCAGAACTGAGGTCATGCTCATATAATTAGCACAGTATTACGAAAGACGCTTGCGAAATAAGCAGGATGTCTGTCTGTGTGGGATGGTTGTGGTTTCCTGGCATGGGTCCACTAGAGGGAAGGCATCATGCTGTCGAGAACCAGTACGTTACAGTATTTTGGGAATAAAAACATGACCTGTTTGATTATAAAAGCAGCTTTTTGGGGTAAAATAACTGAGCAAATATCGACTTCCTTCCACTATAGATAAACAAACGCTCACCGTGAAAAATATTTACATCACAAAGATGCAACTGCGAGTTACAAATGATTATATTATGGAAGTTCTCGATGAGGTAGCGGGTAGCAAGAATTCAGGAACTGAGTCCCGTAAAAATCTTTTCGCAAAGTCAGCGGTGTAATTACCTTTCTCCACAGAGGTCGTCCTACATAAATCTGCTGGAATAAAATGACTGACTTCTGAGGGTTATTAGTTATAAACAGAAACATAATTCCACTTGGAACCAGAACTCTAGTTCATTCCTCCTAACCTGAGGTAGTGGAAAACACAGCGAAGGACGATTAGTGAAAGTGACTATCTGTCATTGTGAAACACAGTGAAACATGAAATACATCCCCTGAATTCAACGCACACACACCATGCAGCAGGGGGCAGCCATATCCAGCACCCGGGGAACAGTGACAGGGATGGTACCTTGCTCTGACATTTGGCCTACTGGTTGGGGAGTTGGCCACAGGAAGATTGTGGGTTCAAACCCCTTACTAGTAGTTGTCCTGAGGTACCCTTGAGCAAGGTACCGTCCCTGCCACTGCTCCCCAGGCGCTTTCATAGCTGCCCCCCTGCTGCACAGTGTTTGCATGGGTTAAATGCAGAGGTCCAGTTTCGTTGTGGTTCACTGTGTGCTGTGCTGTGACCTCGCAATGACACGGATAGTCACTTTCATTTTCACTTTCACTTTACTCAAGGATACCTAAGGGTGACCTACTGGCCTGGGATTTGAACCCACAACCTTCCGATCCAAAGTCACAAGGAACTGGACCACTAAAGCAGCTCTTTTGTGGTCATTTTTGTTTATTAATAACTAAATTGTTTCTGATTGCCAAAAAAGAAGGACAACACAAAAGACAACCTAAAAAAACACAACGCTCTTCAAATGACATGTGATTTGCAGAATGGCATAAGATAAAATAAAAAAAAATAAATAAAAAAAATGGCAGATTTTCTGCTGTTCCATCTTTCCCACGTTTGGAGATGATGGTTCACAAAGTTTGAAAGTTTGATTTGTGGACCTTTCCTTACTGATACATGTCTATAAATCTCTCAGGTCTTCTGGACTTTTTTTGGAGGTCTTGTGTGTTTCTTAAGCCTCTTAGCAGCTTTCACAAAGGCTGTATGTAAATGATGTCTCGCAGTAATCCGATTCAGGGATTGGCTAATCTAATTCATTCCATTACCACATTAAATTCAAATCAATGGTTAAGTGACTAAGGGGTCAATTTTCACGAGGGTGATTTAGGTGTTGAGTTTAAATCCTTCAATGAATCCAACATAAAATCAGAAACAATTTAGTGTTAAATAAAAACAATTTAGAAAGGAAACATTGTATATCGACCAGTGAAACGACATTTAGCTGTACTTAACACAGTGGCTGGACTCTGAACCAGCGTGCTGGTAAAAGACCTGTAGTCCTTAAAGACTGCAACCAATAAACACAGCTTGAAGAGGCCCATTCGTTCTGCAACTGAATCAGTAATTGGACGAACTTTAACAGCCAAGCCAGATAAAACCTTTAAATCCAGACATCGATGAAAGTGTACAATCATGCAGGACTCCACTACCATTATAGTGACCTCAAGGAATGCCTGCATAGATCAACCACACGTGTATAGGGGTAAATGCTGTCCAGCCTCCTGTGAAATACGGTAACAATGTACGGTAGGCCCCCATTCCCATAAAGAGGCTGAAGGATTGATAGATGTGGATATCTCACTCAGCCTCAAGAGGTTCCCAGATCTGTGGTGGAGCTACTATTAAAATATAGTGGTTCAAACGAGAAGAATGAGAAGAAAGGCAACCATCTGAATAACCTTTGGATCCACCCGTTACTCCTCCAGAATGAGGTCCCCAGTTCGCCCTATGGAGGTCACGGCTACTGAACGGGCAAGTCAAAGTAGAAGACGACCCAGAAGGTTTAAATAACAATAACCGAAGCATGCAGTGATTCAAAATCCAAATATGCTTTGCACCTTAAGGTAAAGCACATGTCCGGCAACAGAAAAGGTTTCAATGTGCTTTAGAGAGTGCTTTCAACAGTAGAGGTATTTGTTGAAAAGCCTGACCCTGGGTGTAGTGATATGAACGTGGACTTTATCGGGGGATGTTTGTTGACATATTGACCATTTTGTGCTCCACTAGAGGAGATCTAAGCCCTACCTATAAATGCATGTTTGTGGCCGCTGAGCATTTCTTGGCTGGCGGCTTACCAGACAGCATCTGATTTAGGTTTGAAACCAGACTCCTGCCCTGGTGTAATATACACTGTGTTACTCAAGGCCTTCTTTAAATGAGACATAAGCAGGTATGAGGGACAGAGACTACAGTCATCACATAATTTCAGGCAAGAGTTTGAGTCTGAACCCAGCATTGTAAGGGACATGCACTCAGTGACTGTGCAGAAAAAGGGAAAACAAGTCCAATGAGCATCTATCACGAACGTTGGGAAACTAAACAGGCGACCTGAGAACCACCGATTAGCTCCTGCATGAAAACTTTAGTGGTCACGAAGAGAAACTGAACACTAAAGTGAGAAAAGCCTGAAAAATACAGCACTGCAAAAGTCTTGCTTGCAAAGAGGCTGCTGAGGGACAGTTGCTGAGGGTCAGTTCACCAAGCTTCCTGAAGGTCTCTCATTTCTCCTGACTCCAAAAATGTATTAGCCTGGAAGTGGTGTGTTTAGTGGATAAAACTTACACAGCAGACTGGGTTTTGATCCTCTGTCTGAGCAAGCACACACCATGCTACACCAATAAGAGCCCTTGAGCGAGGACACCAACCCCTTCAAGATGATGATATTGTGAATAATGGTGTCTGCCAAATGAATTAAGTTAAAGAGCCACTGCTAATGTCACGAATGATCAGAAGTTGGTGGAAACCTTGTGCTTGCTAATTTTGAAGCATGTATGCCAAATGGTGAAATGGTCCAAGTCTGTCAACCAAGTGATGCACTCAATGTCCAGGCAGAGCATGAACATACAGATGTCAATATGTACCATTGCCAAACACCTTTAGCATGCTAGGAGAACCAGCGGTGTGTTTCATGGCAGTTGTACTAAAATTCAACCTATTTAAGGTCAAATGAGTACTGAGACTGTTTAAGTAATATCTGAATATCTTTAATGAAGTTATGAAGCTTCATTATGAAGATTGAAATATATGGGTTGTGAGCTCCAAATGTCTTAATCGATGCTGCCAATACCATTATCATATAACTAATTTGGCAAATTGCACTCATAAAAACTGGAATAAACAGAAACATAACACAAATTGAAACTATTTTGCATGAAACAAAATGAAAAAGTTAATAATTGTCTGCACATTTAGCATTTAACAACTGTGGTGTCAGATATTAGCCTTATCTACAGTGCAGACTGCATGAGGGTGGAGCTGAGCATCTTGGGGTCTACAAGACTCTCCAAATGGATTACAGATCTAGAGATGTGTCACCATGTTTACTTTGACACAGAATTTCAGATGATATCTGCAGCTTGTTCAATAAGAACAAGCCCCATCTGGGCCACTTCTTATTATTCTTACAACCTATTGTTGTTGCTGATGTTCTTTGTCCACATAGGTGTAAAATAATCAGCTTTTTGTCAACTGTTAGCAAGAAATAGTAAACATGAGACTAAGATTAAACTTTCGTTTGATGCCCTAAAAGCTCATTTATACCAGCCTGCACCACTGATCACAACCCAAAGGGAGCACAGCGCACAGTGAACCACAACGAAATTGGACCTCTGAATTTTACCCATGCACACAAACACACACTGTGCAGCAGGGGGCAGCTATGAAAGTGCCCGGGGAGCAGTGACGGGGACGGTACCTTGCTCAAGGGTACCTCAGGGCGACCTACTAGTAAGGGGTTTGAACCCACAATCTTCCGATCCTGTGGCCGACTCCCTAAACACTAGGTCACCGCTGCCCCAAAGTCACACAAGTCAAGGGGTAGTGATAAGCCACTGTTCCAAGGTACTTCTGGTTGCAGGGTTCAAGCAATAGATGGATTGAATGATTTAAACATGGCAAGCAAGGCCAGCAGCCACCAGGGAAAGCCGCTGTAACGGGATGAGTAGCCAAAACCAAAAGGAAGGTAACCATTAACTTGTTTATGGGATTCAGGGAAGGACTAGCTATGGTTGCATGAGTGCAGGAGCTGTTGCATAAGATGGTAAGCAGCTCTTCTTCTGTAAAAAAGCACTCAAGTAGGTAAACTGAAGGCCTCTGGCATCTGCACCTAGCTTCAGAGTAAGACCTGACACAACAGTGTGGGAGTTTTTGTTGCTAGAAATGAAGGGAAAGTAGAAGGAGCCAGTCTGAGCTAGAGCGTTGTGTAAATCCTACAGAAGATCTGTCCAAAAAGATAAACATATATACAGAACAAATATTAAAAACTGTTATACTGGAGAGTCTAGTACGAGTCATCTTGATGCAAAACAGATCCTCTTAGCGCCTTTCTGGATTAAGAAAATTTAAAGCTGGCTTGGGTCCGCTGCAGGTGAAGTATATCAGAACTGAATTATTGGTGCAGCATTGTGAACTGTGTCTCCAGTTGACATAAAAGTGTCCATTCTGATAGATAGTGCTATAGTTTAACAGGTGAGGGTTGATATTGAGGATTTACTGGCTTACAAGCAGGCAAGAGAAAAGAGGCTTAGAGGAAATACTGTTCAAATTAAGACAAAAATGCCTCCTGTAGCCTAAATTGGACCACTGGTGAGGCTTCAGGTGTTGCTGTGATTGCATTTAGCCATGGAAGGCTTGGGGAGGGTAGGGGTGGGTCTAGTGGAAGGATATCCATCTATGGACCAGGTTCAAAGCCCACCTCCAGCACCGCCACCATTGGGTTCCCGAGTAAAACCCTTAACCCCAAGTTGCTCCAGGAGGACTGTCCCTGTATTTGGGAACTGGAAGTTTCTCAGGATAAGTTCTGATAAATGTTGTAAATGTAAACTGATATGGGATTGGTAAGGGTCCCAAACACCAGTCCATCACTTAAAGATGGAGCCCCATCACCAGAGAACAAAACTCCACTGGTCCACAGTCCAACAGCAGCCTTTAGACCCATCAAGTGGATGCTGGCACTGGACATGGACACTCCTTCGACCGCTATAGATTTCATTTAGATTTCATTCATTTTAGTCCTATTTCATTGCAAATGCCTTTTATGTTGGTTTTTAAAGTTTGCAATCAACATTTATGGTGGTAAGGCTGGTAAAACACAGCAGAACTGATGAATTACCAGCACATTCTGGAAACATTTGGACATAAATTGTGAGGAAGCTTTACTTTGCATCCACAGAAACTGCCCAGAGAAGTAGCTCTCAGCTGCATCAGAATGCAAATGTGTGCTTGTTAATGAAACCAACCATGAAACCAAGTGGGCAGATATGTTTAATGTTCCAGGGTTCATTGTGGGGAGACGGAGCACCGCCTGCCAAACACATCAGATCAGGTACTAAAAAAGAATGGCAGAAAAACAAGAGCGAAAGAGTGTCTTGTTTACGGCCAATTGAGCTGTCAGGAAGAGCAATGCCGAGTCAAATGGACAAGGACAGCGGCCATCTTTGACCGAGCAGGTGCATTTATGATGCAAGACCCATGCGAACTATTGCAATAAAGCTGTGAAGAGGGCCAAACAGAAAAAAAAAAGAAAAGTTGGACCAATCGAATGCAGCGACCCAAAATCATCTTTGATGTGCAAGGAAAAGGGTCAGCATAAGGCAGCTAAAATTCCCCCTATTTTCCATGCCTGTGTAAACTTTGTTTATCTCTATATAGCCAGACATTCCAGGAGGCTTTCCATACATAAAAAAAATCCCAAAGCTCTTCAGCTAAGGGCCTAAAATATAATGAGTACAATACAACGACCCCTAAAACCTAATCTTACCACCAGGCAATACTATCAGTTCCACACCTGGGACGCCCTGCCAGTCACTCAGACTGACAGGAACTGCATTTGCACACTTTATTGCTTCCCGGCTGATGAATCAGCCTCTCCGAGGAGAGCTTCAAGCCTTCCTTTGGGCTGAGTCACAGCACGACCCCTCCTCGAAAATGTTTACTGTGTTCCGAGAGCAGCCGAGAGAAAGGCGTGTTTGAAAACCAAGCAACGTAACAGCCGTCTGAAGCGGCAGCAGCTCCAATCACATGACCGCACAGTGCAGGTCTTAGACCGCCTTGCCCACTTCTCTGCACTGTGAGAGAATTAATTTCTCCTGTGGGGACAGCAAAGACCTCTATTCCATTACTGGCACCCCTGACCGAAAGCCATGCCGCTGAAGGGACCGTGCGAGAAAAGCAAACAAAAAAGGCCAAACCGTTTACCCAGCAATGCTGCTCGGCATCTGAGCTTCAAACTATGCCTCATTATAGTCCATTGTGCTCTGACTCTATCTGGAGAAGAAAAGCTGAGCCAACTGCGGTCCAGAAAGGACGGCGAGAAAGAGGCAGACCTTTACAGCCGCCTTGAGAATCAAAGTAAAAGGCCGAGTTCTTTAGTGCAACGATCAATGAGGTTCCACGCAGCCCTAAATTCAGAAAGGAGACAGCCTTGTGACCTACTTTGACCCTCAGAAGTTTTTCAGCCGGAGGCAGGCCGTTGGGATATACACTCACTCCAAGTGTGCAATGAAAAGAGTGAGGTGTTGAGCAAAAAAAAATAAAAAATCGTGCTGCAAAAAAGAAAGTAGAAAATCTAAAGTTTGAGCTGCTGAGGACTCCTGTAATCCGACCTATTTGCAAGCAGACACGGTCAACGTTTAACACGAAAAGCACACTCGGCCGTCCCGGCACTGCTACAGCACGGCAAAACAACAACCCTTTGTTTCTGAAGAATCATTCGTCAGCTCTGGAATTCAGCTCGCTGTGCTGACACAGTAAACATCCCATTCAAATCTGTTTATCAGCGCAGCCTCCTGCATTCCTCACATGGACCGGGCTGGGATTCCACACCGTGGTTGTACTCCTGCAGGCGAGACTTCCAGGCAGCACCGTAAAAGAAGGAGAAAAAAAAAAGAAACTTTCTTACCAACAACTCCGGGAGAGTCTACAACACAAGACTGTGCCCTCTGCCAGGCCAAGGCAAACAAAGGGAGCAGAGAAGAGTGCTTTCATAGGAGCCCACAGATGAACCAGAGAGAGAGAGAGAGGGAGAGAGAGAGAGAGAGAGAGAGAGAGAGAGGGAGAGAAAGAGGGGGATAGTGGGGAGGAAGTTCCAACAGTGCCTAATAGTTTTCAGCTGTGCACCAGATGGGGATGCGCACACTGGGGCGATGAGCTGAACTCAAGAAAGAGAGAGAGAGAGAGAGAGAGAGAGAGAGAGAGAGAGAAAAAGGGAGAAAAAGAGAAAAGGCATGGAAAGGCAGTGAGAGAGAGAAGAGAGAGGGAACAAGGAATGTTCCCCATCTTCCCATTTTCCACAACACAATCAAAAATTTGGATATTTCTTTTCTGTTGCTGATCACTGTTGTGTGATTTGGCAGGAAGACGTGCACATGATCACTGCTGTTCTCCTTCCAGCAGTAAATTCAAAGCCAGATGAGTGTCAGCGCAACTATCTTCCTGCCTCGCCTCTGCGTCAAAACAACTTCTTATCTTACTTTCAAACTTTCTCATGATTCAGGGGAGGCACTCTCAACAGGAGAGCAAAACTGTGGTCAGTGAAGAAAATGTGTGTGTGTGTGTGTGGGGGGGGGGGGTGATTACAAACGTGGAATAAAACATATTTTCCATCATGGAGGAAAACGAGCTCCAGTTTCCACCGCAGCTGCAAAACTACTTGAGCACAGTTGAAGGTGGGAGATATTGCAAAAATATAACACCATGATACGGAGGAGCAGTTCGGGAATAATATTTTACTGATTTTTTTTTTTTTTTTAAACCACTGTTTTGACAGCAATTTAAATATGATTTTTGAGCAAAGAAAAACTTTTTTTATTGCATTGCCCTTTATGTACTGGTCAAAAAGTCAGACTTTTCAGCATTATTGTTGAATTCCCCTCAAACAGATTGAGTCCATTCAGAGAAAATAGGGTATTAATAAATGTGTAGCCCTTTCAAAGTGCATTATTGATATAAAACTAATAAACGGTCCAATTACATGACCCTTAAAGAGCATTTTAAAGGTGGATAATATGCATAAGATATCTTTAGTGCTGAATTGGGTCCATATCTTTAATCTGACACTGAAAGAATTAAACAAATGAATTAAAATATGAGGGGAAAAATGAAAACTGGCAAAACAATGACTTAAGGGTTAGACATCCGATCTTGTTCCTATTCATGTCCTATACGCACAGACTCTCTTTAATTGGGTTAAACATGTTATTTTTAATGATCCATGCACTTCTTCACTGGTTGAGGTATACACTACTTGTCACGCACCCTAAAAGAGAGGTATTGATTAATTTCAAGATAATTATGATTACTTTACATACCTCAAGCTGATCACTGTGGCAGCAAACTGGCGTGTTTTACTAAAACCAGCACCTGGGCTTTATTTCGCTCCTCGTAACGTCCCGCACCAGACAGCCTTAGAACTGCGAGGGCAGAGAGCAGCAATCCTGAGCGTAACTGCTCTCCATTTACAAACAACACAGACACACAACACACTGTCCTCCTTCATCTGGCCATGAAGCTCCAGCGGTCTGGGTGGTGGCCTGTTAGTCTTGGCATTGCAGTGACTGCATGGATTTCAGTGAATTCTGCCGTCTTTGTTTTTCCAAAGCGGTGTTTTTTTGGGGGTTTTTTTTGTGCTTTCAATCATCTCACTCCTAAGTCTTGTGTGGACAGCTGTGGGAATGGAGAGAGAGTTAGGAAGGGGGAGTATTTAAAGGTTTGCCAAGTACTTTTCCATTTCTCAAAGTTTTGTGCAGTAAAACTACACACTCTGCACTTTAGGCCTCTTGAGAGAATGCAATCATAACATTTCATGCACCTGGCCAACATTATGGAAGAATCTGGCTGTTTAAGAGACTCCCTGCTCTCAAGTGGGCCAAAACAAAACCACCCTGACACAGTCAGCCACTATGCAGGTTGGACCACACCTGTGTGAGCTAAAGGTCGGATCTGACCCCAAATTATTCTGGGAACGTTTTCTCCTAGAGTCAGACCCAATTCTGTTCAACCTCCTGGTTTACACTGTTCTCCTAACAAAGAACAACATTCAGGTCAAATCCAATCTTTTTCAGGACAAAAAGGAACTCTGCCTGAACCCAAACAAATCTTTCGGTTGCTCTCGTTTAGGGGTCGCCATAGCGGATTATCTGTTTGCATTACTTCTTGTCCTTTGCATCTTCCTCCTTCAAACTGACCACCTGCATGTCCTCTCTCACCACGTCCATAAACCTCCTCTTTGGTCTTCCTCTTTTCCTCTTTGCTGGCAGCTCCATCTTCAACATCCTCCAATATAATCCTCGTCTCTCCTCTGGACCAAACCTTCACATGTCCAAAGCAACGCAACCTTGCTTCTGTAATGATCCAGCATGAAAGTCTCTTGCATTGTTCGCATATTACACTGGATGCCCGACATAACCCTCCCCATTTATCCAGGCTCGGGACCGAAATAGAAATACACTGGGTTTGAAGCCATCAAAATAGTGTCCGAAATCAACCGAGCCCAACAAAATGTTATGATATGAACCCAACCGCAGCCCAAAAATGTTCTGCCTTAACCCAACTCAACTAAATCTTAACTGTAGCCCCAACATTACTGTCTGAACCTGACATAATACTGAATCTCAAAGCTGAAACAATACTGCCCGGACAAAATAATCTCAAAATCCAGCAAAACTCTGAAAGAGCTCTGCAGATTTGGTTTAGCTGGACTGAGCCCGAGCCTGTCTGAAACTGAGCTGAAGATAAGCTCAGTGGGAGTTGCCCTGATGTACCCCTGAGCAAGGTTCTCCGCTCCCCGTGTGCTGGATACGGCTACCCACTGCTGCACGGTGTGTGGGTGAAATACAGAGGATGGATTTCATGGTGGCTCACTGTGTGCTGTGACAAATAGTCACTTTCAGCTTAAATCCAGTCTGAATCCAGCTGTAGTCTAAATGAAACAAAAACAGTCCAGTTATGAACTCTGCCTGAACCCACCCAGAACAAAATTCTGTCTGAACCAGTCAGTCATTTTCTGGGCCACTTGTCCTAATTAGGGTTGCGGTGGGGGGGGTCCATCCCAGCTCACACAGGGCAAAGGACAGGGACACACACTGGACAGGTCGCCAGCCTATCGCAGGGAGGTGCGAACCGACGGGTATGGCACCTTGCTCAAGGGTACCTCAGGGCAACCCACCAGGAAGGTTTGAATCCACAATCCTCCGATCCGGGGCAACTCCCTGACCACTAGGCCACCGCTGCCCCCTGTCTGAACCAGCTACAGCCCAATTCTGCTTTAGTCCAACTATACAAAGCAACAACAAATTGCTTAATTCTGAGCTGCCTAAAAGAAGTCTGAACTACTTTACCCTCTAAATGGCCAGGACCAAACACTGAATTTGTAATAAGTATATTATTATTATGTAGAATACTTAAGCTTTAGAAAACATTCACACATTAATGCTTTCAAAGAACATCCCAGAGGTCTATATACCTGCGTCTTACAATGTTCCCATCAAAACCATAAACACTTAACTGCCAGAACAGGAGTGACTCCAGGGTGGCAGAGACATAATAAGGTGGAGAGAAAAACTAAAGCCAGAGTGAAAAATGGATTCTACCCTAGTTAAGCGAAGTTATCCAGACCTGCCTAAAATCCCATGATAACGGAAGAGTCCTGTCACTTTGGACAAGTATATCAGGATCTCCTGCGAGTGGAAATGTAAAACAGGTGAATGTGCACATTATCTGCTGATTGGGACAAAAAGTTCAGCAAAAACTTTCTGATTAAATATTGATGGCAGAAGGTGGGCTGATGCAATTTGGAAGCAGGACAACTACCAAGCACAATCAACTACATTTTAAAATCAAGCACAATCAGTGGGATAATCCTTCTCACATTCGTTATCCCGGCTCCGTCCCAGCTCCTACTCATTGTTCTCTGATTAAGGCCGAAAAACAGACAATTACTGCCATGTATGCCTGTTTTTAAGAAACGCTGAGCCACATTTGTTCCTCTGTGGTTTAAACGAATTAGCTGGCAGCCCATCTAAAAGAACGGTTCCAGGCCTTAATCGTCAGGAAGTCGTGACACAAAAAAAGACACAAAAGGATTATTTTTAAGTGGAAGAACAACACTGTTTCAGAGGGAATTTCTCTTCAAGCACTTGAGTTCTGAAAGGCATCCTTGAGACGCACAGCTGGCTAACGACAATAACTGTAACCGAACAACAGAGTAATCCAATAGGTCAGGCTCTGACATTTCCCACTGATACAACGAGCAAAGCAATCCAATTAAACCAAACACAAAAGGTTAAATCACGGAGCCCAGAACGAAGGTTTCTTTTTTTGTTTTTTTTTAAATAAATGGGAGATTAAAAGGATTCCACCTCCTCCTGACAACTTGAAAGGCCAGAGTCTATCAATGTCTTTGATTCAAGCATCTTTGGTGAATCATGTTGTTCAGCAGGGTAGCGAGGGGAGGAAGACAAGGGGAGGAAAAGTGCAGAAAGCAGGAAAACAAAGGATGACACTTTGAAAGTGAAAGTGACTATTTGTCATTGGGAAACACGGTGAAACACAATGAAATAAAATCTCTTTATTTAACCTATACAGCACTGTGGGCAGCCATATGCAGTGCCTGGGGAGCAGTGATGGGGACAGTCTCTTGCTCAAGGGAACCTCAAGGCACCTACTGGTCCAAGATTCAAACCCACAAACTTCTGATCTTGAAGCCTGACCCTTAACCACTTACATTTACATTTACAGCATTTAGCAGACGCTCTTATCCAGAGCGACTTCCATGTCCTGATTACAGGGACAGTCCCCCTGGAGCAACTCAGGGTTAAGGGTCTTGCTCAGGAACCCGAAGGTGGTAGTGTTAGAGGTGGGATTCGAACCTGGGACCTCTTGACCCACGGGTCCGTAGGCAATCATAGCAAGTATCAAAGCAAGTACCCTACCACTAAGAAGAAACAGCCAGTATGGGGAACCTGCAAATGTGGCATTATTAGCGCAAGGCTCTAAACAACTGAGCTAACCAGCCTGTTTGCTAACCAGTCTGTTTGGCGGTGGTCTAGTGGTAGGGCCTAGTGACCTATGGCTCAAGAGGTCCCAGGTTCGAATCCCACCTCTGGCACTACCACCACTGGGTCCCTGAACAAGACCCTGAACCCTGAGTATCAGGGAATTACTGTCCCTGTAATTAGGACACGGAAGTCGCTCTGGATAAGTGCGTCTGCTAAATGCTGTAAATGTAAATGCAAAACAAACCTAAATGTAGTCAAGGATGAATGTTAAGAAAAGACACTTTTGACAAAATGGCTAGTGTTCTAACCTGAAGAGCTATATAGAAGCTATAAGAAGTGATGCCTCTTGTTGCATAAGCCAAATGAATGTTTGAGGGTTTAAAGCCATTTAACAGCATCAAGTCTATTTCCGTCTAACGGAGGAGTAAAGATTCAGCCTTTTCTCTGTTTGGTATGATCATAGTTCTGACACTTCAGCTTGGAGGAATTTTAACAAACCAGATTTTCTTCTTCAATATTGTTACCAGTGTGAACCTGCTCATATAGCTGGTATTAGCGCTGTTCCTTATTTTATCAGTCAGGGCAGAAATGATGACTTTTCTAATCAGGAACTGATCGCTCAATCCTTCGTGTTGTCAGGGTTATTTTCAGTTCCATGAATCAGGCATTTTTTGTGGTTTAATGTAACAAGCCTCTCTGTTGATCAAGAAGTCCAGCTTTAAACTGAGCTTCAGCAGCTCTTCAGAAAGTGGTGCCTTTGTTTCTTCATTCTTTCATGCTTTGTACTTCTTCTACTGAATCGTGGTTAACTTTGAATTTCAAATCATTTCATCTCAATGATAAGTTGAAAGTGCACAACACGCAGTGAGCCATAACGAAATTCAATCTCTGCTTTTCACCCATTCAAACCATGCAGCTGGGGGCAGCTATTTAAAGTGCCTGGGGAGCAGTGATGGGGATGGTACCTTGCTCAAGTGCACTGATGGTACCTCAGTGCAACCTCCTGGTCAGGGATTTGAACCTCCAACTTTTAGATCCTGGCTTTTTGCTCAGGAACCCAATGATGCTTGTGCTGGAGGTGGGATTTGAACCTGCGACCTCTTGGTCCACAGATGAGTAGCCTACCACTAGACCCCTACCACTAGACCCCTACCACTAGACCCCTACCACTAGACCCCTACCACTAGACCCCTACCACTAGACCCCCACCACCCCCTGTAGTTTGAACACATTAACAAATCAACAGCAAATCAACTCCCTCAAACTTTTCATTACCAAGCTGTGAGCAGTGAGCAGTAAATGTGTATCTGACCCATGCTAGACACACTGTTAGTGAACACGCACATCAGGAGCAGGACAGTGTTCTGCAATACCTTCTCCCCGAGAGATGTTCCAAGGTAACGTGACGTAGATGTGGACTGTTGTTCAGCCACAGCTGCTTCAGCCAAATTTTCCTGCCAAACCTGGGGATTGAACCATCAACCTTCTAGTTGCAAGCCCTCTTCTGTTGACACAAGACCAAAGCTGCCCAACATCTCAAGAACATTCAACGCTGATCAGATTACGTTGCATAATCTGAGGTTCTACATCTAAATACTGAGGCCTGAACATATTTAACAAAGTTGGGAACCCTCTTCTTTGAGTATATAACCTTACCAGCGACCTTCTGCCTCAAGTCTCACAGCTCAAGCATTTAGTTTTCCATCGAATCTCACCCAAACTGCAGGTTTGTGATGCATCACTATCATCTAACCATGTTTCAAGTCCTGTAGAGAAGATTAGTTTCATGCAAATGTCAGCTCTTTATTCAGTTTACTATCAAAGAATACTTTGCATTCAAGTTTGTTTCATTTTTTACACCGTCAGAAAAAAGAGCAAGAAACGGTATTAACAAATTAAACAAAAAGCCTCCAGCAATGAGTCGAATATCAATTCTGTCAGGACTTAATTCATGGAATATTTCACCACTGTGCTCCCTCCTGTGCTTTTAACCCTTCTTTCCATCCAACCTCAAAGCCAACACGTTCCATCTGTTCAAACGAAGCTGCTCGAAACGCTTCTAAGAGACTCATTCACCCATAAAGCTACACACTCACACCTCTGCTGCCACGCTTCTCTCTCATGAGCATCTATAATGGTTTAAAAGGGATTTAAAAAGAGCAGTGGCCACAGGATCAGAAGACTGTGGGTTCAAACCCTGAGGTACCCTTGAGCAAGGTACCGTCCGCATCACTGCTCCCCGGGCACTTTTATAGCTGCCCGCTGCTGCACGGTGTGTGTTTATGTGCATGGGTTAAATACAGAGGTCCAATTTCGTTGTGGTTCACTGTGCGCTGTGCTCTCACAATGACAAGAATAGTCACTTTCATTTTCACTTTCACTTATATGGTAATAAGATTTGCCACCTGCATAAAATGTTTTTTTGTTTACATTTGAAAAAAAAGATATAAAGAGGGGAAACCCAAAAATGAGACCCTAAAACTAGAACTAAAACATTCATGCCTGGAGAGAAAGTGAAGCTCCTCCTTGCTTCAGATAACAAAATGCTGTCCATGAATCTGGCAGTGTAAAGATAGTCAGCTGTGGAACAAAAGGTTGTGGGTTTGAGTTTGGCTCTATTTTATGTCCAGCACAAGCACCATTTGACCCCCTGAGCAAGACCTTTAACCCTAGTAGCTCCATAGAAACCTCAACAGGCACTGTGCAGCACTCATGAACTGAAGTGAAAGTGACTATTTGTGATTGCAAAACAGCACACACTGAACCACAGCAACATACAACTTCTGCTTCTCACCCACACGCACCGTGCAGCAGGGTGCATGTATTTAAAGCACCCAGGGAGCAGTGATGGGGATGCTACCTTGATCGAGGGTACTTCAGGGCAACCTACCGGTCTGGGATTCCAACCCACAACCTTACAATCCTGGGGCCAACTCCCTAACCACTAGGCCGACGCTGAACCTTCATAAGAGCATCTAAAAAATCCTTCATCTGCTGAGAGACTGATTAGTATACTGCTAGTAGAATGCATAGTCCAAGAAGAGTCACTCAGAGAAGGAAACAGATGGAAAAGAAGAACATTTGCACATCACACAAAGAAGCTGCTGGGTGGTCTCAAAAAAAAAAAAAAAAAAGAAAAGAAAAAGGAGCCCCAACCACATCACTGACTTGTTTGGGATTGACTTGCATGATAAGAAAGATGCAGCCAAACTGCAGGGCTGATGTTTGAAGAGTTTGGAGAAGTGTAGAAGAAGGTCTCTGCAGGTTTCTGAGGGAAAACGGTTTCTGTCAAACAGCGGGAAAGCTGTGACAAAGGGTTTACACACTGAAGCGTCTGAAATTCGATTCTGTTGGGCCTTCTGTGTAAATTCCTATTAAATACACCTTTTCAGAGGCTGAAAGATGTGCATGTTAGACCGATTTGATAAAGAAATTGAATAAATAATGGGTCTGACCTCCAGGGCAGATTCTATAGATTTTCATTCAAGGGAAGAATAAAAATGTGTTAATATCCTTCTATACTCAGGTGTATTCTATCCTTTTCACTCCACTCCACAGAGAAAGGCTCATTGAAATATGGCTTTAGGTTCGTGTGTTTGAATGGAAAGGTGCCCTCTTGCATTTTCTTTCCTGCCTGCCGAGTCTTGCACCTAAACCAACAGAGATTGGCCTTACTGGAAAATCACAAGAGCATCTAAAAGCCTGGAGGCTCAGCTGCTGGCACTGTGGAGCTGAACATGTGTTTCCAACCAGCCGCAGATACAGAGCAGGAAACATGGTGTCAGGTCTCAGAGAAACACACAGGAGCAGCCAAGAAAACCCCACTCATGTTTACCACCAAGTCAAACGCAGGCCGAAGACTGAAAACAGCAGAAAGTGGAATTACGCAGATCGGTGCATTAACAATCTGCACCGATCGATGGATTACTCTGTAGTTATGATGCATTTCTGAAGAACCGAGTGTGTGTGTTCAGTTTTCATTTGTATTTCAGCATGAAGACAGATGTTCGCACTGTTAGTGGAGTTGCCTGATACAGCGCCACAACAGGTGATCCTCCTCGCAAGATAAAGTGCTGCCACACCAGTAATTCAATCTGTTCTGGGAGATACAGCTTTAGGCTGGCCCGAGACCGAGAGAAGCAAAAGAAAATTGTGTAAACACAATCAAGATTTCTTCACGCTTGAATCTGAAGACAAAACCAGACCAGAAGGATGCCCTGAGGTTCCCTTGAGCGAGGTACCGTACCCATCACTGCTCTCCCGGCGCTTTAAATAGCTGCCCTAGGGGAAATATAATTAAAGGGACTTTTATTTTGCTTTTTTCCAAAAATAACACATGAAACACAAATTTAAAGATCATATTAAAGGACATTTTAAAGATACTGGAACCATACTGGTATTGGTGGACATTTGCTTGAGAAAAGGAGTGAAAGTGACTATTTGTCATTGTGAAACACAACACAGCACACAGTGAAACACAATGAAATTCAGCCTCTGCTTTTCACCCACACACCGTGCAGCAGGGGGCAGATATTTTAAGCTCCCAGGCAGCACTGATGGGGACGGTACCTTGCACAAGGGTATCTCAGGGTCTGGGATTCGAACCCACAACATTCTGATCCTGATGCCAACTCCCTAAACACTAGGCCACCGCTGCCCCATATTTTCTATATATAAAAAATAATATATATAGTAAATAGTTTTTATTCTTGGTTTTCAGTAAAGAAGGAAAAATATATGCAAGGTTTTAGGATAAATCTGTTATCCTGGGTGTATTCAGCTTCATCAGATTGTCTTCCTTGATATAAGGAGGAGGTTTTGTCTGAGCAATGATCTAAACAACCTTTTAAGTGTGCTAAATTATCGCAGGTGGACACATGCTCAGTCTGGAGAGCGGGCGACATTGAGGATGCTCAGTCGGTCCGACCTCTGTGTTCGGCTTTGTTCTAAATGTCTCCTCTGTCCTTCAGTAAATAGTGCCAGCAGAAAAAGGCAAGAGTCTCCGGCTTGTCCACGGTCTCCTGCACTTCAGCAAGGTCCCATCCAGAGCAGGAAGTCTGAGGCTACACCAAAACATCACATCTGTTAAAACTGAATTACAGTCCACCCACAGCCAGAAGGTCTAGCATTGTCTGGACTGAAAAAGCTGAAAGTCCAGCTTTTTATCATGCCCTCACTTACACAAACCCAAGAGCTTGAGCTGCACAGAAAACGAAAATCCTCGGACTGCGATAACGCTGCTGTTGTGGCTGGGATACTCGAAGATAAGCCGCGGATGATTATGCTTTTAAAAATAACTCATGGTTCCAGTTCTTGTGTGTTTAGAGCATTTTCATGTCTGAAGCACGTATGGTTTAATGTTTTCAGGGTCAACATCCATAAAAAAAAAATTACTTTGTATAAAAAAAATAAAAAAAAATTATTATAAATAAATAAAAAGAAGGAAAAAGAAATGGGAATATTCTCCCTGAAAGGTGAAGGGAGAGGGAGACTTGCTTATTAAAAATGGCTGGTTTACACATTATAACATTATATTACTGTAATGAGTAGATTTTATCCTCAAATACTGATATAATAACAGACAAACAGACATCAGGTGTTTACAGGAGGCATCACTGTAAAGCTGCATAAAAACCATGTTGCTTGTGTTGCTTGCTATGCATATCCAGGAAGTGGCATTAAAATGTGATTTTACAACATTCAACAGGTCAAACACCATTAATAACCAAAGTGAAACCAAGTGAAAGTGACTGATTGCCATTGTGAAAGTGAAAGTGACTATCATTATCATTGTGAAACACAGCACAGCACACAGTGAAACACCCCTGCACACACACACACACCCCAGGGGGCAGCTATTGAAAGTTTCCAGGGAGCAGTGATGGAGACGGTACCCATGACCTTTTGATCCTGGGGCCAACTCACCAACCTCTAGGCCAGCACTGCCCCACAGCACAACAAAATTCAACCTCTGCGTTTCACCCATACACACACGTGCAGCAGGGGGCAGCTATTGAAGGCGCCCGGGGAGCAGTGACGGGGACGGTACCTTGCTCTAGGATACCTCAGGGCAACCTACTGGTGAGGGAATCGAACCCACACTCTTCCGATCCAGGGCAACTCCCGAACCAGTAGACCACCACTACCTCTTATTTCATTCCTCTTTAATTTATTTTATTACTTTTTTTTTTTTTTTTTTTTACATGTACCAGACTTTTGCTCCAGGACATGCTTTACAAATATTACATAAAGCTGTACGCTGGACACCTGGGAAAAACTGTAATGATTAATCGTTTAGGTATTAATGATTATTTGAATAACTTCTGGAAAGACGTTCTGGACTGCTATGTTCAAGTAGTCAAGTAGGATTTTATTGTCATTTCAGCCATATACACAGTACACAGTGAAACGAAATAACGTTCCTCCAGGACCCTGGTGCTACACACAAGACAAGACACAAGACAACATAAGACACAACACAACACGGGGCAACAAGTGCAGACAAGACAGACAACAACAGACGACACGACAGACAGTACATTCATCCGTGGAGGGCTGCAGTGTTGTGAAACAAAGCAGAATGTTGTTGCTATTTAAAGCACCTGGGGAGCACTGATGGGGACAGTACCTTGCTCAAGGGTACCTCAGAGCAACCTACTGGTCTGGGGTTCAGACCCACAACCTTCTGATCCTTGGGCAAACCATTAAGCCATCACTGCCCCAGTTTAATTTCACTGGAGATGCTAAATGCCTCCTGTGTGAGTGTGTCTGTGTCTGCCTTGCAATGGACTGGTGACCAGTCCAGGGTTTCTCACTGCCTTTCACCCAGTGAATGCTGGAAAAAGCTTCTGGTAAGGAGACGTGCTTTGGATGGATGGTGGGCTCATTTGCATATTGTAGCCTTCTGAGAGATTACTGCAAATCCCAATACGGCAACAACAATTAACAAGCAATCTATTGTTACATGCAGATGCTTTTAAAGACTGACACACAAAAATATACCAAAATCCAGAGAGAGAGTCACTGACATGCTCCTGAGAGCTGGAATTAAAAGAGTTAACCCGAGCAGGCATGGAGAAGAGGTTATTTGCTGAGCGGTGGCTCGAAGATGGGCCCTAATGAGAAAGGAATATGGAAGCTGTAAACACAGCAAGGAGGGAACCTAATTGCCAATTAGAGAAAGTTTGTTGAGGAGCCTCAGACAGAAGCCGAGGCTGAAGCATGAAGGGCAGCGCTTCCACCAGTCGTCGTGTTATTTGCCATTCTTACGATCCACTCCCTCTGCTTTCATCCAAACATCTGAGCAGCTCTTTTGTTTTTCTGTTTCGGCCACATGCTGCTTCTCCAGGAAATGGAGCACCATGGGGTAAATCTGTACTACTTTTAATCCTGTCAGAGGCAAACTGATCATGTCTGCCCAGTCAGTATGTTTCATAATGAAAATTGCATGTTTTATCTAACTGTTTTATTCACTCGCAACGAAACACAATCATCACAGAATAACTTTTAGCTAACGGACTTGATTTGACCCTTGAGACACCATCTTAAGGCAGTCTCTAGGCAGCGGTGGCCTAGTGGTTCGGGAGTTGCCCCGCATCGGAAGAGTGTGGGTTCAATTCCCTCACCAGCAGGTTGCCCTGAGGCACCCTTGAGCAAGGTACCGTCTCCATCACCGCTTCCTTGGCACTTTCAATAACTGCCCCCTGCTGCACGTGTGAGTATGGGTAAAACGCGGGGGTTGAATTTCGTTGTGTTGTGCTGCCACTTTCATGCTTAGAGAAACAAAGTGTGTACACCTTTCCCCAAAACATCCATATCTTGCTTCCTTCAGATGGTGGCCTATTGGTTAGAGGCCTGATTGTAAGATTGGATGGTCATGGGATCAAATCCCATACTAGTACATTGCCCTGAGGTACCCTTGAGCATGGCACTATTCTCAACACTGCTGCCCGGGTGATAGAAAGCAGGTCTGAACTACTGCGCCCTCACTTTTGGAAGCTGAGCAGCATCCTGCAGACAAGTGCAGTGCTGCACAGAGCAGCAAAGGTAGCAATACACTTCAATGCATCACGATTCGCTTTTTAAAGATGAATTAATTATATATTAATTGCATATCTTGCATATGCATGCAAGAGCTAAAGATACATAAACTGCATGTTGTAAAAAATTATATATATATATATTATATATATATATATTTTTTAATGACATTCATGCAGCGTTTGTGTATCTTTAGCTCTTGCATGCATATGCCCTCGGCCATAATAATCACAAGAAGTGGCTTATAACCACATTTCACACGTGAACAATTGCACAAAGTGAAAAGTGAAAGTGTTTTCAAGTTCATGTTTGATTTTCCACCTCAACAGGGATGAATGCATCTATCTTGTGGAGAATCCCTCCCCATAAACTGCCATCAGGATGATTCCTGAAGGACAGAATGGTCAGTAATGTTGCTGCTACAGAAAGTCCTTCATTGACCATGTAAATTCGCCAGTAAATGAACCCCTTTAACTAGATTACTTGTGTATTTTTAACACATTCATTTGTGTCGGACTGTGCAGAAACACCAGAGTTAGGAACTTCAGGAATTAGTTGGTTAGCTGGTTGGATAGGTGGTTTGGGACACAGCCCTAGTAAAACTCCAGGCCACTGTGCCAGTTCCATGGAAATGAACCACGCCACAGCGATGTGGTATACATATGACTGAAAATGAAGATTATTTTTGATGAGGTTTCCCTGTAGAGACTTGTGAACTGTTGCTGCCCCTTCTTTCATTCCCTTCCAGAGACAAACACAGGTCTAACAGTATGAATCCACCATCTCCTCTGGCTTTGCTTCTCTGCTGGGAATTTTGTAGAAGTTCAGCATCATAGGTTAGTGTGTCCAATTACAAACCGTTGGCACCTTCATCATCCAAAGAATTCACCCATTCCTCACCACCCAGGCTGCCCAGCTGCTTGTCCAGTCTTCGGTCATCTCCAAACTGGACACCGTAACTCTTTTGGCAGGTCTACCGATGAAGGCAAAAAGAACACTGGAGATGATTCAGAGGCTGCTGCGAGACTCATCTTCAACCGTCCAACCACACCTCTGCACTGGCTCCCAGTGGTGGCTCCTCTCGTCCCCTCAGAACATCATGCACTGCTCGCCTTGAACCCCTATCCTCAAGAGACGAGGAAGACACGTATTGAGACTTTTCTCAGTCCTGGCTCCTCAGCGGTGGGATGAACTTCCTCTTGTGGTCAGAACTGCTGAATCCCTTGCTGTCTTCAAGGCTGAAGATGCATCTGTTCAAAGATCTTCTAGGGGAATAACTTTCCCCATCTAGCTCTACTCCTTTCCGCACTTTTCTTCAAAAGAAAATATTTTTTGGGACTTATCTTTTGGCACTGCTTTAATAAGTTTGTTACTTGGTTGAATATTGTTCATCAGCAGCTGTTGATCTTGTAGCAGGTCATTAGAATAAAGATCAGATGTGGAGTTAAAGCACCGATGTGAGTCGCTCTGGATAAAAGCGTCTGCTAAATGCTATAAATGTGAACGTTGGCTAGAGGTCACTGTGACTGTGCACTACTCATAAGATGAAACGTCTTTGAAGCTATATTGAAAATTACATTATGATGAATTTGTCTAAAGCAAGCCTTTATGGAAAAGTAGCTTTGGCTAAATCTAAAGGGAAATAATACAACTTTGCCCCCTGGCTTGTGGACGTTCACTCACATTCCACCTCCCCCAAAGTCACTCTCACTCATGTCATAAATCAAACGTACAGGAGTCTTGGCTGAAGTGACGCTCTGACTATTCGGTCTAACAAATTATCTGCTGATGCAAGCATTGCAAAAAGAAAGGCAATAAAATAAAATGCGCATGTAAGCTGTATGTGCAGAAGGTCAAGTGAAAAGCTTGTGCAAATGAAGATGATCGATTACTCATTAAAAATGTAGCTTTTTCCACTTTTTTTAAGTACAGACAGTCAAAATTTCATGAAGGCCAGGAATCCCAGTGAAAAAGTGTTGTTCTTCCACTTCATTCGGAGAACAGCAGGTCAAATTCGAATGGATTATTGGACGCTGATGATGAATCATCCCTTTTTTGTGGAATGTGAGGCTTGATAAATGGAGCGCTCACTCATACACCTCGACTCAAAGGTCCAAGAAAATCATTGAAAAGTCACTTCCCTGGCCAACTGCACTAAGGCACTGAAAAGACCTTGGCACAAGCACAAACCCAAGTGAAGGCACCACAGTCCAAGACCCTGTGCTTCATCAAAGCAGTGGCATCAGAATCTACAGTGGCGTCACTGGAGTGAAGCTCAATTCCACTTTAACGCCACCAGTGTTTCCAGTCTGCAGTCATTTACACAGCCTGGGTAAAGACCAGTACTGAGCTTGGAGATCAAAGGTTTTAACACTGTTTGGATACAGATTAGGGCTGTTTAAATAATCAAAATAGTAATGCCAAATGCAAACTAGGCAGCGGTGGTCTAGGGTTTAGGGACTAAGGCCCAGGATCAGAAGGTCATGGGTTTGAATCCCTGACCGGTAGGCTGGCCTGAGGTACCCTTGAGCAAGGTTCCGTCCCCATCAACGCTCCCCGGGCACTTTAAACAGCTGTTCCCTGCTGCACGTGAGTGGATGTATAAATGCAGCGGTTGAATTTCATTGTGGTTCAGTGTGCTGTGCTGTTTTTCACAAATGTATCATTTTCACTTCAGATTTGATTTTAGACCATGCTAACAAGCTGGTGTGTTTGGCTAAAAACCTAAAAAAATAAGACATTTGAAATGCCCAGTGACTTTTGCCATTTTAATGTACATTTATTTCAATATTAACAAAGTTCAAAGAAGAAGAAAATGCCTTTAATACTGATCAACAGACAAGTGAAATAAAAAAAGTGTAATGAATGAATGTTTCCAAAGCCTCAATATCACAATAATCAGGATTATCTTTCATGCCAAAATCAAACATCCCTACAAGAAGTGCTACTTAAGCAGCCACTCTGCTCAGTGCAGCTGATCACATCGATTAATGATGCAGGTATTTAGGTACCAGCTTTAAGGGCTTCACGTTCACATCTGTTATATTGAGCTTACATCTGCTGGGCTTATAGTAAACACACTATATATCCATTAGAACATCTGGGCTTGGGAAGTTTCAGATATTGTATTTCTAAACCTCAGTCCTGAAGGTCTCCTTGTATTTTAGTTGTTTCTCTCCCTTTAACCCAGGAAGGGCTTCATAATACGATGACAAGTTGGATCAGGGGTGATTTTTGGAAGAAAAAACATTCAAATTGATTCATCAAGAGGTCCTCGGGATCCAAATTCGTGGTTACCAACCTGTCACGTCACCTCCCAACAGGCCATGGAGGTCCTGATCATTTTTTTAAAACTTTTTCAAATTTACCAAACAGCATTCAAATGACTAATCTTATTTCGGCTTTCTTTGCAAAAATAAAACATCATATTTAGGTTGATTGACGGGCTGGGTGACATACTGTATTGTGAACCCCTGAGCCAGATTGTGTGAGGAACTGCAGAGAGGCCATGCTGATCTCTCATTCTGCACCATGTGCATGTAATATATGGACAATTTCATTTCAAATTTCAAAAAAAAAAAAAAAAAAAAAGAAATTGATAAGTGAGAAGCATTAACTTCACGTTCATCCATGTTTCAACTGAACAAGCTGAACAAAAGAGTGTCTCGAACACAATTATCTAATTGATCATTTTGGTTTTGTTGGGTGCTTCATCAGGTTAGTTATTAAGTGAAAGTGAAAGCGAACGTGTCATTGTGAAACACAGCACACAGTGAACCACATTGAAATGCATCCCTCCAATTGACTCGCACACACCGTGCGGCGGAGAGCAGCCATATCCAGGGACCGGGGAGCAGTGATGGGGACGGTACCTTGCTCACTGGTACCTCAGGGCAACCTACTGGTCTGGGATTGAAACCCACGACCTTCTGATCCCAAAGCCATGATGAAGCAGCGTCTCACAGAAGAAAGAAAGCTGCTGACGCTCCTTGAATGTTAAAAGCTCCCCCTAGTGGAAAAGATTCACCTTGCTAAAATTGAACGAGGGAGAATTAAAAGCTCATCAGATGCTTCACACTTGGGGAAGAAAATGAGGTGAGCAAACAGACGAGTGTATGAACCCGGCCGCTAATACCTTAACTTCCTGCTTTTACTGGATGCAGAATAAAACAATAGCAAACAGTCACATGATTCCTCCCGAATCAGACTAACATTATTAGCTCACAGCGTATATGTGAGCTCACCGAAGGCTTGACTGGTAAAGAAAGAAAAAAAAACCATCAGAGAATATAAAAGATTTCAGCAGCTAACAAAGCGTGAGATGAGATTTCATGCTCTGGAAAGCAGGGAAGTCTCCCAACACCTCATTTACAAAAATCTCCCATATATTCATTCCATAAGTCCTCAGACACTCATCCATCACAGGAAACAGTCGCTCTCCTGCAAAGGCAAAAGACGTATTAAGGCACCCGGGTAATATTTGCGCTGTGATACACTGAATATTAAATCTGGAATATTAATATATATCCATTAGGCTGCTGTGTATGGCTAGTAGCAAGTCAAAGTTTATTGATTTCCTGCCAACTAAAGCACAGGCTCGCCACTACTCTTCAACACTGAGCAATTATAGAGCCACCAATCTGGATAATTAGAGGCAAGTCCTGACCTGAACAGTAGAAATGAAGTCTGTGTCAAGACCAAGATCAGATGAAGATTTCAAATAAAAAAACTAAAAAAACTCAATAAAAATAGATATCTGATATATTTTTTTTGTTTCGAGTGCTTGGATATTGGCAAACACTTATTTTTTCCTTAAAGATACAGCTATCATTTATTTTTCATGTGTGCAAAGATGTAATTATCGATTACTGATTACATTTAAATCTTCTTCTTTCGGTTGCCACCGTTTAGGGGTCGCCACAGCGGATCAACCGTCTCCATTTCTTCCTGTTTTTCTACATCTTCCTGCTTCAAATCGACCACCTGCATGTCCTCTCTCTCCACGTCCATAAACCTCCTCTTTGGTCTTCCTCTTCCTCTTTCCTGGCAGCTCCATCTTCAACATCCTCCTCCCGATATAATCCTCGTCTCTCCTCTGCACTTTGAAATCTTTGGAACACGGTACCGATGTGAAAACAACACAAACTGCTGAATCAGCAGCAAAAGAAAGAAAAAAAAAAGATTTCCCAACTTCAGTAGAGTCGAAAGTCACAATCTTTCCATGTCTTCTGTCCCTCATACTGTAAGTTACTGTTGCTTATTATCTTTACATTTTAAACAACATCTGAACCTGCAGCTGAACCTGGATTGACGTTCTACAGTAATTAAGGGCCACACACCAGCCATCACCAGGCTGAGGACTCGCATCCAGAAGAGAAGCTCAATAAATACAGGTCTTATTATGGAGGACGGTCAACTCCACAACCCCTCGGTCATGGACTTCAAATCCCAAGATGCAGGAAAAAGACAAGCAGACTGGAAAAGCAAAGCAGAGGCTATAAAATTACGAAGCTCTGAAAGTGCATCGGATACAAGTCCTTTGTACTTTTCGACTGAAAGAAAGAACGTCACTGGAAAGAACTTTGGTTAGAAGTATCTACGTTTCTTCTTGTGGAAAGTTGGACCTGCCTGTCATGTTGGTCTTAATTCTCTAGGTCACTAATATTTGGTGATAAAACTCAAATATCACATTCATAACTCCATTTTTCTTTCTTTCTCCTCCTTTTATACCGTCTCAAAATGCCAACCACTGTTTAGATCAAGGGACCACTTTCTGAAACTACATGTCCACAAGTTTTTGGACATCTGCTCATCCAGCAATTCACCAGAAATCGAATGTAATAGCAGGAGGGTTTGGCTACCATCAGCTTCTGGGTTTCAGAGAAGATGAAAGTGAAAGTGAAAATGTGAAAGTGAAAGTGACAACCCTTGTCATTGCGGGGTCACAGCGCAGCAGACAGTGAACCACAACGAAATTGGACCTCACACTCAAACACCGTGCAGCAGTGGGCAGCTATTGAAAGTGCCCGGGGAGCAGTGACAGGGACGGTACCTTGCTCAAGGGTACCTCAGGGCAACCTACTGGTGAGGGAACCGAACCCACAATCTTCCGATGTGGCAACTCTCTAACCACTAGGCCACCGCTGCCATTGCTGTGAGATCTGGTTTGCTTTCAGCCCAAAGCGTATTCATGAAAGTGAAAGTGACTATTTTCCTCATCATGAAACACGGCACAGCACACAGGGCAGCAATTAAATTCAACCTCTGCTTTTTGCCCATACGCACCGTGCAGCAGAGGTATTTAAAGCTGCCCGGGGAGCGGTGATGGGTTTAATGAGAACATCTACGCTTTCATGGTCCCAGTAATCGATTTTCCATACTTTGTCTGGATGAACTTTGACTACAGAGCCAATTCTTAAACAGTACCATTCAGGAGCTTTCGTATCACATCAAGGTTCCTCAGGGGATCATGTTGTTCTATGGATTCTGCTTTTTTAGTGAGTGAACAAACTTGCAAGAAAACACACGATTAAGACATGCCATGTATTGGAATGCTGTAATATATTTATCCTTCATGGGAAATAAAGCACAGTGTGGACATCTGCCACGCTCTCTATTAGAACCTCAAAAGTCATAGGACTGATTGGCTGTTTCAGCACTTCCTGACTGGTGCTCGCAGGCGAAGTCACGGTTAAACTCGCATGAACTATTTACTGCCACTGCTTCGGAAGCTTTATGCGTAAATAAGAAAAACAGCCTAGATTGGAAAACTGGAAATGGCATATCAGTGGGGACCCAGTGTTCCCCATCAGGCATTCACTTCAGTCACACTCCTGAGATATACCTGACAGACAGACAGATCAGATAGATAGATGGATAAAGTGAAAGCCTGATAGATGGATAGACAGATAGATCGCCAGACAGACAAACAGATAGATAGATAGATGGATGGATGGATGGACAGACAGAGAGACAGTTAGGTAGATAGACAGATCCTGCAGGAAAGATCTGAAAGAACGCAGCTGTGCTCAATCAGCCGAACCGACTCTTTTGGGCTCCTGTGTTTAGAAACCCAACGTTCCTGCACACGTGTTCAGTCCATCCTCACTTAACACAGCTTTCAAACAGAGGGGGGACACAGAGGTTACAGAGAAAAACAGACTAAAATACTTTGCATAAAACATGAGCACTGCAACTGAAACCATCACGGCAACTTCATCTGGCTTTGTAGTCTCTCGTGGAGAAGATCCACATAAACCTGGCAGATACTGGAGCTCCAAATTCAAATGCTTTTTAACTACTGAACCACAATTAGCATGGAAATGAAAATCAAAATCTGTGGAATCAGCACTTGAAAGCCTTTTGCCTTGCATGCATGAACCTCTTTTTCCATCTTGCCTTTGTGAGCACACGCACATCATTCCAAAGTCTCGGTTTATTCCCACCGGGAGTCTGAATTGCTGCTGCAAGCTTTTTTACGCCTTGTGTTTAGGGCGTTGGCCACAGAATCGGAAGATTGTGGGTTCAAACCCCTTTAGGTAGGTTGCTCTGAGGTTCCCTTGAGCAAGGTACCGTCCCCGTCACTGCTCCCCGGGCACTTTCATAGCTGTGTGTGTTTGTGCAAGAGTTCAGTGCAGAGGTCCAAATTCGTTGCGGTTCACCGTGTGCTGTGCTGTGTGTTCTCACAATGACAAGAATAGTCACTTTCACTTTTTATGCTTCTATGACACAAAAAAAAAAAATCATCACTTTTCTTTTTCCTTTTTAAAAAATTATTTTAATGCAGCTCGGACCTATTTCTATATGCATGGACTAAATCCACACCGTACGGGAATAAACTATTCCTCATCTCATTCTGAATGTCCACTGTGGTCACATGTTTGCGAGCTCCTGATGGTGTATGTTCATGGCAGATTCTTGAAATGATGTACGAAAACAGCACCCTCTTGTGGAGGAACATCAGACTGCTGAATGTGAGTGACCCAGTATGTGAAAAGCAGCATTTAGTGACATAGTGGAGGCTGTAAATGAAAGAATTAACATGCATATGATTTAATATTGATTAGTAAATCCTAAAAGGACAGCGATTGCTGGTAGAAAAAAACAGGCTTACATCAAAACCCTCGTTGTTACACACAATTTAAACTCCGTTTATAACCTAGTGCATGCATTAGGACTGTCATGAGAAAGCATATACTCATTTACAAACCTGCTGTGAATATGAATTGCCACTGTAGGCAGTCTGTATGATCATAATGCGTGTCATACACAACAAAATAATTGGTAGTTTATCTGATTGCTAATATAATCCACAGTGACAGCTTTAATATCTGTGAAGATTCTGCTGGCGCACACATTCTGCTCTCAGCAGCCAGGCTTGGAGAAATACATTTCCTCATGTCTGTTTGGCTTAAATCCTAAACGTAGCACCTGCTGAAAATTCCACTTGTGGAAAAGAAGCTGCAGTTTTCTCAACAGTGGGCCGTTCGTTCAAGTGGTGCCAAGACCGTAGGCTCTTATTACGCGCTATGTCTGCATCTCAACTCATTATGCCTTCTCTCAGGATTCGATTCTAATTGAATTAGCAAAGACAAGGGGGCAGCATGGCCTAAACAAAGAAACGCACGAACAAATGACACGCAACCAACAAATGAGCAACATGATGTTCAAACATGTGTCTGCGTAGGACATTATACACAAAGGACCAATGAATTGGAACGAAAAAGTGATTTTAACATGAATATAGGTGACGATCACAACGTTGATGCAGATTAAAAATGTTTTTAATGTAAAACCTTTAGTGTCCCTGTGAATCAAAATTGCTTTCATCTTATAAAAACTCTCTCTAAAGAAGGTTCCCGGCAATGGGCGATAAAAAGATACGTTTTAATCTAAAATGTGGTTAAAAATGTGTTTTAAATTTAGTTTAAATAATTCAGCAAATTCTCAACTCAAGATTGGAGATTCTCCACAAGGGGGAGTTTTTTTAAACGAGTGACAGCTGAAAAGGTTGGACTGAAACTTTGTAGATGCTGAAAAGGTTTAGCCAAATTAAATTATTGTTATCTGGGGGGTTGGGTGTGTTGCACACTTAAATTTTGGGGTATTGTGAGATGCTGCTGAGGGGAAAGTAGGTGGGTGGGGTTTTTCAGCTATCAAATTTGTGTTGACTGGGGTGGGAGGGGTGTAAATAATGTGGACCCACTGTTTTAATTTAGTGAGGCAGGGGATTCTTCACTTTTCAGTTTGGCAGAGGTTAACAAGGGGGATTGCACTCCTCCCTTAAACCCCCTACTCCTCACAGCACTCAAATCCCTTTATGCATCATTGAAAGAGAGGAAACCCACACCAGCAGGAGCTGACAAATACATAGCTGCATGAACATGAGCTGAATACTCTAAGGCATAAGGTGTGCCCATGAAGAAAACTTGCCTATCAAATAAAAAAAAGCTTGATCTCAAGGATAAGAAACGGGGCAGAGAGCAAAAAAGCTGCTCTAATAATATTTAGTTAAAATAACTGAAGGATCAGCAACAGAAAAAAGTAAAAACTCATCAGAATCAGAACAACTTTCCTGATCCGAGGGAAACCGCTGTGCCACTAGTCAAACTTCTGTGATTAGCTGGCTTAAGATGAACCCGGAGTCACAAGCTAACAACACAATTAAACGCCCATAGCAGCGTGGAAATCAGCAGAAGGCAGAATGTTTTAAACAGCTGTATAATTATTCAATTAAAGAATGATCACTAGTACAGCTGTGCTGAAGGAACCCACGTGTGAACATGTGTAACAGATCGGAGGATGAATGGCTCACCAAAGCTGTGTTTGTGGAATTGTCCGAAAACCTCAGATGTTTCCTCACTCATTTAATTGCCTCTTCAGAGTCCCTGGAACCGTGGCTTCCCTAAAGAGGAGGAAAGGAAAATATTCTTTCAAAGGAATGTCTAATTCGATTCCCACCCCAGTAGGTTGCCCTGAGGTACCCTTGAGCAAGGTACCGTCCCCGTCACTGCTCCCCGGGCACTTTCAATAGCTGTCCACTGCTGCACGGTGTTTGTGTGCATGGGTTAAAAGCAGAGGTCCAATTTCATTGTGGTTCACTGTGTGCGGTGCGGTGACCTGGAAATGACAAGGGTTGTCACTTTCACTTCACTTTTTTCACTAATGTGGCAAACAATGGACAACAGCTTCTGGGGACCCGCAGTAACTGATCTCAGTGGGATCATTATTAGCTTTTTTTTGTTTTTGGGTCAAAATATTGCTTCTAAAAGCATTTAGAATATCTGAATATCCTCTGCTGTGCAGCTTTCAAACCTCCATATCGTTTGGTCTTAACATGATGTGAAATCTTAAAAGCAGCCTGTTCTACATTCACTGCTTTGAAAACCAACACATTTGCAAATATCTAGCAATCCAGCCAATAACAGCTTAGCCCCGCCCATTTACACCAAAACTATAAGGAGTGTTTCAGCCCAGACCGTTTTAGGCACAACGCACTGCAGCCAATCAGATTAAAGAGAACGCTCATGTAAGTCTTGGGTGCAGTGGCAAAATGAGCCTGTTTAGTGATAAGGGATAAAGAGAGGAAGAAAATGGTAAGTAAAAAGAAAAAAAGTTGAAAAAAAAGGTTTCATCCAGATAAATTTCACTCCCCCGAGGTGTAAACTGCATGTGTACTTTGAAAGGTAATATGGTCTTTAAATGAGTTTTAAAAGTTACACCTTCCCAAGGGATAGAGGAATATTTAATATTATCATATAATATATAATAATATATCATATTATATATACAAATAATATTTGACAGCATGAAAATAAAATAGACAAGGTGGAATTTTCTATACGTTTCTGATGACTAATAAGGACAAGCAATACGATGATAGTCATCGTTTTTTTTTTATCAGTTCTCAAAAAAATTATATATATTGAGGTACCGTCAGTAACACTGACCAGCTGATTCTATACAGAAAGAGCATCATTAGTCCTGCTGAACCGGATTTAGTGCACTAGATTTAGACTAGATTTAGAGCAGTGTGTGAGATGCTGATAAAAAAATAAAAATTAAAAAAATTAAACATTAAATTCATATATTTGCGGAACTACTGAATTCTTTTCATTTCTTAGGTTTCTGAAAAAAAGGCACATTTCATGACATCGTATACTGTGAATATTTTGAATATCGAGATATTATACATATCGCCCACCTTAAGAAACTAATATAAATGTGAGCACAAGGGTTTGGCCCTTTTTAGATTAATGATAATGTAGTTCCTTTTAAAAGTATCCTGGGAAAATGTTCCTTTGCTTTTGTCTTTTGCACACTCCGTTTCCTCAAGTGGGTTGGTTTCAGCACACACACACACACACACACACACACACACACACACAGCAGCTTCCTCTCCTCCAGTAGTGTCAAATTTGCATTTATCTAATTACAATAACTATCCATGTGAAACAGCAGCTGACATTCACTGTCATGCCTCTGTGCTGGTTTGATCAGACTGAAATGAGTCACCAAACTTCAGGTGACACTACAATGAAACCTCTTGTCTTCATGAGGGAATCTGACACACTAATGGTTTCCAAAGCCCATGGGCTCACACGCTGGAAGCCATAAACAAAAATCGAACACACAAACCATCAGTGCAGGGAGCGATGATTTACAGACAGTCCTGCTCTTTACTGTAAAATCACCAGGACCGCAGATGAGAGTCGGCAGCCTCTAGAGTTTGATGGATAATCGAATTAAACCCTTTAGAAAAATGTATATCAACTAAGTGTAACTTCTCATCCAACAGTCCTTCTGAAATCAAGAGTATGATTAGGGGACCTTGTCCTTCTATGCTGTTCTGCAAAGGCCTAAGGCTGGGCGGATTTGATTGTATTCAGCTGAGAGAACAAATAGCGGTGCTGATGTTGGACGATGAGTTCTGGATTACCTCACTTTGGCTCATCTCAAAAGGTAGAGAAGACAGTTCCATTACACCAGAGGACTCAAATCCACTTCAGGGCCCAATGCCGGCTTCAGGGATGGTGAGTTTCTGCACAAATGATGTGTGAATCAATAAATTGTGAGCAATGGGTGCACATAAAGAATGGTGTCTAGATACTTTTGGACATATATACGAGTATCTAAAAACTTTGTCAAATAAGAGTTTTGCTCATAGACTGCAGCCTTGGCAGTTGGTGGATTCGAAACCCAGGTTTTAGTCTGACAGGTTCTGAGAGTGATGGAGCAGAAGGAGCTGAGAGCAGCAGAACTTGTCACAGATTTGATCTGAAATGGAAATGCACATCCCTGCGGGTCGTTTTCATACCATAGACAACAGTTTGACACATATACCTTTACGCACGGTTTCACTCGCATCGCCCCTGTGAGGGCAAGACACAAGCTCATTAAAGCAGATGGTGAAGAACCTTTAAAAGAGTATTTACTGACATCACTGCTCGCTTGAGGAATGGTGGTAATAAAATAACATACTGGTATTTAACACTAGGATGGGAACATCTGGGTGCACTAACAAGGGCTTGGAGGATCCGGGGTTTCGCAACAGCAGGAAAACTGCCAAGAGCGGCAGCATATCCGATGCAACGACATCATATTTGGGGGAAAAAAGTGAAAAATGCAGAATTCAAAATTTACAAACAGAGGTGCAGAGGGAAACGGTGAGATGACAATGACTCATGCTTTACTCTGTATGAGAATTATTCGACTGCTATCGGTACGATACATTTCTGCACTGTCAGAACGAAAAGAGACTCAACCTGGTGGGCATCACCATTCCAGAACAGGACAAGACAGACCAAAAAAATATCATTCCCTCTGAATTGATAAATTTATTTATGTATGGTTATGAAAGTTGACTTTTTCCAGCTGATTTTAAATGAACTGCTTATTCTCTGCTGACATGCTTGCAACGCATTTGCAAATATCTGCCTATCCAGCCTATAGCAGATTAGCCCCGCCCATATATATATATATGTATATATATGAAAGCGACTATTCTTGTCATTGCGAGGTCACAGCACAGCACACAGTGAACCACAATGAAATCAGACCTCTGCATTTAACCCATGCAATCACCGTGCAGCAGGGGGCAGCTATGAAAGCACCCAGGGAGCAGTGATAGGGACGGTACCTTGCTCAAGGGCACCTCAAGGCAACTGATAAGGGGTTTGAACCCACAATCTTCCGACCCTGCTGCCAACTCCCTAACCACATATATATATTTTAGTTTAGACTATGCCATACATACTGGGCCGACAGTTTGATTAGATTTTTGATTAGAACTTTAATCTGTAACAACTTTCTACCTATTTTATCTTCTTAGGACAGTGATATGGTTTTTCTGCCTTTCTGTAATGATGTAGCCAGTCCTACAGCAGAATGTTCTGGGTCAAGCCCTCTAGCCTCCCTAAGCTCTTCAGGCCAAGCGTCTGTCACAGCCCCAGTGCCAGAACACTGCCAGGGGTAGATAAGAGCTTCAGGAGCAGCCTGAGAGAGCCAGGCACACACAGCTTGGAGGAGTCTCCGGGGCTAAGCCTACAAGACCAAACACAGCCTTTCTGTCCATTAAACCAGCTACACACACTCGATCCAAACCTCAGGGGTGAAGCCGCCGAATCGTCCGTCTCTGACCAAGCTGGGACTGAGATCGTCCTGTTCAGGCGAGGCTTTGCAGGGATGTTTTGGAGAACTAATTACCCAATCTCTCCCCAAACATAGACAATAATTGCTGTCTGCTTCTTTTGTCGGGATTGGAACTGGGATGCCAACAAGCCTGGTTTGAAATATTTGGATGAAAACCTCAGACTGGTTTCGTACAGCCCGTCTTCCCTTTTCAGCAGATTTGACTCTGCGTTTCCCCTCGGCTATAGCGTCCCTTCTTATTCTTTCTTCCTACTTTCACATCCTTAAAGTCGGCGGATCTGAGTCACATACTCATGTTGGCAGGATTAAGCACAAAGGTCCGTGCCTGGGAACAAAATAGTGAATTAACAGTTTCAGAAGAGGACAGTTTAGTGCAGCCAAAAGGACATTTAGACCCAGTCTGACTGCCCCTAGGAACCAAGCGACAACAGTTCCAGTAAAAATCCCTACACACAAATACACAATACATACTCAATACGAGATGACAACTCTCAGAGTTTTGATTATTGGTGGAGAAATGGTGGAGGCAGAGAAACAGAGGGTGTCAATCTTGGCAGCGAGAGGAAACCTTGGTGGAAAACCATGGAATGAGTAAGAATAATATCAGTTTTAAAGGAGGAGAAAGGTGTTTGAATGCATTTAAGTCTGAGTGTCTGCTTCCATTGGACCAATACGGCTGGATCTCGTTATTAAAGAGGTCTGCTGCATTTCTCATTTCATGACTTTGTTTGATTTGTGACTTTGAAAAGTTCTGAACTTAGGCTCACACTCCAATTCTCCACTTTGGCTTTTACTTAAACGGACGCAAGGGGTTTAATGGACATTTCCAAAGTGTTCCTCAGTTTTACAACTTCAGTGGCATCCTTAATGAATCAGAGTCTGATAAAAAATGATTAGAATACATCAGAGGAGATTCGATTAGATTTAACTTGGTCACCGAGCAGGTACAGAGCCTAGGAAATGCATTTTGCATCTAACCAGAAGTTTAAAGGATAGTATACATACAGTGGGGCTGTTTGTTAAAGCTCGTACAGTGTTATAGACAATGAAACTAATATAAATACGTTATGCATAGAAATAAAATGGGCAGAATAAAAGAGGAAACGTGTATACATAGGTGTTATGTACAGTTTGAACAAATATGAGCAGAAAATAACCTCACTGCTGGATTTGGAAGCCATTACGAGCTTCATAAGCCAGGGGAATGTGTCAAAATGTTCAAAATCCAGGATTTTCATCCACAAATCAGCAATAATGATGTAACATTCAGCAAGTAGTCTCTAGCTAACATGAAATCAATTTTTAATGCATGTTATGAAGAAAAAGTCCATTGAAGATTTATATATTTTTAATCTTTTAGACTTCATTATATGAAAAGAACTCACTTTGGACATTTGGGCAGCCGGTGAGTTTAGGAAATGTCTCATATATCTTCATTTTGAGGACCGCGTAGCACTAACACTTGGACCAACCCTTCTATCTCAACAAGAACAGAGACCCCATACCTCTAATGCTGAAGGCTTAGTGGTAGGGGCAAGGGGTGATGGGATTGGCACAGACTAACCATGGCCAATGCCGCCCATAACAAACACACATCACTTCAAAATAAGAACGATAGCATCCAATAAAGGACAAGATATTCCTGAATGATGTGGAAAGGTAAGGGATAGATAAAAGGCAAAGCTTCTTGCTAAAAACAGACAGACAGGCTTTTACCGAGAGCACCGATTCCATTAACTGTTGTTCCTCTAGAGCACAAATATTAGAGAGCCTCCCTAATTCCTTCGGTGCGCACTGAGACAGGGTGGATGGATAAAGAGGTGGAGGCTACATTACTGCTTGACCCAGTTAGAAATAATTGATTCCATGTGTCAACCGAGCCAAGTTAAGTTGAACAATAATTCTAGGGAGCAGAGTGGAATTAATCAGCCTCCAGCTCAGCAGGCACAGGAACCTCAGTCTGACAGGAGAACGGGGAAAAAGAGTCGCCACGTTTGTATTATTGATTAAGACATACATGTAGTCTGAGCACTTCGCCGAAGTGTGTCTCTTTAGGGAGCTTAAAGCGGGACACGGAGGCTGGCATTACGAATCAGACACCAGGGCCAAACCTTGCACCAATAGGAGCGTGAATCTGTGGTCACATGTAAATTATTGAATCCCAGTTCTCTGTTTCAAATCACACACACACACACACACTTTATCATGGAAAACAGCAAGGTAGGCGACATGCAGGCTGATGTCAGCTCCGTCAAAAGCAGGATTAGCTCAGACATACCCGCGATTTTCTCAGTCCTAGACTGGATTAGCTCAGCAATAGCTAGTTTGAGCTTTAACATGAAGCGCATGGCACATGTCACTAATGGATGCTCAAAGTTAACTTCAACTCATCTGTCTGTAAGCAGCCCCTGCAGCAGCAGCAGCGCTCGTATTGCCCTTTCTAAACCTTCCCCGTGCTGATAATCCAGAGAATTTACAAACGGCAAACAGAAAGGACCTCCAAAACGTTGCCATCTGATATCTGTCATTATGTGAAGCAGCCGGCCTCTGATCCAAATCGGACATTCGTGTAGCCGCTCTGCATGGGAGAAATGTCTGGAGATGCAGAAGGCCATACACAATGAAACGGCCTGATCTGGGACGTGCAATGATCAGATGCTGAGGGAATGCAAACAGACCTTTTAGGGGAAAAAGAAAGGAAAGAGGCCTCTTAAGTAGCTTGTGCACACTTGATATCATCTCTGGAGCCTGCAGAAAGTTTCTCACCGCGAGCAGCTTCTAAATCATATCAATCACCGTCTCGTCCTCACCGTCCTCTCAATATGAGCCCAGCATCAGCCAGCCAGCCAGCAAGCATCTCTTATTCATAATAGACAAATAAAGCTCAATTTAGAGCGACTCATCATACGCCACCAACACTACGTGACAATATAGACATTTACAGACAGCTCGGCTGGTCCTGCATCCACAGCTGCAGTAATTCATGTTTTTCAAGTGTTACACATTATTTATTTGTCGGCCGTGGGATTTAAGGTGTTCTCGCCACCGAGTGCCGCAGGGAAAGAACTTGGAGAAGACAGTGAGAAGGTGTTATATTTCAGCAGCCAGAAGCCATATATTCCAACAGTACTTTATCTTGAGTAATGGCAAGGTACACAGAGTACACAGTTAAAAATAGGTGCTGTCAAAGTCTGTGACAGCATAGGTGTATCAGACAGCTCTCACTTTCTGCACTAAAAGAAACGGTCCTAAAATGTCGAACATCATCTGGCGTTTTCCCCGACTGAGTCCCGATGATCCTTACTCACTTTACTCAACCAATTAACATCCCAATTTCCTGGTGAAAATAAAACACTTAGCGAACAGAAAGCACGAGTGTAATGGTTATTATGCGGTAGATCAAAAAGTGCCTGCAGTTCATCACTGGCGATCTGCAGCACTGTAATACGCAAATGTCTTGAACAGCCCGATTTCTTTTGCTTTTGCACGGGATCACTTTGTTGGTACAGAAATACTGTTTACTGTCAAACATGTCTTATATTTGGCATATTGAGAAGATGAAATGAAAATGGGAAAAAGCGTTTTAGCGCTTCAGGCTGCAAAGTGCCTAAAGACACAAGGTGTTCTAGAAAAACAAGCACCACCCAATCAGCAAGCAGCGTCACCAGTATACATTCGTTTACAGCATTTAGCACAAGCGGTTATCCAGAGCAGCGCACATTACCGTGCATGTCTGCACATCTGTAGCAGTGTTGGTTTCATGCTTAGGGACAAGGCACAGGATTAGAAGGTCGTGGGTTTGAGTCACGAAGCAATTGGCTGCTCGTAGTTACCCTTGATCAAGTTACCGTCCCCATCTCTGCTCCCCGGGGGCTGATTTTGGCTGTGTGGGTTTCATTTTGAAGGGTTTCACTATGTGCTGTGTTTCACAATGACAGTTTCTCACTTTCACTTCATAAACCCCATCACTGACAAGTCAACTTTTCATAAATTAAGTTTTTTTGGTTTTGTTTTGTTTATTTTGGGGAGAAAGAAAAGAAAATGGAAAAAGTGTATGGCTAATTAGGAAAAGTTGGTCTCCAAGGTATTCCTCGAACAGGTGTGTCTTCAGATGATGCTTAAAGACAGAAGGAACTCAGCAGTTCTGACCACAAGGGGAACTCAGTTCCACCACTGAGGAGTCTTGATGCACGTCTTCCTTGTCTTTGGAAGAATGGATTTTCAAGGTAAGCAGCTAGAAGATGAGTTATGCTGCATGAGAGCTGGCACCACTATAATTATTATATTACAACTACTATATATCATAATCACGGCCTGATCATCTGGAATCATCTGCTCCTGTTTCTTCACTGCTTCTTGTCTTAAGTTAGACACTTTGTTCTGCTTGAAGGTTCAGACGTAGATCACCGTGTGGATTAACCAACACAGAACTATCCAACTGCTCAGGTACAGAGACTGGACTGAACATGAGAAACAGACATTTTTTCTTGCTAAACAATACATTAAAATCCAAGAAAGACTGGCTGCTTTGGAGAAAAAAAAATGCAGAAATGAGGGATGGCTCAGTATTTTTTACAATACTATATAAAATGAATATTGGTTGACATGTGAGATAAAGTTCCCCAGGGCAAACGATCTCAGTCTTTTTTTTTTCCCCCTTTGGATGAAATGATGAATCTTGACATATTTACTGAAAGACTGGCCCTAATTCAGGCTGAAATGTCATTGTGATCAATAGGTTTCTTGGGTTTATTACCCCAGATGCTTCCCTCCCCTGAAACTTTCACCAGCTCCTAGGTGATTCCAAGGTGTTCCCAGGCCAGCCATGATATACTGTCTTCCCAGTATGTCCTGGATCCGCCCCATGGTGTCTCGCCAGTTGGTCTTGCCAGGAAACAAATCCACTGGGAGGCGTCCTGAGCAGATGCACAAAGCACCTCAACTTGCTTATTTTAATGCAGTGGAACAGCAGCTCTGCTCCAAACTCCTCCAGGATGTCCAAACTACTAACCCGAATCCCTGAGGCTGCACCCAGCTACCCAGTGGATTAAACTCATCTCTGCTGCTTGTATCCACAAATCTTCTCACTGTTTTGGTGTCTACACCGAGCTCATTGGTTTCAACTAAGATCGATTGGTAAATTGAGAGCCTTGACCGATCCAGGGACCTAGTCCCTAAACACTAGGCCACCACTGCCCCTAAGTAATTGTTCAGACCTAAGTGAAAGTGAAAGTGATAACCCTAGTCATTGTGAAACTCAGCACAGCATTTTTTTTTTTTTTTTTTTTTTTTAAACCTGAGTTTAATGTGACTGCTTACTCCATTTTGCGTGATTAATAAAATCCCACTGCAGTAAAGCAAAGGCAATCATATAAATCATCCTGCAAACGGGCCCGATATCTTCATCATCAGAAGATGCTTTAATTTAGTGTCTAGTGTAATTTCAGTCAAATTTAATTTAATTTAAACAGCTTTTACCTTCACAAAGAGGAGTAAGGCAGACAGGATCATTAGAAAGCCAACTTTCAGAAATATTTTATTGCCTTCACTAGAGATTCCACTTGCTGGAGGAACAGGAGAGACATGTATCTGAGATGTGCTCCCCTCTCCTGACCTGATCAGTGAACATGTCCAGGTGATGCATTCTGCTGGAAACTGGCACCAGGAGCATCACAAACTGGACATCACCAACATGCACCTGCAGGCAGATTCCAAATGTGAAAGTGACTATTCTTGTCATTTTGAAACACGGTACAGCACACAGTGAGACACAGCGAAATTCAACCTCTGCTTTTCACCCATGCACACCGTGCCGCAGGGGGAAACTATTGAAGACGCCTGGGGAGCAGTGATGGGGACGGTTGCATCAATAGGTAGGTAGGTTGCTCTGAGGTACCCTTGAGCAAGATACTGTCCCCATTGCTGCTCCCTGGGCACTTTAAATAGCTGCTCCTGCTCCCTGCTGCATGGTGTGTATGGGTGAAAAGCACAGGTTGAATTTCGTTGCGCTTCACTGAGTGCTGTGCTGTGTTTCACAATGACAAAAAAAATAGTCTCTTTCTTTCTTTCCTTCGTTTTTTTTTTACTGGGTTCCTGAGCAAAACCCTTAACCCCAAGCTGCTGCACGGTACCGTCCCTTCAGTTAGGAAAAATGGAAGTAGCTCTGAATAAGAGCGTCAGCTAAATATCGTAAATATCCAGCGCCGATTAACTTTTAGGCTCTCAGACAGCAGATCCCTAAAAGTGAAGGGTCCCAGTGGCTCTGGGCTGGGACGTATAGCTCTAATCGAGTGCAAAGTGAAAGTGCAAGTGACTATCTGCCATCGTGAAACCGTTGAGAGCAATGAAAACATCAACCTCTGCAGAACCATATGAAAACCACAGTGTCTGCCTGGTCTAGCTTATTTGAATAAAATGTTTCAGTGTTATTAGAGAACAGATAAGTGACCTACCTACCCACCCAGCACATTGGCCCCCATAAATTAACTCTAATCCAGAATCGAAACTCTCAGCATTTTGGGACACTTGCATAAAACTGGGAAGAGAATAAAATATGGAAAGCCACCCACAGACGGCACAAAACATTTGCTGATCACAAATGGACAAAATCCCCAGACAACTGGGCCATTTATCTGAACGTAGCTTATAAAACCACTCTGAATGTATCCACGAAAACAGGCAAGTACACCCACATGATGTCCAAATGACTGCACGGTGCACAATCCTAAAGCCTGGGTCAGAAATCACCACCAGCCCAATTTAAACTGCTATAAATAAAGGAGGCTTTTGATCTAACGCCGCATCCATTACAGGAAAAGTTCAGTGAATGTCAGATACTTTTTTTTTTTTTTTTCCCTAAACAGTGAGGTGACTAATGCCTGCACAGCCTTCAGTGCATTCATCATCCCTGGTTAACCGTTTGTGCACATTATCAAGGCAGGACTTTTACACAGGGTGTAGTTCTCTTCCAGAAGGAGCTGTGTTTGTCCTTTTGATCCATTGTGCAACTCGATACTCCTCAGCCAAGAACCACCAGGAACTTTCATTTCTAAGCGCCTAAAATCCAATTATACCAGGCATGCTGACTTGTCTCACATGTGTAAACTCTGTTTTGCTCAGGAACCGTGTTTTATGTTCGGGGCTGAGCGATTGATCTTTTTAACTGCAGTTTCAATTTAAAATGCATTTTTTTTTTATCCCAAAAACTGCAATTTTAATAATATCCTACTTGATTCCACATGACATTCAACCTAAAAGTCATCAATCAAAACACAAGTGGAAAAAAGCAGTGCCGGGCTTTTTGTTAAAACTAATCCTGCAGCTTAATTTATATATTTAAAAAAAAACATTTAAAGATCAATCACTAATATTAATCACAGATATACATTTTCCCAAATTGCTTAGACGGGCTTATATCATAAGCTTTTATTTGCTGAATGTCAGCACATAGTGTACGTTTCAATTCACTGCTAATCCTCTCTTATGATTGAACTGCTTTATAGGCTTGTGTTGTAATGACTAAAATAATACATTTGAATTTTAAAATCAGAGCCATTATTCCAACTAAAAAATTGTGAATATATTTCTGACCAATAAATAAATAGTTCATGTTAATAAAATAAGTAGTGTTATTTATTTTACATTATTTCCATCGTTTAGTATGAGCTCTTGGCATATTATTCTATCAGGATCAAAATACTGGCTTTGTAACGGTCCTAGTAGAGAACAAGAGTAAATGTAAATATATTAGATACATTAATAAATGTAAATTAAAATGGACTCTTCCTTTAGTAATAAAAGGCTTTATTATAGAGAGGCAGGTATTTTTAGCTGGTGTGTGGGTTACTATGCTCAGTGCTGATCGGTCGGCTGTGGCACTGCTTCTCCAGATTCCAGATTGTGGTCTCAGATAGAGATGCAAGCCATAAATCACCGCTGATAAGGCAGAACAGCTGACTAAACTGTCTTTAATAGGAGCTCAGTAAAAGTGTTTATGCATTTTTAGCTGCCTTAAGAGACACAAAGGCCAAGGTCTCCGTGATTGATGAGGTAGGACTGTAGGTCAGCCTGACCTGGCTGAGGGAAGCAACCACACCACACAGCACCATGAAGGCAGTAACTGTTCATTTTTAGAATTGAATGGTGGATCCTATATTCATAGATGGATTAATAAAACCATGTTTTCGTTCCTTTTGGGTCGCATCAGTCTTTCTAAATGATGCTTCTCTTAAGGTGGCAACAAAACCAGAGAAGCCATAACTCCTACACTGTGTACTGCAAATCTGCCACAATGAACTTGTAATAAATAACTATTATTCAGCACTACTGAGCACTGAAGAGCATCGCAGCTCACTGTAGAAGACTGAACATCAGTGATGATCACCTCCAGTCCTGGGACCCACACTCTGCACAGTTTCAGGTACTCGCAGGTCCCATCACATGAAGAGCTTGATAATTACCTGCTCAGCTGGATCAGGTGTGTGGGGGCAGTGGATAGTGTGCAGTGGGACTCCAAGCTGAAAATCCCTGTTGTTGCTGCATTATGGTATGGTCTTGCGCTAGGCAATATGAAGCAATCTATAATCAAGGTGAACCACACAAAAGATGTTTTGATGCATTTTTTGAAGCATAGTAATATTGAAAGAATGCAGACAACAATTAATCCGGCTGGATTTGGGTTAGTGTTGCTTAGTGTGTGAAAAATTGAATTAAATCATATTACTCAAACTATTGGACATTCATTTTTAAAACCAGTGGCATCACTGGATAATTTTATGTTCATTCCGTATCAATATCATTATTCAGAAAAAATGAATGCTGTGTATTAATATGTATCTGGAAAATGTTTTCATGTATTGAGGTAAGCGCGACAGGGTGCATAGAGTGGAGTTGTGGTTTTGTATGAGAAAGTCAGGTGTTACAGAGAAGTATGTGAAAGTAGTTCAGGATCTATATGAGAGCAGTGTGACAGTGGTGAGATCTGCAGTAGGAGTGATGGATGCATTTAAGGTAGAGGTTGGATTACATCAAGGATCAGCGCTGAGCCCATTCTTGTTTGCAATAGTCATGGACAGGTTGACGGACGAGGTTTGACAGTGGACGATGATGTTTGCTGATGATATTGTGATCTGCAGTGAGAACAGGGAGCAGCTTGAGGAACTTGGAGAGATGGAGATATGCTCTAGAGAGGAGGAGAAAGTGAGTAGGACAAAAACAGAATACATCAGTGTGAATGAAAGACAGCGAGGACAGTGGAGTTGGGAGGATGCAGGGTGTAGAGGTGACAAAGGTGGAGGAGTTTAAATACTTGGAATCAACAGCTCAGGTGAAGAAGAGAGTGCAGGCAGGTTGGAATGGGTGGAGAAGAGTGGCTGGAGTGATCTGTAAACAGACGGGTACCAGTGATAGTGAAAGGGAAGATTTACAGGGCAGTAGCGAGACCAGCTATGCTATACGGGTGGCGCTGATGAAAAAGACAGGCAGCAAAGCTGAAGGTGCCAAAAAACTCCATCATCTTGCTAATTTTGCTTTATTCAGGTAGTTGCTTTGCATTAAAAAAAAAAAAACAAAAAAAAAACAGAAAAGCAAAAACTACACAAAATACCAGAAAAATACTCAATAACTTCATCACTGCCTCTCATCACGTAAACCTAATGTAAAGCCTAATCTAAATTATACAACTGTCGACAACCTCTCTTTAATCTATGTCTCAAACCACAACACCAGTGGCAGTCCAGCCTGACATGACAAAGGGAAGAGGTTTGGAAAATAATGTGTCTGGTCAGCAGGGCAGACATCAGCCAAAGCCCTGGGCAGGAGCTAAACACCCGAGCTGCATCCCCACGGGAAGAGTGATTAGCATCAATCACACGCTCTTCTCCCAGACACTAGCAGAGCCATGACAGATGAAAGGCCCAGTAATGGGAGGAACACAGCAGCGAGGGAGACGAGGGAAAGTCTAGGCTATTAATAGAAAAAAATACAATCTGAAGCTTTGAGAATGCTGGCTCCTGAAACAAGTGAGAAAAGCACCCAAGGTCAAAAGAAAGCACAATTCACGCTGGGGTGAGACACCAAGGGATGATATCTGGTGTATGAGATTAGAGCTTTCTGCTGTGTCCATTATGTACACTGGGAGCTCAGGAGAGATTCATGAAAAGCCCTGAGAAAACTGTAAGATCTAAGCATGCTTCAAGATCATTTAACCCTCCGTGGTGGCTAGACGTGTGATATGAGATATTATTACTGGGCTTGACAAAGTGCAAAGCCAATGATGAGCTATTGCATCCACAGCAGACAACTATAGTGCCTAATAAAAGCTACAGGCACGGTATTGCATTTATTGATTATAATAAAGAAGACAAATATCATTCCTATCATTTCTACCACTGGATCAGATCCAATCCAGGCATATTTAAATGGTGCTCTATTAATCTTGATCCAGCTCAGATCCTTCTTTTTTGTGCTCTACTTATGCTTCTGTTGTTGAGGTGATATAAACATATATTATCCAGGGAGTCTGCAGCGTAGAACCATTTTACAGAGGCATATAAAAGCCAGATTCCATTGCGTTTGAGCTGTACTTTGTGAATTTTGGCCAAGTGACCGTGGCGGCATGCCATTAATATACATTATTAAGCAGGAAAATGGTAAACACCACACAATAAACAACGTGACATTATTTATTCCTTCTTCAGTTACTAATTACTAATTTGTAAGTACAAATGATTTTAAGCAATTCCCCTTCCATTCAAGCTTTGCTGATTTTGATTCTTAAAGATCAGTGATGCTCTGCTACATCATGCAGCCGGTAAGCGCTCTTTAGGTACTAAAACTCGATGCACACAGAAAACTGAAAGTGAAAGTGACATTTCTCATCACTGGGAAACGCAGCACAGCACACAGCGAAGCACAATGAAATGACACCTCTGCTTTTTACCCGCATGCACTTGCAGCAGGGGGCAGCTATGAAAGTACCCAAGGTGCAGTGATGGGGACATTACCTTGCTCAGGGCAACCTACTGGTCTGGGATTCGAACCCACTACCTTCTGACCCTGGGGCAACTCCCTAACCACTAGGCCACTGCGGCCCCAAAGTTTATTGCAATATAATTTATCACAACAATTGTAAGCATGAACATCTTGCTCAGCTCTTCTACTAAAATGCAAAACTCACAAGTGAAACTGCAAAAATGAGTAGAACCGTTTAGGATCGCATAAAAATATCAGACATTTATTCTAGGTTTATGTCATTGTGTCACAGGAAGAAAAAACATCTAAAAATATGTTCATCTTGGTCTTGAATTAATATTGCATTTTATATTATTAAATTTTAGTATTTTAACACTGATTTGAATGAGGAAGATGCAGAGGACAGGAAGAAGTGGGAACGAAAGAAGAAGAAGAAGAAGAAGAACTTTATGTTGCCAGTACATACAGGGGCCAGCTATGTTATACAGGATGGAGATAGTGGCACTGACGGCCAAGCTGGAGGTGTCAATGTTAACGATTAGATTTTCCGTTGGGTGTGGCGAGGATGGACAGCATTAGAAATGTGTCTATTAGAAGGACAGCTCAGGTTGGACGATTTAGAAACAAAGTCAGAGAATTGTGGTTACTTTAGTTTGGACGTGTCCAGAGAAGAGATGAGGATTATATCAGAAGAAGGATGTTGAGGATGGAGCTGCCAGGAAAGAGGGAAAGAGAAAGACCAAAGAGAAGGTTTGGTGTGGTGAGAGAGGACATGCAAGTGTGAAGGAGGAAGATGCAGAGGAAAGGAAGAAATGGAGACAGTAGATCCACCGCGGTGACCACTAAACAGAGCGGCCGTAAGATGAAGATGCGTTACATCAGAAGATGCATTAGATGTGTTTTAATTGCAAAGAAAGACCTGCAAGGTGGGAAAAAACATCACATTGATGGAAAAATGATGGAAAGTCTCCTGACAGGACTAAATTCACCGCACCATTACACTTAAAAGTGAAGTGAAAGTGACTATTTGTGACACAGTACAGCACACATATCCAGCCCCCAGGGAGCAGTGATGGGGACGGAACCTTGCTCAAGGGTACTTCAGGACAACCTACTGGTCTAATCCCGGGGCCTAGTTTTACATGCCCCATTGTAATCAATATTATAATTATTTTACCTTCATGAGGATCATCTCTCACCCATCGTAATAAATAAGGGTCTCTTTGGATTAAATGTTCACCCCCTCATAGGAGTGATTTCACGGTCATCAGAAATGTGCCAAATAATGAAATATCATTGTATCTATAAAACATTACCTTCAAATAACGCTAAATAAAGTGACCTCGTTCTTATTCTGCTTTGCTACGTTTATATTACACAACTCGGACACTGAGCAGTAAACCACTGTGTACACCAGGATACCCACTGAAGTAAACATGCTGAAAATCCACAACCGCTGACCACCAGTGGTGCACTGTGGATCACTGGAAATACTTCCCGTCAGGAATACGGTTGATAAATCCGTATTTCACATCAAGCGAATCAATAAAAGACACTAAGCTGAATTATCCTTTCAATTAAATTGTTTTTCTAATATGAACTATTATGAACATTATTATTAATAATGCAGATCTTATGTCAGCGGTGGTCTAGTGGTTAGGGAGTTGCCTCGGATTGGAAGATCGTACCTCAACAGTAGGTTGCCCTGAGCTACCCTTGATCAAGGTACCATCCCCATCACTGCTCCCCGGGCGCTTTCAATAGCTGATCCCTGCTGCAAGTGTGTATATATGTGTTGTTGTGCTGTGCTGCGTTTCACAATGACAAGGGTAGTCACTTTCTATGGAAAGTCGTCTTGCACATTGCAGGTATGGGTTTTTTTTTCTTTTTCTTTTTTTTTTCTGAGAAAATGGCCTCCATTGAAATGCTGGTTTAAAAAAATGCTGTTAGAAAATGTTCCCCAAATTGCTCAGCTCTAGAAAGCAGCATAAAATGTAATAAGAGACTAAAATCACTAATTTCCCTGCATAGTAGTAATAAAAAAAAATAATAAAAAAAAAAGCATCCAATCCAGTCAAATCAAGGTGAGGTTTAATCAAAGTCAGTTTAAACACAGGATTTAATTTTTACTATTTACTAATTTTAGTTTTACTCCAATAAAAAAAAAAATGTTTAAATCATACGATCTAGCCCTCTGCCTGTCCGTTTAAAGAATCTTAATCACAAAATGCATTTTATTTTATATATCTCAGATATAAACATCATTAATACTGCAACATACAGACTTTTAACCAGACATATTCTGCTCGATAAGCACCTCTGCTGTAAAAATATTTATTCAAATATGCAGAAATTTTCAGTCTGACCCTATTTTTGGGGGTTTTCTATCCTCTCTGAGCTCAAACAGGAGCGCTAATGTGATGATCTCCATAGAGACCGCATGTGTTGTAGCATGTGGGCCGCATGAGCAGTCGGCTTGCGCTTTTGAGAGAAACCCAATTGGCTTATAATGCAGATGCGAAGCCTTTCATGTCTGCCTACTCATGTTCAATGGCTGAAATGTACAATGATGCTGTTTGCACATCAGAAACAAGCAAAGCTGGAACGGCAGCAGAAACATGGAAACGCATACTGAACAGAGTCGCTGCCACTTCCTGCCGTTCGCTCAGTTCATGGCAATGAAAGTTTATTTCCCTCGTAAATATACAGCAATAAATCAGGCGACGGTGCCTCGCAATTTGTTGTGAAGGAAGTGCTTGTTTTGAAGTGTGTACAATATGCTTTAGAATGATCGTCCCGCAGGACTGGAGACTCATGCTAAGTGCTCTACAGTTCTCATTAGGAGTCACATCTGCAGTAATGAAAGGTGCAATCCATGAAATGTGCTGTCCAGAGCAGATAGCTCTTCGAACGACCCAAATTACAGAAAAAAACCTGAATAAAACGTTTGATTTACACTTTTTAAAAGGTGCCACAGGACAGAAGCTCCCCAGCTTCCCACTTATTGCCCAAAATGAACAGAACTTTGCTTGTTTTCACCGCAACCATCACTCAGCATCTGACATGTGCATCGTGGGACACATTCATTTCATGTATACACAATACTGTTCAAAATTCTTTAGCCACTCTCATTTTTTTCCTAGTGGTTTAGGATGAGGGCCTGGGATCATCAAGGATTTCAGTTTGAACAATCTCCATTTCAGCAAGGACTGCCTTAAGAAAGAGGCAAGTATAGGAGAACCAATCAGAACGAAGCTCTTTTATATTTATTCACCGATCTTAAAGACGAGTCATTCCCCTTCTGTAATAGGACGGGGTTTTATATGATATGCTCATATCTGGCCAAAATCTAATTTCCCATTAGTGGTGGAGCGGAGGCGGTGTCACCTCACACAGAGAGGGCTGTGGGTTCGATTCCCACAAAAGGTGATGGTAACTTGCTCGCCAGGTGTGACGTGTGTCTGCCCTGGACAGATAGATGACCTGTCCATACCTCACTGAGGGGTAAGCGGTGGCCTAGAGGTTAGGGAGTTGCCCCGGATCGGAAGATTGTGGGTTCGATTCCCTCACCAGGTTGCCCTGAGGTACCCTTCAGCAAGGTCCCCATCATTGCTTTCAATAGCTGCCCCCTGTGTGGGTGAAAAGCAGAGGTTGAATTTCATTGTGCTGCGTTTCGTTTCACAGTGACGAGGGTAGTCGCTTTCAATAAGCAAAATCGATGCATAGATTTTTAGATTTCTGGGGAAAAGGACTGTAAACACAAAGATCCCGAGACACGGATCTGATCAGCGAGAACACAGTCTTGCAGCAGCATGTGGCTCAGTCCCAGCAGGCTCCTGTCACTGCAGGGAAATATGGTTGCTCCCCTGAACAGGGGTTAAAAAAGACTCATGAATTGTTTCCCCATTTGCTTCTTAATTAGAAAACCAGCAGGAGCTCCCCCTTCTGGAAGTCTGCAGACATAAGCAATGAAACTTTAAAATGAGGTCTCATTTCACTCTCTTACGGAGTAGCCCTGTGTCTTCTGAAGTTTCAATCACATCCCTAGAAGATGAACAGAAGGAGCAAAAAGCACACACAACCAGAGGCGGAGGGGTTAAAATAATAAATGGGACGGGGCCTGCATGGATAGAAAGCGTAAAACAGCGTACCCAGTGCATTTTTTAAATTCATTCTGCTTAATGATACTATATTAACCCAGCATGTGCACAAAACATGGCAGGCCTGAGTGTTTTACCACCTGGACAGAAAAAAAGGGTAAAAACCGAAGGTGCAGCAACAGAAGCAGCCACTCCGACCCTATGGGGCATTTGGAAAATGGCCGAAAGAACGAATTCTGAGCATTTTTGGTGCATAAAAAAAAAAATCACACAAACGCTATAAGTGCACTTGAGGGAAAAATATCAGGCTTTTAAATAATAGAAAGCTCTTGTTGCAGCAACAGAATTACAAGTAAGTGGAGAACAGAGGATTCAGAAGTGAGCACGGTGCCACGTGACAGACAAGACAAATGCTACAGGACTAATCTCTCTAATGCGATCAGCAGCCGTCAGTTATTCATTTGTCCAGATTTAATTACAACAATGGCATAATCAAGTCGGAGAGCATGATGGATCGGTGATCGGATGGGCCTTTTTTCCCCCCATTTGCGCTCAAATGGAGCTGCCACACACTTCGCCATTATCACCGGAGAACAAACAGACCACGCATCAGCAAAAATAATGAAAAATAATTATATGATCAAAGCGAAAATGGATCTTTTGGCTCCAGGCAGGAAGGTCATTGCAGTGCAATGTCCTGCACAGGGTTGTGCAAAATTGTGCAGATGAATTGCTTCAAAGCGGTTCGCATTTTAAAAGTGAACAAACCTCGAGCACGGAACACAGAAGTGACTGCAGCAACGTTTAAAAGCAGCAGACGCCCTGCCTGAACTTTCTAATGAAGTTCAACTCTGATTAGAAACTGCAAGAGGGCACTTTTAATATCACTTCTTCATTACATTGGCTTTTCATAATTAACTCCAGCAACTCGGACGCTTTGAAGAAATAAATGCAGGCAAAAAAAAAAATAAATTAAAAAAATCAATAGGGAATAATGGCGAGTGATTCATTCTGTGTTGAGTCAATGACTGTTAAAGCACCATCATATATATTAAAACTCGGGACGCGCCACGTGACAGGATTTGCAGGCCGATGCCAATATTGGCATGGATATCTGATGGGGATACAAAAACAAACAAACAGACAAATAAGGAAATAAATAAATAGACCAGTTCTACACCTACCGGAATACACAAACAAACAAAAAAACTAATTAATTCAGTCATTAATTAATGAATAATGATAAAAATGAAACCATTTTAGCCTGGTATGCTCACATCACTTAAACATTCTGTTCTTCCCCTTTTCCTGAAGTAAGTATTAAACATTATAAACTGCCTGTCCCAAAAATTAATTAATTAATTGATTAATTTTTAAAAAAAAAAGAAAAGTCACCACCTGGATTTAAATGAGCAAATCAGTAAGAGCCTCCCATTGGATCATTCCTGCATGGATGATTATGTTTCAGCTGCATTAAGGTATGTAGCCCGAACTGATGCAGTGAGTAGCCTCTCATTACTTAAACAATCGTGTCGGAAGACACATCCAATGGTCGTGGAGATGCTGTTCATCGGTTTCAGAAGGTCAAATTGTTTACATCAAGCAAAGAAAACATCTAAGGAGAAGCTGAAACGACCACAGTTGTGTAAAGAACTATACAACGCATTAATAAAAACCGGAAGGACAGTGGGGAGGCAGCATCTTCATGGAAGAAAGGTGTTCGGAAAAAAATCTCGAATGAGCGTGATCGGAGATCACTTGAAAGTTTGGTGAAATCAGATCGTTAAAAACAACAGCAGAACGCAAGGCTGTGTTCAGGAGTGACACTGAGAGCGTTTCCACACACACAGCGTGAAGGAACTCAAGGGACTAAACAGCTGTGTAGCTTTAAGAAAACCACTGATCAGTGAGGCTAATCGCAAAAAAAAGGCTTCAGTTTGCTCCGGAGCATGAAGATTGGTCTCTGGAGAGATGGAAGAAGGTCATGTGGTCCGAGGAGTCCAAATTTACCCCGTTTCAGAGTGATGGGCGCATCAGGGTAAGATGAGAGACGCATGAAGCGATGCACCCATCACCCATGAGTTCAGCAACGTTATGTGCCCAAACAATGAGGTCAGCTGACCCCCTGAATATACTGGTGCTGCTGGTCCAGTAGTAGGATACTTGCCTGCAGGGCAAGATGTCACAGGTTTAAATCCCAACTCCAGCACTTCCACTATTGGGTTCCTGAGCAAAACCCTGAACCCCGCTGTGCTCTGACCCTGACCCTGTAAGAGATGGAAGTCGCTCTGGATAAGAACGTCTGCTAAAATGCAACTGAGGAAAAAAGAAGGTGAAAAGAAGTTCATTTTAAACCATTTTTAACAGAAAAACTCCCAAAATGCTCATTTCTTCAAGCGCACTTACTGACAGATTTTCATTTGATTTTAGCACCAAGATTAAATCATTGCATTTGAACATTTCTGCAGTTACGAAAACATCTGAAGCTCCAGTTTACCGTCTGACCGTCCGGGTCGGCTGCAGCTCTTACTGAGTGTGAGTGTGTAAAGTGATGTTTCCCCCCCAAAAAAATAAAATTAAAATAAAATAAATAAATAAATAAAAATTCCAATAAAATCTGTTTCACCCTGCTATGTTCACATGACTGGAAAAAAAATGGAAGTACAGGCCTTTGGACAGCAGATATATTTTTACACTGCTATCTGCGATTTATCCGACATAATATTACCTGCATTAACCGATATATTAATTCATTAATTCAGAGAAAAAAGAAAATGGTGTTTTTTGCTCTCATCTCTGATGCATTTATAGAGAAAGAAACAATGCATATTGTGTGTAGATGTGAAAGTGAACAAGGTCACAGAGTCAGACATGCTCTGGACAACTGCTGGTCAAGGTCTCCTCAATGCCCAGCAGAGCCAATCAGGCTTTAGCAGCCGGTAGTGGGCTTGTTTCCTGGACAGGTGATGCATGATAGCGTTAAACATATGCACAACTGACCGACTGAATTCATTCCCAGTTCGCTTTTAACACAAAATAAACAATAAAAAAAAATAATAAAAAAAAATCTACAATTTAGAACAAAACTTTCAAAGGCTATTGTTAAAACATAAATAAATAAAAAATGTAAAACGTTTTCTTGTTTGTTTTAAACAGGAATAGCTAATCTAACTATTGCATTATTGCAATCTATCAACCGGTCTTATTTTTGACATTCAGTGGATTAAATGATGAAAATTTGGATGTTTTATTGTGACAGGCTGCAAAGTGCGGAAGGATTCCAGGTTCCAGATAAACGCTGTGAGCCGTACCACGTAATACCCTGAATTTTGGTTTTGGTCCCGCAATTTTAGAACATAACCACACACTCGTTATTTTTTCCATTTTCCAGATTTCAGAATAACAGTGAAGACAAGAACACAATACCACAAATAAAAGAAACTTAAAAGATTTTTCAAAGTAGAACCATTTGCTTTGATGTAACTTCACACACACTGTGAAATCTGGAACGCTTGAAGTTCCAAACAGGCTGCTCAAAACAACTTTATGAAAGGATGCTTCACCTACTATCACTCACTCATTTTTTGAGCTGCTTGTCCTTATTAGGTTCGCGGGGGGTTTTGGAGCATATCCCTGCTCTCACAGGTGGGGAAACACCCTAGACAGGACACCAGTTATGACAGGGCAGACACACGGACAAACACAGTCTCACACACACGCAGGGGGTAGTTTAGCATCTCCAATCCACACGCATGTCTTTGGACGGTGGGAGGAAACAGACACAGAGAGAACATGTCCACTCCACACAGAGCAAGGACCTGGACCGTCCCACCTGGGAATCAAACCCAGGTCCTTCTCGCTGTGAGCACAACTCACTGCTGGTTTTTAAAAGGGAAATGCTCCCATCATATCATTCTTCTAACTACTTTTTCTGTAGTGAAAGTGAAAGTGACTAGTTGCCATTGTGAAACACAGAACACAGTGAACCACAACAGAATGCATCCTCTGTATTTAACCCACACATCTTGAGGCAGTGGGCAGCCATGTCCAGCACCCGGGAAGCAGTGATGGGGACGGTACCCAATATAGAAAAATATATTACACAAAGTAGCGATTTAATGGCTTTCGAAAGCAATGCTCAGTACTTTATATATATGTTAAAAAAAATTATAACAAAGAGTCATTCTGATAAAAACTAACTACACATTACTACTCACTTTACTAACTACACTAGCATTCTACATGTTACATGTGTATGTGTGATGAGCTCATAAATCTCAATCTCATGCAATAAAATCTGCATCAGTGCACTTCAGATCAATCTGCTGTGCCATCATCACAGTCTTCCAGAGGTTCCTTAAACAAATGGCATAAAAGCAGAAGTTGGAGGGGAACATTTTTCTGACTTGGAAGCTTTTTCAGGTCCTGGAACAAAAGAGCCATCAGTCATAAGAGCAGTATGTCATAAAGGAGAAAAAAGAAGCTTGTTAAACTCAATTTACTCTGCTTTCATCTCGACATCGTTCCATCTCTGCTTTAACAGTCAAACAGCAAATGCACTGTGAGCAGATGGTCAAACATGAGCTGCCCAAGAACGGTCAAGGTCTCCTCAATGTCTTGGCATACAGTCCAAATGCAGAAGCCTCCCACAGCGCTAAACAGGAAAGAGTAGACAGCCAGCAGTGGGATAAAAGAGGTGGGTTGGTGCAGATGGGCTTCTTTATAGTGACGCCACCATGCAGGGGCAGGAGAGCCATTAGTGTTAACAGAGCTTGTTTTCTAAAGGCTCACAGGGCTCATAGTGGGCTCCGTCAATGCTAGCGAAAGGCCAAGCCACATGGGATGCCCCACTTTGGAAGTAAGTGGCTCCAAAACGATGTTACCCAGGCCCGCTTCAACTTGCCACACGTCAGGATGCTGAGATCCTGCAGAAGGTCTGCTTCTACCATTTTTTAGGGTGTTAGAGGCAGAAGTGGTCTAGTGGTTAGGGAGTTGGCCCCAGGATCGGAAGGTCAAGTGTTGGAACCCCAGACCAGTAGGATGCCCTTGAGCAAGGTATCGTCCCCATCATTGCTCCCCGGGTGCTTTAAATAGCTGGCTCCTTCTGTACAGTGTGTGTATGGGTGAAAAGCAGAGAAGGGACAGCAGTGGCCTCGTTTTTAGGGAGTTGGCCAAAGGATCGAAAGGTTGTGGGTTTGAATCCCAGACCAGTAGGTTGCCCTTGAGCAAAGTACTGTCCCAATCACTGCTCCATGCTCCACCTGTGCATGTGTTAAAAGCAGAGGTGAATTATGTTGTGGTTCACTGCGTTGTGCTGTGTTTCACAATGGCAGTTAGTCACTTTCACTTTGTCAACCAGCTGAAATTGAAGAAAGACGTTCTTGTTGCAATTTCCCTCTCCTCATATCGCAGCGCTATAATTTAACAGGTTAAGGGTCCCCTGAGGCTGCCATTCAACACATCCTTCATAATATTACCACCACCCTATTACCTTCTCTGTCGCTGTGGTGAGTGTTGGAGCTAAAGACTCGATTTAGCTGTAAAGTCAGGAATAAAGTGGCTCAGAAGGGCACTGGAATGAACAGTGCTAATTTCTCTCTCCATGTGCTTCCATCCTCATTACACACTGGGGGTAGAAGGGGGCGAAATAATCAGAACTTGTTACTTGAAAATTATTATGTTTATGTTTCATTTCAGGGGACCTGCAGGATACGTTTCTAATTCTGAGCAGTGATTGCGCCATATCCTCATAAAGTTTTGGTGGAAAATGAAGAGCAAACTGATTTAGACTTGCAATCAACCAGCCGGGACGTCCAAATTTTGCTTTTCAGGTTCAGAACCGCAGATGAGGCCAACTTCTGTGACACTAGACTTCAATATTAACTCAAATCCTTGAACACATCTTCAAGAATTCTCTCAAACCACTCATTCAGATCTCCAGCTCAGTGGATCAGGCTTGAAAGTGGGGTTTAGGACACAGTATGAGCTAAAAAACTGACCATTACATGCCTGTTTACTTTCCGACAACTGGGTCTGCTTTCACCAGCTCTATCAAGAGGAGGTGACCTGATGAGATTTTGGGACGATGTCCACCATAAACATAGATTTTCAAAGATACGGTTCAAATGCTCAGTTTCCCACATGTGCTTGATCAGCCTAGACTCAAAAGCTTAGTTCAGAATTAAGGCTACAAAGCCAACGTTGCTCAAAACTCTTTTTCCATGTGGGGTTTTCTCCTTTTCAAGAACCATATTTAGTTGATATTGCCATTTAATACTGCATTTCAAAGAGAGAGAGGCTAAAGTGTGTAAAGGGTTAAATATAGTTATGGACAGTGTCCACAGTCAACAGTCAAAATGTGACAATATGGGGATCTTCTGGAACAGCAGAAGCCAAAAACAAGAAGCACACAGACAAAGTGTAGCCTTAGGTAAGTCCATTGGACCCAAACCTCCTGTTTGGAACTAGGCAGTGGTAAGGAACTAGGCCCCACAAGGTTTTGAGTTTGAGGTCCAAAGCAGTAGGTTACCCTGAGGTACCCTTAAGTAAGGTACCGCCCCAAACACTGCTCCCCAGGACATGGTTCCTCATTTGTGTGTATGGGTTCAATGCAGGGAAGCCTTTCGTTGTGGTTAAATCAGGCGCTGTGATCTTCTCAATGACAAATAGCCACTTTCACTTTCAATTAGAGTTTGCAACATTGAAAGACTCTTAAAATTCAGCAGTGAAGGAGTTAAGGGGTAACCCATCCCAAATACAATGTCCACATTTGTTAAGGTATATTTGACCCCTACTGGGCTGACATGCTGATGCGAGCGTTTGAGTCTTTTTTTTTTTTTTTTTTTTTTTGCATTCTGGTGCAGACGGAGAGATTCTGGAAAACGCTATGAAGACTTTTTTTTTTTTTTTTTTAATTGGACATGCATAAAAAAGAATCTATACCCTTCAAACTTCTCAAGAAGAGAGCATTTCACATCAAATCGCTTCCTGATTGATCTTAGGTCTCAGCCATTAATTATGCAGAAATGTTGAGCAATCTTTGGAATTTCCTCCAACTTCTTTCTTTGATGTGTTTGCTTGCTTCTAAAAAGCTTCATTTGAATGCATATTCCATACCCACAAACTGCTTCCATCAGCGCCTGTCAGGTGGTAATTCCCAGCCAAGAAAGTTCAAAACTTTTCATTACAGCATCTCCAGCAGAGGACCGGTGAGGGAGAGGTCTAATAAATTTGGATGTCGAAAGTTAAGCACCCATGACAAGCACAAAATAGACACCATGGCCTCTTTTATATTAAAATGTGGACGACCGCAGAGAATCTGATTATCTCTTTTATTCAAAAGTGCCAAGCAGACTCGTACAGTGGGGTAATACGTCTATGTGCTGCTCAAGCATCAAATGAAATACTAATCAGGAAGACGGTGACTAATGTAGATCTTTCTGAGTGCATCGGTTTTCAGTGATACAGGAACTAGAGGCAAAGTTAATGTGGATAGCAATTCTGTCATTCCAGATTTACATAAACGATTAGCTATTTTTATTCCATGTGCATTCTATACCAAACGGCGGGGACATTCTGCAACAATGTATAGCAATGATGATGGCTTTCAAGGGTTTAATTGCTGCACCATATTGTGCACTATATATTTATCACAGCTTTGCAATCATGCTCCCAAGCAACCATTTTCAAAAGTATATTTTGGCAAATTTCAGTATTTACACAGAAGAATAAGAATCTGAGCCTCAGGCAAGCATCTGTCAGGCCACTAACCACCGAAAGTCCCCCTCAGCATTGGAAAGCATGGGTGACAGCTGTAGCTTGAAGCCTCTCTATGCAGAATTTGAAAGTAAGTATTGCTAAAGTTCACGGTAGAATGCCGGTAATAACACTCTGCGTGAGCAGAGCTTTGGGTTGTGCCGTGCTCTCGCCTCTGGTGTGATCGTCACCTGAAAGGGCCTTTCTGCTGCACCGCATACCTCTAATCCTCTGCTCAAGTGCGGCTAAAACATTTCGCACTGACGTCCTGTCAGCCAGGGTTAACACAAAAGACTGACATGTTGCTCACCGTGGATCACAGTTCACCGTTTTGTGGAAGTGCAGCACGCCAAAGGGCCGAAACCAGAAAAGCAGAGCGCAGCCTGATCTGAATCACTGCGAGAAAACTTTGCCGCAGTTTCCGTAAAGTTACATAGTTTTAGGGAACATCTAGCACATTTCAGTTCAAATCAACTAAAGCCAACGCAGACCAAAGACCTGATCACCGGGATTCCTGCGAAGTGATAAATTCAGTGACATATCCTCTCGGAAGAATTATTCTGAACACTGATTAACTGGAAGACAAAGAAGTCAAGAGGACCCATGCCATCAATCATGATGGCTGAGTGGGTGGAGCTCCTTTATCTAGAACCTTGCATCTTTAGGACACTTTACAGCCTGGAGTAGTAAAGCATTTGTTCCCCTTTCTTTATTTAAACTGAATCAAAATGACAAAGATCAGTCTGTCGGGCAACTTCTGGGGACTTTCACACAGGACGAAATAAGGTAGTGCAGATCAGGTGGCAGTCCTCAGTCCAGAGTCCACATTTGACTGTCCTGGTGAAGTTTGTTGAGATTAGTGTAGGAGCATGTGGAGGTGCTGGGGTTCCTCGTTCTTCTTTGTGGTCTGAACTTTAAGGTTGTGCCTAATGTTCCCCTGAAATGGAAGCTTAAACCAAGAGGACCACAAAATGCAGATTCCAACTTGGCTGCTATTGTGTCCAGCGAAGATAATAAGCATGGTTCTAGATATCAGAGTGTCTTTCAGTTTCAGAAACCACATGTATGGTTACTCAACACCTTCAACACCTTCAACACCTTTTTGTGTGCTTTGCTTTTTTACAAAAAACGTAAGAGGGGTGTTGGTGACAAAATCAAAACTCAACTAATTTATCATGTTAACAACACTTCATTCTGAGAGTCCTGAATCGTTATCAGATTATCTGCTAACAGATTATCAAACTTTGGCTCAAGTTTTGCTTTAAGGTTAGACATAAAAACCTACCACATGTTTTGCCAAACGCAGGTTTAGCTGTGGCACGGCGAGAAGGTCCTGGGTTCCCAGGTGGGAAAGTCCAGGTACTTTCACCGCTGGGGCAGCGGTGTGGTTAGGGAGTTGCCCCGGCATCTGAGGATTGTGGGTTCGAGTCCCTCACCAATAGGTTGCCCTGAGGTACCCTTGAGCAAGGTACCGTCCCCGTCACTGCTCCCCGGGCAGCTTTCAATAGCTGCCCACTGCTGCACGGTGTTTGAGTGCATAGGTCCAATTTCGTTGTGGTTCACTGTGTGCTGTGCTGTGACCTTGCAATGACAAGGGTTGTCACTTTCACTTTTCTGTGTGGGCATGTTCTTCCCGTGTCTGTGTGGGTTTCTCCAGGAGCTCTGGTTTCCACCATTCAGTGACATGGACGTCAGGTGGTTTGGAGATATTAAATTATCCCCTAGGATTGGGGGTTTGTCCGTGTGTCCCTGCAATGGACTGACAGCCTGTCGAGGGTTGTTCCCGCCTTTCACACTGAGATAGAGCTAGGATAGACCCCAGCAACCCTAACCAAAACAAATGCCTAAGAAAATGAGTGAGTGTGAGAGGTTTAGCTGCAAGGTGAGCATCGTCTATGCATTTGCCCCGGGCTCTCAAAGTAGCACCATCATTTTGATCGGTTCTACGTTTTTATGTTTTTTGATGAAAATATTCTAAGGCAGGTACGTCCGCAAATTCACACTGTGCTTGGATGCTTCTGCTTCACTTCCATTGAATGATGTCATTTATTCGTGCATTTTCCTAAACAGCCTGAAAAAAGGACATTTGAAAATTCCATCAAAATACATCCTTTGTTCAACTTTAAGACATTTTAATTTGGAGCAGACAAAAAAACTTGGAGTGATGCACCTCGAAATGTTTTATTTTTTAAATAACATCTGAAGAAACTTCCTTCAGGGAACCAAAAGGTGCTCTTTGATGGTATCACATCAAAAGAATGGCCTTGTGTTCTTAAGAATTTCAGAAAAACCAGGCTGTCAGGCTCTGAGAGCTTCCATCAGTGATTGCTATAACTTCCAGGTCAGAGGTCAGCAGTGCACTTAAGCTTTTCAATTAAATGCAGAGAACATGAACATGCTGCAGTAGAGGTTCCTCACTGTGGTGTTTGCATCATTCCAGACTGATGCTTCATCAAATAAACAACAGCTATCTCCATTCTAAAGTTGCTTTAAAAAAAATAATACAAATTCAGAAAAGGTCATGCCTCAAATTCCTGGAGCCTCTGTCCTGAGTAACACCTTTGAAAAGGCTCCCATGCAGTGAAGTTAGCAACATTTTAAAGTTCCTTCTAAGTTTTGAGCCATGGACAATGGAGGCCAGCACTGTAATGGGACAAAATAAATCCCATTTGCTTTAATGGGAGTGCTCTTTATAGGCCTTGCTGGAAGGATAGTTGGCACACGCAGATTGGAGCAACCACATGAATAACTTCTTTCTAGGCAATGTTTGCATGGCAGTTCAATGGACCAGCAGAAATATATTCCCCACTGCTGGTTCGGGACTGGAGGGCAGAGATAAGCTGTAGCACTCGGAGAAAGAGCTGAAGCAACGCATCCATCTGCCCACTCAACAGCAACAAACAAACAAGAAACAGGATGATTAACTTCTACCATAGCTAAAGAGCAGTTAATTAAGGTCTTTTGGATTTTTAGGTAGTTGTTGACAAGGCAGATTTCTCAGAGGGAGTATTTGATTCTGCAGGATTGCCCTTTTCTGTTCATTAGGTTTAGTGCACTGGTGGCACCGAAGAATAACAACAGCTTTATTTGACTTAAGTATAAAAAAAAAAAATAAAAAAAAAAACACAATCAATAGTGATAAATACTATAATAGTGGAGAGCATTTAAATTCATGATTCATGGAAAATACAAGCATTAATCATCTTTTTATTTTTCTTTCGGCCGCTCCCGTTTAGGGGTCGCCACAGCCAATCAGCTGTCTCCATTTCTTCCTGTCTTCTGCATCTTCCTCCTTCAAACCAACCACCTGCATGTCCTCTCTCAACACATCCATAAACCTTCTTTGTCCTTCCTCTTTTACTCTCTCCTGGCAGCTCCATTTTCAGCTCGTCTCTCCTCTGGACACGTCCAAACCAACGTAACCTTGCTTCTCTAACTTTGTCTCCAGAACATCCAACCTGATCTGTCCCTCTCATATACTCATTTCTAATCCTGTCCATCCTCGGCACACCCAACGAACATCTCAGCATCTTTAACTCTGACCTCCAGCTCTGCCTCCTGTCTTCGTCAGTGCCACCATCTCCAACCCGTATAACATAGCTGGTCTCGTCACCGTCCTGTAAATCTCTCCTTTCAATAAACAAGCATCAATATTCATCTCATATTGAAATCGCATTGTAATGTTTTCGGCAGGTTCATGCCCTTTAATTAACCAACACTGGTTTGAAGAAGAAAATCATTTGTGAAGCTTTAAATGAAAATAACAAAATAATAATTTGGGGGCAAAATCAGTGGGGAAAAATGCTACAGAACCTAAGAGGCATTTAAGGAAAGATTAATTTCCCACTCAGCTTTAAGGCAGAAGAGTAGGTCTCGAAAATGGACAAAAATGCATTTCACTAAAATGTATATACTTTTGTCAGTGTCATAACGATTAATAATGATCCAAAATCTAAAATATGAAAAAATCAATACGTTTCATTCTAAAAATGTGTCAAACTGAATAGTGCCTGCAATTAACATAAAAAAAAAAACAAAACAAAAAAAACTATATAATACAAAATAACTTTTCAATTAAATTTAGAAATGAACAAAAGATGCAGTTGGTGATATTTAATATTCTGTGATATTCACAGTATTTAAAAAGCATTTTATTATAAACGTCTGTCAAGACATGATTATTATTATAAGAGCAAGTTACGTTTTTTCAGCTAACTAAATGCAAAGCCAGGTTCATGCTCCTTCACTCAAGGTGCACCGTGAGGGATATTACACTGGCTAAAAGAACATTTGCATATTAATGGAGGTGGTATTTTAGATCCTATTCAAATTAGAGACGTATTAGCCGGTTATCAGCATCTGGATCAGATATGGTGTATCAAAACGGGTGAGCAGGGACCCGATCAGCTTCACTTTGAACGTCAAGGCAAGAGTCCAACAGCTGAACTTGTCCATGACCGTGTCCTTTGAGCCATTGTTATTTCTTCTGATATTTTTCCCCAAATGATCTCCGGTCTGAGACGCAGATCACAACCAGAAGTTCAAGACTGGGGCATCTCTGCTTCATCAGTGTGCCTTCAACCCCGACCATGTCTAGAGGCAAAGATACGAAACTGAATTATGAAGCAGTGCCAGTGATGGACGGGCATCTTCATCTAAAGAGGGTACGTACTCAACTTATCAGGAGATCCGAAAAACCCACTAAAAGCGGTCATGCTTTCATCCTAAGCATTGGAATGGCTGCCTATGGACACTGCCAATATGCCACAGATGCAGAAGAAAGCAAATATGCCTAAAGTATTTGCAGTCTGAAGGGATTTAAGCAACTTTCATCGGATCACTGTAACAGGAAAACAAGCCAAACGTAAATCAGCAGTCACTTCAAGTCTCCGTGCTGTGAAATGTTGCTGAATCCTTTAGTTTTATGGGAAAAAAGAAACTATTTCATAGATTTTAGGCAGAAGGAGAGTCAAAAACACAAGTCTAACCATAACCATGGAGAAGATGATCCAATTAAATCCCGGAGAATCGCTGAGTTGCACACTGCTGCTGTCAGTAGGAGATCACCGCTTGCCCAGTTACAGTGTTAATTCAATTTAAAGCACTTCTACGGAAAAATACAGCGCTACATTTCAAAAGAGCCCAACCGCTCAAACCCACCAGAGCAAACTTTGGTTTCCATACTGGACTCTAGAAGAATCCAAGACTCACGTCTTCAAAATTACACCCACTTGATGATCAATCACGAAAGGAAAAATTAAATAGTTCTATTTGTATATATTTTTCATTCAATCATTAAACATGCAAGTCCGTTAGAAGCTCTGAGGCATCTGGACATTGCTGATTATATTCTAGGTTAAAAAAACGAAAGAAAACTAAAGAGATGCCGTTCGTACTAGTCCTAATCTGTAATCTTAGCACATTTCCATATGTTCTGTCTTGTGTAAGATATCTGCTAAACTTGCAACAAAGTCCCAGGATGCAATTGCATATTAACATGACACAAACGAGAAGAAGCTTTTATCAGGGCAGCTCTCTCACCAGGGCACCGATACACCCAAAATGAAGCAGAAAAGAGTTTTGCTTTAATCCTAAAGTAGGCAATCAGAAAATCAATGGTCTAGGACTTATGATATTTCAAAGGGCCATTAAGGTCTCCAGCACGAACAGCCCCAGGAAGCCAGCGATCTCCAAGCGGTATAAATTCTGAAACTCTAAATAACGGCTGCACCTAGAAGCTACCAATATAATGAGATTTATCTCCCATGAGCCACATCTTATGTCCTTCAAGCTGTGCTTGGAAGTCAAAGCCACAGACCAATGGCGTAATTTATGCTGTGGGGCAGGAAGTCCATCCTCCACTCCCATGGCTTGGGCACGATCCATAGTCGTGAGGATAAATCAGCATAACTAGCAGAGGCAATTAGATTGCATTCCTCTTCATAAGCACAGTAATGCCACAGCCATTCCTTGCGTCTCCAGCTACAGTTTAGATGTTTATTAGCACAAGAAGGAATTTAAAATGAACATAATTGAGCTAGAGATGGCTCTAAGTTGCAAGGACATAACAACAATGAGGTGCTGAACAAAAGCAACTGCACTCATTAACCTTTATGAGGAATTTAGATCATTTGAGAAGATGAGCAGATAACTGTGTTTATGATGCCTCCCACTGTGATGGTAGGTAATGGCCAGAATGAAAAATGCAACCCTCCCCGCATCTGTTGCAAACATTCCTACTGATCATTTAAAGCGGCAGCCTCCAAAGCAAGGTTACCTGGATAAAAAATAAATAAATCAATAAATAAAAAGGGATTTTGATGGCTTACAACTGAATTCATGCAATTTGCCAGATGCTTATCCAGAGCATCATGTCCCTCATACTAAACTAGACTAGATCCTAGACTTGAAATGGGAACTTCTAGCAACTACAAAGTCGGAAGTTAAAGCTAACGCAGAGATTTTTTTTTGGGAGAGTGTTATTTTAAGGTTTTTTTTTTTCCTCCCAATGGCAATTCATATCAGTTAACATTAGAAAACAGCAGACCTCAGCAGATCTGATGGTCAGGGGAAGTTCTTCCCACCACTTAGTAGCTGAGACAGAGAGAAGAGTCTTGCTGGATATCTTCTTCCTATATTAAAAGGTAGGAGTTAAGACTGCAAGTGCTTTTGGGTGGAAATTTTGTGGTTTTTTGCTTTTCAGCCAATTCTGACTTTGAGTATTACATCACTGCAAAGCTGTACTTATCCTCCTGAAGATCTAAAGATCAGGAGTTGTTGTTGACACCCAGTAGTCCCAATGGGCTGATGTATTCAAATGCATGCTGGGTATTATAGCCAAAGAACACTGATGGAGAAAAATATTAACATTCTGTCACACCACCGCTGAGGTAGACATGGATGTTATTTTAAATGGATGTTAAAAAAATAAAATGTATGAAAGTTCAAGAAATTTGCTTGGTGCAGAAGAAGTCTCCTTAATTATTTTTGGGCATCTGGCAAACTTGAAAAGAAAGAACCAGCAGTGCCAAAATACAAAATTAAAAACATGAACACAACGACTTTTTATCAATTGTCAAACTGAGTTGCACTAAAATGTATCGCAGTTGTTATACATGACATGCTCAGAGAGCATATTGTGACAGTCGCTATAATGATCAATAGAATTGTTATATTCTTGTCTAGGATTGTAGCGTAATGCAGGATTTTTAGACATGGACAATAGTAGCACTTGTAGAAAACGAATATTTGACCCATTTCTGGGACCTTTAGGGCAATTATTTGCTGATTAAGATTGTTTTCAAGTAGATTAGGAAAGTTTCATGCAAAAGTACTAGTGGAATGCAAATGGCACTCTCTGCAGCCCAGAGCTCAAATACATGTGTGGCCTGAAGTTCAATAGAAGGAGGTTATCGTGGTTAGTCAAAATGTCCTGAAACTCTTGTAATTCCTGTGAAAAAATGGTGTTTACAGCTTCATGGGGTCAACGCAAACAGTCAAATACAGCCCTATTTTATGACCGTGAATGGATAGTGGTTGGATCATTAGTGGCAGTATGGCACATTTCTATATGTACCACGCCTGTGAATACATCTGCCATAAAGCCTTGTCTGGAAGTCATGTAGCTTGTGGGCTGCAGTCACTTTCTTCCTACGCATTGACATAATCTGCCATCGAGACTCGGCCATCAACCCATCACAGGCAGTGACATGATCCCCAAGGTTTAAGGCACTGCTGGATTTAGAAATCCATCTTTATATTGCTGGTGTAATCATGTTGCTGTGGTGCAGCGCAGTAAGATTTCTGGGACATACATGTAGCTTCATCGTATGTCTTAACCTGCGCACCGTTTATTCCACTGTTATCTATTAAGAACCAAAACATCATCAGATGGTTTTGTCTGGAAAAGATGGCTGAAAAGGCCATTCAGAATGCAGGCAGGTTGGAAAGAGTGGAGAAGAGTTACATGAGAGAAGGAGAAGGTTTACAAGACGGTGGTGAGACCAGCAATGCTATGCAGATTGGAGACGTTGGCACTGATGAAAGGATGGAAAGATGCTGAGAGTATCGCTGGGAGTGATGAAGATGGACAGGATTTGAAACGAGTATATTAGAAGGACACCACAGGCTGGATGTTTGTTCCTGGACTACTCTTCTTCTCTACATGCTTCTCTGCAACACCTGACTTTCTCATACAAAACCACAACTCCTCTCTAGGCACCCTGCACTATGCGTTCTCCAAGTCCACAAAGGCACAATGCAACTCCTTCTGACCTTCTGTACTTCTCCATCAACACCCTCAGAGCAAACATTCCATCTGTGGTGCTCTTTCTCAGCATTTACCCATACTGCAGTTCACTGATCCTCACCTCGCTTCCAAGACTCTTTCCCAGAACTTCATGCTATAGTTACTACAGCTCCATGTTTCCACCATTATGGCATCAGGATGAAGAGCCTTTCCATCCTTCATCCTCTTCATCGCTGCCCTTCCATCTTGCTCATTTGCTGCACTTCCTCGCTCACTATTCTCACCTCATCCAATCTTCGCTCTCTCTCATTCTCTTCATTCATAAACTCCTTGAAGTGCTCCCTCCACCTGCTCAACACGCTCTGCTCACTTGTGAGTACGTTTCCCTGACCGGCTGCACATCTTTCCCAGCTCTGTCTAGCCAATCATTATTGGTCCTTCTCTCCCTCCTTCCTGTCCAACCTCTCATACAATTCACCAAAACACCTTATCTTTAGCCTTCACCACTGTGACATGCCTTTCTGCTCTTCTTCTTCTCCGTTGGCCAACAGTAGCCCGATTTCCACCAGCACCCTGTAGGCTAACAGTACTGGTGGGGGTCGCTGCTAACCCTCGTTACTCAGGTACGGAAATCTGCTTTGCTGTCCGCATATTGATTTGGCTACAGTTTTACACCGGATGCCCTTCCTGATGTAACACTCCCCATTTATCTGGGCTTGGGACTGAAATAGAAAAACACTGGCTTGTGCATCCCTAGCAGCTGGGCTTCCTAATCATTGGCCAGGAAACGTATCCAGGTCTCCCATGCGGCAGGCAGGAATTCTGTTGCCATTTAGTGAAGAAAGGTTTGCAACATTTATATTACCGATGTGTAAAAGTAATCACATTTGCAGTATAGACATTCTCTCCTCCTCTTTATTGCAGAATTGCTTTCATTCAGACCTCTTTCAATGTCCAACCTCAGTATCTCAAATCAGGACTTTGACTACACCTTTAAAGACCACATTTTAATTTTTGTTACTTTTGTGCCATTCAGAGATAGACCTGCTAATAGCAACTGGAAATTCTCTCTCCTGCAGAATGTTCCATTAAACATCAGAATTGCCCCTTATTATTACTAAGCCATTTACACAGCAAAGCATCCCCACATCAAGTTACCGCTATCAAGTTAGTTTGCCCCAAATATAACGCAATACAGTTCTCCATTCATTCCCTCCATCACTCACACATGGCTGCCTAAAATGCTTGTGGGTCATCGACCGGTTTACTGGCCAACAAAGGAAAAAGCTTTTAAGTCTCTTTTATTTAGTCAATCCTTTATTCTTTAAAATACATCATTTTTGCTCAGTCTCATTCTTATGCTGGAATTACAAACACTTATCTGAGACAAATGAGGCCCGCTAGGCCTTAAAATCAATCAGAATCAGAAAACTGTATTGATCTGGAAGGAAATCGCTTGAAGGAGGTGTAGCAACCCTGGAGATGCTGCAATACCGGGTCAATGTTTGGAGTGGATGGATCAAGCTCTTCATCCATCAGCTTGTTTAAAAATCTATTTGATATATGTGCTAAAAATGACATTTCCTCCTAAAGAGAATGTATCAGATATTAAACTGATAAGACGATACTACGCTCACAATGATCATTTGGGTTCCTTTGTAACTTCCCAGATGAGTCATCGCTTCTACTTCTTCGTTTGGCTGCTCCATTTAGTGATCACCGTAGCGGATCATCCGGTTCCATTTCCTCCTGTCCTCTGCATCTTCCTCTTTCAATGTGTCATCACTGCATTCTTTCCATTTTGGAAAGATGCGGAAATTCCAGATCGTCTTTTTGGAGACAAAATCTCTCACTCTAGTTCAAGTGAGTCTCAGAGTCTTTGAAATGGCTTCGTAAGACTTCCCAGATCTTTCAATAACTTTCTCATTTTCAACTTTCGATCACAGAGACCTTTTAGATGTTCAAATTGTGTGAAAAGCGTAATTGATGCTTAGACTCAACAGGGCAGCGAATAATCACCCATCCATATGTCTGGTCTAATAATCCCAATTATCAACTGCATGTGATTAATTGGGTGACTGAGTAACTAATTACTCTTTCGCATAAGGCCAATCATTTCTGGAAGATGTTTTCTCCTCTAATGAGGCAACTCCCAAAAAAACTGTGTGTTTGCTCAGGTTGTCAAATTAAATTTGGTCGATAATCTAAAACGAGCATTTACGTCAATTAAAAAACAAAAAAATCTAATTAAACCGTACAGATGACTATAAAAATGAACATTTTACTCATGACACTATACATGCACAACAGCTCTTCTTACAGCTGCTGCCCTTTATCATCGGTTTCTTCCGGTCCTCTGCATCTTCCTCTTTCACACTGTCCCCCTGTATGTCCTCTCTCACCACATCCATAATCCTCCTCTTCTTCTCGTGTCCGGCAGCTCCATCCTCTACATCCTTCTCCTGATATACTCCTCGCCTCTCCTGGACATGCCATCACAGCAGATCTTTTTCTTCTTCTTTCAGCTTCTACCCTTTAGGAGCTGACACAGTGGGTCATCAGTGTCCATTTCTTCCTGTCTTCTGCATCTTCCTCTTTCACACTGTCCCCCTGCATGTTCTCTCTCACCACATCCATAAACCTCCTCTTTGTCCTTCCTCTTCTCCTCGTGCCAGGCAACTCCATCCTCAACATCCTCCTCCTAATGTAGTCCTCGTCTCTCCTCTGGACATGCCATCAGAACTGTCTTCGGTGATGTTGTGTTTTCATGTTAAATAATCAAAGATTTAAAAAAATTAAAAATCCAAACGAATCAACTTCACAAACGGGAAAAATCAGATGTATTTTTCTTCTCTATGTCATAAGCTTGCTTATGAACTCAGACAAGGAAAGGTATGGTGTAGCAGAGATTTTGTTGCTCGCGTCAGTCCCAATACGTTCAAACAATTCTTTGTATAAATGAGGAAAAAGAGGTCAGGGTTACATAACGGGAGTTTGTTTCGTTCTCATCCACGTGTGCTCTTGTACCCAACTCAGCTCAGATGTGGGAATATCCGCTCCATCCGAATGATCTCTGGTCTTTTACTCGATTCAAAGCTGGAGGTGACAGCATCAGACCCCAGAGGCTCTGGACCGGGATGAACTACCTATATGACATGACAGGCTTAGGAGCTCCATTACACACACACACACACACACACCAAAAATGTCTGCAAAAAATAGAACTTGAAAGATCATTGGTAGAAGTAGTAAAGTTTAAATGCCCACTGGATCATGAGCTCAGCTGGATGAGAGATATGAATATTTCAACTTTGCTTGCACTGCATGAATAACAATAAGCTTGGATGCTCTTTATTCCAGCGCATCGTTACCTGCCTGACGAGGGAATTAAGACATTGGCCCAGTACCACATTGTGAAGGACAAAAGAGCTGGAGAGACAGAAATGGCCATTAAATATGCGCAAAGAGGTTACAGTGAACGAAAACCCATTATACAAGTAATTCGATTTTTCGCTTCTGAGTATTTAAATGACTGACAAACTAGGGGATGACTAGGGTTTCATTTTCAATGCACGAAAACAAACAGCTTAAACAATTACCCACAAATGCGTTCGACTGGAAAGCACGTTGACTCTATTGGCCCATTTCACTGCCGTCAGTGCCGTCTAATCAAATTTTTCTTTTTGTAGGATTTGTAGGATTCACAGCTGCAATTTTAGCGCCGTTTACACTTCTTTCTTTTTCTTCCAGCAGCTCCATCCTCAACATCCTCCTCCTGATGTACTCCTCGTTTCTCCTCTGGACATTTCCAAGCCAACGCAGTCTTGCTTCTCTATCAGTGTCTCCAAATCTTCCCAACCTGAGCTGTCCCTACATACATACACATCTTTTTTTTTTTTTTTTTTCTCATGATATTCATGGAATTATCGAAACAACACGCACCAGTTTTTGTTGAAGCAACTCAGAAAGTATATTCCCAACACTGCCTGCAATTAAACCAATGCAAGTAGTTACAAATGTGGCTCATTCTCTGTAAATTGCAATATTTCTTTCTGCTGATATATCGCAGGAGACTGCAATATGCAAATGAGCCCAGAATCAATTAAAAATCTCAAGGTGAAAATAACTGGAGGTTTTAAAAGAATCAAGGCATTTATGTAAATAAAAAAGGTAATTTTTCCATTTTTAAAACATTGATTGATGGGTGTTTTAAAAGATCTCAAATTCTACTTTATTTCCTCCATTCGTGTAGGTTTTTTCACCAAAAATATAGAATTTATCAGAATTCATTCTCAACATAACCACTCCATCCCCTTTGAGAAGGCTGTCCCCAACAAACAGGCTGCTTTTTATTCGTGCTTTTAAGACTGACGTTTGAAAATCGTCATTTCTGATTGGCTGCTAAATCTTGAACAATTTTTATATCATTTAAGCCATTTTAATGTCAGAAAGGTGGTGATATGGGCAGTTTAAAATCACAATTTCAATAAAGAGCAGAGCAATTCCAATATTATATTTATATCAACTATATATTGCCAAATATTGTGCAGACAAATAATAATAAGAATAAACTAGAATTACAGAACCCCATAAATTATAACAGCAGTCAGTGCAATGTTTATTCCCCAAAGTAATTTCACACCATTCACATTAATCCTTTCATTTTCAACAAGTATTTTTTTAACAGGTGTTTAAAAAAAAAAAGTTCAGAATAACAAATTAAGGAAAAAAGTAGGAGAGGTCACCCAGAAAAATAAAAACTGCTTAAAAATCTGAAAAAGCCTTTGGGACGACTAATGTAATGTCATTAGAGTCAGCAAAAAGAGGAGAAGAGGAAGACCACAGAGGAGGTTTATGGACGTGGTGAGAGAGGACAGGCAGGTGGTCGGTTTGAAGGAGGAAGATGCAGAGGACCGGAAAAGATTACTCTACTCTACTCTAAGAAATAGAGACGAACGATCGCTGTGACGACCCCTAAACGAGGGCGGCCGAAAAAAGAGGAAGAATAAAACACCTTCATTTTTTGGGGTGCTCTTTTAACTAAATCTGGACTCTAATGAAGTCACCCATTTCTTAAACCCAGGAAGAAAGAGTGATTATAAATAGAGTGAGAAAAATGTGCATCCAAATTGTACCCCAGTTCCTGCTGGAATAAGTATTTGACCCGTGCAGCTGAACGGTAGCAGCCGGTTCTTCACGTTGCTTATGAAATGAATAACAGGACGCAGGTATTAATCTATGTTCATGTCCATATCAGCCATTTCTGACTCTGTTGCCTGATTGAAGAAGTACACATCCATACACAGATAAGAAAAAGGAAAAGAAAACTGCCCTGACAGCGAGGCAGAAACAATGCATCACCCAGCACGGCAGCTTCTGCCGCCGATACAGTGATAACATCGCTCACTCCTCTGATGGCCAACGCTGACAAGAGCATCTATGTCGCCCGGAGTCGTACACTCACCCAGTCGATGCGAACACACACCTGCCGGCTGGAAAAGATCCTATGATACTACACTTCCTAAAAAACAAACAGCAGAGCCTGTAAAACACCGCTGTCTTGCAACTGATCCCCTGTAATGTGGACACACACGGCACTGATTAATCACACACACTTTATAAAGGAATACTGCTCCCACAAATTCTTCTCCCCCTCCTTCTCTTGGCTGCTCCCGTTTAGGGGTCACCACAGCAGATCATCATTTCTTCCGGTCCTCTGCATCTTCCTCTTTCACGCCGACCACCTCCACGTCCTCTCTCACCTCCTCTTCGGTCTTCCTCAGCATCCTTCTCCTGATATAGTCCTCGTCTCTCCTCTGGACGTGTCCAAATCCTGCTTCTCCAACTTTGTTTCCTAACCGTCCAACCGGAGCTGTCCCTCATTTCTAATCCTGTCCATCCTCGTCACACCCAACGAAAACCCCAGCGTCTTTAACTCCGACACATCCAGCTCGTCTTTAGATCAGTGCCACCGTCTCGAACCCGTATACCATAGCTGGTCTTACTGCATCCTGCAAACCTTTCCTTTCGTTTTCAATCCCTGATACAGTGAACTTAATCTGAGTGTTTTAGCTGCTTTCGTTTCACTTTTAGAAAGCGGTCCAGGTGTCCGGGTTTTTAATCACCCCACTAATACTGTTTCCTATAGGATCTGACTCGGGGAGAGCCTTCCATCTTGGGGGTAATGATCAGGGATCAGAGCAGTCGATACCGACTAGCCGTATTTATGTACGATGTGTCGTTCTTCAGCGCTGATGGGGTGCACGATGTTGATATCGTGCCGATCTGTGTTGATCTGGTGGTGATCGATGCTGATATTGTGGCGAGCCGCCATAAATGAATCAATGTAATGCCAATCTAAGAGGGCTGTAATGGCCAATAAAACTAGGAGGCTGCAATCTATATGACCATTACACCACATTACTGGCCCCCAGTATGCTGCACACAGCACAGGCATTTGGCAAACATTTGCTTTTTTCAGAGTCATCATTTGATTTTGAATTCTCCTGACAGACACAATGCTTTATACGTCCTTTTTACTCGGTTGCGTAAAATATTCTTTTAATGTCCATGTGGTTCTTTTTCCAGTTTAGAAAAGTATATCGGATATGTTTATTTCTGAATTTTGGAACAGATTAAAAAGCTCTCAACGGATCCGCACCTTCATCCAGAGCGCCTGATAGACTCCACTTCAAAACGAGGCTCAGGATCAGCTGACGCTGCTTTACTGAAGCAAATGACAGATAAAACACAAAGTCTGGAGATGCAGCATTTAGTTTTTATGCTCCAAAACTTTGGAACACACGGCTAATTAATATTCAGCAACTAAAAAACAGCTAAAATCAATTTTATTTACCAATAAACATCTACAATGCACTGTGATTGGTTTAGAGGTTGTCTGAAACTGTCAGAGCTGCTCAGGCCTTAAACACTATCTGAAGTGCACTACAGAGAGGGTCATTAAAGGAGCACGTCTGCATTTATTGAGTTCATCAGACGGCCATTTATCGCCGACAAGCATTTAAATGATTGCACACTAAAGACAGAGTTATTAGAAATCAGAGTTTCTTATTACACAAAAGCCTGATCACGTACAGGGCAGCAGTGGTCTAGTGGTTAGGGACTAGAACCCAGGATCAGAAAGTCATGGGTTTGAATCCCAGACCAGTTTGTTGCCCTAATGTTCCCTTGAGCAAGGTACCGTCCCCATCACTGCTCCCCGGGCTTTTTAAATAGCTGCCCCCTGCTGCACAGTGTGTGATTGAACAACAACAAAATTCATCCTCTGCTTTTCACGGGGAACTGTGCCATGTTTCACAATGACAAACAGCCATTTTCACTTACAGAAGAGCTTCTGAAACGCACCATCGTTAGAAGCACACACACTGCAACAACCAACGAAGGAGGGCAGGACTGAAGGGCCGAGTGAATGGAAATGGAGACGAATAGCTGCTGTTGTTAAGACTCAATAACTTTAATGGGATGCAAAGCATTTCTAATCATATCAGTCTCTGCTTTTAAATCCTCAGACTGGCTACAGATTAAATCATCATGCTGAGATGTTATCATGCTTTAACACCTCAAAATCAAGAAACTGGCCAGACTCATGTTCTTAAAACACTCATAAATAAAGACAATAACACTCAACACATACAGATGATGCGGTCTTCTGCATGTTCAAAAATTGTATGAGTATACACCGCATTTTTCTGTTGTTTAATCACCTCCATGTCCACTTAGGGATCACTAGAGTGCAGGATATCCATCAGTGCATCTAAAGGTTTACTGAGGACATGAATAGGCTCAATGGCAGATGGAAAGTACAGGCTTAACTAGACTGGTGAAAGAGTGTACAGTCATTTTTGAGTTCTATGCTGAGATGCCATATTGTGTTAATGCCTGGACTACGACTGCGCCCCTGCAGGACTTTCATCGAGGGTTTTTGGTGGTATGCATCATGTCCATGGCTTGGTAAAGTGTGAATTTTCAGCTCAGCCTGAGATTCCTGAGATTGAGGCTTTCAATCCAGCGAGCTCGGTATTTTTCTGCACTCATCCATTCATCTTTCCTTCATTCCTGTCTAATCTCCCAGTTGCTGTTGTTGAAAATCATCCCCCCAGCAAGATGCTGCCACCACTGTAAGGATGGAGATGCTCCAGACCTGGTCTCCTCTACACATGCTGTTAGAATTTTTGACCAAACAGTGAAGTCTTCAATCCATCAGTGCAGAAGACTTTGGAATGAGGGTCAACTGACTATGTCCTTAAGGAATCTGGGTGCTTTACAAAAAGCCTGAACTCTGCACTGATGGTGGTCTAATGTGAAGCTCGCTCATCATCACAAAGGAACTTGATCTCGTTCATAATGACCTTCGATTGGTTTCATCTGTTGCTTAGTCTGTATATTGCAGCTTCCACATATCTTCCATCTGAGAACGATGGAGCACTCGAACGCTTCCAATGCAGCAGAAACCTTCTTGCATTCCCACACCTTTGTTTGGACACAAATGTCTCGCAGGTCTATGGATTCAACCTTGTGGCTTGGTTTTCACTCTGTTCACACAGACACAGCATGACCTTAAAGAGACAGGCGAGCAACTCTCCTAATTATGTCCAACGAATTCAATTAGGCACAGCTGGACTCCAATCAAATTGTAGAAGCATCACATTGGCATCTGACAGAGCAGCATGCACCAGGGATCAATACTTATGTTTCAAATAAAATAATATTATATGTTTAACCATAAAACTTTTTTGCTTTGTCATGTTGGAGTGCATCACGAGTCTGAAATATTAAATGCAGAGAAAAGCGGAAAAGTCTGCAACCTTTCTGTATGTACTAAATGTGGAAATCAGTCCAGCGTGTCTATCTGTCTGCTAGTTTTTACATATTCTGTAGCCAAAGGTCCACTTAAGCTGACTGATTGATCTTTATCTGTCCGTCTTTGTGTCCATCTGATTCCCCAAAGTTACTAAGCATGCACAATGCCCCCGGAATCATATTATCAATGACAGATTAGCAGTTGACAAAATCAAGACTGGCATGATTAAATATAATCAATCCGATATCTGCATCGGGCCGCATGCATACAGAAGGACACTAAAAAGACTCGGCAATGCCGATCCAAGTGTATTCAATTCCAGTTTCTTCCTGCATGTATCTGGACTTTTTTGGGAGGAAAGAAAGAAAGAAAGAAAGAAAGATAAATAAATAAATAAATAAATAAATAAATAAAAGACTGGATATGGGCACGCAATCCCCCCAATATGGACACGTCCCTACAAAGAACCTCAACTACAGTTCATGAACTTTCCACCGAATGGAAACCACCGTGCCGGCTGAAGGGAAGAGGGCATTGTGATGGAGATTTGAGGCCGGAAGCGGGCTCTGGAGGTGGCTGCAAGGCTCATGGCTCGGCCAGTCCCTCTCTGAGCTGCGGGGTGCCCCATGGCGTGAAAGGAAGAGGCTGGGGGTTTTGGCAGCTCTCCTGTGACCTGCACTGTGGGGGGAAGACCGAGTGCAAAGGCAAGCCGGTGCAAGACCGAGCACATTTACTGTAAAAGATCACGAGAGAACAGCAGTTTTGCTTTAAAGCCCCAGGGAAGTAAACACTGCCCGTGCAGCCCATGCTCTGAGCCACAGTTATGCGGATTCCTCGTATGACAGCTGCACACTGAGGATCTGAGGATGAGCTGAGGGGTCAGGAAAGTTACAAAAACAATCCTGTGCCATCAGGAACCTCTAAAACCAAGAAGAGCACAGGGCACCTAAAGTGCCCCAGATGGATGGAAGCTTTCAGTGGGTTTGGAAGGACAATAAACACACAGACTGGGGGAGGAACTTCTCACTCTCACACTCTCTCACACACACACACACACACACACACACACAGAGCTTTTCTAACTCCACTCCAAAGGACCAGGATCCAAAACTCACCCACCTTGCTCTTGGACTGAGGGCAGCAACTTTTTTCCTCCCCAAACAGCAGCACATCCACTTTGGACGAGTGGGAATTTGTCCTGATTTTTCCTTTTTCCTTATTTTTCCCTCTTTTTCCTGGTGTTTCTTCTCTGTATCTCCAACCTGCATGTGTCTCTGGCTGGAGTAGAGCTTTCTCCTCTTCTCCCTCTCTCATGCATACACACACTCTCATACACACTCAGACCTCCCCGCACACACGCTCTGCGAAAGGGTTGAGTGACGTCAGCCCCCTCTTTGGAACGCGTCTGAATGATTGGCAGACGCCCCGCCCACCGGATCCGCCCCCTCGTCCCAGCTGACCGAGTTAAAGGGCCAGAGGGAGGAGCAACCGAGGGCTGTTTATTACAGTCAGGACAGTGGGTCTCTCTCCCTCCCTCCCTCCCTCCATTTATCCTGAGTAGGGAGAAACCAACTGGACAGGACACACACACACACACACACACACACACCTAGGGGCAATTGAGCATCTCCAACCCATCTGATGAGCAAGTCTTTGGAGGAAACTCACACAGACACAGAGAAAACATGCAACCACAGAAAGAACCCAGGCTCCCCGACTGGGAGTCAAACCCAAGATCACTGGGAGGCATCAGCTCTTCTTACTGCACAGCCGTGCTGCCTCAGTCCATTTCCGATCTTCACTAGATTCAGTTGTTGGTTGGTCTTTGGACTGATTGGCCACCTACCATCATACAGCTTTTATAAAATAAAGAAATCTGCGCTGAGATTGTCCTGGGTAATTGGGGTTGTTGGATGAAGTTTCTGGGTTCGAATCCCAGGCGATTCCTGAATCCCTTCTGTGTAGAGTGTGTATGTTCTCCCCATGTCCCTCACATGGACATCAGGTGGACTGGAGATGATAAATTGCCTGTGAGTGTTCTTGTCCTTTTTCTGCCTTTCGCCCTGGGGGCCTGTGATAGACTCCAGCAACCCTAGTCAGGATAAGCAGATAACATAATAGATATATGTTAGAGGCTTGACATCCTGAAGGTCTTCATCTTCTTGTAAACATGAAGGTATTTTACTCTTCTTATTATTGAAATATTGACAAAGTCAGAGAAACAGAACTTGGAATTTTTTTGTCTTTGACACCTGGTCCAAGAACATTTCCATCAAACGTTTTTGAATATGTAGATGGGTGGTGGTGGTCTAGTGGTGGGTACTTGCCTATGGACCAATGGCTCAAGAGGTCCCAGGTTTGAATCCCACCTCTGGCACTACCATCACTGGGTCCCTGAACAAGACCCTGAACCCTGAGTGTCTCCAGGGGGGACTGTCCCTGTAATCAGGACATGGAAGTCGCTCTGGATAAGAGCGTCTGCTAAATGCCTCCAATGTAGATGTTTCCAAAGTCTGCTGGCTTTATCAGATACTACTCTTTCAGATGGTAGCTTTAACTCAAAAACTACTGTTTTCATGATGATGAAGAGCTGTTTGTTTTATTATTCCGCTATAATGAACCTCAGCCCACTCTCTATCGTGCCGTGTGCCTCTCCATTGTGTCGGTCAAAGCTTTGAATGAGCTGAACATTGTTTGGAGCTTGTGAACTGCCTCGGCAACATCTGCACATAAAATTGGGGAAAGCTGGTGGATTTATTGCCCGACTGTAATTGTAAAAAATGTTACCCAACAAGACCCTGCCAGTATAACACAGCTCTTTCACGGGTCGGAGATAAAGCACGGTAATATAAAAGTTCAAGAAATGTTGCGAACTTGCAGCTTCTAGCAGTGTCTTTTGATCAGAAGTCAGGCCATCATTCACAGAAGCTCAAGTGTAAATTAGAACCGTTTGGAAAGGAGAAGGGCTATAAATATTCTGCCCAGCATCAGTTTAATCTCAGGGTTTTGGAGCATTCCAGAAGACATGGTAAGACAAGACTGAACAAATACATCAAATTTTAAAAGGAAAATTCCAGAAAATCATGGCATAAATCAGCCGAAGTTCTTCATGAGACTGAAATTCCTGTTCTTGCACACACACAATGTAAATAGTGAAGAGGGTATTGGTCCTCTGCATTTAGCCCATGCATGTTTCCCTGCTTTTCACCATATGGGTGCTGGGATAGACTCCAGCAACACCTATCCTTTTTTTTAACTATGTCCACAGTTAGTATTTTTTAAGCATTAGAAGTGGAATTTTTGGTTCATTCCTCAACAATGTTCATTTATTTTAGCTGTATGTTTTGAGTTTGTTCATCTTCTCACCGGACTCAGTTTCTTGGATGATGATTCAATTCTTTTCCTCCATGGTAGGTTGAGGCTCCTAACCCTAACCCTAGGCGCCCTGCTCTGATTGTGCACACCTGTGCAGGTGTGCCTCATTGGGGGTTGGCCTAATAAACCCCAGTAAATCAGAGCAGGTCATTCTGCACGCTTACCTTTGTGTTTATTCATGTTACCTTTTGCACATGATATTTTCAGTATGCCTGCGATGGGCTGGCGACCTGTCCAGGGTGCGTCCCCCGTCCTCGTCCTGTGTGCGCTGGGTTGGACACCAGCACTCCCCCGCGACCCCGTTTGGGACAAGCGGCAGATAATGAATGGAATGGATTTTCAGTATGTTCATTTTATGAGTTCTGTGCACGTTACATCAGTTATTTAAGTTCAGTATGAAGCTCTCGGCTCTGCCTTGATGTCCAGCCCACGACATCCCATCGTTACAGATATTGATTTATTATTCATGTTTTCCTCGTATTTATTTGAATATATATCTGAATACTCCTTTATCTTTTGCTACATATTTGTGTTAATGCTCAAGAACATTGTATTTTCTTAGATTTGATATGTATAGATTTAAAACAAAAGAAGATATGTGCAGGGAAATGACATTAAATCTCCCCTCCCCAGACAGAAATGCATTTATTATAGAAAATGAAGAATTAAATCTGGGAAGGAAGCAATAAACTTCGCCTGAATGACCTTGTGCATTTTTCAACCATATAATTATGCAGACATTTTGAAAACGTGATCTAATACGAAAGCAAAAAAAAAAAAAAAAAAAAAAAATATATATATATATATATATATATATATATATATATATATGACTGCTTTGGCTAATGCAGGTACATCCATCAAGAACAGGCCTGGGTTGTAAAACATGTTACACCCAGAAAGTTAATTAAAGTAAAAATGATTTCAAAAAGTGTGATTAAATCCTGTCCACACAGATTGTAAATGCACGGTCCAAACCTAGATCAATATTCCACTTTGAAAGTGTCCTGATGTCGTAAAGTCAGGGCACATTTCGCAAATGTTTCTCCTCTCTGAACTTTATACAGTATCAACCATATGTCTAGTCTGGTGCCGGCGCTGTCAAATACACTGCAGGCATTTTATTCACATGATAAAGGAACGGGGTTGCCTGCATGAGAGGTTCTCAGATAGGTGCTCTGTTTGTAAAAGAATTGAACATGTCATTTGTTTCATAAGCCCTGATAAACATCAGAAACTGCAAAAGCTATCAGTCTCCTGGCAGCCATCCCATCCGAGACGTTTTACACAAAAAGCCTTTCAAAATTTAATTGACTCTCACTAATGAAGGTGCAGAAGCTTGGCCGCTGGCAGTGGAAGCTTTTTCCTCCTCAATAGGCAGCGAAGCCCTCCCAATTTCTACTTTACATAAAATAATCTCGGCAACAGATGTGCCAAATAGGGTGCATGGTAGTGGGGCAGCGGTAACTTAGTGGTTAGGGAGTTGGCCCCAGGATTGGAAGGTTGTGGGTTTGAATCCCAGACCAGTAGGCTACCCAGTAGGCTTGAGCAAGGTACCACCCCAAACAATTCAATTCAATTAAATTTATTCTTGTATAGCACCTTTTACAACAGAGTTGCCCCAAGGCACTTTACATTGGTGGTAGATGGTAGACAGGTTACAGTAACAGAAGTTAAAGCCAGACGACTACGGAGGAGAGGAACCAAAAACTCCACTGTGTGGAGAAAAAAACCTCTTAGGGTCCAAGGTCGACTGGCTACCCAACCCCCTTGGGTATACTAGCAGTACATAGTTAGTTTGGTTTTAAAGAGTCCCAAGTAAAGAGTCCCAAGTAAAGAGTCCCAAGCTGCTTCCCAGGCTCAGCAAGTCGGGTGCGGCCCCAGTACCGATGAGCCGCCAGGGTCCCTTGGCGCATCGGATGCACCGCACAGAGCAGATGGTAGTTCGGTATTGGACTCAGGCGATGACCACAACGGGCCCCCCCGGAGATGTGGGGAGAGAAATGGAATGAGGGGGTCAGTAATGAGCAGGATCCAGTAGTGACAGACACAGAAATGAAATAATACAGTGCGATGGCATGTACAGCAGCACCAGCGACATTAGTAATGCTGCACTATGGTGACTGGTGCGGGTAAGCTAAACTAAAGAAGTAAGTCTTCAGCCGTGATTTAAAGACTGAGACTGAATCGGCATCCCGTACAGAAGCAGGCAAGCTGTTCCACAATCTAGGGGCCCTGTAACTGAAAGCTCGTGCTCCTATACATTTATTTATGAGGGACAATTAGGAGATCTTTATTCTGGGATCTAAGTGGGCGGTTAGGTGTATAGGTAATAAGCAGTTCGGTTAGGTATATTGGGGCAAGACCTTTAAGTGCCTTGTAGGTTAAGAGGAGGACCTTGAAGTCAGCCCTGTGCCTAACAGGAAGCCAGTGAAGCGAGGAGAGTACGGGAGTTATATGGTCGTACTTCCTGCTCCTGCTAACAATCCTAGCGGCTGTGTTCTGAATGCGCTGTAGGGTGCTTAATGTGCCCTGAGGGCTTCCAGAAAGTAGGGCATTACAGTAATCTAATCTACTGTATACAAATGCATGTACTACTTTCGCCGTGTCTTCCATTGACAGAAAGCGCCGTAGTTCGTCAATGTTCCGAAGGTGCAGGAAGCATGTCTTCGCAACTGCATTAACACGGGGATTAAATGAAAGATCAGAATAAAAAATAACACCAAGATTACGTGCCAGAGTACTAACTGAAAACTTCAACCCTGCATCCCGGATATGCGAAATGAAGTTGGCCCTGTCTACATCGCTACTACAAAACAAGAGCAGCTCAGTTTTTTCGGGGTTTAGTGAGAGGAAGTTGTTATTCATCCAATCCCTAATATCACTGAGGCAGCTAATTAAAGTGCCGGTTGATGCTTTATCACACGATTTAACAGATAGGTATAGCTGAGTGTCATCAGCGTAAGAGTGGTAACTAACATTATGCTTCCTTATAATAGTGCTTAGTGGGAGCATGTAGAGGGAGAAGAGCACTGGGCCCAACACCGACCCTTGTGGGACTCCATAGTTAACTAGTGTCATAGGTGAGGGGGTGCCATAATCATCCATTTGGATGAAGTAATAACGGTTTGTGAGAGAGGATTTGAACCATTTAAACACTGCTCCCCGGGCACTTTAAATAGCTGCTGTGTGTGTTAAAGACAGAGGAAACATTTTGTTGTGTCTCACTGTGTGCTGTGCTGAGTTACACAATGGCCATTAGTCACTTTCACTTAGAAGGACAAGCTGGGCCCTCGGTATTTTTTGTCATGTTGCAAAAAAAAATTATTTTCCTAAACCATGTAAAGCAAATATGTACAAATGGCCTGTTTGTCATAATTGTGATGTCACAACCATGAACACTTTTCATTGAACTTCACGCTCAGTCTACAATCGGTACCCACCCATTAGTTCTGAGTCTCGGTCCTGCAAACAGTTTTTAGCCGAGAGACGGGAACGAAAGATGTAGAAAATTAAACAATGTGTTAAAACCCTTCAATGAAAACACACATAAACACACTTAAAGTTAGGGATGATGAAGTAACTGTGGACGTTTGGGTTTGATACACTCCTTCCAGCAATATACACACCATCATGCCAGTATCTGTCTCGCGCTATGTTCACACTGGGAGCAGTGAGAGTGTCAAAGCAACCCCCAGTCATTCATTTTCTATGGAAGCTTGTGGCTACCAATCAGCAGGTAGATGTGTTCTGTTCTAGACAGTTCTCCAGCACAGAACCATATAAAATTTTACAAACAATAGATGCATAATGTGCCAGTTATTATACAGATTCATTTTAAAAGAAGTGAGACACTTTCTATAGACAATGTTTCCCTCCAGAACCTTTCTTGAAGAGGGAATGCAATTCATTGGATCAGTCACTCAGCATTTCACTTGTAGTCCCACCCACTTCATCTACATCACAGCGTTCAGCAGCATCACAGGCAGTGCAGTGAGAATAAATGTTGACTCTTCCTCCGCTCCCAGTGTGAACATAAGATGACATTACACCCAGTACTCACAGATTTGAAGTGATTACCATCCTTGTGCCTGACTGCTTGTAAAATAAAGCAAAATCTGGCAACCCTGGTAGAAAAGAATGTCTCTATTAAGCATCTTAAATTCCATGTTTGACTGCAGATGAATAAATCTCTTAAAGGTAGTACATTCTGAAGGGGAACATATGAATTGTCCATTATTATGGCACCGGACTCCACACTATTATTCACAAAAAGCTGCAAATAGTTTTTTTTTTTTTTTTTTTTCCAGTCTACGAACATGAGATGAGCTCAAAAGTGAACAATCGAGTGTCCTACTGGAACAATAATAGCCTTATTTTGGGGATACAGACTTATTCTAGCCTGGGACTAAGGGGGATTTGATGAAAAATCCTAGCTGACAGATTCATTTAGTCCGAGATTGGGTTAAGCTACGTCTGGAAAACACGGCAGTCACTAAAACCATCATAGGATCACTTTGGGACGTTTCCCTTTCCTATGATGGGAAAGGAAGTATGTATTTGAATGAGTTGCTTCAGAAGACCTTTGTGCACCTTGTTATGTTTCAGAACGCATCTCCGCAGGGCAAAAGAGTCATTGCAGGTTACCCTTGATAATTCACTCGATATTTTTTCAAAGTCATCCGAGTGCTTATGAAATGCTGTCGGGATCAAAGAGATGAAAGTTGGAGCCGTAAACCTGTGCTGGACAAGGCAGAGGATCTGATCTCCTCTAGCATGTGAATGTTGATGATTTCAGCTGCCGTACAGGCTGTGTGACTGATGTTAGGCCTGCATGTGAACCGTCTAAATACAACATGAGAAGAGAAGAGTGCATGTTTTCTACGATTACAGATGCAGCGATTAGTGTAGGATGGGAGTGAAGTTTTCTTTTCTAACTGTTCTCTACAGGTCAGCCCATTCTGTTTTATTTCCATATTCGAGGGACAACTGTGGCAGCCAGTCACATACACAATAGAACGGATAATACAAACTCATCCTTAACGGGGGAAAAATTGGTCCCCAACAGCTCACCGCTGCTCACAGTGGGATGCCTCATTGCTATAGCAACATGTGCTAGGCATGCTCATTTAGTGAGGAGGATTCAACACAAAAACGGAGCCAATAAACCAATGATACAGGCGAGGATTTCATTCTCATCGTATCGTCCTCCGTTTTCTGCAGCTATGCTCACATCAGGAGGGTGAGATGGGAGAGAGAGAGAAAATAAAGGAAGAGAGAGATGACCAGCTCTTACATTTTAAGTATTTAATCAGTGCATTTTCCATTTATTTACCTTAAACCTTGAAAAGTGTCGATATAGTTATTAGGAAAATTACTCAATGTGTCATATATTTGAACGGTTTGATTAAAAATCTAATTTACATGCTTTTCCACTTATTCAGTACCTATTAGATATGCAGTACTGTGCAAACATCTTGAGCCACTCATGGCTTTATATGTTGTGGAATCATCTTGTCGCTGCAAAAAATACTATTGTGTGGCTGTCAAACTGCCTTTTCTTTGGATATTGAGTAGGCATAGTCGATTTTACTGTGACAGGCTGCAAAGTGTCTAAAGATATAAGGTTCTACATAAATGGGTATCAACATTTTCAGCAGTAAACTAAGGATCATCTGGAATCATCTGCTCCTGTTTCTTCACTGCTTCATGTCTTAAGTTAGACGCTTTGTTCTGCTTGAAGGTTCAGACGTAGATCACTGTGTGGATTAACCAACACACAACTATCAAACTGCTCAGGTACAGAGACTGCACTGAAAATGAGAGACAACAACACTGTCCTTCAGGAAGATCTGGAGAACTGCTCAGGTACAGAGACTGGACTGAAAGTGAGAGACAACAACACTCTCCTTCAGGAAGATCTGGAGAACTGCTCAGGTACGGAGACTGTACTGAAAATGAGAGACAACAACACTGTCCTTCAGGAAGATCTGGAGAACAATACTTTAAAAAAAATTCTTTTTTTTCTTCTATAAATTCTATAAAGCTTCTTTAATCATCTAAAACAAATATCTAAAAGCCCTTTAACTGGTTAAAAACCTTTTTTTTTATTATTATGGAAAGAGTATAGTTGTTTCAGAGCTTTACTTAGAGCCCTTTTAAACAGTGGAGTCGGTGGGAAGGGTGGAGGTGGATGCTGTGGGCATGGAGCCTTAATCTCCGTAAAGAAAGACAGAGAGAGAGGGAGAGATTTTTGCGTGTTAGCTGATGACACCCAGGCGGCGAGGGGGAAAACACTACCAGCAGGCAGATGAGAAAATCCCATTAAGAAGCAGCCGGCTGATAAGACTGATCACAGTTTGCTGAAAGAGGCTCAGAATTTCACACCCTGGTTTTCGCTCCTCCTCCACTTAAACCGGCAGGATGACTGAGACTGAAGACCTGGCAACCAACATGGCTTGGGAATGAGAGACAGTAAGTTGACAGCACGTATCCAGTTGTCAGCAGCAGATGGGACTGAGACGGTCAGGATAGTCTGGTCAATTGTCCGGTCTCGGCTTATTTTTTCCCAAAAGAAGGAACTGGAAACCACTGACCGAAACAGAGTCCAGCAAACAGAAAGTCTACACTCCAGCACAGTCACCTAAACGAATGACCCAAAAGGTCATCCCACTGTAATTATAATCTGTGGAACAGGAAGTCTGAGCTGAGCTGTTAAGAGCCGATCTGCTCTAAATCACACACCATCAATGGAAATGTTTTGCCTCTGTTAGCCTCGGCTTACTCACTTGGGGCTCAGACCCAGATTCTGTAAAGCTGCTTTGTGACAAAAACAGTTGTTAAAAGCTCTTTAGAAATAAAACGGACTTGACTTGACTCAAATTCAAAGTCTGGATTGAAAGATTATAGTCCAGATGTAAGCTCTACACAAAAAAATGACATGAGTGTGTATTAACTTTATTTCTATTTCATTAAAGTGAAATGGGTTGGATTAGGACTGTTCCATGAGGGAACCTTGCCATTTATGAAAAACCACTTCCTCTACAATTATTACTGCTGGGCTGTAAAAAATACCCACACTGCAGATTCATACTGGAAATAAATCACCCACAGTCAAGACTCTCACACTGTGAAAATACACACTGCGTATTTATACTGAATTAACACCACTCTACAAGTGCCTGACTATAAAACTACCATTGCAGATACATACTGGATACAATTACTACACACTTAATACGGTCAAACTGTAAAAAACTAACAGTAGATTCATACTGGAATAAAATCACCCCACAGTTATTATATTGCAAAAAACACTGCATTCATACCGGATTAACACCAATCCATTGTTATTACTGCCCAACTCCAAAAATAAAAACACGCTGCAGATTCATACTGGAATTAAATCCCCCCACACTTATTACTCACAGATGGATAAAAACAAACAGCAGATTAATACTGGAGTAACATCCCAGTTAGTACTGCCAGACTTTAAAACAACAGCAAATTTAAACTGTCAATATTCATTAAATGCTCAGCAAACGCTTTGCAGATAAATCCAGCGTGCCTCCAGCAAGGCTTTAGCTCAAGAGTGAACAGCATGATGCATTGCTGGAAAATAAAATGTCTTTAAACACCCATTTGCATCACTTCAGTAAAGTTCACTTCAGTCTGAGCCATCAGATACAACGTATTCCACCGGGAGGTTTTATGAAATCATTTTTCTTCTAAAATAAGAATTCAATCATCCAATTCACATTAAGATCCAGCGCGTTTAAAGAAACCAATTTGTCTTTAGAAGTGTGAAAGAAAGAGCCCAAGAGAGGAAGGGAAATGTGAATTGCATATGAATCCAGTCCTGAGATAAATGCCTGAATTCAAGTCGGGGGAAGTACAACGGCCACTGAATCGGTCATTTTTCCGTTTCAGTGGAATTTAATGGACTTGTTTTGCAAAAAGCGTCCAAACCAAGTGTTTACTTGAATGGCTGTCCCACGAGTGACATCAGAGGATCATGACACTGAAACGTTCCCTCAGAGCTCCATGGTTTGTGACTGATAAGTGTTTAATAGCGCGGAAATCTGGTTAAACAGCAGGGCATCGGCAGATTGCTTCCCATTACAATTCTAATGGTACAATTAAAAGTCCAAAGAGGATTAACAAAGACACACACTTTTCTCTGCATGTCTGTCATAACTGGCACAACCGCTTCAATCACACGGACTGGGGACAGCTTAAGGATTACCCTGAAAAAACAAGTGAAACTGACTATTAATCACTGTGAAACACAACAATCTGAATTCTCTGTATTTAACCCATACACACGGCTAGCAGGAGGCAGCTGATTAAAGCACCCAGGGAGCAGTGTTGGGGACAGTACCTTGCTCAAGGGTACTTCAGGGCAACCTATAGGGATTTAAACCCATGACCTTCCGATCCTGGGACCTAGTCCCTAACAACGGCAGCGGTGGCCTAATGGCCGAAGTCAGCAGATCCTTACTTATTAAATTATATTTTTATTTGATGCAGATTTTTTAATTGAATAATCTGCATTTTACTCATTCCAGTCTTTTGGTTACATCTTTTTTCTTTTCGGCTTCGCTGAAGACTGCCTACTGCTCTGTTCCTCCCTTAACTCGCACATTGGAGCATTAACATTTTAATCTACTCTAAAAGAACCCCAAAAGAGAGTTACAGAGCAGACGGAATGTCAGTTCTGCACAAATGTGTTTCCAGTTATGAGTTATTTAGTACTTTAGCAGTTTATTGATACTTTTGTGCTGCATTAATCTGAGTAGACTAATACTTTCACTTCACTTCCTCTCCAGTTCCACTTCCAGCTTCATATGTGCCCTCCTTAAAGAGGGATTAACCTTATGATACATTACAACAGAGACAGCAGACTGTTTACAGGTTCCAGAGTGACATGTACAATATCATTTCACTTCATCCTACCAATTAAAGATGCCTTGTTGATAGAGGCACATCTGGGAAAAATTGCCCCGTTTTGGGAACATGCATTTGTGTAGTGGGGCGATCTGAAAATAAACCAATTTTTTGTGCATTTGTTTTAGACAAATAAGATAATTGGCCTTGCCACATTCAGCCTAGTCTTGAATGAGTGGGAATAAATGCCTGAGGGTGTTGCCAAGAAGACTGCTGGCCACAACCATCAAGATTCTGACAGACGTATTCTCAGTTTCCTTCAAATGGTGACTGAAGACCCATCTATTCAATGAGCACTCAGGATAATAACTTCACCTTCATGCCATAAAGTAAAACACACACTTGCACACAAACACACACACACACACACACACACACACATACACAATATCTTGCATCTTCCATGTTTTCTTTATGTGATCTTAATCGAGTCCAAGTTTTAGACTGTGAAGAACATGACCTATAAAGTACTTGTAGACACTAGTCAAGCAACTGTTTGAAGAACTGTTTGAAGCAGGAAGATGCAGAGGACCAGAAGAAATGGAGATGGTTAATCCGCTGTGGCGACCCCTAAACCGGAGCAGCCGAAAGGAAAAGAAGAAGACACTATTCAAGCATCTTGTCTCTTGTTCCCACAAAATATCAAGCACTGCTTATCCTTTGCTAAGTCCCTTGCTGTCTTCCCTTGTTGTCACCCGAATACCCACCTCTTCAGGGAATACTAATATTTCTTAAATAATCATGCTTGGCAAACCTTTTCATCACTTACTTTTTCCATCACAAACCTTATTTTTTACTAAATGTAAGTGTGTATGTTGCCCTGAATGAGAGCATCTAACAGCATGTACAACACAAAAGTCCTGAGTCACCCCTCATATCTTTATATCAAAGACTTCGACTTTGTTTTAATGTAATGAAAAGGCAGCCAGTGTCTAAAGAGGAGCTTTGGAAGGTCCTCCAAGAAGCCTGGAGAACTATTCTTGAAGATGATTTTAATTCCTGAATATTGATTTTAAAGTCATTTGGAGTTAAACATAAAAGCTTGATTAAAATTGCACATGAAACTCGCGACGTCACCTTTTTTAACACTTAACGGTGTTCTTTGAAGCTTTCAGAAGCCTGTAGGGACATTGTGACATCACAATGCATAAATGAGAATTAGCATTCAATTACTTAATTACTTATCTCTTTCATCTGCACTGTTCAAACACCAACGTTTGCAAACTCTCAGCAGTGATCAATAGCCCAGCCCCACATGTTCATGTGCTGTGTCACATTCAACAGCTCTTTTCTTATTAGTTTATGAGAAAAAGCCTGAATCCAGTCATAATTATAAAATATTATTTGAGTTTTGAAGCTAGTAAGAAAGTTGCTTGTGCCAGTGTTGTTACTTTGTTTTATGTGGCTGTGTTTTTGTTGTAGCCCAGTTTTGAAAAGTGCCTTCCTCTTTGGTTAATTATTTTACAAAGGAACCCTCTTCACCTCACTTGTTAAAAGACCAAACAAGATTCTCTGATGAATAAAGGTAGACAATAGTTTATGTTTCTCTGCCCACCTCTGGGTGTGTTTTATTAAAATAAATGCACTGCATTATTAAACCAAATGTTGAGTTGTGTTTAGAAAGACCCCAGAAATCTAAGCAGCTTTGAAAAGCAGGTATGATTAGGCCACACAGCACGGCACTGGATTAAAAGGGTCACCATCAGTAGTAAATGGAAAACGTCAACATCATGACAGCTTATCAAGGCTTAGAAAAGCAGCCTCATGTCGTTCCATTCAGGAAATAGCCCTGAGCAATATCCCTGTGCTAGCAGGCATCTCGTAGCGGGTGGCCAGATGAAAATTCAGCAAATGTCATTTTTACATTTCCGCTAAGAGCTCTCCTTTCGCATTCACCTGCACACAGGCCTCATAGTGGTTCCATGCACATTTCTTTTGCATGGGAGCTTATATGTATGATAGCCTCATACAAACAAGAACCATGGAGAATGAAATAGCAAATGGAGTTCATCCATAAGCTGGGCATCATAATAAACCATGCTGATGGCTCTCCTCCTCTGCATCTCCTCCTCTATCCTTGCTTTGAAATAAAACTCCAGCTTATTGCTGGATTTTCTTACAATGCATCTCTCATAAGGGACATATCAGGTTTTTGTTTTGCAGCACTAGCCGCTATCTGTACTTGCAATTCATCTCTTACTAGAATCATCAAATAGTGTTCATTGCATGCAGGAAAGGACACGATGAATTAAACTCTGGGCAGTAATTACCTAAACGGTTGTGTGGAAGCAAACGTGGACTCTTCATGGACTCTGAAATAGGTAAAAACAGTAAAAAAATAAAAACAGGATAGTTAGTTAATTCCATGAATAAACCATTCCTAGAATCAATAGCATGTTTGGCTTCCCCTTCAAATTCACAGCATGAATTCGCCCAGGCATGCATTTGCACATGGACAGATATTGCAAGGATCTTGGATGCAAACATTTCTAAGGCCCCTGAATTGTAGCTTATTAAATACAGAAAAATACATAGACACGAAGACCTGAAGAGCGAGACCAAACAGTAGTTCATGGTGGTTTTATCCGTTCTTTCCCTTTCTTTTAGAATGACTCTCATTAATAAACATTTTGTGATTGTTGTTGATCTCAAAAATAAAATGTATAAGTCATAAATATTATGCTAAATTAAAAGTAGTCACACACATATGAGGAAAAATGGGGGCAGCGGTGGCCTAGTGGTTAGAGAGTTGCCCCACATCGGAAGATTGTGGGTTCGATTCCCTCACCAGTGGGTTGCCCTGAGGTACCCTTGAGCAAGGTACTGTCCCCGTCACTGCTCCCTGGGCACTTTCAATAGCTGCCCACTGCTGCACGGTGTTTGTGTGCATGTGTTAAATGCAGAGGTCCAGTTTCATTGTGGTTCACGTGTGCTGTGCTGTGACCTCACAATTACGAGGGTTGTCACTTTCACTTTAAACACACTGTCTAAAATAGTAGTTCCCATTCTTTATACTGGAGAATCCCCACTTTGAACGTTTAATCATTTCCCTGCTTTTTTAAACCAACTTCAACTCTGGAAAAGCATGTTAGGAAGTATTTTTTAGTGAGCAAAGAGAAGATTAAAATGTGCAGGTCAGGGGCTCCCATGACCAGAGATGGGAATCACTGGTGTAGAACATCCCATTTGACAACAAAATCCTTTAAGCCAGTAACAATATAAACTAAGAGGTCTGAGAATAGATGGTATTGATTCATTTACTTCATGTATTTGGATGTATAGCTAGTTTTATAAACTAATTATTGCTTCCCTTCTTTACTGATATGCACTGCAGTTTGTGAAGTACATTAAATGCCCTGCATGTCTTGTAAAATGCTCCATCAATCAAGATGCCTTGCCCTGCCTAGGTATTTATACAAATTTATGAAAAATGCAAGGTTAGATGTTTGGATCTGCAGTGAATTTCCCACATACTCGATCTACATTAGGGTTGTGCTCCAAGTCCCCGTGAGGCCCTTTGCAGTCAGGGGGCCCTAGACATTGGCCCCACTGACTTGGGCAGTAATTCCTGGTCTTTAGAGGATAAGTGGTGCATTCTGTGTTGAAATTCTGCACTCCAGTGTTAAATCTGGATATGAGTTGCCTGGTTGCGGCTTTAGGATTTAGGATTTTCTCTTTTGATCTCTCTGAAACACAAGCTACTTATCTATAGGATCACCAGTCATGAGTAGTTTTTTAATGGTTGCATTTTTCAAGTGCTCCTGACAAAACCTTTAAATGGCTCTCTGTGAAAAGTTCAGAAAGACAGCTGCTTGGAAGATGCTAGAACCAGAACACCAGGCCATAATTATACACACTAGTCATTCGTTTAGTCCAGTGGAGTTTGGCTTACCAAGCTGGTGATTAACCAGTAACACTAGTAACTAAAATATCTTAAGTCTAGTTTATTTGGAGAAAGATGTTGAAGATGGAGCTGCTAGGAAAGAGGAAAAGAGGAAGACCAAAGAGAAGGTTTATGGACGTGATGAGAGAGGACATGCAGGCAATTGGTTTGAAGGAAGAAGATGCAGAGCACTGGAAGAAATGGAGACGATTGATGCACTGTGGCTACAGCAGTCAAAATAATAATAAGAAGAAGAAGTTTAATATTTGAAGGTGTATGTGTTACAAGATGGCTTTAACAATTTTTGATATTTCATCACTTTTATAAGTTTGAAGTCATTTTTTCAAAAGAAAAAAATGCTTTGAAATGTAAATGTACTTCGTTCCAGTACAGTGGTGCCTTGACTTACGAGTTTAATTTGTTCCGTGACGGAGCTCGTTACTCAAATTCCTCGTATCTCAAATCAATTTCCCTGCTGACATGAACTGGAATGCCATTAATCCGTTCTGGACCCCCAAAAAAACGCGGCGTTTATTTTGCTCCATGTTTTTAAATTAGAAACATGTGCTTAGAAATAAGGAATATTGTATAAAAACACAGTACAATAGTACTGCAATAAACTGGTTTTATTGAGTATAATGTACAGCATTCATAACCCCAGTTTTAGCTCTCAACTCAAAGCAAAAACGAGGCTGAGAGTCGGCTCGTATCTCGAAAAATTCGTTAGCTGGGACACTTGTATGTCAAGGCACCACTGTACTTAAACAGAGTTTCCTGGTATCTATACTTGAATGTTATTTTTTCTATTTATTAAGGAAATCTTTTGAAAGACTTTTTTTATTGTTACTCCCTACATTTTAACACAATTATCTGTACTTTCTACTCCTTACATTTTCAGATGTCTTTCTTTATTTTTAAGGCTTTTGAGAATATTATTTTTTTTGTAACTTCCCAACATCAAGAATGATTTCAGCATAAATGGATAAAAGGGAAGACAGGGAGAGTGGACGGTGGAGAAGAGGCATGTATTGAGTGCGATGTCCATGATGGGAGAACTATTAGATGGATGTATGGATGAAAGTGAAGCAGGGAAGTTAACGTTCATTATTTTCAGTAGATTGTTTTTACTGGAGTTAAAGTTTGAGTTTTTAATAGTCTTTGAATTCTATTAACTTTGCATGAGCTTCTTTACACTTTGCAGCACCTAATCAGTATCTTATCCAGAGCGACTTCCACAGGGACAGTCCCCCCTGGAGACACTCAGGGTTAAGGGTCTTGCTCAGGGACCCAGTTGGTGGTAGTGCCAGAGGTGGGATTCGAACCTGGGACCTCTTGAGCCACAGGTCCATAGGCAAGTATCCTACCACTAGACCACCATCACCCTAGTTCTTCTTGTACCAGAGCATTTTCATCAGTATTTAAGTATTTATACTTGTTTATACCTCTGCTAATTAATAATGCTAATGAATCTCTCTCTTATCCAGAGCAAGTTCCATTGCTTAATTACAGGGATTACAGGGACAGTCTACCTGGAACAACGTGGGGTTCAGGGTCTTGCTCAGGAATGCTGGTGGTGCTGGAAATAGGATCTGAACCAGCAACCTTTTGTGCCACAGACCTCCTGGTCCATAGACAAGTATCTTACCACTAGACCACCACTTACCACAGCGAGAAGATCCTGGGTTTGATTCCCAGCTGGGCCAGTCCTGGTTCTTTCTGTGTGGACTTTGCATGTTCTCCCCATGGAAGCTCCAGGGAGCTCCAGCTCCAACCATTCAAAGACATGTAGGTCAGGCAGACTGGAGTTGCTAAATTGCCCTTAGGCGTCAGTGTGTGTGTGAATGTGTGTGAGTGTCTGCCCTGTGATGGACTAGCAACCTGTCCAGGGTGTTTCTCTGCTTTTGCCCTGCTGGGAAAGGCTCCAAGCGGCTAAGAAAATGAGTGTAACTTTAACTAAGTAGGATTTTATCACAATGCCCAAGCATTCCCTGAGCACAGCAGTATTTAATGTGGGTTGGACCAGTTTCATGCTACAGAAAGAGCTTAAAATTACAAAAGTAAGAAACCGGTTGGGAAAAGGCCTACAGTGAACTGCTCTGGAGTTCATGTGTTAGTTCTACTGGATGTGGGGGAACCCTCAAGTGGCACCTGCTGGGAGCCGCATTGGTGGAGTGTCATCGATTTTTTTCACGCGCACTTAGATAACAGAGAGTGTCAATGAGCACGTCTGAGTGTTTGTGTGATCAGGCCCACAAGCACATCAAAAAACACAGTAAAGTGCCAGTGTCTGCAGCAGGCTCTGCTCCAAGCACGTCCTTGAGAGGCTGACAGGCAGAAATCAGGGAGGTTTGGTCCATTCTGGACTGAGATGAAACAGTGCCTGACGGTGAGGCTGCACAGTCCCCTGAGCTGCAGGCTCATTTAAGCTTGGAATCCATCAATCGCATGCCGTTTTCAGCCGGTAGGGCAATAAACCTCTCCGACAGAACAACAATGGTGGTAATTGGGGCTGGAAATTGCTTATTATGTGGGAATTCAATGCCATGTCCGGAAATAAAAAACTGCAAACAAATAGGAGAAAAAGAATCCTTATAGGCACACAAAACAAACCCTCATCTTCACTCTGATGTCTTCTAATGCATCTCTCTGAATGGATGGGGAGTAATAAGTTCTGGAATAGTAATAAAGACATAAAAATGTTTCAAACATTATCAGAGTAAAGAAAATTGAGGTCTAAAACCCTGCTGAGGAACTACACCACAAATAGCGGCTTTTCACTTTCATGTCTCTGTGAAAAGACAGAAACATCAAAACTCCAGCGATGCTTTCCTTCTTGCTTTTCACATTTCAGTAAAATTTGCCCAGCGTGTTTTTGATAGTTGGCTTCTACTCCAAAAAGGGCTTTTAGCATTCAATTCCGAAAGGCTAAGACAGAAAGAAAAGTGCCTATTGTTCCACTTTTTCTGCACGTCAGAACATTCGTCAATGGTAAGTGATTTTCAGTGTTTGGCACCCTCTGCTGCCCCTCATAGGAGACTGGGTAGAAGTCTGCTCACAGAGCATTTCAATGATTCTTCCTGATGATGACAAAATGTAAGAAATAAACACATACTTAAATGTAAAACTGATTCCAAACAACATGCTAATGTCAAGACAATCCTCATTTTAGTTCAAATGTTTGCCACAGTTGATATTCTTCTGTTCACTTCACTTTGCACAGAGCCAGATCTTCAAAGTGCTGAGTGTTGTTTTCTGCACAAGCATCTGCAGCTCTACTTAAGTAAAGAATGTACTTTTAATTACAGCAGACCAGGACACGCCCATTTTGGCACTAGGGCACTAGGGCAGCGGTGGCCTAGTGGTTAAGGAGTTGGCCCGGGATCGGAAGATTGAGGGTTAGATTCCCTCACCAGTAGGTTGCCCTGAGGTACCCTTGAGCAAGGTATCGTCCCCATCACTGCTTCCCAGGTGCTTTCAATAGCTGCCCCCTGCTGCACGTGTGTGTGGCTGAAACGCAGAGGTTGTGTTGTGCTGTGCTGCATTTCACAACGACAAGGGTAGTCACTTTCATTTTCTTTTTTTTTCTACTGGTCCAACCCAAAAAAAACACATGAACAAACAATCCAAATCCTAAAATCCAAAAATATATGCCATATGCAAAATTGCATATTTGATTCTGACCAATCAGCATTACAGGTTGCGGTGCTGCATATGGACTGGAAGAAGAACGCAGCTTATTTTAAGCACAAAAGTAAGTGCATAACATAATTCACAGGAATACAATAACTGTGCCCAGTTGTACAGCTCTGACCCAGTCTCATTAAATGTGAGGACAGAAAATCCAGGATAACAGAGTGAAACACTAGCTTGCTAAAATGTTTTGTTGGACACTACTGCTGCTTTGTGCAAAACAAGATTCTTGCCTATTAAGAGTGAAATTTGTGGTTTGGCCCACCTTTGCGTTTGTTGTTTTCTTCCAAAGCAGCAATCCTGACACCTCTAATGCTCCAAGCTTGGACTCCCCACAGCCTAGTTCACTCGAGCGCTGCAGTAATATTCAACATGCACTGAGCAGCAATAAGACAGGTGGGGCAAAACAGGCTGAGCTGGACAAAAGGTAAGAGCCGGGGAATCGAGAGACATTAGGGGACGCATAAACAAAGATTACAACAAGGTCACCATTAAACCAGGCTCCTTCCTGAACAAAGCTTTTAAAGACCTCTTGTAAAATGAAGCAACAGTCAAAGAATCACAACGCGGTGACCGTCCTTGTTAGAGTAATTACCCTCCTCCCAAATGACTTTCCTCTCCAAGAAAATACAATTTGTCATAAAACCTTACACGCTGAGTCAGTGCCAGGGCACCTGGTCCCTGTTCTTCCACACAGTGGGTCTGCTCCAGCCTAACTGTCCATTTTATCAGGTTGAGTTTAACTCAGGTCAGTGGAGACGTCCTTCCATTGAGACTCATTCATTTGAGAGGATGGTCGTCATGACTGCCATATGCTCAGCATCATGCTAATCATATGCAATACTTGCTTTATGGGGTTTAGGACACGTTTTAATCAATAAAAATGCAAAAACGTTCGAGTACCAAGTACCTTGTAACTGTGTTGAAGAGTTTTCAGGTCTCTTCTCTTTCAGGTGCTATACTTCAGTATTTTTTCGATGATGTTTTACTTTAATTCACTATATTTTAACACAAACATCTCTACTTTCTACTCCTTACATTTCCCAAACAAAATCCCTTCTTCAGTTTAGCCATGGTCCTGATCCCACACGTTATAGTATTCAGTATTTGTGCAGAGTTGCATAAAAAATGAATGCATGGTGATTTAAAGGAGACTTTACTCTGCATTTAAAAGCTACACAGAAGTTACACAGAAGCTACTTCATAGGTTACACAGAAGCACATTGTGGTGACAGCCCCTAATAACCTGGGGCAGCGGGGGCCTAGTGGTTAGGGAGTTGGTTCTGTATCGGAAGATCCAGATGTTCGATTCCCTCACCAGAAGGTTGCCCTGAGGTACCCATGAACAAGGTACCGTCCCTGTCACTGCTCCCTGGGTGCTTTCAATAGCTGCCCCTTACTGCACGTGTTTGTATGGGTGAAACACAGAGGTTGAGTTTCATTGTGTTGTGCTGCTTTTCACCATGACAAGGATCTTCACTTTCTTCAAACTTCTATCATCCGAATAGTTATTCTGATAATTGGGAAGGATTGGAGTCAATTGGGAAGGATTGGACACAGTTGGACTCAAAGGTCAGTATGTAGTGTTAAAGTGTGGACACTAGACATGTCTTGCGGGACCTTAACTTCTTTTTCTCCATTTTTTGTCAAAATATATAAAAGCAGATAGAAATGAATGAATATTTGTGTGGATAAAGCAATATGGCGCAGAGAAATCACAGGAAGGGCTTGTTCAAAGCTCTTTTCTCTAATGAAAAAAAAAAAATGAAATCAAAATAAAATATTTTGACCTGGTTTTCTGGATCAATTTGTGATTTTCGTTCAAGACTGACATTGCGAAGCTGGGAAATTATGCAACGGGAGAAATAAAAAAGCCTGGAAACACACACTGAGCCTCGTCTCATAATCAGTGGCTATAGCAGGGCCTGGCTCAGAGACCACGTGGCCCTGAAGCTGTTAATATCTTGTTGCTTGTATGTGGCCAAGGACATAATGAAAGTGAAAGTGACTTTGTCATTGTGAAACGCAGCGCAGCACAACACAACACAAAGAAAGTTTCTCCCATACACACACATGCAGCAGGGAGCAGCTATTGAAAGCACCCAGGGAGCAGTGGCAGGGACGGTAACTTGCTCAAGGGTACCTCAGGGCAACCTACTGGTGAAGAAATCGAACCCACAATCTTCCGATCCGGGGGCATCTCCCTCACACTAGGCCACCGCTGCCCCTAATGTACTATAAATGACAAAAAAAGAAATTAAAGCTGTTCCATTCTTTATTTGAGTTCAGGGCAATCATCTCTTTGAGAAGACATCATTATATAAGCCTAGTAAATATTTTATCATCTTCCCATCCTTCTTAATTCTGCCTCAGCGTCTGATTATGTCTGGAGCTGGCTGGCATTTCTGACCGTGGTCTATGCCCTTAGCCCCGAGGCACAGTGCACAGCAGGGTGGTCCAGAGAGAACCATTCAAATGCACTTGTTCCTCTGCATTCAGGTGTAAATTTACCAGAATATGACACCAAATCATTGAAATAAACTTTTAAAGTAGGTGTAATAAAGCTTGGTTAGTCTTAATCAGCCTGGTTGATTCCAGTGATAGATTTGCCAGCAGCCCAAGCAGCCACATCTGAGTGTACCAGCTGAGGCTCGCTGCAATCAATTATGAATTTGGCACTCAGAAGCCAGAGCCCATAATGCCCCGTTTCCAGGTACCAGCAAGTCTCCATCTGCCAGGATGTCCAGGATATTTTCTGGCTGTTTAAACACAGAACAAGCCAGCACAGTATCATTTCTTTAACTGAAGCATCTAGTCAGGCTTGCAAAAATAAGCCTCATAAGTGCATTTACCTTGTATCTGCACTCACTGCACATTATAACGCTCCATTTACTAAAAGGTGTCTACAGTTACAGACTAAAATCCATTTGCTTCAGTTTTAATCCCCCTTAACCCTGTTCATCAATGGTCAGGATCCCACAAGACCACCAGTGAGCAGGCATTATCTGAGCGGTGGATCATTCTGGTATGGAAGAGGCTTGTAAGTGTGTGTGTAATGAGGGGTGTGGATTACACAGTAGTCCGACTGCTGGGCTGAAATTGATCCAACGACCCTCTCATTTGATCCAGTGGAGTAAAGTCTATTGTAATAAATAATTCCAGATAGCAGTACATTATGGACTTTCCAAACCTGCAGGGTGTTGTGCACACAGCTAGTTGGCGTTAGCTCATCCAAATCTCTGACGACGGATCTGAATCGAAATAAAAAAGTTCTACTGCTCTGGAACAAGGATCCTCTTTTACAAAAGGGTCATCAGAAAATATTCTTAAATGTGATTTCATCACAAAAGTCAATATCTGAAGTACAACACTGACATTCTGGGGTCGGGTGCTGTTATGTGTTAAAAAGAAGGAGGAATTGCATAAAAGAGCAACTGATAAGCATGAATTTCAGTCTTTTATGCAGATGGGTTCCAGCAGAAGTGAAAGCAAATGTTTACAGGATGGTAGTGAGACCAGCTATGCTATACGGGTTGGAGACAGTGACACTGACTCAGAGTTAAAGATTCGGAGGTTTTCGTTGGGTGTGACGAGGATGGAGAGGATTCGAAATAAGTATATTAGAGGGACAGCTCAGGTTGGATGTTTTGGAGACAAAGTTAGAGAAGCGAGGTTGCGTTGGTTTGGACACGTCCAGAGGAGAGACGAGGAAAAGATCAGGAGGAGGATGTTGAAGATGGAGCTGCCAGGAAAGAGGAGAAGAGCAAGACCAAAGAGGAGGCTTATGGACGTGGTGAAAGAGGACATGCAGATGGTCGATGTGAAGGAGAAAGATGCAGAAGACGGGAAGAAATGTAAACAATTGATCGTTTGTGGTGGCGCCTAACAGGAGCAGCTGACAGAAGAAAAAGAAGGCTTTGGAATTACACATGTATTCTTTGAATGCTTTTAAATAGCCTAGGATGAAAGCCCTCTGCATGATGCATGACAAATGATCCCTTTAATACATGGTATAAAATATGTGTGAGATTTGCATATCAAGAACAGCAACCCAAGCTTAAAACATGCCAGATCATGGACAGATTAGGCCTGTGCCCTTCATAAAAGGTGATAAGACTCCGGAGTTTTGGCATTGCAATCTTGTTTGTTCTAGCATTTGCCTTTGCCAATCATGTGTGATGAGGAAAGGCAGGAGGGGGCGGGAAAGTGCAGCATGTTTTATTCAGAGGGAAATATCAGATACAGCTGTGCTGCTGCACACAGCCATTAATCTAGTGCCAGCATTCAGATGCTATCGAAGTGTCAGAGGCGGCCTTTGTTTGTTTTGCCTCTTGCCGAGGCCGTGACCTTTTCGGCTTGGAGGGGGATCGAGCAGCAGCATCACATCGGTCAAGTAGAGCACGAAGAGAGGAAGAGGTCAGTGAGGCAAAGTCTCCGAAAAAGAAAAGCGTCATGTCACATTAGATTGCTTTCTCCATGGCTGCTTCATTACATGTGCGACTGAGATACTCGTTTATGTGAAACCATGTACCCAGAGTGGCACACCATCACTCTCTCAGATTTAACCCCACATAGGCTGCATCCCAAAGCACATACTATGCTGTACATGCAATACCAATGAACACACTGTTAACGATGGCATATTATTTTGATAAAGACCTTTTAAAAAGTCCCAAATTTCTTAATTCAAAGCAAAACGTGAACAGCATCAAATAAACAAACATTACTCAGCCCTGCTCTCTGGGCCAGCGGTTGCCCAGTGGTTAGGGAGTTGCCCCAGATTGGAAGATTGTGGGTTAGATTCCCTCACCAGAAGGTTGCCCTGAGGTACCCTTGAGCAAGGTACTGTCCCCATCACTGCTCCCTGGGTGCTTTCAATAGCTGCCCCCTGCTGCACGTGTGTGTATGGGTGAAACGCAGAGGTTTAATTTTGTTGGGCTGTGCTGCGTTTCACTATGACAAGAATAGTCACTTTCACTTTAAAGATGATATTAGCAAGCATCAGGTAAAGGATCGTTTCTCACTGCTGCCCTCCGATGGTGTTACTAAAAACAAATAAACAAAAACTAATCACTGCTCCCCTCTAGTGAAAGTGAAAGTGAAAGTGACAACACTTGTCATTGCGAGGTCAAAGCACAGCACTCAGAGAACCACAACGAAATTGGACCTCTGCATTTAACCCATGCACACTCAAACACCGTGCAGCAGTAGGCAGCTATTGAAAGCGCTCGGGGAGCAGTGACGGGGACGGTACCTTGCTCAAGTGTACCTCAAGGCAACCTATTGGAATACAGCCATAGTGGTGGCATTAACATCAAATAAACAAACATTCACTATTATCTTCTAAAGGTGTTACTAAAATCAAATAAACAGACATTACTCGCTGCTGCCCTCTAGTGGTGGCAGTAACATCAAATAAGCACATTATTCCTTATTGTCCTCTAAAGGTGTTTATAAAATCAAATAAACAAGCATTACTCTGTCCTGCCATCTAAGTGTTTTATTAATAATTAGACAATAATAATTAGGATTTACTTCATCCTACAAATAACAAACAGTACTGTATCTGGCTGTCCTGTAAGGGTGATGCAGCACCAGTCAGTAACTTGTCTTATTTCTTTTATGTTTTATTGCATCAGCTCAAATAATTAAAGTGGATCCAATTCAAATTTGTTGAATGCAACATTAATATGATGCTGAAATATAATTATACAATATAGTCAACTTGGGATGGATTGCTGGGGGACTAAATGCAATGTTTCTTTTCCACAATAATTAAAGCATGAGATTGAAATCCTCATATATGGCTATGAGTATGAAACGAGTTGTGGCCGTGACATTAGGCCAATTTTTTGCACATTTGTAAGCATATTTTTTATGTTAGAAACCGGACTCTGTACATTTCAGTGAAACAGTCAGTGCCAGATTTTTGTCCAAAACATTTTTGGTTTCACTTGCACTATACATTGCAGTTGCAGCATAAGTGCAATGGTGGTGCTCCAGCTGATCCTCAGCACTGAACTGTTGCATAATAGGAAGACAGAAACAGTACATCTATCGGTCTCTTACTTACTTGTACTGAAAATGACTCAGAGAATCAAGCTGAGAAGAGAAAGCCCAAAATGAATTTGCACTGTTAGTAATAATCACAGGGAACAGCAGGGTAGGGAGGGGATGGGGCTCTTATTGAAAAAATAAATGATGAGGACACCTTGAAATGCTGCAATTTCAATCTGGAGCTGAAGAGGCGCCGATCCATCTGGGAAAACAATCTGAAGTGGACAAATGCTTGGCCTGTTCCTAATGAAAGAAGAGTTTCATTGCCCCAGCCTGAGGATGACATGAGGTTCCATCAGAACACGATAATGGGAATCTGGGAAAAGGGCCATTTATGCAGCAAGTAGCTCCCATTTAGCATATATCACGCTTTAATCATACAGTGAACCGTGAATGCTCTGGAGCTTCTCCCACTGGCTTTTGGCAGCTGGACTGAAATGACAGTTTACATGGTGTGTTTTAAGTGGTTTTGTATCATAAACACATGATTTGTGATTGCAGTGATTTTCCTGCCATTAACATTGATCCTTAGAAAATCAGGAGCGGAAGATAAAGACCAGAATTCAAAATGCCAGGAGAACCAACTTGCCAGCTCTTAACCTGAGCAAAACTGAATGGCTTCCTCAACAAAACAATAGCAGGGGAATAAAGAGAACTGCTTCAAGAGGCTGAGCCCAATATGGAAAACAGAAAAGCTTTATTATTTTTAAAATTTTATTTATGAGTATATTAGAGGGGCAGCTTAGGTTGGATGTTTTGGAGGCGAAGGTTGAGAAGCAATTGAGAAGGATTGGGAGGAGGATGTTGAAGATGGAGCTGCCAAGAAAGAGGAGAAGAGGAAGGACAAAGAGGAGGTTTATGGATGTGGTGAGAGAGGACATGCAGGCAGCTGGTTTGAAGGAGGAAGGTGCAGAGGACAGGAAGAAATGGAGACTTTATCCACTGTGGTGACCCCTAAATGGGAGCAACCAAAAGAAAAGAAGAAGAATGGCTGGCAGCCTATGTATATCGCAAAAAGACTCAGTGCTGCTGCTGATTGTTGTCAGCTGTGGCTCTGCACCTCCCCCTCAGGCTTGAGGTGGATTATACTGCCCTCTGCTGGCTCATCCTATTGCCCCCACCTTGGATTTCAGCATTTACCACCATGGCATTTGCAAAGCACTGCATGTCAAGTCAAAAACACAATGCAAAAAAAAAAAAAAAAAGGATAGTACTCAATTTATTTAATTTATTATTTTCTTACTTAATTAATTTGATTACAAACACAGAATCCTGCCTCTTCCTGCCATGGTGAGCTTTCATCTTTTACGTGAGTGTATTCAGTCAGTATAATCATCTCAGCTGTCAGCCTGAAGACATGGGGAAACCGTGAAGAGATGGAAGGCAATCATCAGTTGACCTTGGCCAGCATTAGTTCATCAGGATTTCCTCCTGAGGAGGAACTGAGGAGACACTGAACTGAAATGCTGCATACACCCCACACTCCTGACGCAGGGTCGGCTCCAGTCATTAATGAGAATTTGATCAAGAATTTGACATGGGGGCTTATTTGTTTTCAGCCATTAACCTTTGGGTGTTTATATCTGCTCTGTTTCGAAAAGTTACAGAAACCCTGTATCTGCAGCTCAGGGTAATGAACATGCCAGAGGTTTACAGAGCTGCATAGTTCAATTATGCAGATGAGCATCAGGAACTTCTATAAAAAGCACTCCAGTTTCTAAATAATTGATAAAGGGAAGGTTTTTGAGGTTATTTCTGTAAGTAGGTCTCCATAGCACCTGTTGTTTATATGAAGCACCGACAAGGGAAAATAGTCTGCAGCAATAACAACCGTGCAAAGATAGGAGAGCATTTCTCCATTTCCTCCTGAAATGACAAGAGAAGGTTCTTCTTTGGCGCAACTCGAACATGAATTTTCTGTTGTTGCACTTTAGTTAAAAGCAGGAGTCAGGACAGGGTATACAGACTCTTTGAAAAGTTTGCAGTGCAATCCGGTGCATTTCTATTCCAAAAATAAAGCTCCTGAAGGTGTACTCTTGAGCGGACCACCCCAGGACCTTTTTTCTAAAAGTGTTGATGCATTATGTAAAACAAACCGTACTAGAAAGTTAGAAAATGACAGCACCCGAAGTTTAAAAATCTGTGACTATAAAGTAAGAAGCTCAGAAATTGTAATGATATGGTAATGCAACATTATTCCACATAACACACATCCATGTCTTTTGCAACAGCGAGTCCCAGCTTATCGATCAAAAGCACCTCCGCTGCAAAAAGAGACCATTTTATCGTCCCTCAAAAGAGATCACTGACTCAGAGATAAATGACTGATTTATAACCTTGATTAAATGGATCAAATGGAGCTGTTTGATGGATTTTAGTTGAGATTTAGTGAGTTTGCTTTTTATTATTTAATATTCTGAGATTAGTTTTGAGAATTAAAAAAGATTTTTTATGAACATCTCAAAGCAAAGAGACCAATGGAAGTTTAATAAACCTTAAGACCATTTCCCCTCCCTGTAACGTTACCTTTCTGGCTATTCGAGGCTTCTTAATGTCAGAAACAGTTGAAAGAATCAAGGTGAATATCAGGAGTCTACTCGTCTGAGGTGAATGGAGTGAATAAAACTGGCAGTATGATACGCAGTGTTTAAGTGATAAATTACACCTCATTATGTCTCAGCTTGCTTTTCGGTCCGCACTTAAAAAACGCTGAATAACTTTGTTTTATTACAAATAGAGAAATGAGATCCAAACAGATCATTAGTCCCTGGAATTTGATTTCCTTCAGCATGATCTGAATTAAAATCTTTTGAACAAATAATGTTTGATGGTTGCCCCGGTGGTTCTTTTTCTCTCCATTCCATCACCCAGACAGAAAAATACATATGATGTGTTGTGTATGTTGAAAAATTGAAAAAAGAAAAGCATCATGACATTTGGGTATATTAGCCATCCCCTACACTGAATGGAGTGATCAAATATTTAATGAACAGCTGTTCTTCAACAAAAAAGATGCCCCAGTGTAAACAGTACAGGATCCAGAACAGATGATTGTTGGTAGTGCACAATTACAGAAGCAGCTTCTACAAAAATGACGTTCTCAAACAAACAGGTAAGAACTGAACAATTCATGGACTGGGAAGCTTTGAAAATGCATGAGAAAGTCATGGATCCAGACATCTGGGATTAGACTGCTCTGGAGAGCGAAGAAAAAGAAGGAAGGATACATCAAAATACTGCTAATGCTACTTCAAATGGTCAGATTTAACACACCTGGGGTGTAGATATAGAGATAAAAGCCACTGCAGTGCTTGAGGTATTATTCTTACTACCTAAGACAACAACCCACCAAGAGGCATCAACGTTATTCCCAGATGGCGAAACATTCACCCAGAAAAGGAAATGCGTTTGGCAGTGTTTAGCAGGGAAGAGTGATTTGCAAATAATGGCCAGAAGTCAATAGTCATCTACAGAATCTTCTATAAATTCATCCCTAAAACCTGCGCAAACCACAGCAGTGGATAGTGCTGTCATCTCTCAGAGAAGGTCCTGGGTTCGATTCCCAGGTGAGGCATGTTCTCCCCATGTTTGCACAGGTTCTTCAAGGTCCAAAGACATTTCCTTCCAGTCCAAAGACATGCACGTCAGGTGGATTGGAGATGCTAAATTAGCCCCTAGTTGTGTGTGAGTGTGTGTGTCCTGCAAGGACTGCTTACCTGTCCAGGGTGTTTCCCCACCTTGCATCCTGTTGGGAGTTGAAAGTGAAAGTGACAACCCTTGTCATTGTGAAACGCAGCACAGCACAACACAACGAAATTAATCCTCTGCGTTTCACCAATACACACACGTGCAGCAGGGGGCAGCTATTGAAAGCACCCGGGGAGCAGTGACAGGGACGGTACCTTGCTCGAGGGTACCTCAGGGCAACCCACTGGTGAGGGAATCTAACCCACAATCTTCCGATCCGGGGCAACTCCCTAACCACTAGGCCACCGCTGTCCTGGACCTCTGCATTTAACCCATACACTCAAAAACTGTGCAGCAGGGGGCAGCTATTGAAAGCGCCTGGGGAGCAGTAACAGGGATGGTACCTTGCTCAAGGGTAACTCAGGGCAATCTATTGGTAAGTGATTTGAACCCACAATCTTCTCACCCTGTGGCCAACTCCCTAACCACTAGGCCACGCTGCCCATCTTGACCATGCAAAATCCTGCTGGACAAATACTAGAAAAGCAAATAATTAAAAAAAAGCAAAAAGCATAAAGTTTATGACCCTATTCAGGACAAGCAGCTCAGAAAATGAGAGAGCAAGTTTAGGACATGCTTGGACTTTCAATGAGCTATTAAAATAAACAAAACTTCACCCCTACAAGCAGCCATTTCGGACAGATCCTGGATCAGATCATTCAGTATTTATGAATAACAAAAACTGATTCTAGATCAGCACGACTACTGGGTGGTCAACATTTGTTCATTTCATTGCTCACAGTAAGTCATACTGTGTCTGAAACAACATCCACAAGCCTCCATCTGTGTGAATTGGGATAAGTTATAAAGATTAATTTGAGCCTTTAGCTACCAGTCTTCATTCCTAAAACTAAGAAGCAAAATCTGGACCCCAAACATGCCTTTGCTGATGAACTACAACTGAGATAAGTAGTCACTTTATATTTTAAAGTGAAAAAGTGAAAGTGACAACCCTCGTCATTGCGAGGTCACAGCACAGCACACGTGAACTACGACGAAACTGGACCTCTGCATTTAACCCATGCACACAAACACCGTGCAGCAGTGGGCAGCTATTGAAAGCACCCGGGGAGCAGTGACAGGGATGGTACCTTTCTCAAGGGTACCTCAGGGCAACCTACTGGTGAGGGAATTGAACCCACAATCTTCCGATGTGGGGGCAACTCCCTCACCACTAGGCCACCACTGCCCAATTTTGGCTTACTTGGCATACCTGAATGAGGGAGATGGGTTGAAAAAAGAAGAAATGGGTTTAGCGAGTGAGTGTTGACACAGCAGGAATGAAAGTCATGTTTCTGTACCTGACAATAGCAAACATGACGTAACAGCAGATCACCTCCCAAATGTTCGTACTGGAGCCTATACAGCCGGGTGTTAGAACTGCTTTACTCAGATACAAATAAAACAATGAATCTCCATCCCACATGATGAGCCGCACTCTTATCTAGAGCCCTGCAGCACATTCATGCGATGTGATCTTCAGGAAATTAGTTTAAAATTGGCGAATCGTTTGAATGAAAAAGATGGTACAGCGACACAGCAGTGTGTGGTTCTGGTACAATTGGACACAGCGATGCTGCCTGGGGTTTTCACAGAGCTATCAGAAGAGTAGTCCATCACTTAAAAATACCCAGCCAAGAATGGCTTTAAGGCTGACCTTTAGTCAAGTGCTAGAAAATGGCAAACACTGACTGTGCATCAAAAGATGGACCATCTGTTCCAGTGAGAATCTGCTTAGAAACAAGTGAATCAAGTGTTGGATCAAGTGTTGCTGTCTTGCTTCAATGCTAAAATCCAGTTAGAAAAGAGTTAAAATCAGTGCACACACATATACCAGTCCTTAACCCTGCATTACATTCCACTAACACAACTCCACCACACTTCCCATGGACTGTTTTTGCTCCAGTGCATTCCCAAATCAAGCCTTCCACCATATCAGGAGAGGGTAGAGCACAAAATCTCATTAAGGGCCCTGTCAGTTTCCTCAGGTGTGGTGAGTAATAGAGAAAGCCCAGCCTGAGAGTGCAGGATGTGCACATACAGATTAATAAACCGAATTAGAAAAAGATTTGCCAGAGAGACTCTGGGCCTTGCCTCCTTTAATTGAGTTACAGGACAACGCCTCACTCATCACGGGGCCCTGCTACTTCCAAAACAAGCAACAAAACTAAATGCTGTCAGGGCTCTTGGGTAGAAGTTGGCCGAGGCACAGCAGAGCGTGATGATGCTCAGAGTGGGACGCTGGCCAGAAACTTCATTATGTTGTAGCAGACCTGCTGGAAGGCTTTCGGAAAGGTCAAAGGTACAAAAGGAAATTAATTCACACAAATGAATGGAATAATTGATACCAGAAACAGCGATGCCTTTGGTATAGACTGCAGGTCTTTTTTGTCAGGATAATGAACAGTAAAATGTTCATTAGCACAGAACAAAAAGGTCAAGATTGTGTTTGGGCTCTTGAGAGCAGTGCTGACTTGTCATCATTTACTGAAAGGAATAGGTTGACAGAAAAACACATTTTCAGACCTTAACCTGAACTCAAGCAAAGCAATCCTGGAGTCAACCTGAAAATAGCTGTGCAACCCATCCAACGTGATTGAGAAAGACCTGTCACCTCATAGCAAGAGGGTTTGACTCCCAGTATGGTTGGACTGGGTCTCTTCTGTGTGGAGGTTAAATGTTCTCCCCATGTCTGGGTGGGTTTCCTCCCAGAGCTCTGGTTTCTTACCTACCACCACAGTCTGAACTACATGTAGCTTGAATGTTGTCCCTCACTTGTAAGCTTAGGAGAAAAGCATCTGCTAAGTGAGTGAATGTAACTATAAAGGTGAACACATTCACTTCATGTTGTTTGGAGATGCTGGTTTGCCCACTAGCTGTGAGTGTTTTTGTCTTCGGGGTGGTCGTGGTTGGATACCTGCCTATGGACCAAAAGGTTGCAGTTTCAAATCCCACCTCTAGCATTACCACCATTGGGTTCCTGAGCCTTAACCCTGAGTTGCTCCAGGGGGACTGTCCCTGTAGTTTGGAAATGAAAGTCGCTCTGGATAAGAGCGTCTGCTACATGCTGTAAAATATCTTTGTCCTGTGATGGACTGGTGACCTGTCCAGAGTGTTTCTCTGCCTTTTGTTCTGTGAGTGCTGGAACAGGTTAAAACTACCCCGTGCAATGGTGGTATGATAACTGGTTTAGATAATGGATGGATGGATGGAGAGATACAGACATAAAAGTCAACTTCTATTTTAATTTTCTAGTTTTTAATGAGTTACCGCTTTAAACCACAATAAATAAATAACAGAGGAAGCTACTACCCCAGTACCTGAAACCTGATGGTGTTCAGTGTTTCCTCCTGCAAGAGTATCTTCTCTAAAGCGAGGGAAGTGTTTGGTGGAGATGCATCTGAGAGCTGTAGTAAACAGACCTAATGGCATTCTCAGCAGGAGCCTCTGGGCTCTGAAAGAGAACACACATTCCAATTACACAAGCCTCAGATCTGCTGCAGCCTTTACACTACAGGCGATATCATAAGTGAGAAAACACTCAAGAACTAAACCGATGCGTTCATGTCCTAAAAGACAAATTATGGGCTGGACATTAGCAATCCACATTAAACAGATGACTCACCTGATTAAAATACAAATCTCATTTGCCCATCTTCTCATATCCCAAAAGAAAGCAATGATCCAAGACATGTTGGATGTCTGAGGTTTCCTTTATATTTTCACACTGAAGCTACAAAGCTGTTGTAGCTAAAAGACAATGGAATATTAAATCCCACCAATCAGCGTGAATGGAAAATGGACAAAAGTATGCCACAGATACTTACAACTAGTTTTAAGATGTTTGAGGTAATCAGTGAGCTAAATGTATTGCTTATTTCTTGAAATCTTACTTAGCTAATGTTGGTTACTTCACAAGCAGAATGCCAGTGTAGCATGTAACAGTGTAACCTTACAGGAGAAGAAAAAGTTAACTTTTCTAATGGAAGTTTGTCTTTAAGTTCATTTTTGTAATAATATGGCAAAAAAGGACATAAAGGTTTTATAAAAGCCTTGATTTTAAACTTAATTACTGACACACTATTCATGAATGTAACATCCTTTCTTGCCACGTTATTGTCTCATTTGATTTTCATTTTTTCCCTCGTTCTCATCTTGTTCTGTTATAGTTTTGGTTCCCCAGTTCCTCCCTCTCTCAGCCCTTGTGTCAAGCATCTCACCTGCCCCTTCTCTGTAACCTCACCCTCCTATGGTTCTTAATGGTCCCTTGCTTTCTTCCAAGTTGTGAATTTCACCCATCTGACATTTGATTCGTTGCTTGCAGTCCTGAGGATGTTAATATGAAGTGAGGGGCTAATCCAGTAAACTTTTGGAACATCTTGGGATTAACCAACCAATCACCCCATTCTATGTAAGGCGAAAAGGTTTACCCGAGCTATTCTCGAGTTCAGAGACCTTAAAAATGCTCTAGCTCACCCTGATGGAGTTTTCAATGAAAAACAGCCATCGTCTGAGGAAAATCCGTATCTTTGCCATTTTCTAGGAGCAAACTTCTCAGTGCTGGCCTCACTGTTGGGTAATGTTCAATGCTTTGATATATTCTGCCAGTGGACATCTCATGTGTTTGATATGTGATGCTGAATTTGACCAAGAGTATAATATGCTATGTATTGACAAGACACGCTGCATGGAGATTTTTTTACAAAGACAAAAGTTAAAGTGGCATGAAATCCCTTAGACAAAATACTGTTTGCCAGAGTTTTAATTTAAGGTCATTTTCTATCAGTCAAAAGGCGTTTTGATGGTCTGCGGGGGAGACAGGCTACCTGACTGATGTACATGATGACCCATGATGTACATGATGACCCAACAACAGAACAAATTAAACCTCATTCAGAGCAGTTTAGTGAGATTGGAAGCAGCATGTGTGGTGCTCCATATTGCTGCCATGTTTAGTCATTTCAGCTGCCATAGCCAGTGCCATCAGATCATTAGCGGACCCAGTGCCATCAGATCATCCAACAAGTAAAACTGTCAGAGGCCATCACGAATCACTCCACAAATAAGATACACAAAACTGATATTTTAACTTACTAATCACTTATTGGCATTCCCTTCTTCCTACAAACTGACCGAATAAATTGCAAAGGGAAGAATCATATTGACCAAAAGATGGTCAGGGCATAGCAAAGGAAGAGAGAAGGAAGTGGAGGAGAGTGGAAGTGAAAGTAGGAACCTTGAATGTTGGCAGCACGGAAGGTAAAGGTAGAGAATGAGCTGATATGATGGAGAGAAGGAAGGTTGATATTTTGTGTGTGAGAGAGACTAGATGGAAGGGTAGTAAGGCCAGGTGTATTGGAGGAGGGTTTAAACTGTTCAACCATGGTGTGGATGGAAGGAGGAATGGGGTAGGTGTTATCCTGAAGGAAGAGTATGTGGAGAGTGTTTTGGAGGTGAAGAGGGTGTCAGGGAAGGTGATGAGTTTGAAGCTGGAAGTTGAAGGTGTGATAATGAATGTTAGTGCTTATTCCCCACAAGTTGGTTGTGAGAAGGAGAAGAAAGGAGAATTTTGGAGTGCGTTAGATGAAGTGATAGAGAGTGTACCCAGGGGAGAGAGAGTGCTGATTGGTGCAGACTTTAATGGTCATGTTGGTGAAGGGAACAGAGGTGATGAGGAGGTGATGGGTAGGCATGGTGTCAAGGAGAGGAATGCTGAAGGTAAGAAGATTGTAGATTTTGTGAAAAGGATGGAAATGGCTGTAGTTAATACTTATTTGAAGAAGAGGGAGGAGCTCAGGGTGACGCATAAGAGTGGAGGAAGATGCTCACAGGTGGATTATATCCTTTGCAGGAGGGTCAGTCTGAAGGAGATTGGAGACTGCAAAGTAGTGACAGGGGAGAGTGTAGCTCAACAGCATAGGATGGTGGTCTGTAGGATGACCTTGGAGGCCAAGAAGAGGAGGAAAGTGAGGGCAGAGTCGAGGATCAAGTGGTGGAAGCTGACGCAGGAAGACTGCAAGGTGGAACTCAGACAGCAGTTAATATGGGTACGGTTATGACATCTGGAAGGAAGAAGGAGGATTAGGCAACCTGGTGGTGGAACACAGAAGTCCAGGAGTGTTTACAGAAGAAGTGGAATAGTCAGAGGGGTGAGGAAAGTAGACAGGAGTACAAGGAGATGAAGCGCAGGGCAAAGAAAGCAGTGGTGAAGCCTCAAGATAAGGTGTTTGGTGAAATGTATGAGAGGTTGGACAGTAAGGAGGGAGAAAAGGATTGATTGGCTAGACAGAGAGACAGATCTGGGAAGGATGTGCAGCAGGTCAGGGCGATTAAAGATAGAAATGGAAACGTACTCACAAGTGAACAGGGAGTGTTGAGTAGATGAAAGGAATACTTTGAGGGGCTGATGTCATACACAGTATGACAGTGGTGAGATCTGCAGTAGGAGTGACAGATGCTTTTAAGGTAGAGGTTGGATTACATCAAGGATCAGCGCTGAGCCCGTTTTTGTTTGCAATGGTAATGGACAGGTTGACAGACGAGGTTAGACATGTGATCTGCAGTGAGAGTAGGGAGCAGCTTGAGGAGAACCTGGAGAGATGGAGATCTGCTCTAGAGAGGAGAGGAATGAGAGTAGGACAAAGACAAAATATATGAGTGTGAACGAAAGGGAGGAAAGTGGAGTGGTTGGGATGGAGGGAATAGAGGTGACAAAAGGGGAGGAGTTTAAACACTTGGGATCAACAGTTCAGAGTAATGGCAAGAGTGGAAGAAACCGGAAGAAATAGAAATGGATGATCCGCTGTGCCGACCCCTAACAGCCGAAAGAACAGCCGAAAGAAGAAGAGAAACAGACAATGTGATTGTGACCTGACCTAAGCCTAGTTCTCTTGGAAATATCAGCTTATCATAGTTTGCCATATATCACCTAGCATAATCAGTAAATCACTTTTAAACAGACATTGTTGTTGTCTGTTATTACAATTGGTCTGGATGTGTCTGATATGGCAACATGAGCTCCTTACCTAAAGTCCTCCTGCAAGCAATGAAAAATCCATAAACATACTTTATTATTTCTAAATTTACTTCTACTTGAGAGTCTGATAACGGAGCAGTGAACAATATGCAGAATACAATTCTTTTAAAATGGGTGTTCAATACAGTTCATATGCTATGCTGTACAAACAAGGTGGACACTGGGTTGGCACCAGGAACTGAACTGACTGCCCGTTGACCCCCTCCATTATGGACCATCTTCTGTTGTTCAAAGGTGGTGTTCTGCTGTGTTGTCAACTGAAATCATTGTTAGAATGTTATTCTTTATACAATAGAATTACATTCAGACATGTAGCCCTTCATCCTAGGTACATTAAAGACTAGATCTCAATTAATTAACTATAATTAATAGGTCTATCTCACTGATGTAAATTAAAATTGATTATAATTGACTATTTTATGTGTCCTAACATCTCAGACACTAATGAGGAAGAGTTTAAAAGAATAATTACATGCAGCCTTTCTTACTCATTTACTTTGTTGGCAAAGCACTGATGAGGTGTGCGAGAGGGTAGTTAAGGTGGCTGAGAAGTTAAAGTGATGGACCGCTAATCCATAGAACTCTGCACATGTGTGTTTGCATCCCAACTTTGTCTACAAGAGTTTGGGAGCGGCAGAGACCTAGTGGTTACGGACAAGGCCTCATAATCAAAAGGTCATAGATTCGGTTCCAAGACCAGTAAGTTTTCCTGAAGTACCCTTAAGCAAGGTACCATCCCCATCACTGCTCCATGAGCACTGGATAAAGCTGCCCCCTGCTATGCAGTGTGTGTGTTAAATGCAGAGAAGGCATTCTCTAGAGAATCATGTTTCTTCTGGAGAATCATGCAGAGAACAAGCCCCTTGGCCTGAGCTGCTTTTATTAGAATCCATACAAACATTGAATCATGATGAAGGCATTGGGTCAGTGGTGATCTGGTGGTTAGGGAGTTGGCCTCAGGATCAGAAGGTTGTGGGTTTGAATCCCAGACCTGTAGGTTGCCCTGAGGTATCCTCAAGCAAGGCACTTTCCCCTCACTGCTCCCCAGCTGCCCCCTGCTGTGAGTGTGGGTAAAACACAGAGGTCTAATTTTGCCATGGATCAGTGTGTGTTGTGTTGTCTTTCACAATGAAAAAAATTTTCACCTTACAGGCAGTCCAGAATAGTGTACACTCTCAGAAAAGAAAAATTCTATGCAGGATTAGTTGTAGGTTCCCCATGGGGCAAACAGTGTGAACATATCTTCAAAGGTACAACTTAGTTCTTGAGGCCCAATTTTGCACCTTCTAAATATTTGTCCCAGTGGAAAGGGGCATGCACACCTCATTACCTACTTTTTTAAAGTAGAGCAGTAAAATAGTAAGCCTGGAATCAGGATGAGGTGTACAGACTCATCTAAAAAACATACCTGCAGTGGAATATGATGGCATTATGTTTCCTGAATAGAGGTACGGAGGCACACCCTTGAGGATACCAGTGATGCAAGAGGTTTCTGAGAATACACCATTTAGCACAGTTTAAGCAATCACAGCATTTATAACCCTGACTTTATAAACCCAGGTTCAATCTGAGTAGCTTAAACTCCCTTTATTAAATGTACATTCCTCTTTTTCAGGAACTTTTTTTCCTCTGTTGTCATGTTTCAATGGATTAAAATAAAGCACTTGCTTCTCCTGGGTCAGTGATGGCCTAGTGGTTAGGGAATAAACCCCAGCCTGCGAAGGTTATGGGTTCAAATCCCAGACCAGTAGATTTCCCTGAGGTACCCTTGAACAAGGTACCGTCCCTGTCACTACTCCCCGGGTGCTTTAAATAGCTGCACCCTGCTGCACGGTGCGTGTTGGTTAAATGCAGAGGAAGCATTTTGTTGTGTTTCACAATGGCGCTTAGTCACTTTCACTTTACTGCTTCACAATAATAATGCGATGAGTGGCTTTTTGCACTTGTATTGACCCACAAAGGACTTAAAAAGAGAGAAAAGAATCTATTATAATTGAATTAGAGCTTAGTTTTAATTGTCCTTAAATTAAATCAAATACTTTTATACTCACCATGCTTAATACATTGCCTTGGAAGAAGGCGGCGGGGGGCTGAGGTCAAGAGGTTGAGGGTTTTAAGCCTGGCTCTATCCTCTCCAACGGCATCTGAGCCCCTGCCCAAGACCCTTAAACTCAGGGAGCCCCTGTAGATAAGTACCTTTAATTTAGTTTCCATGACAACCATTTGAGATTCAACTAATGTTTCTTCTCTCCTTCAACACTTTGAGTTTAATAATCTGAGTTAGTAATCTGAGGCCTAAAACTAGATGTCATTTCAAGCAGTTTTACTAAGAAAAATAATAACCACATTTGTAGATTTAATAGCTTAAAACAAGCATCTAAAATCTCATTTTTTAAATATGTTTGTGGAACATGAGTTGCCTTTTCGCATTGAAACTATCGTGTTAGATCAGAGGATTTTAGTCTGATTTAGAATTAAATGAAAGGCTAATTTTGCTCCCACAAGCAAACTGTAAGCTTATAGATGAAGCAATGGGGATGAGATTGTGAGGTTTTTGTCCATTTACTGAGTCAAAGATAAAAAAAATCGATAGTGTCATTTCCAACTTTATGTTGTTTACAGTCAATACAGCATGCTGGGACTGGATCTCAACATGGAATTGCTCAACTAATACAGAATTCTTAGGCTTTCCTCCAAAAAATAATAGACTGCGAAGCCATGGATGTGGCCGTGGACCAAGGGATACATCAGTAATACTGTGGCTTTAGAAAAATAAGGGAAATAAAAGGCGATTTTGCAAAGGCGGGTTTTGTTCCCGCTCCTTTGTTTTGCTGTTTGGAGCCCACTTTGGCCAAGACTAAAGCCATGCTGGACTTTCCTTTGAGGCTCAAAGGTCAAGTGCACTGAAGGAAATGTCAGTTTTACAAAGGAGATCAAGTTTTCAGCCAGTTCATGACTGCAAAGTTAGTTTGAAACACAAAGCGTCGAAGCTGTAAGAGAATGTGTGGATACTGTAACACTGCATGGGTGCTCACATCCCAGCGAAGGGGAAAAAGTCCTACACTTTAAATTTTTGTGACTTAAATCTGCCAGGCGTTTCAAGGAATATTTTGGCAAAAAAAATAAAAATAAATGTGCCCAGTTTTCCACTTTGACCAGTTGTAATTGATCAGCTAAGACAAGTTTGGAGTCAAGACCCTTTTTCAACAAACCAAACCAGATCCAAGTCTTCATTAGTGTGGCACAAACCTGTGGAAGTGAAGTGAAAGTGACTATTTGTCATTGTGAAACACAGCACACAGTGAGACACAACAACAATGTATTTAAATGTATTAAACCCATACACACAGTGGGCAGCCAGTACTTGGGGAGCAGTGATGGGGACGGTACCTTTCTCAAGGGTACCTCAGGGCAATCTAGTGATCTGGGGCTCAAACCAACAACTTTCAGATCCTGAAGGTACCTGATACTGGCACCTGAAGGCAACCTACTGGTCTGATATTCGAACCCATGACCTCCTGATCTTGGGGCACAGTCCCTAAACACAAGGCCACCGCTGCTCCAGATGTGGTTTAGAATATAACATGGCTTAGTGGTTCTTACTGTTCAACAACATGTTGCAGCTGAATACTGTGGGCAGTTTTTATAGAAAACAGGGTCTTCTTTCAAAAACTGTTTCATGGAGTAACAACGTTAGGAAAACGTTATGTCTAGCATGACTGATCACAACAAGGATTAATGGAAAACAACTTAAATTAGATTATCTGCCAGACAATCCCGCTCTCATTTTCGGATCAAATGAGTATTATTTAATACTTTTAAAAATCCCAATTCAACACCTGCCATATTGCTGCTAAATAAATCCCAAACGTTATCTTTCTGAGCATGTGGAAGTCCAAAAAGACAACATTTATTCAAAAGTAGTTGTCTGTAAACATTTCCGTACAAACAACACCTTTAAATAACTTCATTGTCTATAAAATGTAAAAAATATATACTATATAAGATCAACTACATGAATGCACATGAAGTTTAAATATATGTTGGTTAATGGAAATTTCTTGGGGTGTCAAAATTTGTGACATATATGATTTTGAATTAAAAACATATTACTGTACTTTCAAAGTAATCTTTCTTCAAATAAGGGAAGGATCGATACAGTTTCATTTTTAGTATCATTTCAGGATAAAAATAAGTGAATGTTTTAAACCATCTTAACCAGCCTTTTGGAAGGGTACCAATAATTTTGGTCAGAATTGTGCATACATCAAAAGTTTGCAGAAATAGGCAATCACTTGGAGAGTCTCTTGTGACACTTGCGCCTTTAGCTATAGTTTCTAGCCAGGTTTGAGTACGCAAAGAGGATTTTTATGAGAAAAAAGTGAAATTCAAATGCATTTTTCCAAAGAAAAAAATGTAAAGAGACCACAAACACTTGACGATATTTTTATATGCACTTGTGTGTGTTTGTGTGTGTGTGTGTGTGTGTGTGTGTGTGTGTGTGTGTGTCAGAGAAGAAGTCATTATGTTTTTGAGCCAGTGTTACTCTGCACTCAGCATGCATTCTCAGAGAACCTAATATTTACACAGACTAATGTATGAAACTTTTAAAGCGCGAGAATTTGTATAATCTCTATTAAAAAGCTTTGCCCAATAGAACAGCAGCTCTGGAGCAGCGGTATATAAACCTCAGCATTGGTTGGTTTTAAAGCTCCACAGAATTGGATTATGAAGCAGTGGAGCTGCCGATGGAGCTCCATAAAACACCTTTGGACTAAGCTGGAGTGAAATGAATCATCCTGAATCAATACCTGACACAATGCTCTGATGGCTGAATGCAATCAGACCTTAATAGCCAGATTCCAACATATTTTAAAATAATCACAAAAGAGTGGAGATTTTAGAAGTGGAGGAACAAACAACCGTAATAACCTTTATTTCCTTAAAGAACAGTAGATGTGCAGATGTCCACAAAAGACATCTTCAGATTCATTGACACCCTTGATTAAAAAACCTTAAAAATAAATCATTTAGGTCTTGTGTTGTGTATTATGCTATATTATGTTAATATTGCATTAAAAGGGAACAAATGTGTTATATGTTAAACGTTATATGATACCAGATGTTTTAAACTCATGTTAAAGTGTTTAGGAAACGGAGCGGGCAATTTCCTGTTTCACTGGGCTATGAATATGAAATTGTATGGGACCCCTGCCTTTCAGTCCCATCAGATCTTTAATTGGGACAGCAAGCTTGTCAAACAAAAAATTTGAACAACACATGAACCAAAGCAAGAAACTAACCAGACGGACAATGAACTCACTCACTCGCTCGCTCATTTTCATAACTGTATGTCCTAATTAGGATAACGGGGGGTTGAGAAGCTTATCCCAGCTCTCGCAGGGCGAAAGGTGGGGACACACCCTGGACAGGACACTAGTACTTCACAGGGCAGACACACAGACAAACACACATTCTCACCTATGAGCAATTTAGCATAGCATGTCCACTCCAAACGGAAAGGATGTAAAGCAAGACAGGAGATAACATGGGAATCATGTGAAAGTGAAAGTGACAACCCTTGTCATTGCAAGGTCACAGCACAGCACACAGTGAACCACAACGAAATTTGACCTCTGCATTTAACCCATGCAAACACTGTGCAGTTGGCAGCTATTGAAAGCGCCCGGGGAGCAGTGATGGGGACGGTACCTTGCTCAAGGGTACCTCGGGGCAACCTACTGGTGAGGGAATCGAACCCACAATGCAGGGTCAACTCCCTAACTACTAGGCCCCAAGGGAAGGGGAAGGCCCAAGGGAAGGGGCAGGACTAGGGACAAGGCATGGACAAAAGCAAACAAAAGCTCATGACTAATGTAAACAGACACATGGACAAAGAAAACCAAAATGAAGACCCATGGTGGACAGAAGACAGACAGGACAAGGCCAAACCATGACAGTGCTGTGGTCAGACAAAACGAGAATTGAGCTCTTTCACTCAAAGATGGCTACAAAGGAAAAACTAATACAGAACATCGTGGAGGATCTGCGATGATGTGGGGTTGTTTCTCCTCCAATGACCTGTTCACATACATAATGGCTTCCTGGTGCTACCCAGTGATTGTAAATGAAAAACTGGTTGCCTCTGCCAAGAAGCTTGGCCATGGTTGGATCTTCCAATAGGACAAACATTTTCATCAGCCTTTTACACTCATATTAAATAAGGGTGCCATTAATTCTGGAGGATACTGTATTTCCTGAAAGTGTTTGCGGTAGTGCCTTTCTATTTGATTCCACTAAAAGAGGTCAGAGAACCTCATATTACAAGTTACAATTTCTTTGCATTTTCAAAGAGATTCAGGTGTAATTTCATGTTCGAGATAAAATATCAACGTAGACTTTGATCATAAAAGGAGCCTTTATCCTTTGATCATATAAAAGACCTATTATTCTTACATCTTACCGTATTGGATACAGGTTCTTGCTCAGGAACCCAATGGTGGCGGTGGCCTAGAGGTTAGGGAGTTGGCCCCAGAATTGGTAGGTCATAGGTTCAAATCCCTCACCAGCAGGTGACCCTGAGGTATCCTTGAGCAAGGTACTGTTCCCATCACTGCTCCCTGGGTGCTTTCAATATCTGCCCCCTGCTGCGCATGGCTACAATACAGAGGTGTAGGTTTGTTGTGGTTCACTGTGTGCTGTGCTGTGTTTCACAATGACAAGAATAATAACTTTCAAGCTGCTGCATAAAAAATAAAAGTACTGTGGATTTGAGGGAATCATAGGTGTACTTGCAAAGTGCCCAATGGGAATCTGTGCTGTGTGTACAATTTAGTGCACCAATATTCCTCAAAGGGTTAAACATATATATCCACCAGGTGAGGTAGAATACTGACCAAAATAGCAAAACCTACATAAAGAAAGGAACCGCTGCCTCTTTAGAAGGATAAAACATTTCAACTGAATGAGCTGTGGACGTCATCTATCTAATGCAGTTAGACTGGCTATTCACTCAGTGCCAAAAATGATTTTCCTCTGTCTATACTGCTAGGGTTCATTAGATAGGTGGCTTAGTCAGCCTTAAAATGCATTAGCCCTTTTACCACCCCTCCACCCCGGCTAGAAATGGAAAAGCAGGCTGAAATGGGAACAGATTTGTTTTGTATCAAATTATGAGGCAAATTTGATGTGTGTATTCCCGACCAGAGAAAAATTATTTAAAAAGTATCTGAACCCCTTTCTTAGTAGTTAAAAAAGACAAAGAAAGAACATTTACAGTTGAAGGCAATGGGTTTTCAGTCTGTCTTTTTCTGTGTTTCTTTTTCGTTATTGTCCCTTTTAGACTGATAAATCTAAATATCTTCTATACCAGTTGTTGTCCTGTATTGTGTAGATAGACTCCTGTATAAATGGGCTGGACTTAACTGCTTTAGGCCATATATATATATATATATATATATATATATATATATATAAATATAAAAGTTTTAGGCAGGCGTGAAAAAATGCTGTAAACAGAACGCTTTCAGAAATATAAATAATTATTTTTTATTTGGATCAATTTACAAAATGCAAAGTGAGCGAACAAAAGAAAAATCTAAATCAGATCAATATCTGGTGTTACTACCTTTTTCCTTCAAACCAGCATCAGTTCTTCTGGCCCCACAGAGCCCTGATCTCAACATCATCCAGTGTGTCTGGATCACATGAAGAGACAGAAGGATGTGAGGAAGCTACATCCACAGAAGATCTGTGCTCAGTTCTCCAAGATGTTTGGAACGACCCAAAAACTTTGCAAGTGTGCCTAGAAGAACTGATGCTGTTTTGAAGGCAAAGGGTGGTCACACCAAATATTGATTTGATTTAGATTCTCTTTTGTTCATTCACTGCATTTTGTTTGTTTGTTGATTGATGAAAATAATCCATTTCTGAAAGCGTTCTTTGTTTACAGCGTTTTTTCACACCTTTCTAAAACTTTTGCACAGTACTGTGTATATATATATATATATACTGCATAATGAAGTATTGAGGTGCCACACAAAACAGGCCATGCTATGGGCTCTTCTGAGCATATCTGAGTTTTCTTCTCTTTTTAAAATGAAGGCAAAGTCGATAGGTCATTAACATTCTGGTTAGTCTGTCTTTTGTCTTTACTGGTACTGAATGAAGGAGAGAAAGATACAGAGTTTCCAGGAAATTGCTCACAGCTGCTGTGGTGAATGAAGGGGGAAAGAAATGAATCAGATGGAATAATTATAGCAGTGTAACAAAATAAAATAAAAAAAGGCTGCAATAATGGGTTAAATAGAGCCACTGAGTTGTACAAAGCACTATTTTGTGTTACAAGCAGGATAGAACACACACACACACACACACACAGACATACATGCTCAAAACAGTGACAGAGTGTAGGAGCACTGCAGCTCAGCATTAGAGCAACTGGGTCTCAGGGAGACGTGAAATGAACCGGCGGAAGTCTGTGTGTGTGTGTGTGTGTGTGTGTGTGTGTATGAGGGAGAGACAAGACAGAATTACTAAACCTGAATAGTCAAAGATGATGATAATATCACTTCAGAGTAACACTTATCATTTACTCTGCAGTCCTGCAGACCGAATCCAATGTGTGTGTGTGTGTGTGTGTGTGTAGGTGTGTGTGTGTAGGTGTGTATGTGTGTGTGTGTAGGTGGTGGTGGGTGGGTAAGGGTGGATGTGATTGGGCTTGTTTTACTGACTTACACAACCTCAGTTCTCAGTATCAGTAACAGTATCTCGGTTCTCTTTGTGCCCAGGGTTCTGTCAAAGTGGGTGTGAACACTAAAAAAAGGAGAACTTGATGGCTTTGTTGCAAAAGCATAAGTCCAACTTTGCCAGCATTGTCTCTGTTGAATGGAAGATCCCTTTAATTTTACTTGGTAGAATTAGTTTCTTTTGCAGAAATTTTTAGAATTAGTTCCTTGCCAGTCATCAAAGCAGAACCATATAGGCCTCCTGGGCCTTCTGCTAAGCAGAGGCTTCTAATGATTTCTGGGATATTTTTTCTTTAGTTGATTATATTTTAATTCTTCAGGTATGTGCTTTACTATTTATTTTCCAGTCTTTATGAAGACTGGATTGAAAACCGTTCCTAAAAGTGGCAAACTATCTTTGTGGTGTCTATAGGAGAAGCTAAGGTAGTTCTCCTATTGGTTAGGTCTTCAGGAGCTGAAGTGAGGTGCAAAATTCAGTTTAACCTCCAAAATAATTAAGGCAGTTTCAACCAATTCCACTTTGATTACTGATTTGTTAAAAAATGGAAAACGTCCTTCAGGAAAACGTCCTTCAGGAAGTTCTAGATATGTCACTGACTGTGAATATGATCAGGATCTTGACCAGTGGGTTTGTGTCAGCTGCAAATCTGTGTCAATTACCATGGACATAAAAGACGTCAAAGAGAGTGACCTTGATACACCAGGCAGATATAATAATCCAACTATTAAAACTCAAGGCTTTTTTATTTCAATGGAAAAGTCAACAGAAACAGCTCCTACACAATGACATGACCTTTGTAGAGATGCCTTGCTAACACTGACCTTTGGGGCTCTCATCATAGAGCCACACCTTCATAAGCCTTTCGTTACACCTACATAAGCCTTTTTGGCTTATTCCAGAAATTTAATTTAAGGAAATAAAGAGATGAGACCCTAGATGACAGCGATGGGCTAGCGACCTGTCCAGGGTGCGTCCCCTGTCCCGCCCTGTGCACTGGGTTGGACACCAGCACTCCCCCGCGACCCCGTTTGGGACAAGCGGCAGATAATGGATGGATGGACCCTAGATGAAACCTTTTTAACCATTTAAACGAGGAGTTTGGAAGAGAGGTGAAGAAGAGAGTTCAGGCAGGTTGGAAGGTGTTGAGATGAATGGTGAATGAGTGAAAGGAAAGGTTTACAACATGGTATTGAGACCAGCTATGTTGTTTGGGTTGGATAGAGTGGTGCTGATGAAAAGAGGAGGTGTCAGAATTAGAGATGCTGAGATGTTCGTCGGGTGTGACAAGGATGGACAGGATTAGGAAATGAGTATATTAGAGGGACAGCTCAGGTTGGACAGTTTGGAGACAAAGTTAGAGAAGCGAGACTGTGTTGGTTTGGACGCGCTAGAGGAGAGACGATTATATCAGGAGGAGGATGTTGATGATGGAGCCACAGAGAGGAGAAGAGCAAGACCAACGAGGAGGTTTATGGACACAGAGAGAGGACATGAAGGTGGTTAGTTTGAAGAGGAAAATGCAGAGGACCGGAAGAAATCTTCTTCAGCCAAAAGAAGCAGAAGAAGAAGATAAAGGTTAATACTGGTTTATGTACGTGTAACGTAGCCTTACTCACTATAGTTTTACACGTGTCTTCAGCTCATACTCTTATTGAATGCTGTTTAAGTACATACATCCCAGAATAATCCTGATTCACCGTAGTCAGTCGCATATTCACTGACGAGGGCTGCACACATGCTCATTTAATTCAGAGGGGTGGACTGAGGAGCCCCGAAGTAGCTTTAAAGAGAGCAGACAGAGAATCCTTAATGAAGTCACATGAAAAACCCAGGAATTGCACTCAGATTGACTCTTTTCTCCTTTCCAGGTCAGAACGAGGATGTTATAAGAAAGTGCAGATGCATTTACCTCATGATTAAGATGAAGAGATTACCGAAGTAAATTCACTTTTTACGTTTGGTTGGGGATTAAAAAGCTGTAACAATTAATAGAGCATGATTTTCTTGTTCTTTATATCTGTCCATCTTCCTGTCCATTACATTTACAGCATTTAGCAGTGGCTTTTATCCAGAGTGACTTACATCAGTATTTTATCTTCACATCTGATCTTTATTCTAGTGGCCTGCTACAAGATCAACAACTTCTGAGGAACTACTTTCAGCCAAGTGACAAACTTATTAACCCTGAGACTCAGTTCCAAAAGATAACTCCAAAAAATGAGAAGAAGACGAAGACGAAGACGAAGAAGAAGAAGAAGAAGAAGAAGAAGAAAGAAGAAGAAGAAGAAGAAGAAAGGGAAAAAACAGGGAAGGTTATTCCCCTAGAAATTCAATCCATCCATCCCTCCCTTTGTCCATCCATCCATCCTTCCTTCTGTCAATCCATCCATCGATCCATCCATTCATTCATCCATCTGTCCATCTGTCCATCCATCTATTTGTCCATCCATCCTTTCATCCAGCTATTCGCTTAAATATTCTATATCAGTATACTAAGATTCATTCAATGAATTACATGCATCATGAAGGAACAGCATGATACTAGTATTTTGGGTGCTGAAAGCCTTTCATGATCAGGATGTTAAAATGCTCCAGACTAT